>CM029625.1:19384282-19984282 GCA_017311315.1 Dendrocalamus latiflorus
AAACCCTACTGTTGCACATGTTAAATGTGCTACTTCAGTACATTCTGTCTAAAAAGAGAATTTATACTAGTCATTCTGAAGTGGGTAGCTTTGGCTTGTAAACCCCACTGTTAGCTGCTTTGCTAATTTTGTCCATGTCGATGGCATCAGAGAACTTCATTGAAGCATTCACTATGACTTGCTCTAAGTATAACCTCTGTTTCTCAGAAACAAAAGTATAGTGCATCCATTATCCAGTCTTAACCGGAGTGTGAAATATTCAGTGCTTCTCTTTTGCATCAACCTTTTGGTGTTTCATCCAGAGATTACCATTTTCAGTTTAAAATTTTTTGGACCCCTGAGAGAAATCCGAAATTTGGAAATTTCGGATTTTTAAAAAAAAAACAGTCGAAATATTTGAAAAAACAATTTGAATTCAAGAAAAAAGTTACCAAATCCGGCAAAATCATGGCGGTCGCCACAGCAGTCATGTCGTCTTCCACCACCAGCCACTGTATCCGCCAGAGGGAAGCCCATTCTCCAATTCCCTAATCGCGCCGGCCCCATTGTCGATTCCCCAATCGCCGACATGGGATAAGGGACCGGGGGGGGGGGGGGGGGGGGGGTGCGCCACGGCACAAGAGAAGGGGGAGGCCGGCAAGGCGGCATTCGCGCAGGTGACGTTCGGCCACCGGCACGGGTCGGCGGATCCTCGGTCACCATCGCCATGAATGCCAGCAACGCGAGGCCGTCGGCTGTGAGCTTCATGATAGCTGCCGTCGCCTTCCACGCACCGCCTTGAACGCCAGCAACGCAAGGCCATTGGCTGTGAGCTCCACGGCGGCCGTCGTTGCCTCCATGCGCTGCCCTCATGCCATTGGTTCAGATAGATGGGGATTGAGTCGGCTGCTCGGTCAAGGAGAACAGAGAGATAGGGCGTTGGTGGGTTGGGCTGCTGTTCGGTCATGTAGACTGAGAAGACTTAGCCGGTTGGGCCGAAAATTTTTAAAAAGGGCCGAATTTTTTTAACTAAGTTGAGTTTTTCCGGGGTAGGCCGAAAAAAACCGATTTTCACTGGTTTTCGTGAAATTTCGGACGAAATTGTAATCCCTGGTTTCATCTCCACAACAGTTTGCTGCAGCAGTAGTTCATTCCTTATATATTTTCAGGGTGATGGCTAGAGTATAATATTCGTAATTGTTGCATCTAATTCCACCCCATATATTTTCGAGTATATCAAGAATGTGAGCATCTGTCAGCACATCATGGACCATTACTTTTTTGTGAACATTTTGCATATCTATCAGCATATCAACAGGCTGAATATCCAGCTCACACTTCCTATAGTTGTAGACTTGTAGTGATCCTACGCTCCTAGCATTGTTAGTGACTAGCAAACATCCTAGTGAATAGCACTACAATACCATACTTCGAATACGAGTATGAGCTATTGAGCTATTCTATTCACAGCCCTGATCTTTTTTCATTGTCTTCATCGTGTAGGCGGAGATAATGGAAATGCAGAAAAACGAGGTAATTGCTTTTGTCTTTTGTCATTGTCAGACTTTTTCATATCTTTACTTATATATCAATATGATGTTGTCTCCAGTTTGCTAAAACCTTGCTAGAAATTTATCCTATAGTTTGGTACATGTCATTTTCGATAGGATGATTAAGTTAAAGCCTAGAGTGCTAAACATGCTTTTATAACATCAATAGTTGCAGGTTCCTTTTTTAGGAGAATCCGAAAACTACCTCATGCATAAACTCTACTATCTCTGTCAATTTGTTCCCTACAGCTTTCAAAAAAAAAATTTGTTTGATCTTCCATATTTTTCATCTCAGATGACTTATATGTGGCCTTTTAAAAGCTTGGCTTTGTTATGCTTCTTGTATTAGTTTACAAACAGCAAAAAATATAGGTCTTTGGTCTAAACCCAAGTATTTGGAGCCTACTTTCTTCACCTTGTAATTCATCGATTATTTTTGTTTTGCATGTTTTTCTTGGTGACGCAATATATGATGGAATTTTGATTCATTCCATCATCATGCTGCAATGTTGGTAAATGAAACTTGCTGGCCCTTGTAACTCTAGTTAAGCAACCTCTTGTGGAATTGGTAAATTTGTTGGGTTTTGTCTGGGACTTGTTCAATTGTAGGAGGAGAATAGTTTTACCCTTGCAGAAAATTTTATTTCCGGCATATTTAGTTCAACGTAATTTCCAGTTATAACCTTTTATGCTTCTATACTTCTTGGTTTGCTAATTCATTTTGGTTGTGGTAATCGATTTATTGCTCGCCAACATTACACTGGAAATGCTGACAACATGTGTCTTGTATGCTGTAGATTTACCTATTACACCACACTGCATGGACAATATTTCATTTCTGACTGAATTTCTATTGGGACAAAACACTAATGGCTAGCTCGAGTAACTTGTTGATTAGCAAGGTTAACCAAATTATTTGGTTCTTGGAGCCTGGCTTCTTGCAAACTGTAACTGTCAGCAGTCAGCAGTACTAGGTTACAGTGCCATCGGTATCAGCAAATATCCTAATCTAACCACCCATATAGGTAATGATTGGACAGTTGCTTCACTGCTAACAGGTAGCCGAAATGGTGAAGGATCCATTCGGGCGGAAGAAGAGACTATGCTTGCGAAGAACACTGACTGGTCCCTGGTGATGATCGAATAGTCGATGACATGCCACACGCCTTCCTTCAGTGCCAGTTGTACATACAATTTCTCTGTTGTAAACCGATGATGAACAGACTTGGGCTTGATTGATCTTCTAGTTTCCTTCTGCTGCTTCTGTAGCAGCTTCAAAGACTGACATGTAGACTATGTAGTTGAGGAGTGAAACCGTAAGAACCGCTTTAATTTAGCAATCCTGCTGAGTCTGGAGATTTGCCAGGGTTTGCATCATGCCATTCTTCTTCTAGTTTTGCATCCTAGAGAGACGAGAAGTAGAGAGCGTGGATGAGTTTCAGAGGTCGCTGTAATTAAGTCATGGGATCCAAGAAACATCCTGCACCCGGCTTGATGGCTAGCTAAGCTAGGTATATTATATATCTGATGGTTGTACTTGCAGCCTGTGTTGCTTCTTGTTGTTGAAGTCCATTGCTTGAATCTGTTCTTGGTTCTCTTCTCATTACTCGCAGGGGCGGAATCAGATCTCGGACTAGGTGGGCTAGAACTCGAGGCCTAAAAAACTAAAGCTCATAAAAAATAGTGACTTAGATGTGAAAGCGTAGGAACGAAAGTCCAAGATAGCCCAAAACTATATGGCTCAGCCCGAGGCTTAGGCTGAGCCTGATTCAGCCATTGGTTACTCGTGTAGTTGTGACGTATCATGTATGTATCGGTTTGGATCAGTCACATTCCGAGACATGGCCTCTCAAAAAAGAAAAAACAAAGTTTCACAGCTTGGCGAATGAATGTCTCATTGACACGTGGGATCAGCATCCACATGTCAGCCTAACAGCCGGAGCCATTTTCCAAAACCATATCATTTGCGGTGGCATTTATCCGATTTTCCCACACAAAAAAAAGACACGGCCAACCAAATCTGCTGGTTGAGATGGGCTAGACACAAGATCGGCCCATTAGCCTGCACGAGATGGCCTAAAGATGACTGATCCATGGACTGAAATTTCTCTTCCGGGCTACCACGAGTCTGTGCTCCGGTTAGCCGAACGCCCGGCTTGCATGCAGCAGCAGCAGCAGCAGCTTTGTCATGGAGATCCGGGCACGCCCGTACGACGGCGCGGCCCATCGCCTCCAGGACTCCATGCTCCAATGGTCCAGCCTAGCCTAGATAGCCAGCTTACGAGTGCTGCAGCATAAATACCGTACAATATCTTCACGGGGCCCCGCTCCATTGGATCCTTGCCTCAACTGAACATTTCGTGTGCTAGGTCATGAGCTCATGAATCATGATAAATGTTCGACGTGGACTAGCTGGCGCCGTGCTGCAGGGAGAGGAGTGAACCGGGGCATGACACCTCGTCGGTGCGGCGCGGCTGCACGATGCGGCAACGGCCGAGCGCACGAGCGTTGATGCCCCTGACCAAAGATAGTGCAGGCGCAGACCAGACGTCGCAGGTGTACGGGCTCGCTCCGTGGTCCACGAATGGAGCGCATGTGCTATCTCACTGACACGCCGCGGAAGCAGTGCCTGTGCTAAGGTGCACTGGTGCAGAGGAGGAGGTCAACAGAGGATGCGACATGGCCGACCGTTGGAGTCCGCCGTGCACGGAGTCGGAGTCGGAGGACGTGCGCCGCATGTCGCGCGGTGACCGCGTGTAACGCCGCTGCACCGCACCGCCGGCTGGATCGGTTGGTTAATGGCGCGGTGAAGATTCTGAGCATGTGACTTCCCACGCAGCAAGATCCGCCGATAAGTTGGTCGGAAGTTATTGGCAGATTAATGGTCCACAAGGAAGGAGAAGAGAGCACGCAGACCTGGCATAAATTAGGTCCCGTACATGCAATGCGCATAATGGGATCACTGTGGCGCCAGGCGCCCAGACCCAACGTGCACAACGATAACGTACGCGTAACTGCACCTGCACGGGGCCAGCAGCAAGATTCGGATCAAACGTGCAGCTTCTCGGCCGGCCGGAACGACAAGGTAACGCAGGCCAGACAGACACTAGTTTTCTTTTGTTACTTAACGCGGCTAGTCCCATCACAGCGAGTAAATTTAGACATGCGTGCGTGCTAGTACGGGTGCCTGGGTGGATGAAACAGCAGTATCCCCTCGGATTATGTGACAACCCAAATATTTAAAATTTTGAATTTCAGTAAATTTCATTCACATTTGGTGTTTTTGCTAAATCCGAAAAATCCAGCCAAAAAAATCCACTTTTCTTTTTTGGAATTACACTTAAAACCTTGATGAAGCGTATTCTTGCTGCCCTCCTCCTCCCCTGCTGCCGATTGCCTCATGTTGCGCCACCGTTCACATGCGCCTACACCGCCTCAACCCGCCGCCATCTTCACCAGCGCCAAGCTGCGCCAGGACATGCCACCTCACCACCACCTCATGCCATGCCCAGTATAGCTTCGCCCACCGTCACTTTCACACCAACAGCACCCGCTCACCAGCAAAGATCGTGCAACCATCCACGCCATGCTTGCCGCTGTTTTCGTTGCCACCTCGCACACCCGCTCCAGAGAGGAATAATGCTTCATACACTGCAACCGCATCTTTGTCACGGTGTTGAACCCGCGCGACCGTCCACGCCGCTACTCATGTGCCAAGTTCGTCTTCGCTGCCACTCTCCCCACGTGCCACATCTCCCTGTGCAAACCACCTTGCGCCAGCTATAAAGCTCAGGCTAGCGACTACCTTAGCCTCTCCTTCGAACACTCTCACGCCTGAACCCACCATCTTCTTCTTCAACCGTGCGAAACTGCACCGCCACCATCATCCCTAATTCTGGTAAGCGTTGGCCCTTTTCAAAATTCCTCGTCTCTGTCCTCACCGCCACAAAGCTAAACCCTAGCTTCCCGCCTAACCTCGCCGCCCTTAGCTCGTCGCTGTCATGTGCCATCTCCCCACCAACCACGGTCGTCGATGTCAGCATTCCACGGACCTTCTCGAGCCAAGCCACCACCACCACTGAGCTCCCCTTACCCTACTGATGCCCAAATCGCCACCAATTTGGCTAACGCATCGTTGTAGCTCCGCTGTGCCGCTCCCCTATTCTGGCCATGCGCTAGCCACTGCCACTGTCACCAACCACCACCAACGCTTTCCTCTGCTCGGCCACCATGGGAGTAAGCTCAAAAACACACTATTTGGTCGATTCACAGCTGGTCAGACCACTAGCTCTCGTGTGATACAAGTATTCGAGGTACTTCGAAGGATACAATTATTAAAGCACTCGAAGCTTATGAGTACCAACCGTGAGAGCAACCGATCACAAGACCTATGACTATCGATCGTAAAGTCTATGACTACCGATCGCAAGACCTACGACTATCGATCGCAAGGTCTACGACTACCGATTGTTAAGTCTATGACTATTGATCGCAAAGTTTACAACTACCAATCGCAAAGCATACGACTGTCAATCGTTGAGCATTGACCAGGTACTGAAGCCGCGACCATCCATGGTCGTTCTGTCATATGCTCGACCTGCCGTGGTTGATCTGCCGATCGGATCGGTCATCAGAAGGCCATTCGGACCACCCAACACATGGCCGTTTAGACTTCCTATCATAGTGTACGCTTCTGACTACCTTCTGTGGTCGAGGTAAGCAGCCCAAAATAATGTAGTCTTTTACAAATTCGAATAACCACTCTAAAAATATTATAATGGTTGATCACAATGTTAAATACATCTTTTCACATGGTTCTTCGTGCACGCATTTTTGCAGACGCGTTTGGCTTAATTGTTGGTATTTTGGTTGGGTGACTTGGGTCCCTTAAGATATTGTGTGGGGGCTGCAGCCAGTAGGCAGATGATTATCATCTAATAATGCTCTCTCTCTCTCTCTCATCGCAATGAAATTACGGAGAAAAGCAGCATCGGCAAGCCTCCCTCGCACGGCAGCCTTAGCCACGGACGGAGGCCCCAACAAAAAAAAAACAGGTGGATCCGCCCCCAAAAGCTCATACAAAGACGAGCTGTGAGCGAATCAAATCACACCTGCTGCCTCCCCGGCGGCGGTGAGCGACTAGCGCCTGCAGCCACGAGGCCCCTCATTATTGGGCACCGCGAATGTCTGGCCCGGCTGCGCCCCGGCACGCGCGCTCACGGCTCCTCGCGCGCGACCGCCGCAGAACGCGAAACAACACGCCAACGAGGCCGCGGTGTCGCAGGTTGGACCGCGAAGCAGAGCAGAGGCTTTCCTGCCTTCCTGGTACGTGCGTACGCGCAGCGGTTACGGAAATACAGCGGCAGCCGTGGGCTGGCACGGTGTCGTCGAGCCCGCGCCGTACAGCACACGAGCTGCGGCGAGGTCGTGTCTCTTCTTGACGCCTGTAAACTACTCCCGTCTGGCCGTTCGGTGTCTCCTCACGGTCGGAAGCGACCGTCCCATGCGAACAACCTCGAACGAGCGCGCTTTACAGCGGTGCAGCGTCGTCATCAGGATCGGATTGGGAGCTTCGCTAGCCGCTGGAGTGGAGGGCGACGAGGCTGCAGGATCCCAACTCCGATCGCCCGGCCGGCGCGAGGCGTCCCCTGGGGAGAACACGCTTTACATCAGCCGGACGTACAGGTGACCTGGTACTGCCCGGCCGATGCTTCACGCACGCTCCGTTCAATTCCCAGCCCACAATAATGAGTCGATTAGGCGTGTGCATTATTAAGACCAGATCGGGATTAATTGGCTGTAGCAATGGTCATTATATTACTGTAATCGCATAAATAAATGGTACTACTAGTGTGGTCCAGGAATGTCGTTCGTTTCTGTAGTTAATTTCCTTCGCATCGAGTGACCCCTGGGGAGCAGGGGCGGAGTAAGTACATGGCAACCAGGGCCCGTCCACGAACTCGCGGCTGCACGTGTTCTGTCTCATGCACCTCGGATACTTTTAATACGAAGCCGCGGGTTAATGCGTCCTTGCGATCGATACATTTGACATTTGCAACAGCTGGTGACTGTGGTCCAGGGATACACAACGTGACAGCAATAATTTGTACGTACTACCACGCACCCTGAATAATGCGAATTAGTTTTGAGATTCTGTCCAGTGGAACGAACTATAATACTTTGTTCGGCGTGTGCTCCCTTGCCAAGCAAAGTGAGCCAAACCGCAGCGTACTTTACAACCGAATTAAACTGTCTCAGTCCTACTCTTGTCTCGGGAGTCAGAAAAACCAAGTGTGAACTGTCCATGTAAGACTTTGTCGAAGCCTCGAAGGCGTAGCATGTTCTTTAATCACTCCTAAAAGTGATTTTTAGATTTTTTTTCCCTATAGATCTGACTGTTTTCAATGTCAAAAACAGTCAAAATCTACACCGCACGCTTACAAAAATGGACGTACGAGATGTCCACCACAAAAAGGCTGCATAAATTTATTAACGGGCCCACAATTCAGTTTGGGCCTCGTTTTGTTATATGCCCATAACGGATCAGCATCCGCAACCCTGTTGGCTTCAAAATCGTGGGTTTTGATCATTTGCTTTGTCGGACTCTATTTCTGGGCTTTCTGGCCGTTTTGTTCTCACGGTAAGATTGAATCCATAATGTGCTTACAAATACTTGCACAGAGGCCTACAATTAGGAAACTTCTTACAAAAGATTGAATCTTTGAACAAAGGCCCAAGATTACAAATCCATCAAAGTAGTTCTCACGGTACAGAGGCCTACCATTAGGACACTTCTTACAAATAGCCGTCTACAACATTGTACAAAACTTGTACAAAGCCCACGATTACAAACTTTGTACAAAAGCATCAACTTGACACTCAAGGAACATATAAAAAGCCTCGTAGACGACGTGATCCAGTGCAAGGGGGAAAAAGCATATTCTAGAAATAACAAAGAGGAGAGATTGGGAGGGATTCCCGATGCATAAACCAACGGATTGCAGAAAAAGCAACACAACCAGGGACGCAGCATGCAGCAAGACAATGGTGGTAGCGATCAAGAAGAACCGAATCAATAGCACTGGGATTCAGGAAACCGAGAGAAATTAGAAGCAAAAGGGGGGGGGGGTTCCAGAACAAATGCAAGGTACATTGCGTAAAACCAACCTTGTTTTCCCTTCAATTTGACTTCAGGAAACCTTACTAGCAGTCAAAATACATATTTCAATGTCAAATCCTTACTATCTCCTTTTCATATGCTCTGGTTATATTACCACCTGCAGTGAAAACCAGCAAACCAAAAAGTTATTAGTCATCTTAACTTCCACATGCACCCAAAAATCTGCCATACAAAAAATATATCAATGCTTCAACTTACATGGATATATATAAATGCTTCAATCTACATGGATATGTTCAAAAAAAAGGTAACAAAAAAATTGTTCAGATGTTATTTCCAAAAAGTTTTTACATGATATGATATTTTTAATTTTACATAGCTTAACTCCATATAATTGTTCAGATGTTATTTCCATGGTATAATAACACCTATAACGATGAAAATATTGGATAAACAATAGTAGGAACAATGCTAATCACAAAACATGGTGAACAAGGATGAATAAGAATGGTGAGAATGCAAACTTCAAAAGTAAAAACAAGATATATATATATATATATATATATATATATATATATATATATATATATATATATATATATATATATATATATATATATATATATATATATATATATGCACAGACCACATCATGTAAATAAGAGATACTAGCATGACACTGCAAGAAAATTGCACACATTCAAGGAAAAATTGCATATGACCTGATGCTGCAACATATACTAAACAATGGTGCAAGTTCTGAATCGTAGGCGATGATTGTGGCTGTGACGATTGCATCTATGCCAATAGGTATACAAAACTCAAAATTATTATAGTACATTGAACTATTGACAAAAAAAAATAACATAAGTCAACTCTATATGATAAATCCTAACAATATGTTTCATATTGCAGATCTGTGGCTATTCAGGTGTACTAGTTTTATGGATCTATCTTACACAAAAATAGTTTCTTCACTTAGTGAAAACCCTAACAAAAAAGACCACAAAAAAACTTTTGATCAAAACTAAACCCTACAGGACCCTCCTCATACAGAAAATATAGTAGAGAGATGGAGAGGGACATACCAAGCGAAGGAGTCGTTCCAGCTCTAGGATCTTCCCTAGCCCTATAGGCATCGTCATGCAACAAAAGATGAGTGCCTAACACAAATTAACCTTATGGACATTTACATATGGAACATCCCAATTTGATGACATGGGAACAAACTCAAAAACCCTATAATCCAAATTTGAAACTAATTTGAAGCCTGATCTAACTCCCTCTCTACATCCTATATTGAATCCTATAGAATAACATCTATGGAAGTTTCACCAAACAAAACACAAATATGTGAGTGGTCATATTTATAGTTCGTGTATTATAACAAAAAAATGAATATGCTTGAATCCTATATTGAAGCTAGGATACTAAGTCCAAAAAACAAAATCAAGAATCTATATGTGCATACATACAATTAAAAAACTGATGTTCCATAATAATGATTAGTGGGCCATTAAGCATTAGGAGTAACAAAACAATGTAACTGGTAACAAAAATTAGGTTTAACATTAAGGTTTAACAGTGCTAACAAAACAATCAGTGCTAACAAATCAAAAAGTTTAACAGTGCAAACAAAACAATAAGTCAACTCTATATGATGCATCCTAACAATATGTTTCATATTGCATATCTGTGGCTATTCAGGTGTACTAGTTTTATGGATCTATCTTAGACGGCCAGTGTGCTAACAAATAAAAAAGTTTAACAGTGCTAACAAAACAATTAAAATGATAACAAATGCATGGATTAACATGTAAGTGATTCAATTTTCAGGGATGTATTCAGTATTTCATGATTATCTAAGACCAAAACAAAACAGATGATGCTTCAGTAATCTCTTAAACCTTGCAGCCTATACAACATTAGATAAAGTTCCAACAATGTATAATCACAGGAAGGTATAATCTTCCAAACAAAAAACAAGCTTGCTTAAACATAACAAAACAACCATCAGGAGTAACTGCTAACAAAATTTAAAAAACTGATGTTCCATAATGATTAGTGGGCCATTAAGCATTAGGAGTAACAAAACAATGTAACTGCTAACAAAAATTAGGTTTAACATTAAGGTTTAACAGTGCTAACAAAACAATCAGTGCTAACAAAAAATAAGTTTAACAGTGCTAACAAAACAATTAAAATGATAACAAATGCATGGATTAACATGTAAGTGCTAACACAAACTAACCTTCTAATATAAAAAATTAGACAGGAAACACATGAGAATCTACATGCTAAATCTCATTGAAGCCTCACCATATATTATTAGATCCAGCATATGTACAACAAATAGAATGTGTTGTGTTATTGCTCTCAGATGGTAGGGTTGCTCAAGATTTCAATCTTGGCCGTCCCGCTACTTTGGTCAATACTCTTCATAAATTGAATATGACAAGTGAGATTCAAATTTTGAGCTCTAAAAACAACAATTTGCTAATCTCAACTATTGACTGTCACCAAAAAAAAATACTCTCGGCTACTAATCAAGGTGCAGACAACACAAAACTAGTGATCATAGCGTATATATACTCTCAAAAAAACTAACTGTAGGACAGTGAGACAGTGACACAGAGTATATATACTCTCAAAAAAACAAAACTAGGCAAAGCTTCCAGAATAACTTGACAAGCTTCCAGAATTTGGGATTATAAATTTAGCAAGTTATGCAACAAAAAACTGAACTGACTAATCAAGATGGAGACATAACAAAAGCTAGTGACCACAGCATATATATACTGTCAAAAACAATCTAACTGTAGGTCAGTGAGGCAAAAATGACAGCAATGCAAAAGATCTAGAGCTCAAAATTTTTGAACATTCAATTTCAGTATTAGACCACAATTATCCTCATCGAGCATATGTCAGGGCCACTAGCATCTCTTCCCCCCTACCGCAGATCACAGAAAGAAAAAAAAAGATGACACTCACTGTGCAGTGATATTCGAAATCACTTGAAGTATTCGAAAAAACTAGGCAAAGGCACGCAATTGCATTAGCGGACCATTAAGCATTAGGAGTAACAAAACAATGTAAATGCTAACAAAAAATAAGTTTAACAGTGCTAACAAAACAATTAAAATGATATTAAATGTATGGATTAACATGTAACTGCAAACAAAACATTAGGTTTAACAGTGCTAACAAAATAATCAGTGCTAACAAATCAAAAAGTTTAACAGTGCTAACAAAACATGTATGTATACAGTGCTAACAAGAGCTTAACAATGCTAATTGTCTAACAGTGATAACGACTTGAGTTCAGCTGTGCACACAAAAAGTTAGAGTTAAAATTTTTCTGTGAGTAAGATTGTATATTAGTATTAACATTGTAATAAGATTTTATAGTAAAATTAACAATGTATATTATTACTAACAATGTAATAGTTCTGAATCAAAAAATTGATGTTCCATAAAAACTGAATGTAACAATGTAATATGTTGAGCAAACATTGATGTTCCATCATAACTGAAGAAAACAAAACATAAATAAGTATTTTGTGTATATGTTTATCTGTACTGTATCCGCATTTGTTATCAAACAAAAAATCTATGGATGTTCCACCAAAACATAAAATATTAGTATGTTTCACCAAACATAACATATTTTGATGTTTCACCAAAATGGTTACCAACGTGTTCCTTAGTTATGTCACTACTAGAAAATATCATGAGAACCTAACAAAACAAATTGTTCCTTGTTTCAAAAAAAAAACAACAGGACACCATTCAGATCTTGCTATATCAATACCAGTCAATGTTGATGGGATGAAGGTAAGTTTCAAATTTATCACAAAAATAATGATAATTATACAGGTTAGTGCTTTCAGATTGTAAACTATGTGAAACAAACTTATTTTCAGGTGAGCTCAGGGATTCATACTGACAATACAATAACTAAAGATCTGACGACACCGCACAAAACTACAGACACATATCTGACGTATGATGAATTGCAACTCTTGAATTATACTTCGGGAATAGTAAGTACATAGAGACACAAAATTCACTGAGAGAACATAAAAAAATCCTGGCTATACATTTAACTATCATTGTTTTGCCGAAGGGAGTGCATCTACCATTTACGACTTTGATGCAGCAGATGATTAATAGCACTGAATCAATTTACCCGAAATCCCAGGTGAGAAAAACAGACATGGAACAACAAAAATAAAACACATGAATGTTATTTTGAGTCAACCAGTGAGAATGGCACAAAAAAACTGACCTGCATTCATTTGGTGCTTTTGCAGGACGAATTAGGAGCATGCACTGATTTTTTGAATGCCCCTGTCAGTTTTCAGGTACTAACATGTATATTTACAGGATAAATTATGTTTCCCCGTGGAAGTACTAACTAGAATTCTGTATGTATCCAGAATTCAATGATAATGACAAGCAGCAGGATAAATGATGACTACTCAGGTGTGCAAAATAGGGCATACAGATTATTGTCAGGACATGCATGTAGACAGTGAAGATGAAACTCCCCATTATTGGTCTTTGGACATGTTAAAATCAATGGAAAATGGCAAGGTATGATATCATACTTAAAAAAATCCTATCTTCTATACATGCTAACATAGGATACAAAAATCTAATTACTGGATGAAACATTGCTTTTCAGGGGCCAGATGAGGATGATGACATTACAACTGAACCATCATTTCATATGAACAATGAAGCACACCAGCAGGAAGTCGTAAATGAAACAGAGCAAAATGGACTGCTAGATGAAGATGACATTGAAAATTTCTTGATTCTTGAAGAGCAAGCAGCAAAACAGGGCAATAATGTACAGATAGATAGCAAGTACACTCCTGCAATGGGGATGCAATTCAAAACAGCAGAAGAAGCGCACCACTTTTTTAATTTTTATGCTTTCCTATCAGGATTTTCAGTGGTCCTTACACATACCTACCACAGCACAGGCAAAAACAGGGATAATGGGGTCACCAGAGTCACATTCAAGTGCAATAGGCATGGAGTTACAAAAAAGCAAAAACAAGAGGAAGTAATGTCAGAAAGGGACACAAATGTTCTGATAAAGATCAATTGTGAGTGTGTTATGGTTGTGACAAAAACAAATGGAATATGGTACATAACAAGGCTTGATTTGGACCACAACCATGATCTGAGTCCAAATTCAGAGACAAGATTCATGAGATCGCATAAATACATGACACCAGAGGAGAAGAGATTGATAAGGACATTAAAAGAGTGTAACATACCGACAAGAAGCATGATCTCGATTCTATCATTTCTGCGTGGTGGCTTGACAGCATTGCCTTACACAAAAAAGATGTTAGCAATCTTCGAACATCAATTAACAGAGAGACAACAACTAATGACATGGTGCAAGTTCTAGAATATTTCAGCAATAAACAGAAAGATGATCCAAGGTTTTATTATGCTTTTGATTTGGATGAGAATAAGAAAGTCATAAATATGTTTTGGACAAATGGCAGATCAAGAGAATATTATGCTCAATATGGGGATTGTGTTAGCTTTGACACAACCTATCAAACTAATAGATACAATCTGCCATTTGCACCATTTGTTGGAATAACAGGGCATGGGAACACATGTATATTTGGCTGTGCATTCATACTAGATGAAACTGTAGACACATTCAAATGGCTGTTCACCACATTCCTAACAGCCATGGGAGGGCAAGAGCCATTGACAATAATAACTGACCAGGATGGAGCGATGAGATCAGCAATATCTCAAATATTTCCAAACACAACACATAGAAATTGTCTGTTCCACATACTGAAGAAAGCAGTTGAGAAGGGTGGGAAATGCTTTTCTAGGAACCATGAATTGTTTGAGGATTTTCAAGACATTATCCACAACTGTCTAACAAACTGATGAATTTGAAAAGCTTTGGCAAGAAATGATTGAAAAATATCAAATACAAAACATCAAGTATTTCCAACAGATGTGGCTGACTAGAGAGAGGTTTCTTCCAGTATACTTTAAACAAAACTTCTGTCCTTTTATAGAAAGCACCGCACTGAACGAAGGTACAAATGCAAGGATCAAAAGGAATGTTGGTCCACAGTACAATGTTACTAGCTTCCTCAAAGAGTATGATAGATTGATAGATACAATTTTCACCACCGAGGAAAAAGACAACCATGAATGCAGACCCAGAGAACCAAAACAGCTATGGTCTGAATACTACATTGAGGAGCAAGCTATGCAGCTTTACAACAGGAATATATTCAAAAAGTTCCAAAAGCAACTCAAAGATACCACCATACTTCAGTAAACAGAACTAGAACCATCCAAGGTTTATGAAGTTTTCCAAGCATTAAATTACAGGAAAAAGGAATGGAGACACAGGAAATACATTGTACTAGTAGACTTACCCAGAGAGGATCTCAGCTGCATATGTGCCAAATTTCATTAGGATGGTATGTTGTGTTCACATATACTGAGAGTAATTCTTTACCTAGACCTCACAAAAATCCCAGACAGATACATTATTGATAGATGGAGGAAGAAAGTCAACAAAGTTGTCAGAATTAATGCAATGAATACAGATGCAGAAAATTCGACCTTAAGGTTTAATGTCCTTTCTAGAAGGTTTGCTGATTTAGCATCAAAAGGATCTAAGACATGTGCAACATATAATTACCTCATGGAAGAGATATCGAGGATTGAAAACCATCCGAACATAGTTGTAGCCGACAAAGAATTGCATGAACAGTCACATGGACAAAGCAATAGTGACAAAAATGCAAATGATGTTGCAGCAGATGAAAGTTCAGCAGTTGGACAGATGAATCTTGTAGATCCAGATGTTGCCCAGACTAAAGGAAGACCATCAACAAGATTTAAAAGTTTAATTGATAGGATTAAAGAGAAGGAAATATATCACTGTAGTCACTGTGGAGAAACTGATCACAACTTTGCAACATGCAAACTGAAGCACATTGAAATTGAACTTCCCAAGAAGAAGAGGCAAAACATGAATAAAGCAAACAAACAAGGTAATTTTGTAAAAAAAAATTGTTTAAAAAACATATATGCAAATGTTCAAAACTAATGTTTGTATTTTGAATTTCCTTTAGGAGGACAGTCAAAAAAGAAGGCCAAGGAGCATGCAACACTCAAGGAGATGTAGAGAACACTGAAGTTCAGAAGGCTACAATGCGGCCAGGAGAAGATGGAAAATTACTCGACTGAAAGATCAGAGAAAATATGACATTTGTATTTAGAAGTATGATATAGAAGGACACTACTGGAATGACAGCACAATTATTCTCTGTAATCATCTAGCTCATACAATTTTCGACAAATACATTTGCAAAAAAGAAAAAGACTATTGTAATATGGACAATTGCAAAATGTGCTTTCCCTATATGTAATTTTGATGTTTTAATTTCATGTTAGTGCTCATGTATACAATGAGTAACAAAACTGACAGCTTGGGAAGTTTATTGCAAAACTCCTATTATTTGAGACTTTACATTAAGATTCCTACCACAGATCACAGAAAGAAAAAGAAAAGAGATGACACTCGCTGTGCACCTTTGGAAGTTAAAATCAAACAACACATCTAGCGATATGAGAACTATAATAAATTTCAGAATTTGCAAAACTCCTATTATTTGAGACTTTACATTAAGATTTTACAAGCAAACAAAACATGCAGGTTAAATGATACCATAGGTTTATAGAAAACTTTTTAACCATAAAAGTATACAACCCAATGAGGCTAACAAACATTGTTACCTTAAGATTAAAACATAAAACAAAACAATAAGTTGTGTGTCAGTACACCATACAAAACTACAGTTGTAAGTTGGGTGTTATTGCTCTCAGATGTAGGGTTGCTCAAGATTTCATATCTTGGCCGTCCCGCTACTTTGGTCTATACTCTTCATAAATTGAATATGACAAAAGTAAGATTCAAATTTTGAGCTCTAAGCCAACAATTTGCCAATCACAACTATTGACTGTCACCAAAAAATATACTCTCGGCTAGCAGAGGACTCAGTGCCAAGTGATCACATAGACAAACAATTAAAATCAGCCAAAACTTCCAGAATTTGGGATTATAATTTTAGCAAGATAGGCAACAAGCTGAACTGACTAATCAAGGTGCAGATAACACAAAACTAGTGATCACTGCATGTACATACTCTCAAAAAAATCTAACTGTAGGATAGTGAGACAAAATGACAGCAATGCAAAGATCTAGAGCTCAAAAATTTGAACATTCAAATTTCAATATTAGACCACAATTATCCTCATTGAGCATATGTCAGGCCCACTAGCGTCCTTTCCTACCGCAGATCACAGAAAGAAAAAGAGATGACACTCACTGTGCAGTGATGTTCGAAATCACTTGAAGTAATCGAAAAAATAGGCAAAGGCACGCGACCATGTTCACATATATACTCATGCTGAAATTTAAGTGTCATCGTTCATTCCATACCTTGATGACCATGTTCATATAGATACTCCTACATGGACATACCCAGAGATTAGTTTCTATATTAGACAAAAGTAGGGCAGACAGATGTTAATGTTCATGCTAAACAAAAAAAACAACTTAAGAGATTGATGACCCCCTACGTAAACATAAACAAATATTTATTTTTATACTACACAAAAACAAACTCTGGGCAAGTAAACCCCAGCAAAAATAAATAAATTTTGTGAACCCTAACAGAAACATAAAAGTAAAAAAAATCCTAGATGGAAAATCCTAAACTTGGTGAATAGAAACATAGACAGCAAAACAAAAAAAAGACTATTCTAACCTGTAAATTAAACTTTTTGATTTTGTGAACCCTAACAGAAACATAAAAGTAAAAAAAAATCCTAGATGGAAAATCCTAAACTTGGTGAATAGAAACATAGACAGCAAAACAAAAAAGACTATTCTAACCTGTAAATTAAACTTGGTGAACACTTACAATGTGCAGGCAAAGGACTCTAGCAACGCAATTCAAGACTAAATAGATCATTACCTACGGACAAAAAGGTAATGACCAAAACAATGAAACATGCTCAAAACAATGTGAAGTCAAAAGACTCTAGCTGCACAATTCAAGACTGAACATATCATTACCTGCAGCCAAGGTAATGACCACAACATTGAAACATGCTCAGAACAACATTAAGTTCAATTTATATAGTGTTCAAGTTTTTACATGATATGATATTTTTAATTTTACATAGCTTAACTCCATATAATTGTTCAGATGTTATTTCCATGGTATAATAACACCTATAACGATGAAAATATTGGATAAACAATAGTAGGAACAATGCTAATCACAAAACATGGTGAACAAGGATGAATAAGAATGGTGAGAATGCAAACTTCAAAAGTAAAAACAAGAAATATATATGCACAGACCACATCATGTAAATAAGAGATACTAGCATGACACTGCAAGAAAATTGCACACATTCAAGGAAAAATTGCATATGACCTGATGCTGCAACATATACTAAACAATGGTGCAAGTTCTGAATCGTAGGCGATGATTGTGGCTGCGATGATTACATCTATGCCAATAGGTATACAAAACAAATGATGCTTCAGAAAATCTCCTTGTAAATTGAAGCATTGATATATGGTATACCAGTAAAAAACATGCATAAACACAGTATAGCACTTTCGAAAATCATTTGAGCCTTAGCATATATGGTTAGATACAGCATATGTTCAACACAAAAATGTATTGTGTTATTGCTCTCAGATGTAGGGTTGCTCAAGATTCCAATCTTGGCCGTCCCGCTACTTTGGTCTATACTCTTCATAAATTGAATATGACAAAAGTGAGATTCAAATTTTGAGCTCTAAAAACAACAATTTGCCAATCTCAACTATTAATTGTCACCCAAAAAAATACTCTCGGCTACTAATCAAGGTGCAGACATCACAAAACTAGTGATCACAGCGTATATATACTCTCAAAAAAACTAACTGTAGGACAGTGAGACAAAATGACAGAAATGCAAAGATATAGAGCTCAAAAATTTGAACTTTCAATTTCAGTAGTAGACCACATTTTATCCTCATCGAGCATATGACAAGCCCACTAGCATCTCTTCCTACCACAGATCACAGAAAGAAAAGAAAAAGAGATGGCACTCGCTGTGCACCTTTCCTCTATCCTCTCTCTCTCTCGAGTGCTCTGCACTTCTGGTCCCTCTCCCAGCGAAAGCGAGTGAGATTAGGATAGGTGCGAGACTCGATGAAAGAACTATTCGAAAAATAGCGGTATGGACAAAACGACTGTTTTGGGGTGTAAAAAACATGTGACTACAGTATAGCACTTCCGAAAATCATTGGAGCCTTAGCATATATGGTTAGATACAGCATGTGTTCAAACAAAAAACATGTTAATGTGTTATTGCTCTCAGATGTAGGGTTACTCAAGATTTCAATCTTGGCCGTCCCGCTACTTTGGTCTATACTCTTCATAAATTGAATATGACAACGTGAGATTCAAATTTTGAGCTCTAAAAAACAACAATTTGCCAAATCTCAACTATTGACTGTCACCAAAAAAATTTACTCTCAGCTACTAATCAAGGTGCATACAACACAAAACTAGTGATCACAACATATACATACTCTCAAAAAATCTAACTGTAGGACAGTGAGACAAAAATGGCAGAAATGTAAAAGATCTAGAGCTCAAAGATTTGAACATTCAATTTCAGCAGTAGACCACAAAAAAAATATCCTCATCGAGCATATGACAGGCCCACTAGCAATCTCTTCCTACCGCAGATCACATAAAGGAAAAAAAAGATGGCACTCACTGTGCAGTGATATTCGAAACCACTTGAAGTAATCGAAAAAAAAGGCAAGGCACGTGATTGCACTGTCCCAGAAAACCAATGACATGTCAGTTAATTGGTTTTTAATTACATGAGAGTGGTCATTATATATATATATATATATATATATATATATATATATATATATATATATATATATATATATATATATATATATATATATATATATATATATATATATATATATATATATATATATATATATATAGTAGAACAAAAATGAATATGCTTGATTTGTATGCTGAAGATAGGGTACTAAGTCCAAAAAAATGCAATTCAAGAATCATCAAACAAAACACCTTTGGAAGTTAAAAGTTCAGAGAGAGAAAGGGATGTAAACAAATGTGTTCAAATAGTAGATAGTAGCAGCAGGACATAAAGCTATAAAAGAGAGGCTAAAAAATTATTAAAACTCATTGTACGACTTTCAAAAACCCTCCATTCTACTGAAACTAAAACTTAACAAAAACCATTAACTGAAAGAAAAGTAACTACTGCCGATGAGAATCCATGTTGAATGTTCAGCCTCTCTGCTCTCTGTGCTTTACCATTTGACCCTCAATTATTAGATAACCCATAGTTTCAAACACAGTTCTAATCATACCCCTCTCCTCTGCTCCTACATCAAAGCATGACAAAAAACTAGAAAGTGATAGTATCAATCCAGCTAGATAATATCATTTAGTGAAGGCATGCTGAACTAATCCCTTATGTGTGTATGTCGAACAGAAAAAAGCACTGGCACCTATACTAAGAGAAAGCCAAAAAAATCAAGACAAACGGGGATGTTGATATGATATTAAGTAGATAGATAAGAGTTGGGTATGGCTAAAATTTGTAGGACTGACATTGCCACCTATAGAGGCCAAATGATTGAGTACTATGACACTAAATTTGCACCATAGTAGTAATCACACAAAACAACAAGCCCTATGTAGACAATTTCAGAGAATGAATCAAACCAACTAATGAATATCTCCTATCAGCTAAAACTAAAAGATCACAGAACTATGATAAATTTTAGAATTCGCAAAACCCCTATAGTTTGAGGCTTTACACTAATATTTTAAGAGCTAACAAAACATGCAGGTTAAGTGATACTATAGGTTTATAGAAAACTTTTTAACAATAAAAGTATGCAACTCAATGAGGCTAAAAAACATGCATTGTTACCTTAATATTTTAAGAGTAAACAAAACATGAAGGTTAAATGAAGGCTAATAAAAAACAGTTTGGGAAGTTTAATACATGGAGGTTAAAAATGATACTGACAGAAAAAAACTTCAAGGGATGATTCACCAAGAAAAAAGCAACTTCAGAAAGATTAATCAAACAGGACATCATTTGCAAAATTAACACAACAAAACTAATGAGGCTAACAAACACATATATTGTTAGTACAGAACATTTTAAGAGCAGTACATAGTTCATATAGTATATCTGAAAAGCAAAAATATGTGGTCCCATACAGTGTATCACTAATGACTATGCCTGCTTACGAACTTGTCATAGAAGGCTAAACACATAGCGAACGCACAAAAACCGTTTTTGGAGATGTCCAAAACAGCTAAAATTGATGTCCAACGTGTCGGAAGTCACCCTACAAAATAACCAAAAAACACAGGGGATACATTACTCTATGGAATTTGCATTATACAAACTTCTATCATTTGTATTCCTATATATGCTACGCATTGAGCTAATGGTAGTACTCTACATTGAGCTATTATAGTAAGGAATAATTCAGAAAATGCAAAATAAAACAATGAAAAATGAAAATTAATTACTAACCTTACCAACAAAAGATTGAACAAAACTCAAATCTACCAAGTTTTGGTCGCTGCGCAACATACGGTTAAGAAGATGATTCCTTATCTTTGGCATATCATCAACACTGAACCGGGCTTCTAATGCAACTCTAGCGTCCCAAATATCCATATATTTCATAACAAACACACCAGAGTCTTTCCTGGGAAAAAATAGGACAAATTATGAATAAACACCCATCAACATTGACTCTAGGGTCCCAAAATTATTTCATAAGAAAAATGCGGACTTACTTCCAGTTTTGCCGATGAGGTGATAGCTTGTCGATATCAAAATCAAGAGGGTTGACTGACGTCCTTTTCGCGGTTGCAAAAAATGCTGCTGTGAAATTTCCTATCTACAAAAACCAATAATTTGTAGAACAAAAATTACTAAAATATACAGGAACAACACAGATTGGTTGATGTTCATGGCACAAAACAAATGGGGGTTTATCACCGAAAAAAAAGATAGTTACAAAATGAGGACAACAATAAAAAGAAAGATAAAGCACATGTACCAAATTCATCATGATTGTGTCGTCATACGACCTCCCACCAACTGCCGAATCAAGGAATACAAACTTCTGGTCTTTTATATCGACAACAAAAAGGAACCAATGATCCTCTTTTAAAATAGGGAATAGAATCTAGTACGCAATGTACAAAACATAAAAAATTGGTTAGGAAAAAAATACAAAGTTCGAAAACAAAACTTAAACAAAACAAATACATAGAAAGAAAAAGGGTATATACAAATGAATGACTACTAACCAGTTCACAAGATTGCAATGACTTTACTTTATGGGCAATTTCAAATTCGTGCTTGACATTTGCGAACCTGAATTCTGATTCTGGCTTCAACAGATGTTGCTACAAAAAAAAGAATATAGTTTACCAACAAAACAATAAAAGTTTATCACATAAATTGCAAAAAAAACCCCTCAGTAAAGGTAAGAACTGAAGATCAACTACAAAAAGTTTTATTTAGATGGTGACATACTCCAACTGAGTTGAAAAAAATGCTTCTTTGACTTCGTAGGATGATTCTCTTGAAAAAGAAGACGACAGAAGCAATTCACCAAAAAATTATCAATCTTGCCTTCGGGCCTGAGAGAGTACCCTAAGCAACTATATGTGACATATGTTTTGCCATCTGGCTTCACTGAGATTGCCTTAGAACTAAAAAAAGACCAAAATTACATATGTGCAGGAAAAAAAAGCTAAAACAATGCATGCATAACAAAAAGTGGGTGCGTAAAAACACTAACCTGCCATGTTTCCCTTTTGACAAACTAATTACTGCTTGATAGTATGCCATGTCTTCTGAAGACACAACAAACCTATTAATTGGACTAGTGTATGGGTGACCAGTGTACCTGCTACCCCTAACCTGCCTTCTCTTCCCATGAGCAGGCATTTTGCAAGAGGAAGACCCAGCGCCTCCGCTGCCCCTGGTGTTCACAACATTGACGTCGAGTGGTTGAAGAACGTTAACAACAGTATTCTGCGGATTGGTTGAAGATAACACAATGACTGGGGAGTCCTGTACACACAAAAACTTATCATACTTATCTTTATATAAAATCCATGTTACACAGGGAGAGAAAAAGGGCATGCATAATCACAAAAAAAATTAAAAATGTGATGTTTACCAGGTTGATAATATTCATAGTAGATACGCCTTTTGCAACTGGGGTACTGTCTACAGCACCTTGTGACTTAGTGTTATCAATAACTATGACTCCTCCCTGGGTTAAATAAACAGATGATAACAATAAAAAAGAGATGATACATAAAAGGCATAAACTAAAAACAGAATTCGTAACTCAAAATTTACAAAAACACTATATTATTTCGTACACCTCATTTTGTTTCCGTGGATTATTCATGACTTGGACGTCGTTCTCGCTATCAATTTTTAAACTGCGGACATCCTTCAAAAGAAGAATATATTTTACAACAACAAAAATTGTTTAGAATGAGAAAAAAAACATTATTTTGAATATGAGGGGTGTTTTACCTCTTTTACGAAAGTGTCCCATGTGACACCAAGAACAGAGTGTGATAGATTGGTCAGCTTTGATTTGCTTGGTCCTTCAGGTACAAACATTGTATCTGGTTGACTTCGTATAATAGGTGCATCATCATCATCAATGCCGAGATCAAATGAGGGCACCCAGTTAAACAAATCCATCAGTTTTGGACTGTACGGGAACTTAAAGTACTTGTTTATTCTATTACTTGCCTCTATATTATCTTGGTTCTGGGTTCATGGGAATTATATATGTATTAAGATATGATTCAAACAAAACATTTTGGGAGCTGTGAAAGTACTCTATATTAAGATATGCTTCATAGGGTGCATGCATGTTTAGCTTTTTTTTAATAAAACAACAATATAGACAATAGTTATGAAAAAAAGAGGTGTGTGTGGTTTACCATGGCAATCTCCAGCATGAATCTGATTAGCATTCCCTTTACTTATGTTGAAACTCTGACAAACACAAAAAACTGAAGTTCAGTTTAAAATATATCCAGACTTCACTTAAAAAAACAGTTAGAATCTGGAGACACAATTCACTTATTCAGACATGAACATATCCAGTCAAACTTATTAGCAAAATAAAAAAACACCTATAATTAACCCAGCATACATTGAGTGAAAATAAAAAAGTAGTCGTCTTTCAATCAATTAATATCTTGCTTCAGATTGTGTGATTGTCCATATCCTTAAAAATTAAAGCAAAGAATAGAGGGAGAATAAAAGAGGAGGAGAGACAGAGGAGGAATAAAAGAGGAGGAGCAAGGGAAAGAGCAAGAATAGAGAAGAGAAGGAGGCTAGGAGACAAGATGGTAAACAGAGAACTAAAAGAAGAGCGCTTGAGTCTGAGATAAGAGAATAAAGAAAAGACTACAGAAGGGGAGGCGAAGAGAGAAAGAAACTAAGAAAAGATGGGAAGAAAGGATTACAGAAGGGACTATAGAAGCAAGTTAGAGGAAAGAACATTAGAGATAGAATAGGAGATAGAAGCAAGAAGAGAGCTATGGAGACTAACAAAAGAAGAGACCTACAAAAGACTGAGAACAAAATAGAATAGAGGAGAATGGCACAGCCTGAGAAAAAAAAGAAAAGAAGAAAGAAAGGGGATAAGAAAACTAAAATCTAGATCTAAGAAGGAAGAGAAGGGAAACGACTGAGAACTTGCACTGCAGAGAAAGAAGAAGAGGGATTTAAGAGTGAAGAGCTTGCTAGAAGGAGAAGAAGAAGCTGCCGAGAGGAAGTCAGAAGGGCTAAGAAGCGCTAGCTAGATAGAGGAAAGGACTAAAGAGAAAGTGAGTAAGGAGTCGATGAAGTGAAGCACAGAGGGCTGCTGAGACGAGAGAGATCAAGGAATGAGGTAGAAGCAGAAAAGGACCTGGGAGAAGGAGAGAAGATGCTACTGCTATAGCCATAATTCACATCAAACACAGAACAAACACAGAAAAAAAGTAAGAACGAATCTAAGCATCTAATTAACAACCTAGCTACTGCATGGAACAAACAAATAAATCTAACAGAAACTAAAGCTGAAATAACAGATCTAAACTATTACTACCCTTTTTTTATCTTTTCTGCTAACACATCATAACAGATTAGCATGCAATAAATAAACCCTAACAGAGAAATTAAATCTAAATCAACAGAACATAATCATATCTCAGCAAGGCATGAATCCTACTAGCAAAATCATGAACTGGACTAAAAACATAACAGAACATCAGATAAAAGCGTGAATCTAGCTGGACAATAGCATCTACATAAACATCTCAGGCGCACAAGAACATGCATAAACTTTTAGCATCCAAATCCACTCAGTACTACATGCATATCGTAGATCTGACACAATAGCATCTCAAGCAAGCCATTACAGTACTAGATCAAATGTTTGGAGAGTTACCAGATAACAAAAAAAAAGTATGAAGAGGTTTCAGTTTTTCAGCTATGTGCAGGAGAATTATGTACACGTTTTAGTTTCAGCAAAATGTGCAGGATTTCAGTTATACACAAAACAAATTTCATTACTCACAGTACTACGCAGAGTTTCGTGCTTGCAGTAATAACCATATTACTTGCACTTTCTGTCTGTTACGAGCTGAATACTCGTATCCAAATTAAAGGCGGCTGAAAGTACCCTTTTAGCAATATTCTGAAAATGTTGACATGCAGGTTAAATGATACTATATGTTTATAGAAAACATTTTTAACCATAAAAGTATACAACCCAAAGAGGCTAACAAAACATGCATTGTTACCTTAAGATTTGTTACTAAGAGGTAGTATTGGTGATACTAACAAAACCTTTATGATAGTAAGGAATAGCTTAGAAAAGACAACAACTGACACTTCCACAATCCCTGTAGCACAAAGACAACAACTGTGTGGCCTTGATTGAGCATCCAGCAAGAACACAAAGAATCGATTCGAAGAATAGCATGACAAAATTTGTGGAGGGCAAAAACAAGAACAAGATCAATTGCAAAACTTTTTCCACCAAGTGGAAGCGCACACAGATCAGAAACAGTAAAGAAAAAGTTCAAAAATGTAAAACAAAACAATTATGAAAATTTAATCATATCATTCATGGTCTTATCAGCATCACTGTCGGAAGCATGGGGCTAAAACAATGATTTGCTATGCAAAGAATAGTAACATGTAGTGAAAATATAGTGACATTTTTCTAAAAAAAGGAAAACATCCCTACTTTAATAAGTGATTAGCTATACAAGTAATAGTAACATGTTGTATAATCATTCTCTTATGCATACACAACCAACAAATCAACTTGGCATTACAACAGCAACAACAGCAAAGAAAAAAACCTTAAAACAGCAGCAGCAGCATCCTGGATCCATGGAACCATCTCTCTACATCACTCCCTAACTCCCTCCCTCCTTTCCCCTTCCAGCTCCCCTAACCCTTTCCCTCTATCTATAGCAGTATAGCACACTGTCTATATGAAATTTGACTGTTTTCATCATTAAAAACAGTCAAATTCTAGTCTTTTAATTATAGAATCAAAAACAAAAATTTAATTTGGGCATGTATATACCTTGCCATGTGGAGGAGGAACTTGATCGACAGGACAAATTCCTTCCAAAAAAATAAAAAATCACCCACCATCAACGACAAAAGTTAGTGAGTTTCAACAACAATATGGGTTTGCATTTTTTACTTCAAGTTGGGGTATACATAAACAAAACACATCGATGATGAAACAAACCTGCATGCCTGCTGCTAATATAATCTTCGCTGCTACACATCCTCTTTCTCTTATTATTAGATGAAAGATCTAAAAAACAAAGTAGACAAAATAGTATGAACAAAAATTAAAAAAACAGATTGAAAAAAGTGCTGGTATGCGAGCAAAAAAAAAGGCTTAAGAGGTACAAAAAAAAGACATTGCTGACCTGTTGAACTAGATAGCTTTTGTGTCAGTTGATCATCACATTGTGCTGGAGTTGTTTCTGACCCAGAGTTGAGCAGCTTCTGAGTCTCCTCTTGCTCGCAATCACCCGGTTTGATTGACTCTGTATGTATTGTATGAAATACATAAAAAGGGATGGTATGCGAGCAAAAAAAAGGCTTAAGAGGTACAAAAAAAAGACATTGCTGACCTGTTGAACTAGATAGCTTTTGTGTCGGTTGATCATCACATTGTGCTGGAGTTGTTTCTGACCCAGAGTTGAGCAGCTTCTGAGTCACCTCTTGCTCGCAATCACCCGGTTCGATTGACTCTGTATTATTACATAAAAGGTAAAAAAACAAAAAGCAAAACGGATTAAAAAATGGGCTGTAATGCAAGAAAACAAAAAGGATGAGAGGGATAAAACAGCCATTCCTGACCTGTTGAGCTTGATAACTTTTGTGTCGGTTGATCATCATATTGTCCTGGGGGTGTTTCTGACCCAGAATTGTGTATCTTTTGAGTTTCCTCTTGATCACAATCACCCTCATCACACACACCCGTTGGATAATGCACTAGTGGCCCAGAATTGTGTGTCTTTTGAGTTTCCTCTTGATCACAATCACCCTCAACACAACACCCTTTCACATTGAGACCTTGGGCATCTACTCCGTCCATATGAATATCCACATTTACCATATTAGGTGTAGTCCTGTTGCCCTCAATATTTGTATCGTTGACTCCTCCATGATAGTCCCTGTTGTCGCAACACAAAACTGTGGCTATACCCACTGCCAAACATTCTAACCCATGATGTAACTTTGTTGTTTGTTCATGCTCAAACTGATCAAGTATTGCTGATAATGCCTCCTTAACCTAAAAAAAGCAATGAATATCAAATGCATAAAAGGTTAATCTAGTGATTATTTCACTTCAGATCGACATAACTTTAAAATAATTACCTCGTCAAACATTGGGTTTTGAACATGGTGATCAAGAATGGCTTTAAACTTTGATTTCATTTCAGCAGACATTTTATGACGGTTCATAATAACACCTACAATAAAAAAACATAAACAAAAAATGACTTGAAAAGAAAGAAATTTCAGAAACACTGTATACTAAATAAAACTGCATACTTGTTTATGATATATGTGAATACAAAGGCTGCTAATTCAGATACCTTCATCTCAGGAAAAAAATGCATAGTTCACAGAAAAAAACAAAACTCCTATGCACAGTTTACCAGTTTTTTAAAAAAATGAAGAGGTTTTCAGTTTTTTAACCTATGTGCAGGAAAATTATGTACACGTTTTTAGTACCAGCAGAAAAATGTGCATAAATTAGTGGGCAGCATTTCAGTGATACAAAACAAAGCCTCCTCTCTCATGTAGTATATAGATTGTATAATATATCTACAAGCAATATATAATTCGTATAGCATATCACAACTGAATATATGTGTGATATTCCTATCATGCTAGCACACAAAACAACTACGCAAAGAGGATTTTAGATCCAACGTATCGATATTCACCCTACAAAAAAAACAAAATAGATCATGGGGGATACCTTACTTTTTGGAAATCTGCATTATGCACCTTATATTACTGTATTGTAGATATGCTTTGCATTCAGCTAATGGTAACAGAATGTGCGTGATTCCATTTAAAACACACACAAAAAACATTAGAACAAAACAGCAAAACAAAAACATCAGTACATAAAAGACCTAGAACAGCAACAGCATTATCATCTCTTCTAACCCCCCCCCCACCTAAAAGAGACAGTACATACATGTTGAAATATGTGTGGTACTCCTATCGTGCTAGCTCACAAAACAACTACGCAAAGTAGATTTTAGATCCAACCTATCGATAATCACCATAAAAAAATAAACAAACAGATCATGGGGGATCTCTTCTACTTTTTTTTTGAAATCTGCATTATGCACCTTATATTACTGTATTGTAGATATACTTTGCATTCAGCTAATGGAAAACAGAATGTGCATGATTCCATTAAAACACACAAAAAAAACATTAGAACAACAGTACATACAGTGCATACATGTTGCAATACATACAGTACAAAAAAGTGCATACATATATGTGGAGAGCGAGAGAGCAGAGCTCACCGGGAAAAAGACACCCCGCAAACGAGATAGATCTCACCGGAGAAGACACCGCTCCCCCCCCCCCCCCCCGGGCGCGCGACGAGGTATAGCTCACCGCAGAATGACACCGCTCCGCGACCACCGGGGAAGACGCAGACGACGAGATCCCCCGTTAAAAGTGAGAAGCGAGTAGATCTGCGCTCTGAGGACAACATCTCCGCTCATACATACAGTAAAGAGTACAGACATGGAAATGGATGGCGAAAAAGATGCAGAACTTACCGGAGAAAAAATACACCCCGCACGACGAGGTACAGCACACCGGAGAAGACACCGCTCCACGACTCACGGGGAAGACGCAGGCGGCGAGATCTACGGTAAACCTAAGAAGGCGACTAGATCTGCGCTCCGGCAACAATATCTCCGCTCAAACTGAGACCCCCCCGGTGCTCCGCACCTCTCCTCTCCCCCCTCCAGAGCTCCTCACCTCTGCTCTCTCACCAGCGCGACAAAAAAATCGCTACGGCAAACGAGATCGCCACTCCTAACTGAGAACCCTAGGGTGCTCCGCACCTCCTCACTCCCCTCGAATGCTCCGCAATCCGCACTTCTGCTCTCTCCTCCAGCGAAAAGCAAGTGGGATTAGGACAGGCGCGAGACCCGATGAAAAAAAGAATTCGAAAAATAGCGGTCCGGACAAGTAGCTTCTGGAAACCGGGCGTGGGAAAAAGCGGATCCGAATTTGCAAACCGCGTCATCCCCGAGCACGAATCTCACAGATCATCCAACGGCTAGCAAAACGACTGCTTTTGGGTTAAAAAACAACCGACTACAGTATAGCACTTCCGAACTTTTAAATATGATATTTTTTTTAAGACAGAGTCTATAAGTTAATTGTAGTATATATTAAAAGTCCAATATCTATATCAAACAAAATCACAAGCGAGTATCTCTCTCCGTAATCTCTGTTATAAACAGCTAAAATTCAAAAATTTCAGCCATAAGCACAGCCATATCAAATAGGCCCAAGGGTGAAGGACTACAAAAGAACGTGATTTCTGATGGGCTTTGAGATATAGCTACGGCTTATGATTTTTGACTGAAATTTTTGAAAGACCACAAAAGAACGTGATTTCTACTGGACTTTGAGATAACAAGCTACAAAATTTTGTCCGTTGCTACTTGCTAGATTTGGAATTGATCGTGGCCCGTTTCGATTAGGTCCACCAAAGTAATGTTTAATCCGCGTTCCTTACAGCAGTGATTGCAGCTAGAGTTCGTGCGTGCGTTTCTTTCTGGGGCACTGCCAAGAGCGCTCGGACAAGTTCAGCGTTCAGTGCGACAAGGTGATAAGTCCTGAATTTGTCTGCAGAAAGGTACACTAACCTTTTTTATTATTAAACCCAGGGCCCAAAGATCGTATCAACCGGCAGCAAGAAATTTCGCCACAAGTTCTTTTCATAATTGTTTGATCTTGCAAATAGATGAGATCGATCGGATCAACTATACATTTGGCTTACCGTTTCTTGGGAAACATGACAGTATGGGCACGTATGGACACAGCCACCAACGGTCCATCTGCTTCATGAACATCTGACTGCGATCGCCAGCTAGTAGCAAACAAGCAGGTAGGATGAAACTATGAAAGTGAAGGATCGAGATAGGACGGGAACGACAAATACATGTTTATCAGACAGACTCTGGAGATGGCAAAACATACATGAAAGTTTGCATTGCAGCCATGGCATCACTGTTCACTGTAGACGCCTTTTCAGAGCTGAGCACAGGATCACATTTACGTGCATGTCCGGCATGCACACGGGAATCGGCGAGCGCCAACCGCGACGCGAGCCGCTTTACCTGCTGCTAGAGGTGGGACTTGGGCCGGGCTTCTTTGGGCCAGCCCGAAGCACGGCCGGCACGGCCCGGCCCAAGCACAGCCCGGCCCGACACGTGGCGGGCCGTGCCGGCACGGCACGAATGGTGGGCCGGGCTGGGCTTCAAAATCCGGCACGGTGGGCGGCACGGCACGGCACGGCAGATCGGGCCGTGCTCGGGCCGGCACGGCACGAAGAGCACGGTTGGCCAGAAACTATTTAAAATTGATTTCTTAACTATAGTAAATTGTACTCATGATTCTCCTTGAGCTTTTCTATTTGACTAGTTGGGTAGGCCTATGCTAGATTGTCGGGCGATGTTCACGTACGCCATAGTCTAATTTGCACCAAGATATGCATTCCATTGGACTAGATGACCAAGTTCGAAGGTGAAATGGCATGAGACAATAGAATCGAATTTTAAGTAGGTTTTTAATAAGGCGGATACAAGAGAAAGGAAGATAGCGGCCACTGCTACCATTGTCGCTATCGCTTTTGTCGTGTATAGTTACTTTGGGCTGGGCTTGGGCTGGCACGGCACGAACACTGGCACAGTGGGCTTTGGGCCGTGCTTGGGCCTGGCCGAAGACAAGACGGGCCGGTACGGCACGGCACGACGGGATGACTGGGCCGAACCGGCACGGCACGAAGCGGCCCGAAGTACGGTGGGCCTGGGCCGTGCCGGCACGGCACGGCCCAATTCCCACCTCTACCTGCTGCGTGCCCGGCGAGCACGCCGGTGCATTAATGGCGAGCACCCCTCCCAAGTGATCGACCGATCGATCGATGAATCCCAAAGCTGTCGATCACAAGCAAAGCGGGAAGGCGCCAGCCTTGTTCACGTACGACGCTTCCACGGGGTAAAGTCGCATGCACAGCTAGCGCAGGCTACCCGCGCGTGCGCCGCAGCAACTTGCCCAGCGAAAACAAGGGACAAAGCCTTTCTTTTTGGGTGAGCACACCGTGGCACAAGGAAAGGACAGGGACAGGCTAGTGCGGGCGTGCCTGGGCACGCCGACTGCTTCCCCAATCCATTTATCCTTCCCCAATGTTCGTTTCCTTCTGAATCCAAGCCAAATTGCGCATGGGTTCTACGAATTCTACTCAGACCTGCTGGGCAAATGTGGGGACAGAGTATTCCCTGGACCATGAATTTCTGCAATTGCCCACACTAAGCCTGAGCAGCTTGGACGGTGCCTTCTCTGAGGAAGAGATCCCCTGATCAATTCGGCTTAAGCTTCTGGTTTTCGACTTATTTTTTACTATTCATAAATTTTGTCTTTTTCTGAATTTTTGACTTTTTTGTGTTTTTTTGCCGGTTCTTTTTTCCCGTATTTGTTTGTATTATACGTAATAGGCTAACATATTTTTTATATTTTCTACTTTTTTAAATCTAATTATGCTAAATAAGCTTCTGTCAGCTACAGTGTTTTTTTCAGCCAGCTACAGTGCTTTCAGTCATAAGCCACCAAAAAAAGCCCAACTGATCACCACCTAGGCGGTCATCAAAGACCTACTGTCCGCCAAATCCCTAGGCCCTGATGGGCTCACAGGGGCTTTCTTTATGAGCGCCTGGCCAGTGATCAAGACAAACATCCACGTAGCCTTCCAGGCTTTTTATGAGTGCAGAGGCCAATTTCTTCACCGCTTTAAACAGTGCTCTGATCACCCTTCTACCAAAGACAAGCGAGGCAACAAATGTCTCAGACTACAGGCCGATCAATTTTGTCCATAGTTTTGCTAAGCTTCTTTTCAAAGTTTTAGCAAATAGGCTCAGCCTGAATCTGCCGCTCCTGGTGAGACCAAACCAAAGTGCATTTGTGGCCGGCTGAAGCATCCATGACAATTTCTGATTTGTTCACCTAGCGGCCAAAAATCTACGTGCAAAGCACAAAGCCGCCCTGCTGCTTAAAGTGGACATCTCAAAGGCTTTCGATTCGGTTTCCTGGCCATTCTTATTGCAAATTCTTTCACACATGGGGTTTGGTCCGAAATGCTACGAATGGATCTCCTTGCTATTGTCCACTGCTTCTTCTCGAATCCTTCTTAACGGAAAGCTGGGCAGCACCATTGCCTTGTGAAGGGCTTTGCGTCAAGGAGCCCCGTTGTCCCCCCAACTATTCATATTAGTCATGGAAGTGCTCAATGCACTAGTTCGCAAAGCCAGTTCCCTACAAATCAGTACCCCCTGCCATCTTGGGCCTTCAAGAATATGTATCCCTTTACACTGATGATGTTATCTGTTTCATTTCTCCATCCTTGCAAGATCTCTGGTTGTTCAAATACATCTTCATTGTTTTTGGAGAGGCATCCGGCCTCCGCGCCAATCACCAAAAGAGTTCGATCACACCAATCGGCTGTGGTAAGGAGGATTTAAATGTCACACAATAAGAGTTTTGTTGTGGCTACAGACCAAACAGAGAGAGAGATGGTAGTGGAGAGTAATGAAGATAAGTGTAATGGCCTGGGTCCTCCCCATGGCTTACCGCCATATATATATGCACATGAGGAGCGCTTTTACAATAGTGCCCTTACATTGGAGTGTCCCTTTAGGGGTGCTTATGTCATTACACATGGCCTATTCTGGGCCTTGTAATCTCCTGCCAGGCCTGCTGGGTTTAGGTGGGGGCCACCCCTACGACAGGAGCCTCTCATGGTAAAGGGCTTCACAAGGCCGAAGCCATGTCGTCGAGTCCTTTGGCCCCCTCCGTCCCGCGGCCTGTGAGCCTGTCCAGTACTTGACCCGGCCGGGGCTGTGCTACGGCTGAAGCAGACGTGCGCGCTGTTGCGACGCTCGGACTTCCGGGCGTCCACGTGGTGCGGCGTGCTTGGCGTGGTGCGGGCGTTGAGGCGTCGTGACCATTAATATGGCGGCGGACTTCCGGTGGTTGGACTTCCGCCGGTTGATTCCCCTGCTGATTGGGGTATATATATGGCGCTGGTGAGGCGTTGCTCCTGCGTATATTGTGATAGAAGCTGTTCCCCTAAAATGGGCCCCTGCCGTGCATCAACATTCCTGGGTGACGCTGAGCGGCTTGGGGAATGTTGATGCACAGAAGGAGGTCTATTTTTCCTGGGAGCTTGATCAGCGCCGGTTATCGACAACCAGCCGCGCTTCCTGCACCGCGCTTCCGCAGACGACAGCGAGGTCTGCCCTGTTTTTCTTAACAGGCCTACCTACAGTCGGTGTTCCTGAGGGAGCCCGCTGGCATTACCTTGTACGTTGATGCACTGTAGGTGGCCTGTTAAGAAAAACGAGGTAGATTTCGCAGGACAAGACTCCCGAAGTGGGCTCGCGCGCTCCGTCCCCTACCCTTCGAACGGGTGGCGGCGAAGCTGGCGCCTAGTGGCGCCTCGTCGAAGTAGACGCGCGCGCTCCGTCCCCTACCCTTCGAACGGGTGGCGGCGAAGCTGGCGCCTAGTCGAAGTAGGCGCGCGCGCTCCGTCCCCTACCCCTCGAACAGGCGGCGGCGAAGCTGGCGCCTAGTCGAGGTAGACGCGCGCGCTCCGTCCCCTACCCGTCGGACGGGCGGCGGCGAAGCTGGCGCCTAGTCGAGGTAGACGCGCGCGCTCCGTCCCCTACCCTTCGAACGGGCGGCGGCGAAGCTGGCGCCTAGTCGACGTAGACGCGAGCGCTCCGTCCCCTACCCTTCGAACGGGCGGCGGCGAAGCTGGCGCCTAGTAGACGCGCGCGCTCCGTCCCCTACCCTTCGAACGGGTGGCGGTGAAGCTGGCGCCTAGTTCGACGTAGGCGCGCGCACTCCGTCCCCTACCCTTCGAATGGGGGGCGGCGAAGCCGGCGCCTAGTCGAAGTAGGCGCGCGCGCTCCGTCCCCTACCCCTCGAACGGGCGGCGGCGAAGCTGGCGCCTAGTCGAAGTAGACGCGCGCGCTCCGTCCCCTACCCTTCGAACGGGCGGCGGCGAAGCTGGCGCCTAGTCGAGGTTGATGCGCACGCTCCGTCCCCTACCCGTCGAACGGGGGGCGGCGAAGCTGGCGCCTAGTCGAAGTAGGCGCGCGCGCTCCGTCCCCTACCCCTCGAACGGGGGGCGATGAAGCTGGCGCCTAGTTCGACGTAGGCGCGCGCGCTCCGTCCCTTACCCTTCGAACGGGGGGCGGCGAAGCCGGCGCCTAGTCGAAGTAGACGCGCGCGCGCTCCGTCCCCTACCCTTCGAACGGGTGGCGGCGAAGCTGGCGCCTACTCGAAGTAGACGCGCGCGCTCCGTCCCCTACCCCTCGAACGTGCGGCGGCGAAGCTGGCGCCTAGTCGAAGTAGACGCGCGCGCTCCGTCCCCTACCCTTCGAACGGGCGGCGGCGAAGCTGGCGCCTAGTAGACGCGCGCGCTCCGTCCCCTACCCTTCGAACGGGTGGCGGTGAAGCTGGCGCCTAGTTCGACGTAGGCGCGCGCGCTCCGTCCCCTACCCTTCGAACGGGGGGCGGCGAAGCCGGCGCCTAGTCGAAGTAGGCGCGCGCGCTCCGTCCCCTACCCCTCAAACGGGCGGCGGCGAAGCTGGCGCCTAGTCGAAGTAGACGCGCGCGCTCCGTCCCCTACCCTTCGAACGGGCGGCGGCGAAGCTGGCGCCTAGTCGAGGTAGATGCGCGCGCTCCGTCCCCTACCCGTCGAACGGGGGGCGACGAATCTGGCGCCTAGTCGAAGTAGGCGCGCGCTCCGTCCCCTACCCCTCGAACGGGGGGCGGCGAAGCTGGCGCCTAGTTCAACGTAGGCGCGCTCCGTCCCCTACCCTTCGAACGGGTGGTGGCGAAGCTGGCGCCTAGTCGAAGTAGACGCGCGCGCGCTCCGTTCCCTACCCTTCGAACGGGTGGCGGCGAAGCGGGCGCCTAGTCGAAGTAGACGCGCGCGCTCCGTCCCCTACCCGTCGAACGGGTGGCGGCGAAGCCGGCGCCTAGTCGAAGTAGGGGCGCGCACAACTTGGGCTCTTCGATGCGGCCTTGCATTATACAGGTTCCTTGAATCACGCCGGTCCGTGGCCTGACAGGGTTAGGTTCCCGTACCGTGTGACCTGACGCGCCCGGGGCACGCGGCATCTTATGACTGCTGGGCGGCGTGATGTGGACGGTTGCGTGTTTGCAGTCGCTCGCCTCTTCCCTAGGCAAGGGGGACACGGGGCGTGCAGCGAGTGGCGCCTGTGAGGCGTTGCGCTGTATGGGCGCTTATACGACTGCGGTCGCGCCTCGTGCACGGACCTCCGCGACCCTTTGCTTTCGATTACGGGGAAGCGTGCGGGGCGGGCCTTTACACCGCTGCGGTTGCACCCTGCACGCGGATCGTTGCGACGCTTTAGTAGTGGCGGTACGGGCGAGGCGGCTTGAAATAGCTCCCCGTAATAGCGTCCCCGCACCTGTGCGCCCTCTTTCCTGTTTGCTCGGCCTTCCCCACTTTCGCGCTATCTTCACCGTATTGGTCTCGTCGTGGGAAGCGATGGCCTCCAGCAGCGAGTGCGGCCAGGCGGTTGGTGGCCCTGCCATTCGCCGGCGATCCTCACCGTTGGAGGTAAAATACGCGCTCCAAGAGCGCGACCCGGCGGCGGCTGACCAGGAGCGGCTGGCGGCGGAGGAAGGCACGTTTTCCGGCGAGCTAGGCCCGTCGCTCGTGACCGAGAAGACGATCCAAGGGCTCTTGCGCGCGGGGAAGTTGTCCGGGCGCCAGGACGTACGATTGCCCGCCGGCGACGAGACGGAACCGCATCCCGAGAGGTCGGAGGCGGTCGTGTTCGTTGCCTTTTTCGACGCGGGGCTCCGGATCCCAGCGGCGAGCGTGGTGGGCGACGTGCTGCGGACCTTCGGGCTGGAGCTGGCGCAACTGACTCCAAACACCGTGGCCCGGCTCGCGGTGTACAGCTGGGCCTTGCGCTCGGGGGCGTGCTGGCCCAGCGCGTCGCTGTTCGCCTACCTCCACGAGGTGCGATGCCAACCGAAGGGCCGGAAGGGCGGGACGCTGTCGAGCTTCGGTAGCGTCTCTTTTACTCTTCGCTCGTCTTGCAAGAAGCTCTTCCCTGCGAACTCAACTCGCGGGAAGTGGGAGTCCTACTGGATGAAGCGGTGGTTCTACCACCGAGTGGAGAGCGGGAGCGGTCTCGCGTGCACGGGCCGACCGATCGCGTTCAAGCCTTCGCCCGGCCGAACGCTCGATGACGAGGACAAGCGGAGGGTCAAACGGCTCGTGGGCATGGCCGCCCGCTTCAACATGCGCGACCTTGCCGAGGAGTACATGATGTACGGCGTGGCCCCGCTTGCCTACGACTGGCATCTTGCCGCCGAGAGGCGTCGAGATGACAACGTTTCGCCGTGGGTTTGCTCGCTACCAGCGCCGCCCGATCCCCGTAAGCCTTGAACGCGCCCCTCCTTTGCTGACGCGAAATGCGTTGTATGCTGATGCTATTCTCCTTTGCTTTAGAGATTTCCTTGGAAGAGGCGGAGCAAGCCGTGCGCGTGTTCCTGGGTCCGTACACCACTAGGGAGCACGAGCAGCGCGCGTCTACTGTCGCCAAGGCGGGGCTGAGGCGATTAAACCGCGTGTGCGAGGTCCTGGGCCTTGCCGCGCCGGACCGTGTCGCTCCAGCCGATGGTGGAGCGAAGAAGAAGAAGACCTCATCTCGGAAGAGGGGCCGCAGCGGGGCACCTGTCGCGCCTGCTGCTAGTGTTTCCGAGGACGCGGCGGACGCGGAGTCAGACTCTGCGAGGTACGCCGATTCGGGCTTGGATGGTGCAGGCGCCGAAGGTGAGGTGTCTTCGGCAGGCGTCCCGGACGGTGGGTTTGCCGCAGGCGGCCGGAGGGGGGAAGCCTCACCACCCGCCGAAGTCGCCGAGGTGGAGGCCTCGACGGCGGCCGCTGCGGTGCCAGAGGCGCCCTCCGCGGGGGCGCCCGTAGCCGCGCTGTCCTTGCCAACAGTAGCGGGGACTGAGGTGCCCCCTTCGACGACTGCCGCCATGGAACCTTCGCCCCCGGGCGCGGCAGCCGCGGGGTCTTCCCCAGCCACGGCTGCGGGGGCGGTGGCGCTGCTGGCTGCCCCGGCTAAACGGCCGTGCGTGCGGCCGGAGCTCCACCGGACACCGCGGGGATTTGTCGTGGCCACGGGCATCAGAAGCCTGTGGGACGCCAGCGCAAGCGCCGGAGGCCCTGCGGCATATGCACCTTCCGACCTCCCGACGACGCCGTCCACCGCGCGGGGACAGCCGCCGGCCTCCCCGAACGCGGAGGCTTGCGCCCGCGGCGGAACCATCCCTTCGGCCACCGAAGGTAAGGTGGCCGAGCTTACTCTGGTGTATGATTTTATGCCTTGGAGTGGTCACCCGCCTCATTCTTTACAGCGTTGCTCATCCCGGAGGGGGAGCATCCGACGGAACCCGGGGCCTCCGAGCCCGTGAACCCTGCGGACTTCGTGCCGCCTCCGGAGACGCTGAGGGCGTGGCGCGGGATTGTGGATGACGCGGCCAGGAGCGTCGACCCGCAAGTGCTGCAGGCCTACGGCGCGGGGCGCCTCGGGGACGCTTTCGAGGTGTCTGGGGTGAGGGTAAGTACTCATGCGACCACGCCTGAGTCTAGCTGAGTTTGCTAAGTCTTTTCCCTTCTGCAGACACTCGTGCTGGGGCAGGCCCTGCAAGCGGCCTATGCTCGTAGCCAAAAAGCGCTCGAGGATAGGCTGCGAGCCGCCGAGGGGGAGCTGCGCGAAGCCTCTGGCGCCCGCTCTGCCCAGGACGCCCGCATCCGTCAGCTGGAAGCGGAATGCGCCGAAGCGAGGGCGCACGCCGAGGGGCTTGTTGCGTCGGCGCAGGAATCAGCCGCAGCAGCTGCTGATGAAAAGTTCGCGGCGGAGCGGGACGGGCTCCTGGAGCAGGTCGGCGCGCTAGAGAAGGAGAAAGGCCAACTTGCCTTGGCTCTAGCGGAGCGCAACCGGACGCTGTGCGACGCCTCGGTGGTTGCCTGGGACGCCATCTAAGCGCTGGAGAGCCATCTTCAAGGGCTGGTGGCGGAGGTGCCGGGACGCGCCTTCGGTCCGGAGGAGCTGTCTCGGGCGCTCCGCTGGATCGGGGATGCCGCCAACGTCGCGCGCGACGCGGCGACGTCCTTCGGCACCCACTGCGCGTACACTTCGGCCTGCTTGGTGTGCGCGCTCCTCCAGCACCGCGGCTGTACGCATGTCGCCGGGCTGAATGATCCCCAGCTGGAGATGCCTGGCGGGGTCGGAGTAATGTCCGGCGCCGTCCGCTCCGCTCGCCGTGCCCTTGGGCCCTTCTGCGGCCGGATCTGGGATCCCGTCGGGGCGGAAGCTGTACGGATCGAGCTCCGGAAGTCGCTCTACGGGTCGGGGAGCCTTGGCCAATTTCTGGACGGGTCCCTCGACGCGTTGATGGCGGCGCTGGGCCCTCCGAAGGCGCCGGGAACCCGCAGGTCTGATGCCGCGGCGCCTAGGTGTAGGCGTGCGTTGTACTGTCCCTTGTTTTTGTTAATAAAGCGCACACTTTCTGCATGCATGCTGATTTTCACCTATATCCCGGGCAGCTTCCTTGCTGGGGTCGGCTTCGGGCGGCCGACCTTTCAACCCGACGACGCCTTCGACGCTGGCGAAGGGCCGAAGATTCGCTCGACTTTTGGGCGAACCGGCCTTCCTCGAGCGAGGTGCCGACTTTGGCGCGTGTTAAGGATGAACCCGCGGGGTAGCGGCTTAGAGCGGCCAGGATGTTGGCGGACCTTTGTATATGTGACTCTTCCGGTAAGCAGGCCTCCTGGCACTTTAAGTTGTGTGCTGTGTGCTGATGCCGCCGTTGGCGACGTAGCTGCGCCAGGGTTCCGTGGAACGGACAGTCCGCAGACTGACGTATGCGGAGGTGGACTTCCGCGGTTTGCCTTGCTTTATAGTCCGGAGACTCGCGCGTGCGGAGGCAGGCCTCGACGCTACGTCTTATTTAGAGTCCGTAGACTAGCGCGTGCGGAGGCGGACCTCGACGCCGTGACTTCCTATATAGTCTGGAGACTCGCACGTGCGGAGCTACGCTCGACGCTATTGCGTGCGGAGCTAGGCTCGACGCTACGTCTCCTTTATAGTCCGGAGACTCGCGCGTGCGGAGCTACGCTCGACGCCACGTCTTATTTAGAGTCCGTGGACTATTGCGTGCGGAGCTAGGCTTGACGCTACGTCTTCTTTATAGTCCGGAGACTCGCGCGTGCGGAGCTACGCTCGACGCTACGTCTTATTTAGAGTCCGTGGACTATTGCGTGCGGAGCTGGGCTCGACGCTACGTCTTCTTTATAGTCCGGAGACTCGCGCGTGCGGAGCTACGCTCGACGCTACGTCTTATTTAGAGTCCGTGGACTATTGCGTGCGGAGCTAGGCTCGACGCTACATCTTCTTTATAGTCCGGAGACTCGCGCGTGCGGAGCAACGCTCGACGCTACGTCTTATTTAGAGTCCGTGGACTATTGCGTGCGGAGCTAGGCTCGACGCTACGTCTTCTTTATAGTCCGGAGACTCACGCGTGCGGAGCTACGCTCGACGCTACGTCTTATTTAGAGTCCGTGGACTATTGCGTGCGGAGCTAGGCTCGACGCTACGTCTTCTTTATAGTCCGGAGACTCGCGCGTGCGGAGCTACGCTCGACGCTACGTCTTATATAGAGTCCGTGGACTATTGCGTGCGGAACTAGGCTCGACGCTACGTCTTCTTTATAGTCCGGAGACTCGCGCGTGCGAGGGCGTCTCCCCGGTGCGTACTTTGTTTATACTCAGTCCCGCCACCTTGGCGACGGCGAGTGCACACGCGAACGTGCGTCTTTGGTTTATACTCAGTCCCGCCCTCCCTGGCGACGGCGAGTGCACACGCGAACGTGCGTCTTTGGTTTATACTCAGTCCCGCCCTCCCTGGCGACGGCGAGTGCACACGTGAACGTGCGTCTTTGATTTATACTGCGGGGGCGCGCGCGCTGGCCAAGCCGGCGCGCCCTCACCGCGTGCTCGCATGTGACGAAGAAAAATTAACGGCAAACGGCGATCTTCATTATATCGCCGTTTGCGCGGGTGAGCGACTACAAGGGGTGAATATACTGACCGTTTTACCCTTGGTGCTGCCGCAGCCTCTAGTCGCTAGACGTCTGCAGGGCCCGCGCAGGCGCCTATGGATGACCCCACGGACCTCCGCGCTGTAACGTCGGCTCTAAGGGCGTCGCTGGGCTTCGCGGCGCGGGCATCTGGTGCCTGGCTCGATGCGCCGAGCCATATCCTGGTCGCCTCGGACAGTGATGATGGTCCTGGGGCCCGGGATTTTCATGCACAGATAGCCATGATGTGGTACCGCGCCGAAGGAGTTGAGGATTGGGCGCCCCAGAATGGCATTGTAGGGATACGGGAGGTCGACCACGTCGAAGGTGGCCTCCTCGGTCCGCACATTGTCATTTCGACCGAAGGAGACTTGAAGGCCGATCTGGCCCAGCGCCCGCAGGGGCTGTCCTCCGAAGCCCTGCAGTGGGATTCCCGAGGGCCCCAGGCGGCTTCGAGGAATCCCCATCTGGTCGAAGGCCGCCGCAAACAATACGTTTGCGGAACTACCCCCGTCCACCAAGGCGCGCCCCACGTCGCATCCCGCGATGGTGACCCGGATGACCAGAGGGTCCTGATGAGGGAAGTCCACACCTTGGGCATCATCAGGTGTGAATGTAACCTCGTGCCGTGCCCATTCCGGCGGTGCTTGCGCTGGATATGCCGCCACGTGATGTAGTCTTTGCGCGTAGGCCTTCTGCTGCCGCGCCGAGGCGAATTCCAGCGCAGAGCCGCCGGATATGACATTAATGACCCTGCGGTAGGTTGCGTCCGGGGCCTGCAACGATAGGAGGCCTTCCCGAGGCTGCTGTACGTGAGCTTGGATCCGCAAGGTGCCTTCCTGGGGTTGCATTCCCTGCGCCTGTACCTGCATCCCCTGCGCCTGTACCTGCATGGGGGCCTCGTATGGGAATTGGACGTGGGCCACCGCAGGCGGGCGCGCCTCCGGGTTCCTGTCCCGAGCGACGCTGTCGCGGAGCGCCGCGATGGAGGTGCAGTTACGGGTATCATGATTGCCGCGGCCGTGGACTAAGCACCACAGCCCCTGATGCTGGTCGTCATAGTCTCCACGACCCTTATCGTCGCGGCCCCTGCCACGGCCGCGGCCCCGGCCGCGGCGCCCCCGGCCGCCTCGGCCCGCTGGAGCGCCCTCGTCGGACCCGCCTTCGATGTCGAGGACGTACCGGTTTCGCCTCGACCTTTGCTGGCCGCGCTTGGGCTGATCCGACGACTCCTTATGCGGGTTGTCCCTGCGGTCGGGCGCGTCCCTGGACGACTCCTGCTTACGCTTTCCTTTCGAAGAGCCGCCCTTCGATGGATCTTCGGTTTTTGCCGAGGCTCCGGCCTGGTTAGTGTCGGAGTCGTCACCTTGCCTTCGCCGCGCGTCTTCCTCCGCCCTGGCGTATTCTTCCATCTTGTCGAAGAGCTTCGCCACCGTCTTGATTGGCTTCCGCGCATTGTATTCGGCCATCGGGCCCGGACGAAGGCCCTGTATGGCTGCATTGAGATGGTGGTCTCGTTGACGTCCTTCACTTGACACCGAATCTTGGCGAAGCGTTTGAAGTAATCCCGGAGTTTCTCCGAGGGTTTTTGCTTCACGGCGAAGAGTTGGTCCGCCTCGACCCGGTCGACGTAGTTTCCCTGGAAGTTGTTGTGGAGGCGGACGCGGAGCTGCTCCCACGCGTAGATGGAGCTCGGCTCTATGGTAAAAAACCATGAGAGCGCCACTCCTTGTAGCGCGAGAGGGAGTCCCTTTGCCTTCGTGGCGTCGTCTCCGCCCGCGGCTTCGATCGCGGTTTCGTATACGCGCACGAACTCACGGGGGTCCGTGTCGCCTTTATACGAGTCGATGGCGCTAGGGAACTTGAAGTCTTCGGGCCATGCCGCCTGCTGCAGCCCCGCCGAGAGCGGGGACTCCGGATCCACGCGCCGCAGCGGCACGCGGCTGAACGTGTGGGCTTCGCGACTGTCCGCCCTCTCCGGCGCGGGCTCGGACACGATTGCTGGCGCGGCCGGCTGACTCCGAGCCTCTTGTATATCTCTGACGGCTCCGCGAAGGTCCCCCAGCTCCCGCTGGAACGCGTTGAGAGCCGCCAGCAGGGCACTTTCCACCGCCGGTGCAGGCGGGGTCGCCGGTACTCCAAGCGGGCGGATCGGCGCGGGGACGACCGCGTCGCGAGATCCCGAGCTGCCGGTCGCCCCGTCGTGGCTACTTCGGACCACCCGGTCCGCGCCACCAGCGAGGGTTGCCGCGGGGCCGGCGAGGTCGGCTGCCGTTGCGTCGGCGGGGTCGGTTGTTGCCGCACCCGCGTCGATGTCTGTGACCTCGTGCTTTATCTCTGTGACCTCGCGCACGTCGGTGAGGGAGATATACATGCGCGAGACGTAAGAGAGAGGAGTAAGGTGCGTGATGTGTCTGTGACCTCGTGCTTTATCTCTGGAGGAGACATGAATAAAAGAAGTGGAGAAGGGTGCGTTTGGTTGCCTGCACCAGCTCTCAGCCAGGCTCTGCTCGTGCGAGAACAGACGTTTGTTTGGTTCGTGTATCTGTCGAGCCAGGCTCTACGCATGCAAGGAGACCCCCGCGGCCAGGCTCTGGAGGAACGTAGAAATTGGCCGTTTCTGCCGGGCCAGGCTCGCGCGGTGCAGGTAATTAGCCATCTAATGACGTTATTAATGCATTATTAGCACATATTAAATGATATTAACATATTTCGATTAATATTAAGGAGTAATAAAATAAACTAAGAGCTATAAGATAATAGTTGTCTGTAATAAATGTCATGATGATAATTATTTATATATTTTTATCCCATGCAATTTGTCCTTATGCAAGCAACCAAACAGATTCTCGGAACAGCCTGACCCGTGCAAACAGACAACCAAACGCCACGCTCTTGCATACATTGGGCCTGGCCACTAGGAGCCAGGCTCCTCCCATGCGAGCCAGGCTGAGTTCATCCGCGAACCAAACAGGCCCGAAGTCGCTTCGAGAATCTAGGTTCAAATTAGAACAAGCTAGAAATAGAAGCTAATATATAAAGAAAGAAAAGGAATAGCAGATAATGTTGTGTTGATTGGGATGCAATTTGAGTATGCTGAACACTGAAGGAAAACATGCATGCTACCTTCCGTGACTGAAACGTAGCTCAAAACTCTTTGTAGTTAGTCAACTAATGCCCCCCCCCCCCCCCCCCCCCCCCCCCGGGGGATCCAAGTTTTACCATGATCACTTACATTTGGATTGTTGGAAGTTTCGCAGGATCTGATTGTTTTTCTTTGGATATACTAACTCTGTTTATTAGAAGCAGCAGCATACATCAGCACCCACCCACCGTGACCCGTAAAGCTTCGACAATACTAACCGTATTCAACACATACAAGAAAAAGATATCCACGGGGAGAAAAAAAAAACGCAGAGAGGAAAGGTGGCTGCTCAGTGTCAATTTAGTCTGGCAATATAGTTTTCATTTCCGGGACACTCTCTTACGATTAACGGTTCATCATGCACATGAACATAGCTTAATTTACTTGTATATTCATGCACACGAACATGGGCTAGTTTACTTTTCACTACACATACAAGTGTTGTTTAATCCCCCCCTGTGCGGGGGAAAAACGAAAGAAGCGGAGGAAGAAACGGTAGGCTCCGGCCGACGGCGGTGAGGTCACGACCTCGCCACCGCCTGCGCGAGGCGCTGGACCTTGCCGGCGATCTCCGGCGGTATCTGCACGGCAGGCCGCGGCCGCTCCATGCCCCGCCGGTGGTCCAGCCCGAGCGCGTCCGACACGTCCTCGAAGCTCCACCCGGCTCGCCGGAGCGAGTCTGAGCACCGGTCCGTTTTTAGCAGTAGTGCGTCAAGCACAGCCTCGGCGTCGGCCGCGGGCGGTGCCTCGTCGCCGTCGAACAGTCCGGAGGCGTCCACCTCGACCATCTCGTTCACCTCCCTGTCCCTCCAGCCACCTTTCTTGAGCACCGATCCGAGCTTGTCGAGGTAGTTGTCGACCCAGAGTGGGGTCGACTTCGGAGGTGGCGAGGGGCAGCCTGAGGACGACGACGAGGAGGTGGTGGAGGCTTCGGAGGAAGAGGATTCGCGGCGGCGGCGGTCGGAGGCGGCGTCGCTCCAGAACTCGATCCAGCGAGGGGCCTGGCCGCCGCAGACAGCGTCGAGGCTCCGGCGCGTGTACGGCGTGCTCAAGCCGGAGGAGGGAGTGGCCAATGGGGAGGTGAGGTTCAGCGGCTGGAAGGACGACTCGCGGGTGAAGAAGTGGAGGACGTCGAGGCCGCAGCAGATGACGCGGTCGTCGGTGACAAAGAACACGGGGTTCCCCGCGAGGCAGGGGCGGCAGGGCAAGTAGCACCGGTCGAAGAGCGGCACGAGTAGCGGCGCGCGCCGGATGGCGGAGCGCGCGAGACGCCGCGCGCGGTCGGCGTCCGCCGGCCTCGGCCCCCAGCACCGCGGCCATAGCGCGCCCCTCGCGATCAGCAGGGACGCCGCGGCGACGGGCAGGTCGAACGCCGCGCGGATCCCCGCGCGGCCGCGCCAGTCCGGGAACCCCGGCCCCGACGGCAGCCCGAGCGCCAGCACTGCGCGGAGGTCTGGCGGGAACGTGAACCCCATCTCGGCCTCCGCGCGGGCGAGCTCCGTGTCCGAGAGCCCCGGGAGGACGGCCACCCCGGAAGCCCGGAGGTGGGAGAGCACGGACGACGCCACGCCGTGGAAGGAGTGTAGCCCGTGGCGCGGGGACGCCGACGCGGGGCCCGCGGCCGCGCGCGTGGACAGTCGGCGCAGGCCGGCCGCATGCGCCGCCGGGGCCAGCCCCGCCATCCGGCGGTCCACGTCCACCATTGCTGCCGTCTCAACTTTCTTTGCAACCTCCCTGCTTCCCTTCTGCGTTCGGACGCGGGAGGGAGGAGCTTCTGAGAGGCGAGTAAACACGGCGGCTTCGATGCGGAGAGGAGGGGAGATGGGCGGAGGGGAGAGGTGGTGCGCGTTATATAGCGGGAAGCCGCGGCCGTGGGGCGGAGGGGAGGTAGGACAGGGGTGGGCCCTACGGCTGTGGCCTATGGGCCCACTCCAGAGATCTGAGGTCATCCGGCTGGGCTGGGCGTGAAGCGATTCGAGCTCATTTGTTGCCACTTCCGCCTCCTCTCTTGTGAAAACGTGAACCGGCAAGGCACACTCGTAATTTGCTGTGTTCGTACGGTACTTGACATGTAAGACTATTCGAGGACTTTACAGTGGTATGAAAAAAAGTGCAAATGTGGCGAGCACTTGCGGCTTACGACTTACGAGATGAACAATGCACTACTACGATAGATAATCTTCTCCTGGGCCGTCGCAATAAGGTGGTGATCAGTTGAGCTCAAAAGCTCATGGCTTATAGCTAAAAATACTGTAGCTGTCTAAAAAAATACTGTAGCTGACAGAGACTTATTTAGCATAATTAAATTTAAAAAAATTTAAAAATATAAAAAAATATGTTAGCCAAATATGTATAATACAAACGAATACGGGAAAAAAGAACCGGCAAAAAAGCTCAACAAAAAGTTAAAAGTTCAGAAAAAAAATGAAATTTATAAATAGTAAAAAATAAATCTGAAGTCAGAAACTCAAGCCGAACTGATCAAGTGACGGAGTATGGTTTATGGATTATTATGAGCCTATGAGGCGCCGGGGCCAAGGACACCTGTGTTCATAACTCAGATGACAAAAGTACATGTGGATATGCTTGGGATGTGCCCAGGAAAGGGAAAGGGCAAGGGCGAATGCTCGCTTAGTTGGCTGCGGTGTTCATCTCGTATAAAATTCAATAATGCTGCAAGAAAACTAGTAGAAACCCACCTGTTCGCCATGATTTTGGTCTTCCAGAGGCTACGCACCTGTTTTGATTCGGTACTCACTGTACGGCCATGTGTACGCTATACGTACACAATATGAAGATAGAGAGAATCGATTGAGTGGTGATCATTTGGATTTTTTTTGGCTTATGGCTGAAAAGCACGATAGCTGACTGATAAAATACTGTAGCTGACAGAGGTTTATTTAGTATGATTAAATTTAAATTAAAAAATATATTAGCCCATTACGTATAATACAAACAAATATGGGAAAAAAGAACCGGTAAAAAAGCTCAACAAAAAACCAAAAGTTCAGAAAAAGGCAAAATCTATAAATAGTGAAAAATAAATCGGAAGTCAGAAGCTGAAACCGAAACGAGAGTAGCCTGAAGTTGCTCGTTGTTTTTTTTGGAAGAGTTGTTCTGCGAAGCTATAGCCTGAAAATTATGCAGTCCTAATGCCCAGTGGAGTGTGCAGTCGTTTGGTCCTATCATTCTTCAATTCCAACGCAATAATGCATTAGTGTAAATATGCCATGAACGATCCAAACAAATGTATAGTTTCATACAGGCATACGTAGAGATGGCAACGGGTAAATACCCATCGGGTATTGCCATTCCATACCCGTACCCGCTAGGTGTAAATTTACCCGTCGGGTTACCCGTATCCGCACACGGGTAGGAAAATTTACCCATACCCGTACCCGCGCGGGTATTACTACCCGACGGGTAACCCGTACCCGCAAGCATACCCGGTTCAACATATAAGAATATCATCAATTTAGACATTCATTAATCATACATGCTAAGCACAAAAGCGTCTAATGATCAAAATTAGTACATCACATAAACATACTTGACATGACCATATCAACATATGACAAACAAATAAACAATCAACAACAAGTAGATAATAAAACTAACATTTAAGTGGGATGTCTAGTTGTCTAATGCGGGTATTCATTACCCGCGGGTAGGTGGGTATGGGTAGTATATACCCACACCCGCACCCGCCTACCCGGCGGGTAGAGGATTTCGCCCAATAACGTACCCATGGGTACATAAAATTTTCCATACCCGTCTCTTTATCGGGTAAAACCCGTCGGGTATTCGGGTATCGGGTACCCATTGCCATCTCTAGGCATACGTAGTCCTGTAGAAATCATTTGGAACAAGGAGATTTTCTAAAATTTATACAAACATAGTATAGTTCTGAACTTGCTCTCTATTTTCTACCAAGGGGTTTTTCTATTCGGTTTCTATCTTATGACTTATGATTTCTGTTATCATAACTAGATTTTAAATGAAGTATCTTTTTAAGATATGATCTATAAATTGATTATAGTAAATACTACGCTAACTTTAACTATATTAACTAAAATTACATATAAATATCTCTTCATATCCTCTCTCTCGTAAACAGATATCATTTAGAATTTTAAATTATAAGATACGGTCGAAAGGAAGGACCCGAGGTCTCTGTTTCAATAGACCATGCGCCAGAAGTGAGCCATGATCGAGCTTTTGGCGTAAGACGACATGCTAGCCCTCAAACTCTTCACCTGCCGCAGTCATCTCATCAATCAAAGTGACCACTAGCTCGACAGATTCACCACGAATGCAGTAACTAAATCGCGACCGTTCCGAGAAAAGACAAGGAAATCCTGTCCATCCTCTCGATACATGTTCTCGGCATTTGATGCAGTTCCCGTGGCCCGTGGGGCCAGGCTAATTAAACCCCGTCAAATCGATGTGATGTCGAAATCTTCGCCGTCGCCGACTTTGCTGCAGCCGATGCCTTCTGAGTCACACGGCACTATTGCAGTGAACCAGTGACACTCCTGGGCGATTACTTGTTGCAATTGCCTACATAATCCATCATTGGACGCCTTGCTGTCTTGGGTAATCTCCGACCTTCCGTTTTTTCTCCTTGTCTTTTAGTTTGGCACTGTCAGGATACAAGTGACAATGCCAGAATTAAGTGATGAGCACTAGTAAAGAAACCAAGGAATTCGTATGATTTCATAGATGGGCTCACTGCTTTTTCTGGATCGGAGGATTGCCCTGGCTAGCTTAATGATGGAGGTCTCCCTCTGCACCTTAGATTATCACACTGCTTTTGTTGTAGGTCGGTCTCATGGTGTGGCAAATGACCTGTACCTCAGTACCTAGTAGCAACATGGTACACGAAACCGTGCCTTAATCCGGAGAGAGCATCATTACGTTCGACAGTGACAAGGCAGGCTTTCACGCTCTCATCTGCCCACAGTAACTGTCCCTGCGAAATGCAGGTCTCTCTGTGCATGTGAAAAACTAAAGAAAAATCCAACAAAAACTGCAGCTTGACCTGGGCAGGAAACAATGGCATGCTTTGCAGTGGCGCGGAAGAGTTTTTATTTTTCTGCTAGCAACCACACTCCTTAATGATGCTTGTTCCTGGAACACGCCGAGTGCACACTGACATTAAGGCCGTGTACACGGGAGAAATGACGTTACTATTGTAACAAGTTCTCAGTTTTATCAGCTTTTAAAAACTGCTTTTTGATTTTTTTTTCCTGTAGTAATTAGCTTTAAATGAAGTATAGACGGGATCTATAAGTTGATCGTAGTACATACTATAACAACTTTATTTATATCAGCTAAAACTAAATACAGATTTTTATTACTCTATATCTTCTCACATAAACAACCTAAAAAATCATAGCTCACAGCTAGAATCCATATACTAAAAAAACGAACAAGCCCCTATGTCATCTTCTCGGACAAAACTGACAGATTCCTGCACTGAAAAATTACTTACCGACGGCAGGAGTTATCACTGCCATCTTCCGCAACAGTTACACGCGCAAGTACCGAGCAGTTACAGGAGATGTCTTGCAGCTTTGCAAATCAGATAAGTACGATTAGTAAGCTAACCCCGAAACTTGCAGAAATAAAAAAATGGTAAGTACGTAGGGTCTGTTCTACCGGTTTTTACATCGCACTTCTAATTAGAAAAGCCAAAAATTAATTTAAACATCTAATTTCTCGAAATAACTTCTCTACCATATATCATAGCGACCAGATCTCTAAGTCGCTACGTGGATCCCCATTTGGTATCAGAACCATCTTGGCGCCTGAGCTCCCCAAGCCATCTTCTCCGAAGGGGGAGAGGGGTGCGGTAGTGGGCCGTAGTTGCGGAGATCCCTGAGGTGTGGCAGTAAGCCAAGACGTGTAGATCCCGAAGCCTCGAGCAAGTAAGCCTGTAGTCGTGTTGCCTAGTAAGTCGTCCAGAGAGCACAGTAAATGGCGTAAATCATTGTCTGGGTAAGCTTGTAAGGGGCATAGGTTGATTGTAATCAAGGGTTCACCCTACCGTTGTCTGGAAACCGTCTATCCGAAAAGTTGATCATTATAGTGGGATTTTCCCTACCGTTGACTGAAAAACTACCTATCCAACCTCCTTTCTAAGATGTCTTGGTTAGCCAGGTCTCTTGGTGTAACTGACCGTCTGGAAGCTTTTGGCAGTAACGATAGGTCTATCAAAACAATGTCGATAAAGAATGTTTCGTCTGTTCGCTTTGAGGATATAAAGCAAAGTATTGCAAAATTGGAAAGTCCCTAAGGTAAATACTAGGGATATATATCATATAGGCACGTTTTCTCTACGCTCTAATTATTATATTAAAACTATAAAGAAAACTCTTCCTATTAGTTCTTTGCATGAAACATTGCATCTTCTTTCTGAAAAAGAAATCAATCATATAAAAGCAAAACCTCAATATCATCATTTACATTTTGGTTTAGTACAAGTGGCTATCCGATCTCTAACTCGAAAAGGTTTAAATATTTCTGTATTGGCTTGTTTAAGAGATTGAAGAAATAAAAGATTTAAGGACTCTTTGCTAGGAATGGTTGAAGCTAGTCTTAATAATGGTCCCGTATTCTTCAACACTTTCCCAGATTTTTCTGTATCTTTCTCAGACTTAAATCTCCATAAGGTTCTGACCTTGAGCTTACAAACATCTGGCTTTGATCTTGAATCTGGAAGTGAAAATATTTCAGTGACATATAGAATCTATTACAAAGCCATGACCACGTTAGCTCCATGTGCACATATAGCCCAGCCCACATATAACCCTATAAGAGAGGAGGGCCAGGTGGAGGCAGAGGCAAAAGCCATTTTCTCGTCTCCCCCGTGCTCACCTGCGTGTTGCTGCTCCCCCTCACGCCTACTACTGTCCGGCGCCGTCGCGTGTTGCCCTCCGGCAGCCGTCGCCGCTTCACCTTGCTGCACCGTCGTCACCGTCCCCAACTCGCGCGTGTCGCTGTCGCTCGCACGCATCGTCGTTGGTAGCCGCCGTCGTCGCCTCCCGGCGTGCCTTCCCTTCTCGCTGCCGATCGCCGCCCTAGCTCGCGTGGCTCACCTCCCCGCTCTTGCTGCCGCCGCCGCTCCACGGGAGTGGAGGAGGGCCAGCCAGCCGAGAGGTGAGCAGGGAGAGGCCGCCCGCTGAGGGGAGAAGAGGAGCCGGCCGAGCGAGAAGAAAGAGGAAGAAGAGGTGGCGGTGGGGAGTGGGAGTGAGACACGGACGACGCCGGCCGATGGAGGAAAAAGAAAAGATGAAAGGAAAGATGAGAGAGCGACGGTGTGAAGAGAAAGAATAGGAGGGAGGAGCCGGCTGTGGAAGAAAAAGGGAAAGGGAAAAAAGAAGAAAAAGAGAAGGAGCAGCAGCCGGTTGAAAAAAAGAAAGAGAAGAAAAGAGAAGAGGGAGAAAGGAAAAAGAAGAGAGAGGAGGAAAAGAAAAAAAAGGAAAGTCTGACCCGTTGCCAGAGCTATCAAATCCAGCCAAGGAAAGGAAGATAGTGCATCTAGTCGTTGGGCCAGGGTAACACCTCGAAAACTCTTCTCCCTGCTTATTTTACCGAGTCAGGCATAAGTTAATATATTGATAATTAGAATTAACGCATGCGACCATCTAAATATCATTTATTAATATGAATGCCAGATCGGTGCAATCGGTACGGCCACTGTAGATCTGGTCGATCCGTGGTAGCAAAGGGAGGAGGAGAGAATAAATTGAGGTTCAATAGTGTGATCGATTAAAATGAGTTTAAGCGTGTAGAATTCGATCATCGAGTATAAATAATGAAATCACTAAGTTTACAGACTGGTTAAGCATCAGGGCAATGAGAAGTTGCTCGGTGGGACAGGGTTTGATTATGTTGGATTGGATGTTAGAGCGATGCCATTTGCTCGTATATGAATGTATTGCATTAGCAATGAATTTAAATAGTTAATGCTTGTTCATGTGGCGGTTCGAGTTTGGTGCCATCCACGCACTGTCCGCCAAGTTAACAGGTAAGTGCATGGTAGAACAGAAAACTGTGGTGAATGTTTGTTATTCGCGTTTCTATGCCATGATTTATAGTATTTATGAGATGATGCATGTGATTATGTGCTAATCATACCTTGATGTGTACCGTTTATGATTAAACATCCACATTTGAAGCATATTGCATCATGCAAAATGCATAAGAGCCAGGTGGGTGAGAAAGTCTTATGACTAGTCCGGAGTGCTCTTGAATAAGACCTACAGAGGAAGGCACCTCCATGGGATGGAGGGAGAGGGTGACATCGACAGGTGTACCCTCCGCTATACCGGTATAAGCTACAGTTACAGATGCATTGCATAGCATTACATTGAATGAAAGTGATAGAGAGAGTGATACAATTTACAGTTACAGAATTGATTTATAGATTACAGTTACAGATTTGATTTACAGTTCACAGTCGTATAATTGAATTACAGTTTATAGACATAGAATGGATTTACAGTTTATCGTTACAAACTTAATTTACAATTTACAGTCATAGAGTTGATTTACAGCTTACAGTTCGCAAAGTCGATTGAATTGCTAAAGTGATATTACTGTTTTATTGTGTGCTTGCTGAGTCTCCGGACTCACCCTTGCTTTGTCATTGTTTTTAGGTGATTGATGGCAACATGCATCTAATGGGAATAGTCCTTTTGGCACTGCACATATGAAATAACAGCTTGGCTTTACACCAAGCTTTTATGTTTAATCTAGTGCTAAATATTTTGTGGCTCGTCGTTTGGTTTAGTTTGCTTTGCGAGACGTGATGGTGGGTCTCCATGGTCGTGGAGCCCAAAGTCTATTTATGTTATGGTTTGTGCAATATAAATTTAGTTGGCTTATTTTACTTGTAAGCCATATTCACTTGGATAGCCTAAATAATAATAAACTACTATATAATTATTCATCAGTAGATTGGACATTAAAATATTTTACGCTACTAAGTGATTTAGCATTTTGTCGATAGGATTACAAAATGATAGTAGGGTTAAGGAGGAATTGTGGAAAGCCATAAGATGCTTGAAGTCTACAATTTTACCCTAGGGTGAATGCGTTGGTATGATTTGATGGTAGTGCTGTAACACACAAGTTTATGGTTTGTGGTCGTTGCCTCACTTGTGAAAAATAAGGATTAGAATCTTATGCTAAGTAAATGAACAGAAATCGCTTAAATACAAGTTTTGACTTGTCAAACTTGGTTTTGTATTTGCTCGATTTGATTGAATATCTACAAGATGGTTTGCTTTCCAGTGGTTGGAATGGCCCACATACAATAGGTTGGTATGGTGACTGGACTTGAAAAGTATCCTCCATATTTCATAAACAGGAGGTACACTCAAAGTCGGTTCGCACTTTTTGCTTTGCCCAGTGGATTACTGACAATAGGTGTCCTTGAGCCTACTAGGTAGAAACTAGAAAGAAGAGAGCTGTGAAAAAACCTTGTTATCTCAACGCAGTTGTATGCTAATGTATTGTGTGTCTATAGTTTGACATTAAGAGTTTCGGATATCATGTGGGTAACATTAGGCAACTCTACAGAGTATAACAAATAGTATTAGAATATATTGTACTCTTGGTTAATGGAGTTTTATTTCATGAGTGATTCCAGTAACAAGGCATAAGTAGAATTTGGATCATTTTGATATGAAAATTGTGGATAACAAACCCCCTTTGTTAATTAAGTATTGTTATATTGTTTTAAATGCAAAGTTTTTACTAACAAACTTGCATCTATTATTACCATATTATAGCCTATGACTATCCATTTGAACTCCTCGAATATTAGTTACATAATATTCTTATGTAGCTTGCTGAGTATCTAAAGTACCCAATCTTTCTTATTTTCATTAGAACAGACAAAAGAACGGAGGATATATCAGCTATCGTGTTAGGGATATGACTACACTTAGGGCCTGTTTGGAACAGAGGAATTTCACAGGAATTTTACAGGAATTTTGCAGGAAACAGTTCAATTCCCGCAGGAATCGGGAAAAATTCCCGCATTCCAAACAGGGCCTTAAGCATTTCTGTGGGATTTTTTTTTGGATCTTTTGAATGTAAGTTAAGTGTTGGACTTGGACGCCCACAAAATTACTAAAGTTTTGGCTATTAGATCATATTTTAATCAAGCTAATTATTTTTAAAGTCTTATGAGCAGGTTTGATGTATTTTCTATTCGCAACTGAACTCCTAAACTGTTATGAAAAGCTTATCGTTCTGTTTCTAAAAATAGGGTTGTTACATGCCCTACTGTTTGTATAATTACAGCTCTTTGACGTACTGGTTTTCTTTAGATCGTCTAGGTTTCATCGCTCTGCTCCTTCGTAAAGTACATACTTGCACGGCATCTGCCGGCTAGTTGCTTGGTATGGACATGCGAGCGTCACGTGAGCAAAGAACTTCCAGTGAAAATTTGTAGAGTTAAGACTGAAGAGTACATTACCCAGCATAGATCGACTGGCTGTAGATTGCTAACCTGAACACGTGCCAACAAATGTCCTTACTGCATTTTGAACATCTAAATCCAAGGAAAAAAGGACATCTCTAAAAAATCCCCTGATTTATATTAATAACTCAATGAATAAAGTATATAAGTATCCAACTTTTGTATTGAAGATTGCAGATGAATAACATTTCACCATCAAGTTGGGTCAATGGATATGTTGGACTTCTTTATCTTTCTCGCCATCGACTTCGTATCTTGCAACGTTATCTTAATTGCTGACAAATACGGCAGTGGGAAGCACATCGTCGATGATCTACATTGATGTGTAGGACCTATGTCTCCGTAACGGTTTTGTTTGTCGGAACAAAATCAAAGGTGATTTTTTTGCACCCTTCTTGATCTGGTGTTAATTTTTGGCATAGGCGTTGTCATTATCGTCTAAGTGAGTCGGTCCGATAAAACTCATCATGTGTAAATAAAATCTGGCTAAGAACTTGTTGGAAAAGAACAAAACTAGAAAATTTAGGCTAGGAAGAAAAACAGAAGAAGCAAAGGAAATTTAAAGTAACTCCTGGAAAATCAACTGTCCCACCCACTCAACGCCGGAGAAGAGGGGAGATGAAACGACGGAGGGATGACGGAGTTGTGGTCGGCGGACTAATTCTGAATGGATCTGAAGCTATGTACTACTGTTTGTATAATTACAGCTCTTTGATATACTGGATTTCTTTAGATCGTCCTGGACATAGGATTCATTGATCGGCTCCTTCGCAAGGTACATACTTGCACGGTATCTGCCGGCCAGTTGCTTGGTACGGACATGCGAGCGTTTCGTGAGCAAAGAACTTCCAATGGAAATTTGTAGAGACCGAAGAGTACATTACCCAGTATATAGATCGACTGGCTGTAGATTGCCTGCCAACCTGAACTAGTGCCAACAAATGTCCTTACTGCATTTTGCACTTCTAAAACCGATAGAGAAAAAAAGGAGACGAGAAAGGGGGGAAAGAACGATAAGCACTTAGGGCCTGTTCTTTTTGGCTGTGGCTTATGGCTTTTGGTTGAAATTTTTGAATTTTGGCTGTTTACGGTACAGATTACGGAGAGATCGATACTCACTTGCGATTTTGACTGGTACAGATGTTGGGCTTTTAACGTGTACTACGTTTAACTTATAGACCCCGTCTTGAGAAAATACTCCGTTTAAAAGTTAGGTACTGTAGCGGCTGCGAGAAGCCGGCCGGCTTCTCACCAACCGAACAGGGCCTTAATTTGGGCCCGTCCTCAACGCGAAACTTGTCATATTAGTCCACACCAGCCTTTTGGCCCAAGAAGAGACCACTCAGCAAAGTTCGATATGCTCCTGTGAAACGACAAGGATTCCCCCGTTCGATATGTACAACACGACCTCTTTTGAGTTGTCTTCACGTTAGTTAATGCTCTCAGACAGTATACAACTCTTTGTATACGCAACGTAACAGTCGTACAGATTGGGAACCAAGCGTTCTGAGCCAGCGCTTTCCTTTGTCATCCACCGTCATGCTCAGGTTTTGTCCTTTGGATTTAACATATCTCTAACGCAAATGATAAGTTCAGACCTTTTTGAGAGAGAAATGACTAGTTCAGACTTCGGACTTGCTCTACAGCTGCCACGAGCTACCTGGAGTGCTGGACCATGAGATCGTTAGGCTTAGGAAACTCAGCCTCAGAAGCTGGCGTCCTGCTTGGGCTGGGTGTGAAAGATATAAAATCATATTCCCTACATGTGGTAATCTTGTTGATAATTATTGAAAACTTTCATGTATGATTTTCATGGAGTTTACATGAAAAAAGTGGTTTCCACGTGATATTTACCCGGTTCAGACCCAATTCGATGCAGCCCAGGAGAACGACGGTTGCGTTGAAAATAGGGTTTTGTCTTCGTCAATATATGTTTGTTGACTATTTTTTTTTGGGTGAAAGAAGCCATTTTTGGACTGTTGGGTATAGATTGGATGCCTAGGATCTCTCGGCTTCAGTTGAAGCTTGGTGCCAGTGCTCATGGCAGAAGTGGAGGTACACGGATTTTGAAGGACATACGAAGGTTAGAAAATTCGACTGAAATAAAAATGGAAAACCTAGTTAAGTGTCCTATAACGATTCCTTTGAAAATATACTTTTCTTTCATGCATAAGAAAAAGCAACTATACTAGGTTTTTTTTCAGTTAACCATGGACTGATTGGTGATGAGTAATACACCCAAAAAAAAATCCGCCCGGAACACCAAATTTCGCACGAAACATGATAAAATCTCCCAAAACTGGTCTGTCAATCCTCGAACCCAAAACTCTTTCTGAAGCACCGGAGTGCCACTACTTTGAGCCATGCAGCGCAATCTACCAAGATAAGCATAGATCTTTCCAGCCGAGTGGTCAGATGGAGCAACAAGTAGAGCTTTCTCCAACACCCTTCGCCCCGTTTGCGTCCTCAGACGAAATCAGCGAAAGGGCCAGCCAGCTAGCTAACTTTGGGTCTGTTCTTTTAGACTTTTGAAATCGGCTTTTGGCTTCTACTACAGTACCTAACTTTCAAACGAAGTATTTTTTTTAAAACGGGGTCTACAAGTTAAACGATCTACACGTTAAAAGCTCAACATCTATACTAATCAAAATTGTAAGTGAGTATCTGTCTCTCTATAATCTGTACCGTAAACAGCCTGCTGGAGCCGGTCTGCAACATGTAAAACGCAACGCAATCCGTCGTGCGAATTTGGCAACATGTAACCGACCGGCGAGACGTTTTGAGTGGATTCGGCACCAGAAGTCAGCATTTTATCACGCATCGTCGGTCAGCAAGAACCTCCCATTCCCATAGCTCTCCCTTTCCACCTTCCCCCCGGCCGGCCTCATTTTCTCCACCCCGCTTTTGTTTCAGTTGGTGAGGCGTTTACTTGCAAACACCGAGTTGGACAAGCAACCATTCAACCAACTCCCGGGGAAGAAAAACACGGCCATCAGTTAATTGGCTGATTTTTTTTAGCTTTATGCTTATATCTTTTAGTTTTTACTAAAGTAACCAGTTTTCAAATGATATATTTTTTAAAACAGTCTATAAATTAATCGTATTAGATATTGTATGGACTTCAGTTACACCGATTAAAATTATATATAATTGTATCTCTTTTTATACTCTCTTATAAACCGTCATAATTCAAAAATCTGAACCCAGTCTCAAAAGATCCAACTAATATGGTGGTGTGACGTTGAGTAGGATGCAATTCAACCAAGTGAGCGCAGGATGGACTCGTACGTATCCATGGGAGATGGGACTTTGGAATAGAGAAATGACACTGGTAAGGTAGTGACATAGGAACTGTTCTTTTTTTTTTGTTTATGTCTGTGTCTTATGTTTTTTTTTGAAATTTTTGAATTTTGAGTTGTTTATGATAGAGATTACGGAGAGAGATACTCGTTTAAATTTTTTTTGTTTGGTACAGATATTGAGCTTTCTAACGTGTACTACAATTAACTTGTAAACCCTATTTTCTCTGGTCTAAAGAGCGATGTGAAATTAGACCATGTTCAAAAATACTATGTTTTTTTAGTTTTTGGTTGAAATGACTCTATAGTGGTTGTTAGTTTTTTCTAAGTTATTCAATTAAAAAATAAATAAAAAATTATTATATCTCCATAGATAATGCAAAGAAAAAAGAAAAAATACATTAAAAACTAGTACATTGCAAACTGTTTGAAGCCAGAACACAGAAGTTGTTTGCAACAGGCCTTAATTACGACTACTATGTGGGAGTTGGTGTAATAGGAGTTATAGGATTTGTTGTATTGCAGGCATGCTCTAGAATGGCGCCTGCGCATCATTACTTCAGCTAGGTTCTTATGGGTTTGTGGCTTGTAGTTTTTGCTATATTAACTAGCTTTTAAACGGTGCGTCATTTCAAGATAAGGTCTAAAAGTCGATTATAGTAGATACTGTATTAACTTTAGTTATACTGACAAAAATCGCATGCGACTGTCTCTCTCTTCGTACTCTCTCGTAAACACCCAGAATTGAAAACCAATAAACATAAGTTACAACTTAAAAAATTGTAACACCTTGAAAAATGTAAATCTGAAAATGTGGAGCTTTTGAATTATTTTGCAATATGTTTTTATTTGAATTTGGAGTTTATGATATTTTTCTGAGAAATTTGGTGAAGGTTCCAAAAGTTAAAAGGACCAAGAAGAAACAAACATATTTAAATAATAGAGAATTAAAGTTTAAAACAAGAATATGAAAAGATGATCCAGAAAAGGAAGGGAGAAATTTGACTAAAAATGTAAACAGTCATCCTTGGAAAATAGTGGCATGAATAGCAATAGTAGCAAGTAAATAAAATTACCAACATATATGGATATATATAATTTTGCACCTACAAAGTTTGAGTCAAAAGTATAAATACAAAATGTAGGTGAGCAAGAAAGGAAATAAATAAAATCTGAATGATATATATATACACAAATACATACCCAAATGTATACTCCAAAACAAAAGAAAATGAAAACAAAAGGAAAATAAAAAGAAAAAGGAAAAAAGAGCCAGGCCGGCCACCAACCCGGCCCAGCTCCCCTCTCTTCGCCCCTCTCTCGCTGCGGCCAAGCGGCCCAGCCACTCCTACGCGCCTCGCACGGCCCAGCCCGCTCCCTCCGCTTCATCTCTCTGCCGCATGGGCCCCGCCTCCATTCCGCGCCCGACTCCCTGCCAGCGGGCCCGACCGCGTAGAGCCCCCTTCCTCCCTCCTCCTGTTTCCCCGCACGCCCGGCACTCCTCCACCGTTCGACGCCGGTCAAAAGCCGTGCGACACGGCCGACGTGCGGGAGCTTCCCCGAATCCCACAGCCGCACGCCCCGCCGCCCGCTGTCGCCGCTGACGCCGCCGCCTGTCCCTGACGTGCGCGCAAGTCGTCGCCTTGGCAGCCGCGCTCCGCTCACCTATAAAACCCGGGGCAACCCCACTCACTTCGCCACATCCACCTCTGCCATTCCCCGAACGCAATCGAACCCGAGCCCCCTTAATCGCCAGCAATCCCACCTCCTTCTCCAACTCCGGCGACCACCCTTCCCATTGATCCAGGCCACAAAAATCCAATTCCTTGCACCCGCACCATCTCCGGCTCGTCGCGAAGCCATCCCCGGCCTCGCCCGAGCCCCTCATCGCCTGTAGCTCACCGTCACCAAGCGCCTTCCTGAGCCGCCGCCACTGCACGCCGCCGACCTAGCTCCGGCGCACCTCGGCCTTCACTGCCATCACCTTCGGCACCACCGTGACTCCCGCAACCCGTTTTGACCCACCCTGACACCTCTCCGGCCGCCCCTCGCAACTGGCACCGTCGCCTCCAACCACCTCTGCTCGGCCCCCTCGGTGGGATACCATAAAAGGTATATACGCCCTATATGGGTAAGCAACACCCGAGCGTTCCCCTGACTAGCAGTGCAAACTCTCATCTCTCTTCCCCCCCGACTCCCTCGGCCGCGCGCGTTCGAGCCCCCGGCTCCGCAGTGCCGAGGTTGAGTCTTTCTTTTATTTTCCGTTCCGAGCAGTGGGCCCCACTTGTCAGCGGCTGCCAGTCTTAGAGGCCACTGACAGCCGGGTCCCACCTGTCAGAATGGACCACTGACGTGTGGGTCCAGAGCCCGAAGGGTCCCACCTGTCAGTGACCAATAGCATGTATGGCCACTGACAGAGGGGTCCCACTTGTCAGTGACCAAGCGCAATGGGCTCACTGACATGAGGGCCCACCTGTCATAGACACAGAGCATAAAAGGATAAAAGAAAAGAATAAAATTTAAAATATGCAGTAGGACCCACCTGTCAGGATTTTAACAATTTCTGGATTTTAATCAAACTGAGAACTTGAATAAGCATAACTTCTTCATTTTAACTCCAAATTGAGTGAAACAAATTTGTAAATTCATCTAAATTCAAGATCTATCCAATGGAACCAAAAACATGATTTTTAGAGTTCATTTGAATTTCTGGTGATATTTTTTTTTGTTTGCTGATTTCTTTTTATTCGAATTTGCGCACGATAAAATAGCGTACGAGGCTCAGGAGGAACAAGCCGAGGCAGCAACTCTAGAAGCTCAAGACAACCAAGACCCTGACCACTGTGACCAAGGCGAGTTAAAACTTTGACCATGTTGAACCCATGTTTATGCAAATTTAATTTCCTTTAAATTATCCACCTGCATGCTGCTATTTTCTGTGGTATATTACATTCACTTTTAAAGATGATAGCTATACACCTAATATTAAGCTTGTTAGTAATACTCCTTGAAATGTTGGACATATGAACCTTGTCGCCCTAGTAAAATTATAATGGTGTATCTTTTGCAAATAAGTCCATATAAATATTGCGTTGCTTAGTATAGCTAGACAATCGGGGGTACATAAATACTCCAAAATTATCACTTGCAATTATGAAATGATTTGGCCAGTCTTGGTGGGAAAGACTGGAGTATGTGGATATGTTATTTTACATTCTTAAAAAACCCCAATATTGCTTTAATACCTGGGTGGATGGTTTGGGGGCTGGTATGAGGTGCAGTGGACGCACAAATTATGAAATGTGGTAGAACCATCCAGGTAACCCTAAGGACTAAATCTTGTCATGTTAGCCTGTGTAAAACAGTATAACCACAAGTCTGTAAAATACAACTTGGCTTAGTAGATTTACCGAACCTTGAAAGTCATCCTCACAGGAGGAGGTGGTGAGGTAGTGCAAGCGGCTGTCTATGTGACGGCTTGAATGGGACACTTGTAGAGGGTGAAGTTCTGCTGTGGTGGGCTAGTAGTGGGGGTAGCCAGCTGCTAGACGTTCAGAAGGAGAACATCCCGCACAACGTATGGGACCCACCGCAAGTGGGAGCGACCCATAGGGTGAAATGATGGACGGGGCGAGGTACCTTGAACAGTCACTGTGACGGTCTACTCAACCACATGACTAAGGAATCATGTGGGGCAACGAGTTGGTTGTCTCTTGTGGTGAAACTGTACAAACTATGCAGAGTCAAAACTATTCGAATAGCCGTGCCCACGGTCAAGGGCAGACATGGGGACTTAACCAGATATAGTTCTGTTTCAAAAAAAAACTTGTGGGTGGTATTGGAAAAGTGTTGGGTTGCAGATGGCCCTGGTTTGAATTGTCCTGGGTGTCGTTCCAGTGGTAAGTTAAGCGGCTATAACGCTGAAAGATGCTATATGGTGCAGATGCCATGTAACGGTGGATGAAATCTGTATCGATAATAAGATAATCTTACTTCACAAATTTAAGTCATAGGTTTAAAATTGCTAGGTCATAGGGAGTTTTAAGTAATTGTATTCAAAAGCACTCTACGCAAAAATAAAATGAACCCAAGCCTTCCTTTGATAAGCTGAGCATGTTAAATATTGCATTCTGTGTGTTGGCTCGCTGAGCACAGTGGATTTGTGCTCACACTCGCATTACCCAAAACAGAGATGCATGATCACTATGCCCATGAAGACACCCTTGCAACTGAAGGGAGAAGCAACGAAGGAAACTAGGGCGTAGCCTACGCTTTTCTTGAGCCTAGACAAGTTGACTTAAGGCATTGTGTGCTCGTATATTGTCGGAGTCTCGGTAATATATAATGCACACATTATCCATCAGTCGCTTGCCTGTTGTTGTAGTTTCACTTTTGCTTTCGTTCTCCGCTGCTTACTTGTTGTAATGGTAACATTTGGCCTAAGCGGCCCCTTTTGTAAACTTTCACTCGATGTGGTGTATTTTAATTCTGTAATATTATTATTGGACATACGATGTATGATGTGATTTCAGCAATGTACCTGTGTGCACTATCTACTGATTCAGAGAATAGTGCAGAGAACACAGTAGATTCTGGATTGAAAAATCTGGGTCTGACAAAAATCTACCCTTTATTAGAATTGTCATTGGATTGGACGCAGTCCCCGTACAGAAGGAAATTCTGTGGGAAGGGCTTTAAACCCCTTCCCTTGGGGCCCTTCCTTAGAGTCTGCCACGTGGCAGCATGAATCTTAAAGCCAATTCCCACATACACGCTTCGCCATCCCCGTCTTTCTTCTCCAATAGTCCAATCAATCCCCCACTCAACTCTCCCTCCACTCCAAATCGCTCTGCTTGAGCTAGCCTTCTTCTATGGTGACGACGGAGAAGTAGTCGGTGATGGCGCTGGAGGTCGGGTGCTATGAGTGCTATGTGGCTGGCGGTGTTGTTGATGCTTATGTCGATGGCGGCGGTGGATGACGTGTGGCTGCTGGAGCAGTTCAAGGAGGTGGTGCTGAACAGGGGGTGTTCGGGGGATGGAGCCACGATGACGGGTAGTGCAGGTTCCCCAGCGCGAGGTGCAGGGGAGGGATGCTCGCATCGCTGTCCCTCTGCGGGTCCCGCTCAATGTGGACTTCCGCGCTGTCGTAGGCACACTGCTGCAGCTGGGCGACGAGGAGGAGTTTAGCCTTCGGGGGGGCCAACGTCAGCGGCTCAGTTGGATGCTTCGGCGCGGGAGGTGTCTGTCGGCTGAACCTTGCCAGGAACGATCTCTGGGTCACTCTCGTCGTTCGCAACTGCTCCAGAATGGAGTCTCTGTTGTAAATATTACGGTCTTAGCATGTATTTATATTTAATTCTAGCATAATTGATAAAGACACAGACATGATATAAAAAGCATACAAATGACTTAACCAACATATAAACATATGAACCTTTTAAGCCATTGAGATAGAAACATATGCTCAACATATATATATCATGTAAGCGCCTAAAATCAGCATATCCACATGTAAACAATGTAAGATATTCCAACTGAATGCCGATTCCAACATAACATGTATGACCAAATTCAGCATGTTATCAAGATTTTATTGATATATTTTGCTCTCAGAATGTTAGTTGCATAAGATTTAATCTTAGCCATCTCCGTCATGACAAATCTAATCATGATTATATATGACAGTTGTAGATTAGATCTTGAGCTCTAAATCAAGCTTTACTATTGAGAAAAACTATCAGATCATGAACCAAAGGTGTTGTACAGTATAAAGGGATGATATAATCAATCTAACATTCAACTAACATGAATACTATTGATCATAACAGAATTCGGCTACTGCAAGAACAACTGAAATCTACCACTGAACTGAGGTAGCATCAAGCAAATTCCAGCAAATGTAATGATCAGAGTATACACAACAATAAAGCTGGCCGGAAGTCCAAGATCAATCTACCCTCACATTTATATATAATTTCAGGAATATGTCATTTCATCACAGATCAAGTGAACCCAGTTTTGCAATTTTCAATCAATGATATCACACAATATCAGAAATATATCTCAAAATTGCAAAGAGCAAACAACCGACAAACTCAAGTGCCGGTTATACTCAAAATCACCGAGAAGCAACCGAAGAAGGCAAGGCATGCAGGATGCGTTGTCCCAGAAAACCAAGCACCCCGCTGTGCCAAGCAAGGAGATGATGGCAATCGGAGATACAATGCCACACTTCTACACTTCGTGTTGCATCATGCATATTGCCTACCATTATACGTGCGTGCCATGTCATCCTGTCATGTGAACCTAGGCTAGCTAGCTGAGTAGTGCTACTCCTAGCTCGTTTTAATTCTTAATTAATCACACACAAACATGCTTTAGCCTTGTGCTCCAAATTTGCAAGAGTTTTGCATGTGTGCATTATGTAATGCTTTTAGATGGCTAGCTAGGACCATTCATTTAGTTATACAGAACTGCACTTATCAGTTGTTGTGGAGTATGGAGTATCCATTAGTACTAATATACATTTGTGAGGCAGAAAAGTGGTGCAACAAGCTGTATAGTATATAAAAAAGCTAGGTTTATTATCACATTACCTTTGGACTGTTCTTTATGGATACAAGCATCACCCATGTTTGTACGACTCTTTTATGATAACATATCATGTTATTTAGTCCATAAAACCAGTGGAGGATACAATGTGATAGAAGCCTATATATATATATATATATATATATATATATATATATATATATATATATATATATATATATATATATATATATATATATATATATATATATATATTAGTCCTAAGTATACATTATTTTATACTATTTATTTCATCGTAAATTTTAATTTGTAGTATTTTATTATCATTATCAATCTTCGCACTAATATTTAGTCTATCCTATTTGTTGGAAGGTATGTTTGTACCGGAGCTTCTCGAACAATTCTACGATGAGAACCACCGGTGCCACTCATGGATGACAGGTGACACACCTGGCCCTCCGACCTTTAGGCTACAGGGAGGGAGGGATCATTTGGAGTTGAACGATCGCTACTTCCCAATCCTATAGGCTACAGGCTTATTGCCCTTTGCGAGGCTGGTCTCCCTTGGATGCTAGTTTACCCTCGACGGCAACCTGCTCACAGCACTAGTGGCAGGTAGAGGCCTGAGACACACATTTCACTTTTGGTGGGTGAGATGACGGTCACTCTGTAGGACGTCTTGTTCTTGACCAGTCTCCCTCTCTGGGGTGACACACTTGTTTCAACCCCTGCACCAGCAGACTGGAAGAAGAGGCTGGCAGACCGGTTCAGCCTGGCTATGCTGGAAGGTGCTCATGGCATCCCCCGCATTTGGCTAAAGAATTTCAGCATGTGCCCACAGGATGCACCGCTCGAGGACATTAAGACGCGCCTCGTTGCGTACCTTATTCAGCTCTTTGGTTGGAGTATGTTTCTAGCCACACAAGATGATATTTGTAGCCCCGAGTTCATCCACCTTGCCGAGTCATTAGCTAACGCGGAGGTTGGGGCAATGCCTCAATAGAGCTGGGGATCAGCTATCCTATGCGCCACATATCGAGGGTTGTGTGATGTTTGCTAGCACGGCATTGCTGACACCCTAGCCTAATTGTCTGCTGCGTGTTCCTGTAGCTATGGAATTGGGAGTACTTCCCTATCAGGCGTCTATCCATCAAGACGCCAGTGCACCCGTTCAGCGAGTTCACCGACCTGATAGACAGGCCCACTATGGGCTTCCGGTGGACTGGTGCTGTCTGCGCTAAGCCAAGGGCAGACCATTGAGGTGCTACTCGTTGCAGCACAATGAGTTCGAATCGTTGCACAATAGCAACATCATCTGGGGCTCATGGATTGTAGACATTGTGAAGCGTGCAACGCTGTACGGGCTGTCCCTGTAATGCCTGCAGGACGCAGAGCTGTGGGCGACGACACATCATCTTGTGTTCTCGTATATGGTGGATGCTTACGTGCCGCAGCGCGTAATACAATAGTTTGGTTTGCACCAGGTCATGCCCCCTTAGACAGCAGGTTCCTACCGCGAGCAATATACAGGTGATTCAAACTCTATCCAAGTAATGTTTACACTTTGTATGTCTTGCTCTGTAACTTGATGATTCCGAAAATGCATGCAATCGAGGGTGGGTGGCATGGTACGGATTGGCAGCCACTACAGGAGTGGATTACGGCATGGACGGACAGGGCACACCTGGATGTCGTCATGGAGCAGCGTTCGTATGACGTCTAGACGTACGACGAGTACCTCAGTGGTACGTACCCTGGTCATATGGCAGACTCACCGTTCCTCCACCAAATCACCCCGAGCAGGTCATGTAGGATGACAGTCTACAATGCTCGATCGATCACCACAGTGCTTCGCGGCGCTATGACAGCATAAGACAGTTGCAATTTTTTATCGTTTTATTTACGAAATTTTTATTGGTCGTTACTGAACCTGTTTCATATGTCACTTCAGTTGGAGAGGACGCAGTGCATTACAAGCATGTTTGAGACTGCCATCAGTAGCCCGAACACACCACCGGCCCTGCAGAATACTTTGAAGTACATCCTAAAGTAGACCCAAAAAATAGTGCATAATCTGAGCTGCGCCCGTTCAACGGGGTACGCCGTGCACATCGGGCACCCAGTGTGGGCATCATGCTCACCCGCTAGGTCATTGCGACCTAGCGAGTCCGTCCAGCTATCGCAACCTATCGAGTCTTCCCGACGTCGTAGTACTAGCTGTCGATCCTCCGTGGGCCATACCGACGAGGAGATAATTTACGTACAAATCTACGTTTTGTTTTCCTGTTATGCCTTACGTTCTGCTAACATCATGGCATTCTTCCGTCGTAGGTCTGTCGTCAAGATTTATCACTTTTCACCTCTGCACCACCTACACAAACTATCGCTCCCCGTTGTTCATCTCCGCTGCACATCCGAGAGGTATGAGATTCATATTCTATATCCGGAATATTTATTGTGACTAATATCGTTTCATCTTACAGCCTTCAATTCAATGTGGGGTGACGTCAAGTCCACCGATGACGATACGGGCCTCCCAGATGCTTCCAGGGAGCGACACAGCGCAAGGATTTGCAGCGTATGCAGGGTAGAGCTCATCATTTACCCCATACACATGATATGGAGACTTTAGTGGGCAGAGCTCCTCCCGCATTGCTGCCACACCGTACGGTGAAGGCTAGGGCTCCTATGCACATCAGGGACTCCTAGAGTCCTTTATTCATAACTTAATCTCTGGCGGAACCCAATTTGGCATGTCGATGTAGGAGCACATCGATGCTTACTACCAGACAAAATCTGGTGAACCTCAGCCTACCGCACCACTGTCTGTCACTCAAGAAACGGAACAATCTTCATACCTCCTCCGAACCGACATGCAAGCTTCGGACTGACTGACGTACCCCATGGGACATGCTTGTGCTCAACGGAAGATAAGGCTATGCACGGAGAGGCAAACGCGATGAGGAGATAGCAGTTGCTCAAATGAGCGAGCCATGTCGCATCCTGTGTGATGTATTTTTGTACTATTATATGTACTCCTACAAATATTCGTAGTGCATAAAATCCTTGAAAAAATAGACAATTACTATGACTATGTCAGGAGGCTGTATATAGAATTTCGTAATTTTTGGAGCTCATTTACTATATGTAACAACTCATACAAATATCATAATCGTATGAATTTTTGAACAATATTCACAGCGGATAAAATTATCAAAAAAATTACACAATCAAGTATGTTGTGTCGGGAGGCTGCATAAAATTTTGTAATTTTTTTGACCTTATTTACTATATTTAAAAATTCTAACAATGCAGTATACAAAAAAATAATTAAACCAGCTTAATTACCTACCTCCTGGTGGTGGGGCGGCAGGCTGGGTGCCCCCTGGAGGCTGGGCGGCGGGCCTAGCGTGGGGTACATGTCAGACGCAGCGCGCTACCACCCGATGACCGGGTGATAGTACTGTCATTTTTGTTATTTCCACATGCATATGACTATTTTTGTAAATACGGATTGCAAACATACCAAAACTGCTAAAACTCTAGTTTGTAACCACGATGGTCATGTATACGTACATCTCACAGATTGTATCCCCTTTGTATTTCTCTCCAACTCGTGGAGATAGCACGTTGTCGATTGTAATTCTTGTAACTAATCTGGCAATATAAATAGCATCCCCACGCCCTTGGTTTGAGGTGCGCAACAGCCTGACAAAACCAATCGCTTCTTGCTCCTTCACAGTACTAATGAAAGTAGCTCGCTCCAATGAGCCAACACGCTCTACTGGTACTGCCGAATTTATCGACTAAAGGATTTCTGTTTTGAAGAACCAACAATCAAATCCCCCTCCTATTTCTAGTTCCAGATACAGCATGAATTGCGTCTAAAAAGAGAGATACGGTACGAATTCTATTCGAGGTATCAAATGACTTATGAAAAAACGAGATACAGTACGAATTCTATTCGAGGTATCAAATGACTTATGAAAAAACGAGATACAGTACGAACTCTATTCGAGGTATCAAATGACTTATGATTACAGTACGGTTTATGGTGTTTGGATCAAGATTCACGAGGACCGCAAGGCCGAACCAAGTGACATACGTGGATCGATGGGTGGAAGGATGTGGACAAATCGGGCAATATGTGGAACAAACAAGACACTACCACTAGGTTCGCTTTTCACGTTGCTTTTCCACACACCTTTGGTTTACTTTCTCTCACCCCTGCTGGACCCACCTTGCCTCAAGGAAGAAAAGGTTGCAGGACAGGAAGGACTAAATTCCGTCTCGTGAAATTTCTGGAAGAAGCGAAGCGGCCCCAGTATAATGACGCCGACTAGACCCTGTTATTTGGGTCGTGGATATGGCTGATGATTTTTATTACGGTTAATATTTTTTGTTTATGTATTTTAAAACTACAGTGAACTGTAGAGATATAGATATCAATAATTATTATAATTTGTATGATTTTAGGCTCGAGAATTCACCCTAATAAATGATCATTTGTTTCCACTTCTGACGAAACAAAAATCAAACTCTCCGAAAAACAGGGCTAAGGACGCCCGATTTGTCCTCGAGGCAGCTCGGGTCACCTATCGGTACACCCGCCCCTCCGTAAACCACAATAGAGTTTCCGTTTCTCATCAACTATTTTGCGTTGGTCCACGGCGGGATGGGTGCACGGGAAGGAGAGCGCACGGCGCCCGCGACCATAGGGAGGAAGCTTCTTCTTTGGACCGGCTGGGGCGAGCACGCACGACGGTGTGACCCAAACAACCGCAAGCGAAACCCCGAAAGCAACCGCCGCTCTCGCCTCCTCCCTCTGATCGAGCTAGCTCCCCCGTCTTTTATATCCCGCGCCGTGGCCTGCACAATCGAAGCTTAGTTAGAGACAGCCAGAGATCACCACGACAACCCAACCATCCAAGCCGCCCCCCACCGCGCCGGTTACATGGGAGTAGAGGCCGGCGGCTGCGGTCGGAGGGCGGTCGTCACCGGGTTCTATGTCTGGGGCTGGGAGTTCCTCACCGCTCTCCTCCTCTTCTCGGCCGGCTCCTACTAGCTTAGCTCCTTGATTATACCACAGCCATATACATATATACAGTACAAGTGATCAGAGTAGGTAGAAAGAGAGAGAGAAGAGATTACATATAGCCGCAGGTGATCGATCATCAAATTTGTGAGATGGCTGGGGCGGCGGCGGCGCAGCAGCAGAAGGGGGGTGGCGGCGGCGGCGGGAGGGGAGGCGGCGGGCCGGCGCCGTTCCTGACGAAGACGCACCAGCTGGTGGAGGAGCGCGCGACGGACGAGGTGATCTCGTGGGGGGAGAAGGGGCGGTCGTTCGTGGTGTGGAAGCCCGTGGAGTTCGCCCGCGACCTCCTCCCGCTCCACTTCAAGCACTGCAACTTCTCATCTTTCGTCCGCCAGCTCAACACCTACGTACGTATTCTCTTACTCCTCTTCTCAGCAATCAATCCCATCATATCGACATATACTGTTTACATCTTCCGCGTAGCGTACGTACCTTCACTTCGTATGTTGGTTAGTCCTAGTTGTTGTTTGGCTTAATTACCGTATTAGATTAGACATAAATACTCGTTTGATGTTTTGTTTTGTCTGTGGGCGAGCCTTCGTCGTCACGGCCGGGCTAGCTAGCTGTTCCACTTCCAAGTTCTATATCTTCCTTTCCATAGCTGTCTGCTCATCTGTTCGACGACGAGCTTGTTGAGTTGCTCCATCCATTTGCGTTTACACGTCGCTGTCGACTCCGACTGATCAAATTTTGATCGTTACTTTAAGCAACATAAAAACAATAACTCTAAGCGTCGAATGCTAGTAAAATACTTTTGATTACAAATATAATAATACCACTTTTATGTAACGTAATTATATATTCTAAAATTTATCGCTGATCAAAGCTTAAACAGTCAAAGTTAACGGTGGTAAGTCAACGCAATCGGAGGAAGTAATTCGCAGTCCAGCTCTGGCTGCTGATCGATCCAGAACCGCGTGGCCTATGAGCCCAGCTGAGCTAGCGATCGAGCCGTGAACTGGAAGAGATCAGATACGCGCGACAGCTTCCAGACATGTCCAAGCCCTGACGTTTCCGTGGAAATATCCGTCTTGCTTTTGTTGTCCGCACGGCAGCGCTGTCACGTAGTGAGTACATCTCAGCACGTAGTGCTGTAGGAGTTCGCTCGTCACTACCGATCACTAGAAATAGGTAAGCCTGGAAAAAATACTCCCGTAGGTAAGGCATGTGTCGTGGAAGGATGTTGGTCTCTTCCTTTGACTGGAGTTTCGTAGCATGTTGCTGTGGTTTATATTTTTAAAACAATATCTAATGGTAAAGATGTTAATGATAACAACGTATATAATTTTAAGTTTAAAATACCGTTCTGTTTATTTTCATTTTTGTAACAATCAAAGCAAAAAAAATCAAAAGAACACATGGCTCCACTTGTTTTAGGTTTAACTTCTGACTTTTAATTTATTATTTCTTTTTTTCTGATTTTTCTGTTTTTTTTGTCTTTTTTTGTATTCCTACGTATTGTCTGTGATGGGCTAACATATATTTTTTATTTTTAAAATTTTTTATATTTAATTATATAAAATAAGGCATCATCAACTATAATAAAAAATAAACTAGGTATAACAAAAATTATAAGCTATCGTCAAACTAGGCCAATCTTAAGATTTGCGGCCGGGAAAAATGAAGAAGATGGTGTCGACCTAAAACGTAGAAAATGAGCAAGCGTTTTCTTGTCGTGTTGCGCGACTATGAAATGAAATCTGTGTACTGTACTGACCTGTGGGACGATATAGACGCTTACAAATTAGCTACATGTGTTAAGAGTGTGTGCCATAGGTAAGTCAATCCCCACCAACACTACAGTTCCCACGCAAAGCATGCTTATCGGTTTTAAAATGATGCATCGTAGATGTTGACATAGGTAATATCCATCTTTGTTAATTGCCTTTCAGTTGTGTTTGTGGGGTTAGAGAATTTCTTCAGTAGAACATGCGTGTGATTACATGAGAGTGCATGGCATGCTGACATGTCCAGTGCTAGCACTTGTCGTCTTGTTTATTTAGGATTTTTGGTTTCTCAGAAAATTAAAACAAATGAAGCAACTTTTTAAAACGGATTCTCTAAATATCTTCTTAAATCTAAAATCATGTGTATCATTCACGTGAATTTCTCTATCATCTACTGCCGTATCAAAAAACACTAACAAAAGTTATGGGTCGTAGCTAAAAACCACCAACAACCAATCAAAATAACATGAGCAAAGCTTCACACCAACAGCTAGCTGGCTTAATCTGGCTGGTTCTTGAACTGCTTTAATTAGAAGAGAGATTATATGAATGTGAACACCTAAGAGGTTTCTATATGAACACGTTATCAGCAGCGACTGATTGATAGATAGACCTGACGTCTGGTCTGGAATTCAACGAAATCGTTGCGCAAGTCTCCCTCGTGAGAGGTACGTCTTGGCGGTGGTTGGAATTTGACATCCAATAGAAGAAATTGGCTAAACGCGCATTTGATCGTATGAACTAGCATGGATATACTTTTAACACCTAATTGTTCTCGCTTAATGCTTCCCTTTGCTAGATCGTCTTTGCTTTAATTTCTTAAAGAATATGGGTCGGTTCACATTGGCCAACGACTGAAAATAAGTAGTAGTAGCTGAAAGGAGGGGACGAGTAGTGAAAAAATTGAGAAAAAGGTAGGTGTGCGAGAAGGGAACGAGAATAGTGAGGTACGTGATGCGCCAGAGACCCCCTTACCTTTCTCCAGAGCGAGACGAAAGCGAGGAAGCCGAGTGTTTATATTGTTTTCTGGTTTATCTAAATAGAAGCCAATACGAACAAGCTCTGTATTTTGTTGCTTTTACATTCATAACTGTTTACCAGAGTATTCCTTTCTTTTTATTTGACTTTTTAATTTTTATGGTCTTCGGGATACGACTTTTGACTGCTATTTTTTATAACTTTAAAATGTAGTCAATTTATATAGTTTAAGCATATTAGTAATCAAGCTTTAAAAAGTTTTGCGGTACAGAGTCTAAGGTTTCAAACAAAAAGGAACGAAGTGAGTAATATCGATGTGATCGATATGGTTGGGTTCTTTTAGGTTATTACTTAGGTCTTTTGGTTTAAATTTTTGAATTCTGATTGTTCGCGAGAGAGTACAGAGAGATACTTATATACGATTTTGGCCGATATAGATGAAGTTATGATAGTGTCTATTACAATCGATTTGTAGACTCTGTCTTAAAAAATCATTCTATTTAAAAGCTAGTTATTGTGAAAAACTAAGTCATAAGTAAAAAAAAACAACCTATATTTTGAAATGTACATCGAAGATACTCCATTCACGTAGGGATCAGTGGAGCAAAATTAAGAAAACATCTCGCTGATATATTTTACAAAGAACAGTACTAACATACTACATAGCAGGTGGATATGATCGGTACTTCGGTGCCTCCGACAATCGAGCGTGGATGTTGACACCTAAACCGTTTTGCACGTAGTTGCCTGTGAAGACAAAAAAAGATCGAAATCCGTGAAATTGTTGAAATATGTTCTTTTTAACAGATGAAGGATGCCATGTTTCCGTTGTTAATTGTAGTTATCCGTTCATTGACTCCCATCAGATGGATGATGTCAGAGAATAAAGAAGATCGAAAACCTGTGTTGGTGAAATACATAGAGCCTCATCTATGCTCTCCTAAAAACTAAATTACACAAATCTTAAAGTAACTCTGTTCGTAGTGGATGAATAGGAAATTGATGTACACTGTAGTGTCACACTACTTGGAAAATGGAAATGCACTGGATTGAATACTAATGAGCGATGGCGACTATTCATGCAGGGTTTCCGGAAGGTGGTGCCGGACCGGTGGGAGTTCGCGAACGAGAACTTCCGGCGAGGCGACCAAGGCATGCTCTCCGGCATCCGTCGCCGCAAGGCGACGACGCCCCAGTCCTCGAAATCCTGCCGCAGCGGCGTAAACGTCGCGTTCCCTCCGCCATTGCCCCCTCCGCCTCCCGCGTCGGCCACCACGTCCGGCGCCGGCAACGACCACAGCTACTCGTCGGCGTCCTCGCCGCCGCGCCCGGACCTCAGCAGCGAGAACGAGCAGCTCAAGAAGGACAACCACACGCTGACCACGGAGCTGGCGCAGGCGCGGCGGCACTGCGAGGAGCTCCTGGGCTTCCTCTCGCGCTTCCTCGACGTCAGGGAGCTCGACCTCCGGCGGCTGATGCAGGAAGACATGCGAGGCGCGGTCGGCAGCGAGCAGTGCTGCGCCGCGGACCAAGAGCAGCACCACGGCTGCGAGGAGAAGACCGTGAAGCTGTTCGGCGTGCTCCTCGAGGACGCCACGAGGAAGAGGGCGCGGTGCGAGGACGCCGCGGCCAGCGAGCGGCCGATCAAGATGATCAGGATCGGCGAGCCGTGGGTCGGCGTGCCGTCCTCGGGGCCGGCGAGGTGCGGCGGCGAGAACTAAGCTCCGCAACTGATGCTCGCCGCGGCCGTGACCTGGCCGGCCGGCCGGCCGGCCGGCTGCCCAGTTGGCGAGCGCGCGCTCTTGTATGCGTGCATGCATGGCGATCAAGGTTGATGGCAACGATGGTTGGATCTACCTTGTGCTTAGATCAAAGATAAGTAGTAGATACGCGTCTAAGAATTGATTTAAGGAATGCTAGATAAGTAGTAGAAGATTGGAAGGAGAGGAGCCCATGCTGATCGAAGCGACACAGCAAAGGACGGACCCAAGATAAAGCATAAGTGGAGGTATCTGTATATAAGAAAATAACGAACATACATTAGTAAATATTGTTTTAAGTGTTTATATATAGTGACTAATGAACTGAGTGGATATATAAGTAGTTAGATATTTAGCTGTTTTATAGAAAACTAAATTTAAGTGAAGCCCACTCAGCCTTCTTTTGGTCCGACCCTGGACGCAGCTGGCTCTTGCTGCGTGTTGATCCAATTCAGCATAGAAAGGTTTGGACTTTGGAGAATGTAGTGCTAATGCTATTAGTTCGACGAGGTGTGAAGCTTCACCTTGTTGGGGTATACATGGTAGCTTGAAGTTTTTTTTATCGTGAAATACAGACTCATTTGTTTTCCCCCATTTATTTGCTGTGTTCAAGAATTGTTACACCTCTCTTTTCCTTTTCGATCTCCGTCGTAATTGAGCAAAAAGAAAAAAAAAACACGATTACTCTCGTAGTATCTGGCCGGCTAAGGCCTGAGAACGTAGAAACGTTGGCCTATGAAGGCCCAAGCCTAATGGAAGCGTCTCCTCTGGTTCGTTCATCTCGGCACGGCCGACCGCCGCCGCCGCCGCAAGGCCCGCCACAGGCTAAGCGCCGTTGGAGGCGCGGAGGCCTTGAAGTCGTCCGGCTCCTCGACGCCACGCATTATCTGGAGCTGTCGCTACCTCTTCCAACGGCGGGTAGGGGAATGACAAGATCCGGCGGTTCAAGGTGGTGGTTCGAAGAGGAGGACGCGCTGCTCCTCTCCGGCTTGCGGATGGGTAAGAACAAGTTTTTTTAGGGAGGTAAGAACAAGTTAATCTGAGCAGTTGGAAGTAGAGCTAGGAGTTGGCCATGCCGGCATAGTCTAGATTTATTGTGCTTCGTGCCACTTCATACCATGCCGACTTGGCCCCGTCATCTCACCGTGTTGTACCATGCCGGCCCGTCTTGCCTCCGGCCAGGCCCAAGCACAGCCCAAAACCCGTCGTACCAGCGTTTGTGTCGTGTCAGCCTAAGCCCAGACCGAAATAACTATACACGATGAAGGCGGCGGCGATGATGGTGGCAGCGGTCGTCATCTTCCCTTCTCTCATACCCACCTCGTTAAAAAACTAGTTGAAATTGAATTAATTGCATAAAAACATGGGCATGCAATGATTTAAATATTTTGGGAAAAAGTGAAATTTCTTTGATATTTTAAAAATACAATGTTACTGCTTCGTTAAAAACCTTACACCCCAGAGTGGGGTTCCCCGAGTAAGGAAAAGAGTACAATAACAATATATGTACATATTAACTATAATAACATGCGTACATAGTATCTACTCATCAATGTCTAGGTCATTCATACGTTCGAGTTCAGCATACGCCTGTACGATTTGAGGATCCTCCAGTTGATGTTGTTGCCGTTCTTTGGCTAATTCCCAGTCTTTGGCGCATGTGATTGCCTCCACCATTCTGGGTGTAAGGGATGATCTCCTTTCTTCGATTATTCTCCTTACCGTGTTGAACGTCGCTTCTGAAGAGAAGTTGGACATTGGCACCAGGAGAACATCCCGTGCGAAATGTGATAGCACAGGAAATATCCGCTTGTTATTCTTCCACCACTCAAGTAAGTCTATCTTACCTTCACCAATAAGATCAGGATTAATATTTGCAAAAATCATGCTCCAAGTAGTGGTTCAACTCCGAGACGGAATTCCACTTGGAAGCCACCTGAGACTGAAAAAGACGAAGAAGTAGACTTGCACTTTAACTTCTTCCATAAATGTGATGTCAAACTTGTCCTTCCTTGTTGCATCTGCTGTGAGGCCTTCAATCTTCCACTGTTGCCAAACTTATCATGATACATACGGAAAACACGAAAAAACTCATCTTTGACATGTGCGAAAGCTTCCAAATAATCAAGGCTAAGGCATTCATCTATTCCCTCCATGCCAACTTGTAAACCTGCCAACTTTTTTGTAGGATCGAAAATGATAGCAAAGCAATATAAGTGTGAAATAGAACTAAAATATTTAATAAAATTTTTCTCCATTGCTATGATGGCATGGCCTAAAAGGGAATCCTTCCTACCTTGTGAAATGAGAAGTAAGAAATAAGAAGTATGAGCTTGTGAAATGATTTGGGGAGTGTAGAAACGTTGGAGAAAGAAATGAGAAGTCTGAGCTTGTGAATTTATATGCATCAGGAAAGAGCCGTTGCTCTCTCGAACGCTGCCTCTGAAATCTAAATGTTGTGTGACCGTTGTCTCTCAATCTACTATCAGCACAACGGAATCAACACAGTCTGCTCACCTTTCCCAACTCCCAACGCCTAGACCCTACCCTAATCTACTACTCCCCCCATCTGACCGTCCTCCCCCCATGACCATCCATCTCACACACGCAGCGTGCCCATCCATCTTTCGGCTTTGTCCCCTACTCGCCCCACGCCCGCCCCCACTTCTCGGCCACGCGCACCGTGCCTCCCTCCTCCCGACCTCCCCCCACCTCCCCTGGCGGCCTGGTACCCCGGTCGCCTCCCTCCTCCCTGGCTCCCTCTTCCCCTCGTCCCTCGGTCGCCTCCCTCCTCCCCCACCTCCCCCGGCTACCGCCTCCTCCTCCCACCTCCCCGGCCCTCCCTCCTCCCCTCCCCGGCTCCCCTGGTTGCCTCCTTCCCCTCCTTCCCCGGTGGCCTGGCCTCCCTCCCCTCCCCTTCCCCCACCCCGACGCGGCAGCGCCCCTCTCCTTTCCTGACCTCCCTCCCCTACCCCAGCGCAGGGGAGCCCCCTCCTCCGTGGCCTCCCTTCCCCCTTCTCCCCACCCCGACGCGGCTCTAAGGCTGTGTGGGAGGCGGAGTAGCATTGAGGCGGGAGGTGGCGCGGGAGGCGGAGCGGAGCCGAGGTGGGAGGCAGTGCGGCTCCAAGGCCGAGGTGGGAGGCAACAAGCCAGCAAGGTGGCGACCCTGAGGCCACGAGGCGGGAGCTGGCATGGCAGCCGTGTGAGGCCATGAGCCCATAAGGCAGCGAGGAGGTAGGAGCGCGTGGAGCGGCGAGGGCCGCAAGGCGAGGTGGCCGCCGGCGCTAGTGTGCTCGTCATGCTGCTGTCATCGCTGTACTGTCACTTCCGGTATACTCCTTACCCTCTACTCCCCCTCTCTTTTCTGCTCTGTGATGGCTTGTGTTGTGGGGATGACCGTGGGATGGTGACGGGAGGGCAGAGGCGAGGCTGAGGCGGCCACAGGCGCTGGCGTGCCATGCCGTGCCACCCATTATGCCAGTTTTACAGGCCTGGCCTGACCCATCATTCGTGGTGTGCTGGCATGGCCCGCCACAAGTCGAGTTGGGCCGTGCTTGAGTCGTGCCAGGCCAGTCGTGCTTTGGACTGGTCCGAAAAAGCACGACCCGTCTCCCACCTTCAGTTGTGAGAGAATAGCCTATATTGCATCCTCCACAAAAAAAAAGACATTTGGTTTACTGGACGTTGGCCTTCATTTATTATTCAACATGGAATCAGTGGCAAGGGGCTTGACTAGCATTACATCGGGATCAGCTCTTGATTAATCTAATACTACACTATCTAGCTACAAGTTTCCTTGGAATTTTTGGGAATATACAATGTTAAGTCCAAAATTTCTAATTAAGACATCTATCTATCTCTCATGAATATGATTATGGCATATTTTTGGCTACAATAAGCAATATTGTTATGTTGCAATCCAAATTTCTTCTGCTTTATATATGTTTTGTTTATTTCTTAAACGCAGTGGACAAACGCAGAACATGGTGCTTTACAAAGTCAGCTTGGCTGTTGAGAATTTTAGCTGGGAGGATTATGTAACAGAAATGTTTTCCATCACTGATAGCGAGTCACTACACTGTACTCCCTCCAATTAATACGAAAAAGCCTTAATTTTTTTTAAACTTTTGACAGTCTCCTATATGCAACTTTTTGATAATACCTTCTATATTTGTAAATTTTTCAGAAGTTTAGTATTAATGTTATCATTTTCATTTTATCAACCCAAATATTTCAAAAGATAACATTCGATCAAATTTCTATTCATTACCTGCAAATGTTTTATGAAATATAAAATGTCATGACCTTTCTATTTAATTTTGGTTAAATTTTATTCTTTGCATGTGGCTAGAAGCTTATGTTCTTATTTATCTTTATTGCTGACATTCCACCCTGTGACTGTAATCTTCCTTTCGATTAGTTAGTTGGAATTTGGCAGTTTTCTTTCTTGAGATCGATCCTTTGTCCACTCTTTTGTTGATATTTGGCCCTCTAATTTTAAGAGCCTATTTTGTATCACTAGGTGAATACCCTTTTTAGCACTTTTTTTTTATAATGGAACAAAGTTCCAACCTCTACCATCCGGGAATGGTACACAGCTAAGCGTTAACCACAAATCAAGCATAAGGCTCAAGTTCTCACAACCACAAGAAAAAACAAAAGCAACAATAAGTTAGCCTTTTTAGCACTTGAGGTAGGAGAGCTTCCTCCATTCCATTAGGAAGAAGATAACAAGGTTACAGGCAAATGCACCGTTCCACTAGTCTGGCAAATTGAAGTCCCTACAAACACTACTCACCCGACTCTTAGCGCTTTTCATAGGTGAATATGCATGCTCACATGTCATCAACACTTCTCTCGAATCTTTCTTCTTTGTTTATGTAGATGAATTGGCAATGATTGAATATTCCGTTTGCATTTTTGTCTACGTGCTATTCCGGTTGTTGACTGCCCCGCTCATTTCGTCTTGAGCTTCTGGCTTCTGAATTATTTTGCACTATTTATAAATTTCATCTTTTTCTATACTTTTGGCTTTTTTTGAGTTTTTCTGCCGGTTCTTTTTTCTCGTATTTGTTTGCATTATACGTGATGGACTAATATATTTTTTCTATTTTATTTTTTTAAAATTAGCTCTTTCGAGTAGAGCCTTATCTCCATACTGTAACTGAAGGTATAGTGTTGCTTCAGTTGCCTAGAAAATGAAAAAATGTAAAAAAAATTTTGTTGATGCTTCTACTCAACCTTTGAGGCTTGGTGCAAATACTCCGATCCCATTTAATAAACCCTTCCGCCATCTGAGTGTAGAATTGCTCGTTAATTATCTCCACTCTTATGCAACAAACAGTTCCATCTCGAATAACTTCCTTTGTATGCAATATAAACGTACCGAGGTAATTTTATTATTGCATGTAAACCATGCAAAGTTTTCTCTTTTCAAAATCCATATTATACCATAATTCTGTACCTGGCACAAATCTCCATGTGCTGAGGTTCCCAACGTGACTGACTGGTTTCCTGCCGATTTGGCAGTAATCGACTGTTTATCTTCGGTCTTTTTCAGAAATACATCATTCAATGTGGTGCTTGATTGGACTAAATTTTTATAACTTATAGTTAAATTTTTACTATAACTTATTGAAATTACATTGTAACTGATCGTGGTTTATTTAGCATAACTAAATTTTAAAAAATTTAAAAATAGAAAAAACGGGTTAGCCTAGCACATATAATGCAAACGAATTCGGAAAAAAGAACAAGCAAAAAAGCTCAAAAAAATTTTGAAAAGTCAGAAAAAGATGAAATTTAGGAATAGTAAAAAATAAACCAGAAGTCAGAAGTCTAAGCCCAAATAAGCGGGGCATTTAAAATGCAACTGAACCTGTATTTTTCTTTATTGTGAGGTGTAATGATTATTACGGGGTAAATAATGTCAGGGCTGTCAGTTTGATGGGATGAAATATTAGACTATAGATAAAGAAGAAGAAAAACCCTAGAAAAGCGACTAAATTAATTGATCTTCATTGCTTGCAAATAATGATTACAATAGTGCAGCACCTAGAAAATGAAAAGTTTCACAGCGTTTCAATGCCGGCAATCACTTTAATTAACATTAAACCAATTGATTATCTTCCTTAACTAGGCATGAGGGGATAAATTAAAGGGGGCATACCCTTTTCACCCGTGCGCATCCCTCCATTCCCCTCAAGGCAGAAGGTCTTCTTCCTCTTTCTTGTGTCTCTCTCTCTTGTCCCTCGCATGGCGCAGCACGGTCAGCAGCCACAGGGCGCGATAGCGTGTGGGCGAGGAGCGGCAGCCGCGGCTAGGCTGGAGGTGCGGTGCGCTGGCGCGGGTCGGAGGCGCGGCATGGCCGGGTGGCGGTGGCCAGGCGGCGACGCAATGCGGCCAACAGTAGCGAGGTGCGGCCTAGGGCACGGCAGTGGCGTGAGTCGGGCGCTTGGCAGTGGCACGGCTGGGCGGTGGTGTGGCTCGGCGGCGGCGCAGCCAGTCGGCAAAGTGCGGCTAGCGGTGGCCGGTGGCGGCAGTGTGGCCATGGCCAACACTCTGTGACCACCTGGTTTGGCCAACTAAGGCACGGGAGAACGAGATTTCACGCGACCGAACAACGATTTGCACGGCCAAGTTTTATTAAATGCCATCTTTCCCAGCGAGATAATTGGTTTTTTAGGACTCTAAATGTTGGGCTTCGCATATTTAGGACTCCAAACGTTGGCTTCGCAAAATTAGTACTTATATCATTGACACTTTAATTTCTATATTATTATACTTTATTTATTATTTCTTAATCCCTTTTCTTAATGCTTGGCACCTAATATGACTCTTATACCCCTCCCTCATTTAATCACGTACACGTAAAAAAAACAAGAACACCCCAAATAAAACCAGATCGGCGACATACTTGGACTGATAGCTCACGAGTAGGTGCTAATATCAGTGCAAGAGGATACGCAGTCCTCGAACCTCTTGGCCTCTGTGGTGGCCTTGACTTCATGATCCGACTAATGATCGGAAAACAAAAAGCAGCTGTCTTTCCAGACCCTGTCTGAGCACACGCCATGAGATCCCTCCTTGCAATGGAGATTGGAACAGCATGCCGCTGCACTGGTGTAGGCTTCACATACTTGCATCTCCGTATGTTCTCATTCAGAGCATCACCCAGAAAAGAGATTAAATGAGGGAGGGGTATAAGGGGCATATTAGGTGCCAAGCATTAAGAAAAGAGATTAAGAAATAATAAATAAGGTATAATACCATAGATCAAAGCGTCAATGATATAAGTACTAATTTTGCGAAGCCAATGTTTGGAGTCCTAAATATGCGAAGCCCAACGTTTAGAGTCCTAAAAAACCAATTATCTCCTTTTCCAGCCGAATGAATATCTTTTCGTCTTTTCACACCTTGTAGGTTCACATGTAGCTTTTGAGCGTACATTTGGACAGTTACGCATCTCAAATCCTTCGTACAGCGAGACCGCCAAACGTGCTCAGGACAAGTACCTCGCGGCCGTTGGCCTTTCTGTTCCGCATACTTCATCTTTCATGATTATTTATCACCACTACCATTGAGTACATTTACCATATTTCTAATACTTGACTGGTTATAGGCTTCTAACCTTGTTATCATACCAGGATATTTCTAGATTACCTTATTTTGCATGCTTTTATGTTTATTAGAATACTTGGTTATTAGTTTTTGAATTCATACTTAAATCGTTAATGGGGGTAGCACATGATCATGTTTTGAACTTATGTTTAAACCATTAGCAATCTTTAATATCAAAGCTTCTATGTTTTATCTTCTTGATATCATGACGTATTGCTTGAATGATTTCTTATGTGAGTCATGACCGATATATACTAATAACTATTAATTTGACTAATAATCACTTATCACTCATAAAACATAGTTGGCTGTCAACCCTTGTGTGAGTTATGTTATAATATCTCTTTTAGAATAATTCCTAGACCGCTATCGCTATGTTATCATTTCACATCACTACTTATCGGGATCTAATCCGTATCTTAGGAAACTAATTAAACTATTTAGGAAATAGATAACTTGGTAGGAAAGAAGTATTCCTTCTCGTAGGCTTGCGGCTACAATACCGTGGTACTATTCACATATATGAATAATACACATGAACAATGATTTTTGCACATGACAACTTCTTCCCCTTTGACAACAGCTCGTCCTCGAGCTGTGGTGGTGGCCATGGTTGTAGCCCTAGGAGACCCCAAGTTGACAAGAGTTTGTGACGTTTACCCGTGACCTCGAAGACTGTGACTTCCACGTACAGGTGCAACAACTTTGATAGCATCTGTCATCGCCACGACAGGCACGGTGGCCACCACGACAGCTTTGTGATAGGCTTCCATGATGCAGTTACCGTGGTAGGCTTCTACAGGGTGGCGGCCTTTGGTAACACTAAGATAGGACATAGCAAGGTCGCGGCGGGCGTCGGTAGTACTACAGTAGGTCGTGGCAGGCTTTGGCAGCAACACGGCTACCGCGACAGGTGTCAGCAGAACCACGACTGCCATGACATGTTTCGGCGGTGCTGCGGCGACTACGGGAATAGCTCTACTGCCACATCTTGTTGTGCTTTCTTCTGATTCGCGATCATCTTCTCCAAGATGACATGCATGTTGAGGAAGATGGTCGCCATCTTGTTGTCAATGTCGTTGGTACTAGTGGCCATCTTGTTGGCGTTAACCTTTATCGTGGCCAATGACTCGGCAACAGGAGACATGGTAGCAGATGTTGTAGAAAGAGGTCGACTACTCTATTACCAAATATAATTTACCTTAATTCATCGGGTAAACATTGCCGGGAGGAAGGCCGGGCGGCTTCGGCTTGATTGGGAAGAGGCTTTAGGGGAGGAAGATAGACATAGACAGGGATGAGCTCTTGTTTCTTTCTTCTTCTTGCTTGATTCCAAATGCTATCAATGGATCTCCTTACATAGAGGTTGACGATCCTAAAGATAAAACAAACCCAAAAAATAGCCACTAAACAAAAGGAAGTAACAAACATGGAAACTAATTATTCTAATCCCTATTTCAATGGTGGTTACCATATATGCTATAGTACTTCATGTGAACAGTACCTATGTCATACTGTTCACGTGAACAGTACCTACGTCATACTTTTCACGTGAACAGTATTTGTCCATGACAACTTCTCCCTTCTCGATGAGCAACCCGTCCTCAAGTTGTAGGGTGGCAGCCACGACTGCAGCCCTAAGAGACCCCATGTCAATGAGAGGACATGATGTCGACACAACATCTAACGAGTGATTGACAAGGACAATGGGTAGCTTGTGTGTCCCTTGGAACATGAAAATGACATAGGGCAGCAAAGGATTACTGTCTGTCGTGGTGTGCTAGACCATTGGAACGAGCATGATGATGTTGCAACCCACCTTGGGGCACCCTCCGTGATGCGCACCACAAATGGCATGGCCTCAGTGGGTGGTGTGGAGAAGATGGTCGCGAGGCAGTGACCCTTGTTGTCTTTGATAGCGGTAGTGGTGTTGGCACTAGGGACAACACTGCTCTATCCACTGTTGCTATCATTTTCTCCAGGATGGCATGCATATTGAGGAAAATGGCTGCCATCTTCTTGTCATTGTCATTGGTACTAGTGACCATCTTGTTGGCGTTAACCTTTATTGTAGCCAATGAGTCAGCAATAGGTCTTGTAGTCATGGTAAGCAGAAGTCGTGGGAAGGGATCGACTTCTTTAATACCAAATGTGGTGATCTTTAGATCATTACAGAGTAAACACCCCCGGGAGGAAGGCTGAGCGGTGTCGGCTTGGTGGGATGAGAGATTAGCTCATATCCATACACATCGCACATAAATAGCTTACACAAAAAGGGTGATACATATAAGCGAGGCATAAAAGTGTCTGTAGACATAAGGCCTACTGGCCAATTAACATCATAGTCTTGAACAAAATGCAGTGGAAGTCTAATAACAAAAGTATCCAGTGATTTGCCCTCATAACCCGCAGACAACCGAGTGGAGTCAAGGCCCTAGAAAGATCCCATCGTCAAATTCCCCCGGTGCTAGGGCAAAATATGCATCATCAGGCATGAAGCCCTCTTCATCCTCTGATCAATAATAATTTAAGTAAGGTTGAGTACATTGTGTACTTAGCAAGACTTGTAGTGTATCGTAAGATTGTACATATATGTAAGGCTATTAAAGGATAAGACTCTATGCTAAGTTATTTTTAGTATGAAGTAAATTTTATTTGCAATATCAGTAAGTAGTAATTTGTAACGGAATTGTAAAGAGCATTTGACATGTAATGAATTAACATTTATATAACTTCCATAACAATAAATCAAATCCATTTGCAGCCTTCCTCGGCTGTGAACACATCCATTCGCAGCCCTCTTTGGCTGTGAACATCGCACAAATCCCACCCATAGGCATGGCACACGATTAGACGTTCATGCTATCCCATATATTTAGTGAAACAATTTTGAAAAGAAAAACTATACCCTTTGTGGCTATATACAAGCTTGCTTATGACCACGAGCACAGTGATTTAATTAATTTTTAATACTCTACAGAGATTGTATAGCTTTACCCACATGAGATAATCAAATACACTGTCAGTTATTACACGCTTCCTTAGGCGTGCGATAATACTGATTATCATAAAGCCTTTAGGTCATCTAATTCTAATCTTGCACCAGCCCAATGAATATCGAACCTCTCTTAGCTCCATCCCTCTAAGAGAGCATTCGAATCCTTACTTAGGTTTATCCTCTAAGTGGGCTTTCATCATTGTATTAGCAAGTTTTGGTCTCAACACCTCAATGAAGGGAGCCTCTATGAGCAGACCTTCACTCTGAATACCCTCACTACACCTGCGCCTACCACAATGTAAGGCTAGACCTAGACAACTTAATCAGCTAAATGCTAGAGCCCATATAGCACATGTGGTCGTACTGTGTGACTTAGATATGCAGTAATAACGTTCAGTCCTTAACTAACCCGAGCGAGAATCTCTCCCTATCTAGTATCTACATGCGAGGTTCTTCCTCACATTTGACAGATTATTGTATAACCCGCCTACATCCAAAACTAGGTTTTTATTTTGTTTTACACCAAACTAACATAGGTTCCTCCTCTAGTCTAACATTTTAAAACCAACATGCCGGCGTATAAACTTGTTCAAAATTCCGAACTTAGTAGAAACTAGTGCTTGGCTAAGCATCTAGACCATATATCATTGTAGTATTCCCAATTTGATAGTATATATTGTCTAAACCATGTCCTAGAGGTTATAATAGTGAGGTTATCAAATTTTTTAAGGAGGTTCAATGCATACGAGTAGTCGTAACTACCATTACCCACAGTATAGAAATTTTAATGGAACATACACGCATTCATAATAGATTTTACAAACAATATACAATAATTGAAATGCTGGGATCAACATGGTCAAAGGGGTGCTTGTCTTGCTCCTGTTGTTCAGAGAATGTTTTCGATGCGTTCTCAGTGTTGTCTGTCATGGAGTCGTCTATCCGATAAAATCCAGATAAATACAAATAAGAGCCAAATAAACATAGAAAAGACTAAAATATTTTTGTACAATCAAGATCTTGATTTTAGAAGAATTTAGAAACAAAAATCACTAAATTGGAGTTTGTATGCAAAATTTATAAGCATTTGAGTTTTGGCTTGGTTTGAATTATTTCTTTTCGGTGAGTACAATACTCTTTATGACTACTAACATCCTTTGTTTGCTACGGTGCCCGGGCGCTTCGAATACCGTCCATCGACCATGGCACTTCAACTACATAGGTCTTCCGAGCATTGAACATGTATTGTAGCTTACGCCTGCCGACAACCGACTACGTTCTGTAGCTTATGATTACCGACTGGGTTCTGCAACTCACGACCGATCTACTGCACCTCACAACTGATCTACTGCACTTACGACTGATCTACTGGTATCGAGGATTATGAGTCCAGTTGCGATCAAAGACCTTGACATCGCAGCGGTCGAAGCTGTTGACTCCAGCTGCGGTCGAAGGTTTCAACATGGTTGCGGTTGAAGGTTTCGACACAGCAGTGATCGAAAGTTTCGACAACGGCAGCGATTGAAGATTTTGACCACGGCTACGGTTGAAGATTTCGACCACGGTTGCGGTCGAAGATTTCCACAATGACAACAGTCCAAGATTTTGACTATGGCAGCGGTCGAAGATGTCGACACGATAGTGGTAGAAGATTTTGACAATGTCAGCGGTCGAAGATTACGACCATGCCAGCAGTCGAAGATCACAACCAAGCCAGTGGTCGAAGATCATGACTTCGATTGCTATGGGTTTCTTTTCGATTTTGACTACTTTAGTTCTCTTTTCGACTACGATTACTTTAGTTCTCTTTTCAAATTCTATTACTTTAGCTCTTTTTTCAACTGCGATTATTTGATGAGGGAGAAGGAGCTCACTGAAGACAATGACAACTCACGAGGAGCGGAGGAAGCTAGCATCAGAGACCTCGTTGGTGGCGAGGGGAGGGGTTGTGGTGAAAACGATGTCCGGCAATAGAGAAGTTACAAAAGGGTGCGCATGAGCTTGCTTGCATGGATGAGGAGGTACAGGTGAAAGGAATTGATGTACGTCTCATCAAAGAGAGGAAGTCTTACAGTGGCATCCTGGTCAGAGATGATGAAGAAGAAGGCCTAGCCCGAATGTTCGACTGCATGGAAGGTCAATCAAATGAGTAGGGCGCTTTAGGAAGAGGCAGATGCATTGTGACGGAGTTGGGGAGGAGAGAGGCTCATCGAACTATCTATCACATGGTGGCATGCTTGCTGGTGTCGCGTACAACTTCGGTTTCTCAATGTTTCAGTGAGCGGAGTGCTTAAGGATTGTGTGCAAGAGACTGAGAGGGCGAGCTGATGAGAAATGGCATGATTGGGGTGGGGGAGGGGCTTTATTGGTATAGAAAGTCTGAGGCAGAGCGCGAGTTCTCATGAGCACGATCGAAAACTCGTAGTGAAACGCGAGGTGCGGACAGGGACAAAGGGGAAGACATGCGTCGTGTTTGAGGCGACAGGTAGGCGGAGCTAGTAGCAGTAGAGGAGAAACCGCGGGCTCGGTGTCTCAAACTAGGGGTAGCTCGAGCCATGACCATGGTGGAGCTGGCGAAGGCGTGTGAGGTGGAAGATGATGTCTGCGCTCGAGCCCCACACGGCAGGGAGAGGGATAAAGGTGAGGTGAGCTGAGAGATTTTGGGCTCAAAAAATTTTAAATTACCCTCATTTTTATATTCTCTAAGATTTCAGGGTGTTACACGAACAATGATTATAATAGGTCTCCTTACACAGAGGGCTCTCCTAACAATCATGGATAAGATGAATGTGAATCACATATTTCCTAACTAATAGATATGTTGCCAAACAACTAATTCTTATCTTAGGAAACTACTCAAACTATTTAGGAAATAGATAATTTGGTATAGAAGAAGCATTCCTCCTCGTAGGCCTGCCTCTATAGTATCACGGTACTATTCACGTATATGAATAGTATGTGTGAACAATGATTTCGACACGTGACAATTGTCATGAACCTTAATTTATAATGGGATAAACATTCGTCGGAGGGAGGTCGGATGACGACGACTTGAGGTAGGATGGCGCTAGATGAAAAAAGGTACAAATTTGGGGAGAGGAATAGATCTAGAGTAGCCAGTCTAGGGGAGACTAGAGCTAGGAATTGGGGACTTGTGAATACTTCTTTATTATTTATTGCTTGATGATAATGCATACATGTTACCCCCCTTTTATAGGGTAAACTCGACTTGATCTCTAAGAAATAATCTCTATCTCTAATAGATGGAATATATATAAGGTAGTAAACTCATGTAATAAGAAAATAAACTATTCTTATTTTTATCCTAACTAATGTAATCCTGCGATGCGCGGCTACTACAATACCATGGATACTGTTCACATGTGCGTGAGCAGTTATTTCAGCATGTGACAACTTCCCTTTGGCGACAGCTCGTCCCGAGCTGTGGTGGCAGCCATGGTTGCAGCGCTTGGTAGACCCAATTTGGCAAGCAATTGCAATGCCTCACGTGAGATATCAGCGGTGTGTTGATGTCAATTGATGGCGAAGGTGCAAGGGCCTTAGTGTTGCTCAATGTTGAGAAAGTTGCCAGTGACGAGGGTAACCAACATGGAACAACATTGACACGCTTCACGGTAAGCAGAAGTAGTGAGAAGGGATCGACTGCTCTGATACCAATTGTAATGATTCTTAGATCATTACAGGGTAAGCACCGTCGGGAGGAAGGCCGGGCAACGTCGGCTTGGTAGAATGAGAGATTAGAATATAGATGAGGGAGAAGAACCTTGGGAGAGCTAGATTAATTCTGAGAAGAACTTTGGGAGAGCTAGATTAATTCTTCTTCATGGCTTGATGATAATAGATACATAAAAGGGATAACTCGACTTGAACTCTAAAAAATAATCTCTATCTCTAAGAAAACATATTTGTAATAGATGGAATATATCTATAAGGTAATAAACTCATCTAATAAGAAAACTTAACTATTGTTATATATATCTTAACTAATGTAATCTTGCCATGCGTGGCTACTACAGTACCAGGGCACTGTTCACGCACGTGAACAGTGCATGTGAGCAGTTATTTCAGCACGTGACATGAGGCTACTACCACTGGGTGTTGCTTAGATTTTTTTCATGCATGGACCAGATGCATATGCTCTTGAAAAACCTACTCAGTAAACTTAAGTTTGAAAGCGATGTTTGCACCAGACAATGGTTTCGTGGAACATCATGTGATGTATTTTCCTATAGCACTAGCACCAAATTGCCTGAGACCTTAGGTTTGGAGGCTGGCTGGGATGGACTCCGACGATTGATAGCTCTATTATCCTAACATTACGGGGGTGACTGGGTGACAAAACCACTTCTTGACATATGAAACTTTGCCTTTACTGTGCCAGTTCAACACGACTGATGTAGACATTATCCCAGTACAGCCACCCACGAAGTGTTCCCGTTCATGTCTCCTGTGCATTCAAATCTATTTGGTTTCAATGCAGCTTATAGCTGTACTCCATTAGGAATTCTTTGTTTCATTTTTCTCCAGTCAAGATCAGCAGCAATTAACAGTTTTGTATTGACATGCCTTGTCAAGGGCCCATCCAACTGTAAAGTTTACATCAACTGTCCTATATAATTGCTTATCAAATTTCATTTCATTCTCTGAAAAGGATTGTGTAAAGCATCTATCCAGCACACTTAAATTGAAGCTTGCATGTTATTGCTCAATGACCTGCCAAATTTTCGGTAGCGGAGAGAACTGTTTTGTTAGTTCTTAATTATGTTGTGAGTTATGACAAGGAGATCTAACATTATGTTGCTGTAACCAACATGTATTTTTTTTGAAAAAAACATTGTTCAGAATGCGGGAGATGTGAGTTACTTTTTGCGCACCAGCACATGTGGAAACATTTTTTTACTGAAATTAGAATAATATTTCTATAAAAAAAAACTCGACCTGCGGGGGGAAGAATCCCCCCGGGCATTGCTTAAGAAGAAGGTCTTCTCACGCAGACCGAGAAAACCCTCGAACCCCTGCTCCACCCTTACACAAGAATAATATTTCTATCTTGCTTCACTGTCTCAGATCTCCAATTAGTTCGCTCCTGTCATTATTTAGTCTATTGTCTCAAATTGACATATTGAAATTACAGTAAGTTGAGCTTGTCTTTTTCACCTTTGTTTTGGTTGCTCTTTAAATTTAATGTATGGGGTGGTATTCTAGAATGGATCTTGAAAAAATTAACCAAAAAACGCTAACTACTTCTAAAATCTTTGTGGCTACACCCAGGGGAACTCTGTCAAAGATCCTCTTGCATATGTACTGTATATCATGATCTCTCTAGAGACCAAATTTCAAGGCTTATTTTACTCCTGTAGGTGGAAGTACGATGCTCCATTTTGTTCTTGCTTTTCGATGAAACGGCATCGGTGTTCTCATCCCATCAGGTTTGCATGCATATTTCTACCAATTTCCACGAAATAGAGGAGATCTCTGCAAACAGAACTCCGGCCCTGTTCTTTTCAGCTTCTAAAAGTTATTTTTCGGCTTTTCTACAGTAACTAACTTTTAAACGGAGTATTTTTTCAAGATAGGGTTTACTAGTTAATTGTAGTACATACTTTACTGACTTCATTTATATCGGCAAAAACTGCTCTTGAGTTTCTGTTACTTTGTAATCTCTCGTACAAATAGCCTAAAAGTTACAAGCCGCAGCCAAAAAGAACAGGCCTTAGCTGCCTTGTTTGTTCGTTAAGAGGCAGGTTAAAGACATAGAGAACTTATCCAAGGTATGAAAAATACTGTCCTGGTTATTCTGCACTTTGCTATTTACACTTGATGAACTGAGGAAGATTTTCACCCTTTTTAGTTTTACTGCACTCCTGTTTTGCTCCTTTTTCCCGGTAAGGGGCAGCTTACTGCTAGATATTATGTTGTGTGGAGTACAAGTAGTTGTCTTTGGTGTGTTGTGACGTTACAGTTTACTGGGGAACTCCTGCTGGACGCGTGATAGGGGCCTACATATTTTGTGATTGGTTTGTCTTCTACTATATTTTTTTGTACTACTAGTACTTATTTTAATTTTTACAACACATATTTGATATGGTCCTGTTTTTGTTGGCTTTTCAACGGTTTTTTATTTTTCTCAGCAATCATTATTCATTAGACTAATAAACCGTAGGCATAAACCGTAGCCCAAAAAAATAAGTCCAACTTAGAGGAGCACTGAAGTCTGCAGTGCTTTCTAAATTTAGATCCCTCATCCATGTTCCTATCTGGAAAGGAAGGATGGAAGCCCATCAAATATTAAACAGTGCAGATCTAGAGGTGATGCTGACCTTGTGTACAAGTATTGAAGATCACCAAGTACCTGAGGCGGAGAGGTTTTCTTTTTTCTTTTTTTAATAAAAAAACGCAGAGAAGAATTAAAGGTGTTATTCAAGCTGAGCCTACTTATTGACAAGTGCTATATATATAAATCCAGATTTAACGATGATTCTGACTTTGCAAATTTGTTGCTGAAAATTCATATGCAAGACTGAAACCTTTTTCCCCCCCGCATAACTGGCACTGCCGATTTTCCTAATGCAATATTCTACTACCGCATTTGTATATAATAAATTTGATGTGTTATGTTTCTACTCCAATTCTTGTTCGTATAGATCAGTCTGTCTTCATGCAAAAGGACAGACACAGTTAGGAAATGGGCAGTGTAATCTCCATCCAGAAAGGAGTGACATGGGAAAGCTAGTCGCCGTATTGGCTATCGACTTATGGTGTTGTCAGTAGAAAAGCAACAATATAGTGTTGGGAAGGAATGGAAAAGCATACAAGTCGTGGCATCTCTTTCAATTTTGCAATGTTCCCATCGATCTGGTGTTTTTTTTGGAAGCTCACGATAGAGATGGTGACAATTCGCAATGGCCTGAGGGATGAGCCTTTGTAAGACTCCATGGAGTAAATTCAGTAGGCAATGGCGTCTCAGAAAAATTTGTGGCTCGTTTGTAATAATTTGCAGGCGACTTGTGCATCATTGGAAATGCATCCTCCTGTGTGCACGTCTCGAGTGAGCCCACTATTCAGATCAGAAATCAAACCATCAAAAATAGCTCGAGCCTTCATACAAAAGCCTTGAATTAATCCTTTAACCTTAAACATTGATTTTTTTTGTTCTCCCTCGCAAGATAGAACATTGATCTATGTTTAGATTTGACGCCATGGATTCTCATGACTCATGACCGCGTTGACATGCCGTTTGATCTGTAAGTTCTGATGAGTCTTAATCTGACCCACGACGCCGAGTCCAAATCCGAAATACGGTATTCAGTTAGCCAACGGGCTAGCTGCAAGACAGGTGCGTGTTGAAGTACAAGTGAATTGCCCATCTTTCCTTATCAGCTTAAGGTTTTGGGTGAATTGGCTGGTGCATGAAACTCAATATGGTATCAGAGCCAAGAGTCTTAAGTTCAAGATCTGACTGACGCAATTAAAAAAATTAATTACAGTCCACTTCTATTCCACGTATTAGGCCTAAGAGAGCTTACACGTGAGGGGAAGTGTTGAAGTTAAGTGAATTGCTCATCTGGATGAACTGACTGATGTATGAAACTCAATAATACCATTGCGGCGAAAGATCGTATGCACATGGCCGCTCGAGCATGCACCGCCAGCCATCTTCCATGGCATGCAACCGAGTCACATTTTTCCGAGCGCCTTGCTCGCGCCTTAGCTGGCGTTGGAGCCCAGTGCTCCTCCCAAACGTACGAAACTCGTCTCTCCGAGCCACACCACACAACGCCGCGCGCGCGCGCGCGCGTGCTAGGACATGTCGGCCCGCGCGCTCGTCCAGCCGCCCCACACCGACGAACCGCGGCGCCGTCCGGTACGTGCCTAGCTATGGCCCAACACCGACGAGAGACGACCCGCGCGCGCTCACGGAACCAGCCATTGGCGTCCTCCTCCTTGGCACCGTGCAGATCGACGAGGGGACAGCCAACTCCGCACGTACCCTTGCACTAGCAAAGCCATCATGCCGCTCGTACGATCTGCCAGTGCAACGTAGGATGGGAATGTGGCTGAAAACGGAAGCCGAACCACCCCCCCTCCTCCGCGCGTCCGGCGTGCGCGATCCATCGACCAAGTACTGTGCTCGATCCGTCACGCGCTTGTGAGCTGGACTCCAACGGCTTGTCGCGGAACGGAGCGGGAGGTGGACGCCAACTCACTCGACAGCGGCGACGTCCGTCCGAACTGGAGCAGCGGGGGTTGGCCGGACCCGGCGCGCGCAGCGCGCAGTAGTTTTTTTGCTCGGTTTGGTGCCGCATCGGGCCGGGGCAAGTACTGTACGTGGCGTGTGGGCGCTGAGAGTGTCTAGTACTAGAACTACTGCACAAGTAGCAGTTGATTCAGCGTCGACGTGTGGGAAGCGGACGCTTGGGAGTTGGGAACAGGCAGCTAGCCTCGTGCTCCCTTCGTCTGATGGGGGTTTGTCACTTGTGCCCCTTCAAGTTGTTTGTCCGAGCACGAGCATCAAATGCTGCTCCTTGCGTTCATGCATGCTCCTTTGGCTGATTGGAAAGAATTCTGGCGAAAATTCGTTGCGCCGAAACGATGCGGGCGTTCACAACTTAAAAAAGGAGAGTGAGATGTGCACGGTTCATCAAGGCAACGGCACTACGGCATAGGTGGATGGATGGTTAATTATTTCCCTCCCTCTCTTTTTAATCGAGAAATGCACACGTAATTGCGGGAACAAAGGGGATCCAAACAGCAACAACACTACTAGTTAAATTTGGGTGAATTTCATCATTGATAAAACAAACACACAGCATACATTTTCATCATCACCCGAGAAAGTAAAAAAAAATTGCCATTTCTTCTCCTCTGACTTAACTGAGGAGGGCAAGAAAAGAAAGAAACGAAGCTCTCTAGCTATCTACGTTAAATGCCGAATCAAACTACTATTACTACGTCCTCGTCATTGTCATCATTCTGGCAACCCTTTCTATCCACGCTGAGACTGTTTTCTCTCCATAATTTGGTGAGCAGGCCATGCTTAGGAACAGGGAATGGACTGTACTCGATCTCGTCACTGGATCCAATGATCTCCCACCTGCAAAATCAAGCATGAACACATCAATCAGTACCCCAATTTCTGAACCAACACCTCAGCTGTCGCTATGGCAGTGATCAGTAGTAGTGCTAGTCCATATAGGAGTGGGAGCTGTGCAAGACAGTGAAGGACCCCACAGGTTTATGGTATGATCGATGCATATTGGAGTGTGTATATGTTGTGGAATCTGGCGCTGGGGGAAGGGTCCAATGAAGTGGCAGCGGCCATGAGGCGCTCTGGTCCACAAGGACAAGGGGGAATATATGGCGAATCTGTGTGGAGGGGCACGAACCTGTAGTCGGTGACCAGGTGGTGGATGAGGACGAGCATCTCGAGCTTCGCCAACTCGTTGCCCGGGCACACGTGCACACCATTCCCAAATGGCATGAAGGTGTTCGGCCGCGGCGTCACCTGCATATGCATTCCACACAACCAGAACAAGGGTTCAGAAAAGAGAGTGGAGTTTTGAGGCTCTGCATGGATGCCGGTATGTGTTGCGGCTGTTATATATGGAAAACAAAGACAGCTTCAAATTAATCTTCTAGGTAAGGTTTTGCATCAACAATGGTTAGGTTGGATTTCCATGATCCATCGCACTGTGGATTGTGGGGGCTTGTCCAATGGTTACGAAGCAGTACCCATTGGTCGGGACAGATGGTAGTGTATTTGGCCATATACTAGCTAGTCACTCCCGTTTTCTAGTTGTATGAACATTGCTGCATATAGGAGTATGTTTTGAAAGCAAACTGTAATATTTCATTCGACCTTAGGTGTAGATTCAACTAATGAAAAAGATCGGTCTGGATTATATCTGAAACTGAACATGCATACATACATATTTTGGCCCCGTTTGGCACAGCTCTACCACCAGCTCTTTGGAGCTGTTTGGAGCTGTTTTGTGCCAAACGGGGTAAAGCAAAATAGCTCCACCCAAGGAGCTCCTTAAAATCTGCTGAGACAAAAATAGCTCCACCCAAGGAGCTGAAAAAAATAGCTTCACTTGGCTCCACTTGTGAAGCCAAAAAAAACAGCTCCACTTGTGAAGAGGAGCCCTGCCAAACAGGGCCTTTGTTATGCTTCATGAACAACTAAAAAACCACTAGTGAATTAAACATCACCAAAATTGTTATTAGCAAATAGTACTGCATACCAGTACAGATTCACTAAGGAGTGACCGCTAATTTTGTTATGTGAACGGTATTAGTGTTACCGAGTTGCATATATTGACCGGCGAATAGAGAATTTAATGCATCGAAAGGAACGATTTTCAGTTTCTTCTTCAGACGCATCCACATCAGGCATTTCAGCGAAGAGACCCATGCCTTGAATCTGGAAGGGTCGAACTTTTGTGGATCCTGGAAGTAGTCCAGGTTGTGATGGATGTTCCTGAAGAGCGGCATCACCTTCCACCCCATGGGGATAAGGAACCCTACACGCCAAGGAAAAATGACGGCCGCGTCAGAATTAAAAATGCCCACGGTTTTATGTGATGCGAAAAAGGAGTACCAGACATGGGGCTCTACGGTTACGTAGCTCCACGTCCACCGTAGGCTGTGCACGTGTGCGCGTGCGTACCTTTGTACTCCACGTCAGCCACAGCCTCCCTGAACGTGAACGAGATGATGCTCGCCATCCTTAAGCTCTCCAAAATCACCTGGGCGACGGATGAGATGGGAACAAGAAACGGCGCCATCAGTAACCACAAAAAAACACGGGAATCGCATAAAAAAAATCGAGGAATTTTCACTCGAAGAGTCAAAACTCCTAAATCTTTTTGTATGGTACGCACCCTTTGCGTTAGCGCCATGCTCCTCGTCTGCGCCCACGTCAGTGGCCGCTTCCCGCCGTCGTTCGCCTCGTGGATCTTCATCTGCTCCGCCCTGACGGCCTCGACGAGCTTTGGGTTGTCGTGGAGGTACTTGACGATCCAGGTGAGCACGCTGGCCGTCGTGTCCTGCGCGGCGAACAGCACGCCGATGACGTTATCGGCGATCTGCTCGTCGGTGAGGAGTGCGCCGTCGTCGCCCCGCGACTGCATGAGGCAGCCGAGGAGGTCACTGCCGGGCTCGCCCCGCGCCCACCGCTCACGCATGATGTCGCTCAGCACGCCGTGCAGCCGCCGCCTGGCCTACAGTTAATTAAGCAGAACAGAATTCGGTCGCATGTCATATGTGTACTGTTGCAGTGTTGCTGCGAAGACGTACAAGGACGTCAAGAAGGCACTAGAGTATGTGTGTACTATCTGTGCCGTCACGTGCCCGGCTGTCGCTTGCTTACCTGGATTGCGTTGTAGTAGAGCGTCCCGGGGAAGCTGTTGGGGAAGGAGTTGTAGCCCTTCTCCACGACGGAGTAATTCTGCCTCAGCTCCGCCTTCCGCCGCTCGTCCAGCCGCCTGCCGAAGATCGTCACGATGCCGACATCGAACGAGAGCTGAGAGAAAGAAACACGCACCAAATTAACATCGTCGGCAGCCAGTCCTTCTACATTACCGACGTCACTCATGCATGCCTATTACACGCGCGCGTCTGGAAACTGTGCTTTGCTTACCCTCTTCATGGCGTGGAACGTGCTCGTGACGTTGCCGTCCCAGGACGCGAGCGTGGACCGCACGGCGGCCTCGACGTCCGGCACGAGCGCGCGCAGCGCCTTGGGGCCGAGCGGGCCCTGCACGAGCCTGCGGAGGCGGAGGTGGTAGTCGCCCTGGTGGAAGAAGAGCGCTGACGGCCCGATCATGCGCTCCTTGCTCCGCGGGTACGTCGGCTTGAACAGGTGCGCCGCCGTCACCAGCACGAACCGCGCCGCCTCCGGGCTCGTCAGCATCACGCACGGGCAGCCCAGAAGGTGCGTCTTGAAGATCTCACCATACCTGCACAAGCCATACATGCATACGCACGCCACAACTCCGGTCGTTAGTGACCTCCCGCTGCATCAAAAGCTAATAATAACATGCATGTGTGCATGCGCGCTGCAGGTCGCAATTAACTTGCAGAAGGTTTGCAAAAGCAACAAGCTGAAGGATGTGGTTGACTAGTCACCAACGAACCTCTTCTGTTTGGAGGCGAAGAACACGTTGGGGTCTTGGGAGTAGAGCTGAAGTGTCTCGCCGATGTAAGGCCAGCCCATGGAGCCGGGGGGCAGTTTGACGGCTTGCTCATGGGCACAGCCCTGGCCTCTCCTCTTCTGCCGGCTCACGTAGTGGACGTAGGACACGAAGGCTAGAGAAATGAAGACGCACATGAGGATGAAGAAGGCCATCCAAATGATGCTCGAGAAGGATCACTCAGACCTGTTTGTTCTGAACTCGCTGTTTTTCTTACTTTGTGTGTGCTTGTGTCTGGCTGTGCTATGCTGCTGTGCTAGGAGAGGGGGCAGAGAGAGAGAGAGAGAGCTGTGAGGAGAGGGAGGAGAGAGGAGAAAAATCTTTGATGAATCTTTCCAATGGTGGAGGGCGTGGGAAGGCCTTGCGTGGTATTTATAGAGGGAGCGCAAGAGAGAGAAAGTGAGGGCAGTTTGGAAGCGCAGGAGAGAGAGAGAGAGAGTGCTGGGCTGGCAGATCTCAACGACATGGGAAATGTAAGTGAAGATGATAAAACATGCATTTAGAGTAGGTACAATAAGGCTTAGTCAGCAGGCTATAGCAAATATAATATCAACCAAATCTTACGTGGCAGAGAGAGAAAGGAAGAGAGAGAAGGAAGCTGGCTACTAAATTACAGCTAGCTATAGCACGTAAAAATATGCATTTCACTCTCTTACACGTGGAGCCAAATAGTTATTGTAATAGCTACCTTATTGTATGAACTATTTTTTTGAATGCTATAGATAAAATGGACAAGTGTTATAGCCACTAGTTGGCTAAACTATTGTACTTGCTCTTAGGAAGTCAAGTATTACTGATTAAGCATGTGCTTGTTGTGGGGAGCACAATTTTCACCTGTTATTTTGGGATTGACTCGATCTTCCATTGCCCAATGAGATCACAAGGGCAACTTGGCATGGCATTAGTGCAGAGGGAACCTTCCTAATCAAATAATATTCTTATCAGGATTATTTTAGAATTATCAAGAGTTTGCTAGAGCACTCATCTTACCTTAGCTATATTGTAGAAACAAAATTAAACGTCCTATATATGCTGTAAAATGTAGGTTTACTTCCGTACGGCTGTTCATGTATAAGCTGACTGATTTTTTTTTTCTAATTGTGAGCCTTATTTTTTTAAACCATTGGATCAAAATAAGAATAATACGTGTACGCATATCAAAGCTAATCCAATAGCCAAAAAAATCACATAGTTTTTTTTAAAAAAAAAACCGGCAACTGGCAAAAGCATTTACAAAGGCTGACTTTTACTGTTACTGATTCCCTTTATATAATTAAGACGGTCCACATAAAAGGACAGTTAAAGATAATATCTCCATGATACATGGCAGATGTGTGCTGTTAAATGCAATATATATAGTGGAGTATTTTGCTTAGGTCCGGATTAATATATGTTGTTGTCTACAATATTCCTAAAAGAATTGTGCGTCATAAAAAACCCTTATAATGCAGGCAAGAGACTTAGCTGTTCGTCTTGTTAACATTGGTAAAATGCGCCTGATCTCCATTCTCCGGTAGTCATTATCTCTCCAGTAGAGTGTAGATCAGTGCCATGTCTACGCCATGTATACGTCAGGTGCACCGTATCCGTATTACAAATGAGAATGAAACACCCTGAAATTGCAATATTTTTTTAGATAATGGAAACGAGGTTCCAGCCTCTGCACCCCGAAGAGGTGTACACAGCTAATTCAATACATCCAGGAGCACTCAAGCTCAGCTCTCTCAAAAGAGAGGATAACAAAAGACAAATCACAAAGTTCAGACAAAAGGAGAGGAACCAAGACTAGGCTTCAATTCTATTCCGGAATTTCCATCCAAACTTCGCAAAAACCTCCAAAATGATTGATTCCAAGATCCGGCAACCGTTCTTGATGTTTGGTTTTTCATCTTCTTTATGTAGCAGTGACCAAAGTTGAATCCAGTATGTTGCTCTGAAGATTACCTGCAAAAAGGTGTTTGGTTTAGCTTTGTTGAATACCATATCATTTCTATTCAACTACATAGCCCAACAAATAGCTGCCGCTCCTAATAAAATTTGATTTTTAGACTTAGGCCGAAAACCCGAAAGCCAAGAACCAAACAAATTAGTTATGCTAGATGGCGGTTGAATTCCAAAAGTGATATGCACGGTATTCCAAATAAATCTAGCAAAATGACACTCAAAGAACAAATGTTGTATAGTCTCCATAGAGCTACAAAAACAACACTTAATGCTTCCTTGCCAATTCCTTTTTGCTAGGTTGTCCTTAGTAAGAGTAACACCATTTTGGAGATACCAAAGGAAGATTTTAATTTTCAAAGGCACTCTTAACTTCCAAAGTGGGTTTTTGTATGGTACGACGCCTTCTTGCATCATACTCAAATACATAGAACGAACCGTGAAGGATTCGCTCCTATGTAGATTCCAAACAAACAAATCCTTGCCAATAGTAAGATTAATCGACATTATCTTGGAAATTAGATCTTCCCAAGCAAGAAAATTTGTGTCCACCAAAGCCCTTCTAAAAGATACATTAAGTGGTATAGTACTAAGAACCTTTGCCACCGTGTCATCTTTTCTCCTTACAATTCTATAAAGAGAAGGGTAAGCAATCCCAAGAGGTTTGTCCTCTAACCAAACATCCTCCCAAAATCTGATTTGTGTCCCGCTTTGGATATGAAAGGAGCCACCGGCCAAGAAGTCATCCTTGACCTTCATGAGCCCCGACCAAAACTGTGAATCTCCCGGTTGTTTACGAACATGGGTAAGGATTTTGTTGTTCAAATATTTCTTCTTTAGAAGACTTTGCCAAACACCATCCTCATTAATGAGTTTAAACAACCATTTGCTCAAGAGACACTTGTTTTGAATGTCTAAGTTTTGAATGCCAAGGCCACCAAGATCTTTTGGTCTACAAAGTACGCTCCATCTAACGAGTCTGTACTTCTTTTTGTGTTCATCACACTGCCAAAAGAATCTTGATCAGTAGTAATCCAACTTCTGGAGGACACCCCTAGGAACCTCAAAAAAGGATAGCATGAACATGGCTAAGCTAGTTAAAACTGAATTAATCAACACTAGCCTACCCCCGACAGAGAGAAGCTTGCCTTTCCAACTACTTAGCTTTTTCTGGAACTTTTCTTCTATGATGAGCCAATCCTTGTTAGCAAGCTTCCGGTGATGCATAGGGATCCCAAGGTATTTGAAAGGCAAAACCCCGGTACTACAACCAAAAAGTTGTGCATATTCATGTTCGCAATCTTTGGCCTTGCCATAGCAGAACAGCTCACTTTTATGGAAGTTAATCTTCAACCCCAAAGTTGCTCAAAGGTACTTAACACTAGCTTAAGATCTTTGGCCTGGAGTGTGTCATGATCCAAAAAGAGAATAGTGTCATCCGCATATTGGAGGATCGATAGGCCATCCTCCACAAGGTGAGGTACAACCCCTCGAAACATTCCGTTGGACTTGGCCCTCTCAATTAACGTGGCCAACATATCAGCCACTAAGTTGAAAAGAATAGGCGATAAGGGGTCTCCTTGTCTAAGTCCCTTTTTTGTTTGAAAATAATGACCCAAGTCATCATTTACTTTAAGACTGACACTACCTCCTCTAACAATTTGATCAAGCCACTTGCACCATAAAGGGGAGAAACCTTTCATTCTCAGCGTTTGTTGAAGGAAAGACCACTTTACCTTATCATAGGCCTTTTCGAAGTCTAGCTTCAAAATAACCCCATCTAACTTTTTCCTATGCATCTCGTGAATAGTTTCATGCAAAATGACCACCCCTTCCATAATATTCCTTCCTGACATAAAGGCAGTTTGAGAAGGTTTAATTACTTTCTGAGCTACTAGAGCTATTCGATTGGTCATGACTTTTGTGAACACTTTGAAACTAACATTCAACAAACAGATTGGTCTGAATTGTTGAATCTATGCAGCCTCCTTTTGCTTTGGTAGGAGCGTGATTATACCAAAGTTAAGACTGAAAAGCGGAAGGTTTCCTTTATGAAATTCTAAGAAGAGAGCCATAAGATCTTCCTTAATAAGCCCCCAAAAAGCTTGGTAGAACTCAGCTGGAAAGCCGTCCGGACCCGGGGCTTTGTTATGCTCCATCTGGAAGATGGCTTTTTTAACTTCTTCTTCTGAGAATTCCGTAGTTAAAATATCATTTTCCGTATCAGAAACCTGGGGTATGTCTTCCCTTATTGATTCCAACATAGAGAATGTGTTACACTCCGATGGACCGAAAAGACCCTTATAATATTTGGATTTCTTAAGATTTTTATCACCTTCTATAATCCCCTCTTCCTGTTCAAGTCAGAAAATCCTAGTTTTCCTATGTTTGCCATTTGCTACCAACTAAAAATACTTAGTATTGCAGTCGCCAAATAACAACTTAGTTGTCTTGGCTCTTTGATACCACTTAAGTTCATCTTCCCTCAACAAATGCAGCATTGGCAATGTTCCTTCCTACATTCATTTCCAAATTCTCCTCTACTCCAAATATCATTCAAATTCAGATTAAACAATTAAGAAATAGGAAAGTAAAGGAGGAGCTCTTCCGTTGGGCTGGCTTGGTCTGGCCGAACGTGGCCTTTTTAGCCTGTTACTGTAGCATAAAAGGAGAGGCACGTGAGGGTTCCACCGTCAGGAGCTGCCGCCGCCTTGCCCTTGTGGCGCTGCGTCCCCATGCCTAGCTTGCCACCATGCCGCTCGCCGTCGCCGCTGAGTCCCTCCACATCAACCGGGCTTGGGTGTTGCGTCCCCGATCTCCTCCGCCGTCGCTTGAGTTGCCTAGCCGGCGTGCGCTGCCGTTGTCCAGGACGTGGACGCCGCTGCCTGGGCCAGTGCTTGCAACGCTGCAGCTCTCATCCATCGGGTGCAGGTGCAGCCGTGCCCCACTGCAGATTGTTGCCCTACACGGAACATTACTGCTACTAGCCTGCTCTCCTTGTGTCAGCTCGTTTTCGCTGTCGACCTCGTCGCTCTGCACAAGTATTGCAACATGCTTATGCTCCCGTGGGTGTGCATGCATGCATATAAGCCACGACCAGAACCTGCATGGCTTCAAGCACATGTGGTTCCCTTGTGTGCATTGATGCCATGCCTTTGCATCTACGTGATGATCTTGCAAAGCATGTGCAGTACTGGCTAGCCTGCCCGGCACTTTGTGTAGCGGTTCATGAGAGCATTTAACAGGCAAGTCTTTACTACAGTAACACTTCACATCCCCGTTATATCTTATTCCATAATTTCAACTTATTCCAACTTGTATTGATCATATATCCATTGACATTAAATCATGTGAAATCTTCTCACGCTAACAACTACCTAGTGACCAATCCGTCACATTAGATAATCATACTGTCTTTTGATTTGTGTCTTATCAATTCTCATGGGGGTACTTGAGATGACAACTGTTAATTACAATAGCACTAGTGATCGACTAGATAATTTGTCCCTTGGATTAACTTAAGAATCGTATAACGTTGTGATAACATGATGACAGGATAGCCCAATACGTTAATTAATATATTGATGTTGCTGGATCAGCACATAAGGATCGTCTGATGGCATGGCCAAAACGTTTTGTCGCGTATCCCATAGAGGCGTCGCAAAAGCTGGCACGTAGGCCCTCAGTCGCGTGTCGTGTCAACGTGGATGGCTTGCGTGGGCATCTGTCACGCCGTAACTCATGGCGTGACAACCTATTGTCACTCCACGAGACTTGGTGTTACAGGGGAGATTGTCACGCCACGAGACTTGGCGTGACAGGGGTGACTTAAGTGTGGCCGCCGCTGCAGTTTCCATTTTTCCCCAATGTCCTCTTCATCCCGAAGCATTCTCTATCCTCCCCCAATCCATCGCTAGCGCCGCCGCCAACTTCCAGCCCCGAATGGGCTTTTTTGTGACAGCTAGCAAAATTTTCTCTGTCCTTTTAGTTTTTTTGTCAGTTACTATGATTTCTTTGTAGCCATTTTGTATTGTGCGCGCGTATACACACACATATATTTCTCAGTATGCTAATTAAACTTTTTTTTGTACCAATCCTCATTACTATTCTTAACACATACGGAAGATGAATATATTCAACATTTGACCCGGTAGGCATGCAAGAGGAGAAATCTCCTTCGTAGCTTAGTTTCTTCTCATCCTCGTCAGCAACAACCAAGCTGGAAATTTATATGAGATCAGTTGCAGCATGTTCAAGTAGTACAAGTTAATTTGAATGTCACATCACAGCATGAAGTTAGATATTCCATGCGCATACGCATGCACATCAAGTTACTAGGCAGCAACAAATTAAATAAACAAGGGCCAATGAACAGTCTTGTGATGAAATGCAATGCAAGTTGATCACTTATAGCTAGTACAGGCGACGGTTGATGTTAATATTCTTGAAGGATGGGAATGAGAAAGAAGCTAGATTAGATTCTCCTCGATCTAGAATGGATAGATCTAGGCAGAGGCAGTAAGAACCAAATCAATGCTTGCATGCTTGTCTGCTGTGTTGATTAATTCAGATACCTCGTGCAGCACGTAAGTTGGTATATAAGCTGGTTAATTGCATTGTTGGATATTTCTGTCATACAATATTTTGCTTGCTTTCTCTCTCCTACTAATTAGGATAATACTGTTATAATGCATGTTTTTGTTTTGCATTTAGTTACATGCTGTAAAGCAACTGCTTTGATCGATACTTGTTTTGAGAATTACTCTGGTTGGTAGTTGGTAGCGTTTGATTCATAGTGTCCTCTATGCCGAGCTCAAATTCATTCACTCTGTGCTAGTTAGACATTTTGCGGCTACTTCTAGAACTCATTTTTTCAAATTGTTGGATGCTTTGCTAAACGAAGAATTGAATGCAAAAGGATGACGAGATTTGATGTTGTGAATTAAAATAGACTTTATAATAAAGTTGGTAATAACACGGCGTACATGGTTTTGTTGTGTGCATAAGAAACAACATCATGCAAGATGCAACAAACCGAAGTACTCCTATGATACATACATGCCTTTTTGGAATAGAAATAAATTCGACCTTCAAGGGACTAGTTCAGAATAGGCCAACCTACTGCGTGGACCGGGGCTATTTTTCCTTCCTTGCGAGCTTGGCGTTGAATTCCTTGGTGGCCTCTTTGGCTTGGCTACTATTTCCCTCTTTTCTCGTGCTCCCTCTCGTAAGCCTCGCGCTCCCTACGCATGCATACCTCGAGATGAGCTTTCATCTCCTAACGTGTTAGAGTTTGTAATCTTGTTTAGTCATATTTAAGTCTTTTTGTCATGGTCGTAGCCATGTACGAGTTTGTTTCAATATACGAGTCAGTTTTCGAGTCTGTGTCGTAGTTGTCTCTGTGTGATAGTCATTGTGTTGGGTATGAAAGGCAGAGCCATGTAACAAGAGAAGGATAGGAAGCGATCGGGGTGATCAATACGAGAGGGAGTGAAATAAAGAAAGCGGAGTGCTTTGGTTCCTAGAAAAATATCGAGTTCATCATTTTGACAGATGTGAAACGAGTTACGACCACGGTGAGTGGAGGTGTCTGCAGGAGCAGAAGACGTGGTCTTAAATGAATTATGACCACGACGATCGAGTCTTCAGCGTAGTCATAATCGAGTTATAAATACGAAGATCGAGCAATACTATGTGGTCGAAGGAGCGGTTATGAGAACACGCAGCGTAGCATGAACGTGGTCGTAACTCTCATCAGCTGAGGTTACGAGTATGTGGTCATAGTACGAAGGCGTGGTCAGAGCGATCAGAGCAAACAAGAAGTCGTCATAAACTACAACAAGTGGTATCAGAGCCTATTGATTTCGGTGATTTTTGAAGATCATGGGTAATAAGGCGAAGGCCCATGGTGGGCTAATCTCCCTCCACTACCCTCTCCTGACGACTAATAATTACCCAGTGTGGGCAATGAAGATAAAGGCGAATATGTGCGCCTATGGAGTCTGGGGTGTAGTCGATCTGAAGGGGAAGGATAAGGAGATGGACGATAAGGTGGATCTGACAACTTTGGCCATCATCTACCAGGTGGTGCCAAATGCGATGATGCATCAGCTCATCGGTAAGGAGACAACACATGAGGCATGGGAGACGCTGCAGACGATGCACGAGGGCATTGATCGTGTGAAGGAGGTACAGCTCTAGAATTTGCAGAGTGAGTTCAAGAATCTCAAGATGGAAGAGACCCAGTCGGTGGATGAGTTCGTTGGCAAGCTGATTTCATTGTACAATCAGATTAACTCTCTTGGCGACAGGAGTTGGAGACAGGAGTTAGGGGCGGTGTAGCCTCAGCTGAGACGTATGCCAGAAAGTGGACAAACTTGGTCCAAGAGAGAGGAACGGGAGGCTCAGGAAATGGCGAAGCCAAGGTGGCTGTGGGAGCAGGTGCTCCAACCCAGGCAGGCATACAAGGAAGGACGGGATCAGTCCAAGTGCGAGGCATGGCAAGCGTCGGATTATGCAAGGCTCAGGAAGGTACGGCGCATGGGAGAGCAGGTAGAAGGAAGAAGCGGAAGCAAGAGAGAAGATCGGCGTGATGAAGATGGAGAAACAATATTAAGGAGGTGATTGTTAGAGTTAGTATCCTTGTTTAGTCATATTCAAGTCAGTTTGTTGTGGTCGTAGTTGTGTACGAGTTTGTTTTAGTGTACGAGTCAATTTTCGAGTCCGTGTCGTAGTTGTCTCTGTGTGGTAGTCATTGTGTTGGGTATAAAAGGCAAATCCATGTAATGAGAGAAGGACAGGAAGTGATCGAGGTGATCGAAACGAAAGGGAGAGAAATAAAGAAAGCGGAGTGCTTTGGCTCCCGAAAAAATATCAAGTTCGTCATTTTCATAGACATGAAATGAGTTATGACCACAATGAGTGGAGATGTTCACAGGAGCAGAAGACGTGGTCATAAACATGTTACAACCACGACGATCGAGTCTTCAGCATGGTCGTAATCAAGTTACAACTACGGTAATCAAGCGATACTACGTGGTCGAAGGAGTGGTTACGAGAATGCGCAGTGTAGTGTGAACATGGTCACCATGAGAGGCTCCTGTTGTAGGGGTGGCCCCCACCTAAGCCCATCCGACCTGCTAAAGGGTTGTAAAGCCCAAAGTGGGATGTGTGTAATGACATAGATACCCCTATGGAGGGCACATGAGTGTAAGGGTAGGATTGTAAAATACACTTCATGGAAATATATATACAGGCCCTGGACATAGGGAAGAGGCAAACATTGTCCATCCATCATTTCCACTACACTACTCTCCTACTTTACTGTTTGGTCAATAGCCACAACAAGTACGATCTTACTTAGCTCCAAATCGTTATAACCTAGGTCCACCAGATTGACGGCTAAATCTTTCTGATTAATGTGGATGCTTCCTCAGACTGCATAATTAATATAGATATAAATAGATAAACTACTACAAAACAAGCTATACTAGACGTCTCATCACAGACGATTCATGTGGAGCTGTCTGTGTTTTGATTATTACAGACGGTTCATGGCTAAAACCGTCTCTGAAACAATCACAGACGGTTGGGTTTAAAAGCCGTCTGTGATATACACATTATCACAGACGGTTTTTAAATAGAACCGTCTATGAAACTATCACAGACGGTTCATATAACAAACCGTCTCTAACATATGCATTATCACATACGGTTCATGTAACAAACTGTCTCTGATAATGACACGTCACCGATCCGTGGTATACCGACAGAATTTCGATCTCACCCGTTCATTCTCTCCACATTAGATAGCAAGCACCAATTCCTCCCACCGTTTGGCCCTTATTAATTACTCTCCATCTACCTTCACACCGCTCGGGCCTTATTAATTACTCCCCATCTACCTTTCCACCGGCAGTCACACATGAGTTCATCCACTATAAAGCTTCCTCCCTTCGATGACACCGATCGACTACCACCGTGAGCTAGCGCCTCCGTTGTGACACCTCGGTCAACTGCAGAACAGACTCTTGTCGTAAGCGTCGTAAGAGTGTTTTCAGCATTCTCACCGTCGTGCCACAAAGATGGCGCTACCGCCGCCTCTCCATTGTCGGTGATATCCGGCCACCATCCGATGCATCTAGCTTGTTCCTCGACAACGCCGACTACCGCCGTGAGCTAGCGCCTCCGTTGTGACACCTCGGTCGACTACACAACAAACTCTTGTCGTAAGTGTCATAAGAGTGTCTGGTGCAGTCTCACTGTCATGCCACAAAAGTGGCGCTACCGCCTCCTCTCCATTGTCGGTGATATTCGGCCTCCATCCGATACATTCAGCTTTTACTGTCTGCTAGGATCTCTACTTCTTATATATTCTTGCCGTGTTAAAGAGTTAGGTTCATTATCTTGTTATACTATAATGGTGGATTCTCATCATAATGAAAATAGAATGTGCTGCTGTGTTTGCCACTGTATTTGCTTGTTTTCAAAGAGCATAGGTATAGAATGAACCATCACAAACGGTTTGTGCTATAAACCGTCTATAAAGGACTATCACAGACGGTTCTATTTACCAACCGTCTGTGATTCTTGCCAATCACAGACAGTTGGTAAATAGAACCGCCTGTGATGTGTGAGTATTACAGGTGATTTTTGTTTCGAGCCATCTATAATAGTTTTCTTCACAGACGGTTCTAGTTACAAACCGTCTGTATTGTCTTTATCACAGACGGCTCACAAACCATCTGTGATAACCTCCAATTATCACTGACACATAAATACAGACGTTTCAGAAAACCGTCTGTGATGACAGTTTCGAACCGTCTATGATGACCTTTTTTGTAGTCGTGATAGATAGATAGATAGATAGATAGATAGATAGATAGATAGATAGATAGATACGACTAGGGGTGAAAACGGGCCGGGTATTTCCCGCCCGCCCGCCCGTATTAAAGCGGGTCAAATTCGGGTCATAAATTCGGGTACCCGGGTGCTTATACGGGTATCGGATCCGAATACGGGTATTTATTGGCGGATATGGTATCGGGTTTGGGATGTCGGTATCCGACGGATACGGATTACCCGGTAAAAAATACGGGTATTACCCGGTATACTATTCGGATATTACCCGCATTGCTTCGGCCGGGCCATCCGAACTCCGAAATCGTTCACCACTTCACTGGCTCACCGCTCCAACTCTTCTCCAGACTTCCAGTCCAGACTCCAATCGGTTCGGCGGCTTCGGCCATTCTTTCCTGCCTCCTCGCCTCGTCGATCACCCAATCCCCATCTGCCCAAGTGCCCGACGGCGGACGCGGCGGCGCCCCTGGTCGGCTGGTCTTCCCCTAATCCCCTCCGTGGACTTCCCAGCACTGCCTCCGGCCCTCCGCCCGTCCGCAGATCCACTCGGCGAGGCGGCGTAACCATGTAAGGAAGGCACCGAGACGCGGCGGCGCCCCTGTTCTTCCCCTAATTCTCTCCGTTTCCGTTGATTCAACCTCGCCGCCACCGGATCTACGCCGCCAAGTCGAGGTACGCCAGATCTGACACTAGAGTAGAGGATCTTTGCACTTTGCTTGAGGGGATTTGCTTAGCAAGTTAGCAACAAACCACCGTCGCCAGCCGTCACGTGGCTGTAGCCACGACGCGCGAGCGACGAGGAGTACCGCCGCCTCGCCAGCGACAGCAGCGGCAGCAGTCTGCCGGCTTCGGCGGCATGGCACGAGAGGAGGAGGGAGAGAGAGGCGACAAGGATGAGTCGCTCCATGAAGTGGTGGCTAGCTAGAGATGAGAAAAACACAGTCCACCTAAATGTAAATCAGAAGATTCATAGGTTAATGATCATGGTTTGGCGTCTCATTTCAGAGGAAACTTTATTCTTTTGTTGAACATCCATTTTAGCCGGCAAGTCTGTTTGGAGTTTTGGACTATCTACGCAAGATTACAAGTAGACCACTTCTTTAAAAGAGATCAGCTGTTCGTTAGTATATTTTGAAGTACCAATTTCAATATTGCTTGAGGGGATTGTTCACTTCTACAATGCATTTGAGGATGATTCATATGTGTATATTGTGATGGAATAAGTAGCTTCTACTAGCTGCTGCAGTTCTACAATGCATTTGAGGATGATTCATATGTGTATATTGTTCACTTCTACTAGCTTCTGCAGTTCTGCTATCACAGTCAAATATATGCCTGTGAACACATACAGTCACCCGTCAAATATATGCAGTTCTGCAGTTCTGTGAGTGTATATTTGCTTATTTGAATTTTGCTTTTCGATTGTAGGATGAACAAACTTATGATGGGTAGTGGTGATGCAAGTGTGGATGTATGGAATGGTTGCATTGCTATTGTCTATGTGGTATAAAATGGTTGTTGCATCGACTTGATATCCGAATAAATATTCGTGACCGATAGTGTCCGTATCCGTCTTGGTACGTATTTGTTCCATATTTGTGCCCGACATTATCCGTGTTTGTATTCGTATTCGATACTATCCGTATTCGACCCGAATTCGATTAGAAAATGTGGGTTAGGATATGGGAAAGGTGAGATCCGACCGTATCCGACCCGATTTCACCCCTAGATACGACATGTCAAACATAGATAAAAACTTAGTGTTAAATCTAAATTAGTATAGATATAGATGGATAAATTCGAACCGTTATAACTTAAATATACTCGATATCTAAATTAGTATAGATATAGATAGATCCAAAACCATTATAACTTGGGTCCACCAGATTGACGGCTAAATATTTTTGATCTGATTAACATGGAATCTTTCTTGGAATGTCTAATTAGTATACATCATATATAGATATAGATAGATATAGATACTCATAGTTTTTTTATTTGTTACAATATAAAAGGATGTCAAACGATTTTTACCCTTGTGGTATGTGGCACCAACACGTAGTTTTCTTCGCATCCTGAAGCATAGAGAATAACCCGATCGTTTCGGCTTCAGCTTCTGGCTTCTAGCTTATTTTTCACTATTCCTAAATTTGTCTTTTTCTGATTTTTTTTGGATTTTTTGAGTTTTTACCGGTTCTTTTTTTCCTGTATTCGTTTGCATTACACGTGATGGGCTAACCCATTTTTTCTATTTTTAAAATTTTTAAAATTTAATTATACCAAATAAGCCACCTTCAGCTACAGTGCAATTTCAGTCAGCTACAGTAAAATAAGCCATAAACCATAGCTCAACCAATCACCACCTAAAGCATGCACTGCATGATCTGTATCCCTGCATGTTTCACCACATGATCAAAGCAGGCATCATTTATGCTCAGCTCCTATCAAAAGTAAGTTTTGAAAGGACGGCATTGATTTAGGGCTGTAAATAGAACTTGAGCGAGTTTGATCTTTTAGACTCAATCTTGGTAAAAGCTTAAACCGAGCTCGAGTACAGGGTCCGAGTCTAGATCTAGGCTCAAGCTCGGCTCGGACTAAACTCGAGTAGGCTCGAACTCGGCTCGTTGAATCTCATTAACAATTAAAATAATTTATTGTGCACTATTTATTTAATAATAATAAAATTTTGAGTTCAAGTTCGGCTTTAGTAAACTCGATAACAATTAAAATAATTCAAGCATACACTAATTTTTAACAATAAGAAAAGCTTGAGCTCGAGTTTGATTCGAGTAAGCTTGGTAAGAGTTAATATGTATCACTATTTAAGCCTGAATCGAGACTCGCGAACTATTCGAGCTCAGCTCGGTGAAGGTCGTGAGCTCGAGATCAAACTCGAGTTCAGTTTGTTTAAAGTTTAAGTCGAGCTCGAATCGAGTCTAGATTGAGCCGAACTTAAGTAGTTTGTGAGCTTCGAACTTTTTTTACAACCTTACATTGATTGAGCAGGAACCTTTCCATGCCTACTGCTCTTATTAAAATCTTCATGCAAGTTGCATTCGTCTAAATATAACATTACATATATGAATGTCGAAAGGAACTGCTTCACGTGAATGAAGCTTTAATTCTGAAAAGCGAAACATGTGGGAGGGGAATGATCAGTTGTGTTATAAATCTTGCACATCCAGCCACTTCCAAAGTCTATGTTAAGCTGGACTGGATTCTAGATCATTACTCTCGTCAGTAGACAGGAAACTACGGTCGAGTCAGCTTTGACACTTGAGCCTTCTTCTGATCTCGCGCTAGCAGAAACCGGACAAACTGAAGAGACTAGCTAAATCAAGTACCCCACCATGGATCAAAGGAGTAAAATATAGATTGGCCAAGATCAATCTCGGGTCCCATGTACATGTCAGCCGGGGTCGAGAAGGAACCATCCAAACCCAAACTTGATTAATACTCTAACAGTGCTCCCTTTCTCCGGAAAGCTTAGCGCACAATACCTGAGATTTCGACGCGGCACGGGCGTGATCCGCCGTGCCGCCACCTGCTGATCGGCACGAGCTCGAGGTGGCCCTTTCAGGCCGTCAACTACTGCACATCCCTGTAACGCGATAACTACGATAACTTTGATTCGTGCACCTGCGTCGTTCTGGGCCAGTGGTTCCCCGCCGGTCGCGCCCGACGTCGCTGTCCCGGAGATCCGTTCGGCGTTCGGTCGGACCGTTTGAGGTTTCTCCAGAACCGGCCGTGCTTGCTGGATCGCGCGCGCCTCTGTGCGTCTCAATATTTATTGCGGATTGCGCGGCCGGCGTTGGCTCCCGAGTCCCGACCACACGTCGCGGTGCGTGCCGATGAACGCCCTGGTCGTCATGGCGTCGCGGTTTCGGCAACCAACCAACCGCGCGCGCGAGCGCGAGCACATGAACGACCGCGACCACACCAGAAGCCGTCGCCATCAGCCGCTGCATGAGCGTTATCCCGGTGCAACTTGCACCGGTGGGCTAGCCGGGAGCAGTGGCCGCGGCGATACGGTCCACCGACCGAGTCGCGGTTCGTGTCAACTTGCGCCACGGGGTTGGCCCACGGAAGCGCGCCGATGTCGGTGCCTGGACAGCCGGATGGGCCTCCCGTCGCCGTCGTCGTGTTCCCTCTGGCGCCGGCCGTCCCTCTCGCGGCGCAGGCCACATATATGGCTCCGAAATAGCTCTTTTCGAGCGCGTTGTGCTCGTCAGGTAATGGCCCGATGCAAGTTGCCAATGGCACGATAGATATTGATCGGTTTAGGATCAGGGCTTGGGATCAATCAATCACCCACCGACTTTTATGCAAGTTGGTACGTTTGATCTGCTTCTGCTTGTTCTGTGTGTAGCGATGGTGCAGGTGAGAATAATCAGTGCTGTTTTGTGCAGGTGAACTCTTGTGCGCGTACGTACGTGTACAATGACACGCCAAACGTAGTGTTTCGGTAGTGCACGATTCAGTTTATCCAAACTTCTTCATCTTTTAAAATGGTGTGCGTTGCGTAACAAGTAACAGGTGTGAGAGCATGCATTGCTTCAGAGCATGTGCATCGCACGCTGCTAGCGAGAAGAGAAATCTGTTGGCGTCGGCGCTAATGGATGCGGCAGTCGCTGCTAGGGCTGACTTGCATGGCATCCACACAATCCCTGGCAGCCGACAATAGGTCGTAATTTGAACGTTTTCTCTTCCTATCTTTCATGTAAATATTTATTTAGATGATAGCATTTAAAATATCTGGTATCAGCTTAGCATCTAAAGGTAGACTAAGAGTTAGAGTAAAAATAGCTAACAATAACCTTATGGGATAGACTATTGCACAGGCGACTGAAGTTTTTTTATCTTTCAGTCACCTAAAGTTGCACTTTGAATCACCTAAAGTTGCACATGTTTTTTTTGGAGGGGGCTGCAATTTTAGTTGATTGAGAGTGCAATTTCAGGTACCTGAAGTTGCACTCTGAATCACCTAAAGTTACAACTATTTTTTTAGAGGGAGACTGCAATTTTAGTTCATTGAGAATGCAATTTCAGGTGACTGAAATATAAAAAAAAAATTCAGTCGCCTGTGCAATAGCAAAACTGTAACATTATATAGAGAGATGATATGTCCACCATACTTTAAATACGAAGTGATGTACATGCTCTGGTGTGTGTAACGAACAATCTTTTGTTAAGAGTGCGCACTATTAGGCCTGTACGCGGCAGCTTCTTCCATGTGGCGTCTCAGCATTTCTCCCGCTATTGACCCAGTTTTCTCTCAACTAAACGATTGAAAGTTGGATAGTCAAAAGTTTTCTCTCAATTCAACTGAAAGTTAGACAATTGAGAGTTCTTGAATTATTTTGGATCTTAGTAAAAGATGGTTTGAGATTTCAGAAGGCGCAGCACCGATGCGGGAAAGGGGAAGGTGGTAGATTCTGATGGCCGAGGGAGGCCATATCTTGCTATCGACACCTACTAATTAGTGGTCCCAGCATCTATTATTAGGCTTGGTACCCTGAGTTTATGGGTTCAAAAAATTATGAATATTTTTTAGGGCTTTAAGCCCAAGATATTCAGCTTCTGGTTTCTGGCTTATTTTCCACTATTTATAAATTTCGTCTTTTTTTGAACTTTTGGCTTTTTTGAGCTTTTTTGCCGGTTCTTTTTTCCCGTATTTGTTTGTATTATACGTAATGGGTTAACATATTTTTTATATTTTTTAAATTTAATTATGCTAAATAAGGCTTGTCAGCTACAGTGTTTTTTCCAACCAGCTACAGTGCTTTTCAGCTATAAGCCACAAAAAAAAGCCCAAATGATCACCACCTAGTTGAAACTCGTTTATACCGGAGTTTGAACCCAACTAGTTATTTATGTTCCTATTCTTTTCAGTTTATAATTTTTTTTAACAAGCAAATAGATTTATAAAACGAATAGTCCTAACTAGCACTAAACACACGATTTATCCACTACAGTGGATCTAAGCCCATCGATCATTCGTCCAGTCCTAACAATTATCTTAGCCGTCACGCTCATACGCTAGACACTCACGAATGGCTCGAGTTCGTACGCGACGACGTACTAGTGTGGAGATGGCGGCACGACCAAATCCATATCCATCCACGACTTTGCATCGCGGAGAATGGATGCGTGCGTGCATCTCCCGCTTCCACAGTGCACACACGATCGAATACGATATCCGTCTCCGTCTCCCTCTTTTTTTTCACCGCGCGCGCGCGCCGCTCCAAAGGGAATCCACGCCGCTCGATTCCTCCGCCAAGCACGTACGCACAACCACGTTGCCTGGCCTCACGGCAGCGAAAGGCTGCAATTATACGGCCGCGATGGCAACACAGATATTTCCGCACATGGCATGCTAGATATAATAAAACGTACTGTAAAAATAGGTGATCGAAATAATGAGAGACACTAATTTAGCTTAAAAATATTTGTGAAAAAATTATAAAAGTGGAAAGACAAAATATCACTATATGAGACGAGATTAAGTACAGAGAACTTTGGCTATTTCAACTATACGACTACAGGGGTATATATAGACTAGAAAATAAAGACTCCTAGGATATTACAAAATTAAGACGAAATTAATATATATATACACACACAGGGACGAAGCCACACCCTGAGCAGGGTAGGCTTCAGCTTGGGGTGTGAAAAAATATTTAGTGTACAGTTCGGGTAAATTCAGTCCAGTCTGGGTAATATTTACATGGTTCAGTCCATATAGTCTAGATCATTCCATCACTGAACCTGCGATGTAACCAAATCCTGGCTCTGCTACTGCACACACATTAAACACATACAAATTCTTATAGCACTTTAACACTAAATACAGACATGTCCAGGCTCCCCAAACTCTCAGGGCAAGTTCGCATCGGCTCATGCTTTTGGTTCATGTCCTTTTTTATGATAACTAGCTTTTAAACATTATGTTTTTTAAGACAGAGTCTACTAGTTAATTGTAGTATATATTATATCAACTTTAGCTATACTGCTAAAATCATATATGACTGTCTCTCTTTCTATTCTCGCTCGTAAAAAGCCAAAATTCAAAAACTCACTCAAAAGCTGGCAAACAAAAAAAGAACGGATAGACCCGTGGATATGTCCCTAATGATGGAGAATCTATAGAAAAATACAGAGACTTTTGAACGACCTCCTGTGTGGTCGCGTGGAGAGACGTGATCTGGTTTGGGCCAAACGGGACCGAGGCTGCTGCGTCCCGCACGTCCCTGTCGGCGTGCGGTGGCCAGCTCCCATTGGCAACCTCCCGAGAAGCCGGAATTCGTGTCCAGCTCCGGCCCGTGAGGCTGTGGGTACTAACGCGCGCGCGCGAGAGCTCAGTACGTGACACGACGTGGGAGATCGAATATACTCGCACGTGTGCACCAAATTGTGCGTGCCACTCGGCTCGCCCCGGCCCGGCGGCCGTGATCGCTGGGTGTGAGTGAGAACGACGCGCGCCGAGTTCCAGTGATCACAGTTCGTGTTCGCTTGTTCGACGTGCGCAAAGGCGTGAAGCGTGCATCCGTGCAAAACATGGATTCAAAGAAGATGAATGCAACAGATATAGCGTCAATCCGAGCTATCTAGGTTCAACATAAAGCTGCTGCCGATCTCAATCTCTTAAACATGGCATGTATATCGTCGTGCGCGCGCATGAGAACAGCATGGTATGGAGCAAGCTGTCCCTCCCTTCTCTGACATACTTGGGCGAGCTCAAGATCTCTGTCACTGTGCACCACCACGTATCACGGAAATGTACCGCACGCGGTCAATGACGCCAAATGAACAAATGCGATCCCGGGATAAAGCGGCCAACCTTAGCAGATTTTAATATTCGTCACACACCCGCGCGCCTGGACAACCATATCCGCATTGGCACGTATCGATCGAATTTTTTGTACGGATAATCCATTTTTTATTTGAAATTACAGAAATATACCCGCGAGAAATTTTTTTACAAAAATAGGCTCAAGTCACGCAATGGGAGGGCGACTGGAGCCTATCGCCCAACCAGAAGTCGATTCTGTCCCTGTCGCTCTATCATCAGGCGACTGCATCCAGTCGCCCTCCCATTGGGCGACTTTAATGCAGTCGCCCAATGGTTGAGCTATAGGTATCAAACCTTCGCCAAAAATAGTGAAAATTGGTGGAGATATTTTTCATTGATCCAAAAGCCTTCAGAAATAATTTTGAGCAATTTCGGCTACGGGATCAAAAGTTATAGCAGTTTCAATCACTCTCTGTTTCCTCTCTTTGTGTTCCTCGATTGCTGTAACTTTTGATCCCGTAACCGAAATTGCTCAAAATTTTTTCTAAAGGCTTTTGGATCAATGAAGAATATCTCCACCAATTTTCACTATTTTTGGCGAATGTTTGATACCTATAGCTAAACCATTGGGCGACTGCATTAAAGTCGCCCAATGGGAGGGTGACTGGATGCAGTCGCCTGATGGTAGAGCGACAGGAACAGAATCTGCTTCTGGTTGGGTGATAGGCTTTAGTCGCCCTTTCATTGGGCGACTTGAGCCTATTTTTGTAAAAAAATTTACCGCGGATATATTTCTGTAATTTCGAATAAAAAATGGATTATTCGTACGGAAAATTCGGGTGATCTGAATCTGACATAAAAAAATACTGCAAAAGAGCCAAAAACGCAAAGGCTGGAGAGAAGCAAAGCAGTGATGGGCAGAACGGCGAACAAATAGATTATTTAATTTTTTATTTGTAGTATTTAAAATTTTTATTTAAGTGACTATGAGAGTTATCAAGTTTAGATTGTATCAACTATATTTTACAAAAATAGGCTAGAGATCTAAAACAACAAAACAACCACTAACAAACATTAGGCCGATCAGACCGCCGTGGATTGGCCTGTCTGACTATCGAGCCTGGTCTAACTGCTGAGACCAGTCTAATCGTAGGTATAAGGTCGGTTTGACCTGTCCCCCGTTCCCAAACCTAAAATTCTCTTGGGGCAAAATTCAAATATAAAAAACTTACTCAATTCTCATACAAACACTTCAAAGTTTTGTATGAGACTTGTGTAAAGCATTACGAATGTGAACCAATTAAGAATCATAATGTTCTTGGGCTCGAGTTCATTGAATTTGAGAAAATCAAATCTAGAGCACAAGAATACCAAAATCTTAAAACTCAAATTACAACTTACTCGTGAGAATCTAAGACATGAGATCTTTCACATCTATTCTTAGATGCCCTAACAAGACAATTTAAGCAAAAGTTTGGCTACTGCACCCACGAACATGAAATCATAAATTTAACTCAAGGACAAGCAAAACCGAGTAAGAACAAAAACAAGAGCATGACTAAGACAAAGCTTTGATCTATTTCTAGTGGAGAATGAAGTTTACAAGTGCATGAATGATTATAAGCTACAGACAAAGTGCCACATTTTCATCCCTCAATTTTTCTCTCTTGCAACCATGGAAGGAGACAAAGGTGCTAGAACAAAACCAAAACCCTATAATCCTTGATATCAACCATCTCTACTCGTCCCCTTTAATAACAACAACTCTAATTGGTCTAACCCATTAAGTCTATCTGAAAAATCCATCAACCCTACTAACAAAGGTTTTAGATACTCACGCGTGTTTTTCAAAGCATTTACAAGACCCAATCAGCTAACCCTTTAGAAATTGATTCACTTGTCAATTTCAGCTCTCCTTGATCTAGATCACTTTTTCATTGCACCTCCACGTGCCACGATTTTGATCAAGACACCAACTCAATATTTTCCTAACTACCAAAATACCCTTGACGGTTTGTAACTAGAACCGTCTGTGAAGAACACTGTCACAGACGGCTCGAACCAAAAACCGTCTGTCATACTCACATATCACAGACGATTCTAGCTACCTACCATCTGTGATGGGTTAGTATCACAGATAGTTGGTATATAGAATCGTCTGTGATACTTTTCCATCACAGGCGGTTGGTAAACAGAACTGTCTGTAATGTACGAGTTTCACAAATAGTTTTTTGTTCGAGTCGTCTGTGATAATCCTTTACAAATGGTTTATACCACAAAACAGTCTGTGATAGTTCATTCTATGCCTAAATTTTTTCTATTTTTTGGCTAGCCTCAGGAAATGTTAACTATGCCATCAAAAACAAGCTAATATTAGAATCCATCATTATGACATCACAAGATAATGAGTAGGTTACACATCTAGTTGACACAACAAGAACATGAAAAGAACATATCTCTTAATCCTACGAACCTAACTCTTAAACACGGTAAGAACAGACAAAATATAAAGATCCTAGTAGATAGTAGAAGCCCAACTACGCCGACGAGGCCTCTATGCCTAGACCCTCTCGCCCTTGATACATCGTGTTAGCTAGATGTCCTTGATGCCCACCATCACTGATGCCTACTTGAGCATTACCTTGGTAGCCAACTACTTCCGCGGCATCTTGCCTCCCATAGACTTGTGCGTTGCCTTGGTAGCCAGCTGCTTCCATGGCGCTTTGCCTGCCGTAGACTTGCGTGTCATCTGCTTCGTACGGGATGGTGAGGAGGCTAGGTTTTGGCGAGTATTTATAGGGGAGGGAGAGGTGGGGCTACGATCCGTGGGGTAGGGGTTGGTGGGTTTCTATTGGCTAGGATTGGGTTGGGGAGGATCGATGAGCCCAGCAGTCAGGGACGTAAGTATCATAGACAGTTTGAACCACAAACCATCTGTGATACATAATTGCTATATATATATATAATTGCTATATATATAGGGCTTACATATGCTCGTTCGAAAGGTTTTGATGAGACCTACAACTTTGCAGTTGAGGCAAACCCAAATTCCAAAGGAAAGTTCAAATTTTTTTGTCAAAAACAGAAATTGAAAACTTGAGGTGCAAATTTAGGGGCTAAAGATGGCCAATTTTGGGGGTCTTAGAGGGCAACTGGCACATCCTAGTCATTTGTTTTGGATCGGGCTCGTCGTTAGTTTTTCAACGAGTATAAGAACATCAAAAATGGACACCATATGCCAAAGTTATGCCCGTTTTAATAAAAGTGTCTTGGAATCTCTGGGAGAAGTGGGCAAGAAACATATCACAGATGATTTTTTGAACAAACCAGCTGTGATAACTCCATTATCACAGACGATTTGTAATAAAAAACCATCTATAAAATTTCATAGATAGTATAAATAAATAATCGTCTATGATATCTGCTATTATCACAGATAGTTTTTATCATAACCGTCTATGAATTATCATAGATGGATATCAGTAAGAATTGTCTGTGATAATTACAGCACAAACGGTTCCTGGAAACCATCTGTGATGTAAGCATCTAGTATAACCTATTTTGTAGTAGTGTAAAGCTCACCTCAAGACTATCATTAATTAATTACGAGACTGAAAGCAAATTGTACTTGGGCTTGCTTACTAGGGATACATCCTTGAGTATGAAGTTGTTATTGACATAGACTGTACCCTTGGCCATCACGGTTCTGATAAAAGCATCACTAAATATAATCAACTAGTCGTCGGATGCTCTAGTTTGGGAGGAAAACCATCTTGAATCCAGTCATGTATTGAGAACACACGGAGTTCACTAACCACAAGTTCTCCTTCCTCCCCTACCGGACCTACATCACAAAAACAGAAAACCTCAAGGTCTCAGTACTAGGATTAGTAATAAAAGAATTAGAAATCCAATACCAAGACACACGAAGAGTAGAAGCAGAACCAGTAGAATCATAAGCTAAAGTTGATGTAGAACAAGGCAAAGCATGGATAATATGAGAACACACCCCCATAAAATCTCTGCCCAGACTCCTCCTGAACTCTTGCCAAGGTCTAACAAAAGCATAGCTCTCACCTTATCTGGTAGGCACTCGTAGCCATCAAAGAAGTCATCAACAAATCTAGACCTGAAGCTAGCTCTAGGGATACTATGGGCTACAGGCACTCATGTAGTTAAGGATATCTCTATAGCCTTCTTCTCTTGTTTGGCTCATCTGAAGCAGAACTGAAAAAGGTGGTCATACCTCTCACAGTAGATGCAATGGTACTTGACTCGACGAGGAGTCTAACCTGGTAAAGAAGAAGCACTCACTACACAAGAGGAAAATTGTGCAAAGCCAACAACTTGAAGACGGTCTTGCTTGGTCAGTCTTTGACTCAATTAAGCCACTCTTCAGAACTCTCACTAACTTGGGTAGATTTTTTTAATACTCAACGGCATTGAAAGCTAGACCACTATTCTTGACACTCACCTTATACTAGTTTAGGATTATGTTGAGGGATTTTTGTCACCAGATAATCGCTTTAAGGTTTTCTTGAAGTAGTCATTTTGCTTAAGCTAGAGTGACACATAAACTACACTCACTCTTCTTCACAACCATAGAAAATCACTCCTTATGAATGGCTATCTGAACCCTAAGAGACTCACAAGAGATACATGATGCAGTCTTAATATTCCTAAGCTACCGATCAAACTTAACTCTAATTGCTTCATGCATATCATTTAGATTGTAACCCATTTCAGCACAAAATGCATATACAATGAATGCAACAAGATCATATTTTTTGATGCAAAGATGAAACATGTTTTTCTTTAGCGGTGAGGTCATTTAGAGTTCTAGTCAATGTTTCAATTTCAATAGTTAAGTTAGAAAAATTTGAACATGAGAGTCCTGGAGTGAAGCATCTCATTAGTTGATTCAACAATTTTACCCATGGCACTTTTAAGCTTCAAATTTAGCAAAGCATACTTTAGCAGAAGATAAAGAACTAATATTTATGTCCCTAGCACCTAAGCATACAAAAAATTTGCTAGACTTGAGTTAAGCAAGTTCATTATTAGCATGTTTGAGTTGTTTAGCATTAGAGGCATACACTAAGGAACCAACAAGGAATACTGCCTTTATTTTAGCTAAGTTATACCTAGTGACAAGCAACTCATCAACAACATAAGTATAAATAGTAGTACCAAGTGTAAAGAAAGCTTCCATCTTTTTAATTTTATCAAATGCTACTCTAAGCTGACTAGCAATATTAGAATGAATGGTCCTTAGTTTGTCTAACTCAGAGTGAAGAAATAAGCAAGATTCATAATTATCATCACAAGAATTAAGGATCTAAGCATAGCAATTTTAGCATTCAAGCCCTCAACCAAGAAATCATTATTCTTCATTTTCTATTTGTATTTTCTAAGATCATGATCTAGGATAACTACAACACGAGATATCTTATCGTATGTGAGATTTACCTCATCAAGGTCATTGTTGAGGTCATCCTCTCCAATAATGTCATCAGTGCTCGCCATAAAGCACATGTCAGTAAAGTTATCTGCCTTCTTATTGCCTCACAGCTCGTCCTCCTCCTCCTTGGTTCCTAAGTCCAAGTCGCCCAAATCAAGTTGCTCAACAGTGGACATGGCTCAGTGGACTATCTTGTGGTAGTTGTGCATCTTCAGCTTGGCATCGCAAGGTGGTGGACGCTTGCGGTACTCCTTCTCCTTCTTTCTTTTGAGTTTATGGTAGTATTCTCTAACATGGCTGAGATCACCACACTCGAAGCACCGGGTTGGACCTCCTTCTCCTCTCTTTCTAATCCCCACAGTGTTTAGGGCTCTAGCGACCTTGGGGGATAGGAGGGCTAGGCCATCCTTAGGAATATGCTCAAGCTGATCATCACTTATATCAAGTAAGGCAGATAAAGAAAATTAAGAAGAAGTAAATTCAACTGAGCCATAAGAAGGGCTTTTAATAGGATCAGTCATAAATGCCATTGACTGTGACTTGTTCTAGCTAGAGGCAAGTTGGTCCCATGAGTCTTCAACCTTGAATAAAGCTTATCTAAGATAAACTCGCTCTTGACCTTTTTCCCATAATGTATAGCCATGAGTTTGAATGTATGTAGCCATCCTTGCCTTCTAATATGGGAAGACGACCCCATTGACGGATGGTTTGATGGAATATATGTCTGATGCATGGCTCTTAAGACTAGCTAAAATCTATGAGGAAGAGCTTAATATAGCTCTGATACCACTTGTAAAATCGATGTTGACAATCAGAGAGGGTGAATGATTGTTCAAAAATTTTCCCCTTGTTGTATTCAAAAGATTCACTCAAGTGACTATGAACCAACTATGCTTTACAAAACCAGGCTGGAGACCTAAAGCAACAAAACAACCACCAACAACGCAAGGCCGGTCAAACCACCATGGATTGGCTGGTGTGATTGTTGAGCCTGGTCTGACAACAAGTGCAACAGTGGTCTAACCACTGAGGTCGGTCTGATCGGAAGGTCTAGGGCCGCTCTGACTAATCCCCTATTCCTAGATCTAAAAATCTCTTGGGACAAAACTCAAATATCAAGAACTTACTAAATTCTCGAATTCACTAAATTTAAGAAAATCAAAGCTAGGGTACAAGAACACTAAAACCCTTAAAACTCAAATTGTTTCTTGCTCGTGAGGATCTAAGGCATGAGGTCTTTCAGATTTATTCTTAGATGTCCTAACAAGGTAATTTAAGCAAGAGTTTGGGCTAGAACACCCATGAACACAAAATCTTAAATCTAGCTCAAGAACAAGTAAAACCAAGCAAGAACACATTGATCTATTTCCAATGGAGGATGAAGTTTACAAACTTATGGATTATTACAAGGTTCAGCTAAACCACCACTCTTTTCTCTCCCAATTTTTCTCTCTCATAACTATGGAAGGAAATAAAGTGGTGGAACAACCCTAGAATCCTTAAGATCTACCATCTCCTCTCCTCCCCTTTAATAACCAGTAACAACCCTAATGGATACAACTCATTAAACCTACCGGGGAAACCCATCAACCCCACTAACTGGGGTTTTACACACTCACGTACGTTTCTCACAGCGTTTACAAGGCTCAACCCACTAACTCTTTAGGGATTGATCCATTTGTCAATACTAGCTTTGCTTAATCTAAATCACTTCTCCTTTGTGCCTCCCCACGCCGCGGCTTTAATTAAGACACCAACTCGGTATTTAACCAACTACCAAAATACCCTTGATGAACCTTCTGGGCACCTTTGCTTGATTTTGTCTTCACCTTCATCTTAAAGTATCTCCACATGATTTGATATGCAGCTCATTGTACCCAATAACTAGTCGTCACATCTTCACGTATTTAGACTCGCCAAACCATCTCTACATATATCGACCTTGTTACTAGGCGCACCACAAGCACCAAGTCGCCTATTCCCGATCATTGTCTTCTTTGTGCTTCTTGCTTGAGCCATGTAGCCTCACCCGGACTTGCACAATTACTCGGACCTTAGCTTCCCCTAGTCCCAGTCTAATGCCATTAACTGCTAACATTCTCTAAGCCACCTGCACATTCAAAGATCAAGCAGTCATATGGAGCACAAATTCTATACACTTGACTCACATTAGTGAAAACCATGCATCATGCAATACCACACAACTAAACAACGACACTTATGTCGTGCACACACTCATCCAACTCAAAACCATTTTCACTGTTCATTGACCGCACCCACCTATCTGACATCACTTCCCATGCTGGTTAGACCGCCCTGATCAGACCACCGCTTAACAACACTAGAAAACACCCTCTGTAATTTCGGTTAAGTTCTATGTAGTTTTAGCTCTAATTTTCAATTTTAGTGGCACTAAGTGCAAACTCATCCCCAAACGCTTTACACAAATATTTAGTGTTCAATTTCTCAAAAGTTTATGACCAGTTTGACCACTCGCCCTATGACAGTCAGACCGCTGACCCCGTAGATCGACTGAATCCTAACAGCAAAAAACTAAAAAGTGAAATTTCTAAAACTTTTACAAGATTCAAATTCTACTTAACTAAAATACCAATTATTTATCACAAAAATATTATACACCGTAACATGATCTCTTGGATAACCATACCGCGGCAGAATCCAACAAAGGTCGATCGAATATGAAAAAGGACCCCATTTTTATCGATCGAATCCTTGTGGCAGGCGTAGGGTAGGAGCAGCGTTTTCTAGAATTCATATGTGTGGCTGCAATGTACGGCTCAGCTTGCTCTAACAAAGCTTTCTTCTTTCCTTTTCATGGAGCACCACGTTTTTACCAACGCGGCTTTTCTGTTTTCTTCTCCTCATCTTCCTCATGTTTTTGTGGATATAGCAAAGATCTGGAGCATCAGAGAAAAACGAGGGAGACAAAAAAATACTCTGAATCTTTGCTATGTCGACAAAAATACGAAGAGAACAGAAAGAAGGAAAGAAGTTGTGTTCCATTTTTACATGGGCTAGAAAAACACATTCTTGAGATGTTGCTCGAAATAGCAGTTCTTACCCACACGGCTTTTTTCTTTTTCTTTTATACTATTCGTAGAGTTATAACAATATTTTTTAGTTTTCCTATTTTTACAATTAAAAAAGCTAACAGTCGTCGCATTAACATTATTTCAGCAAGACACCTTGGAACATGTGGGCCTATTTTTTTGGCTGAGGCTTATAGCTTTTGGCTACGGTTTGTGGCTTTTAGACTGTTCATACGAGAGATTACAGAGTAACCGAAACTCACGTACGGTTTTTGCCGATATAAAAGAAGTTAATATAGTATATACTACAATTAACTAGTAGCTTTTATCTTAAAAAGATACTTAGTTTAAAAATTAATTGTGTAGAAATGACAAACAGAAACTAAAAGCTACAAAAATCAGGACCATAGGCCTGTAGTATAGCCTTGGGCTTGTACTAGAACATTTGTGTCAAGTGCCAACACTGCATCAGGACAAATGGACACTGCCCTCAAGGTTTGGCCCCTAAAAAGCCAGATCGCTTTGGGGTTGGAACTTGTGCTCTCGATCCAGACGTGGAGTCGCCATGAGTGACAGGGGATCCCGAGGAGGATGCCGCTAAGATCTGTGCGCGTCTGATGCGGATTGTCCTCTCCTCGTGTTCGTTCGGGTGCGTGCATACACAGCGGTTAATCATTTCGGTGGTGGCGCACCAGAGATCGTCTTTTCCTGCAGTACCCTGTGAGTGTATGCGAGTGATTGCGAGATGTTTGCATTAGCAAGGAAAAGGACCAGTAGAGCTTTCAGTGCTGACTAGGATAAAATGAGTTTGGGAAAGGTTACGGAATCTGACGACAGAACGTGTGTACTTGCTTTGATTTTTTATTATTTAATATTTTTTATTAATATTTCAAAGTCAATCTCTCAGTAACCAAAATGTTATGTCACACCACCTCCCTGATGTAACCAAAATGTTATGTCACACCACGAATGGTGGCGTGGCCAAAACTACCACACAAGCCCTAGACCGCGCGCCGTGCCAGCGTGCATAGTTTACGTGGTCTCTATCACGCCGTACGTAATAGCGCTCGTATTGTCACGCCACGATACTCGGCATGACAGGTGTGACTTAAATGCGACTGCCGCTCTAGTTCCCATTTTTCTCCGCGTTTTCTTCGTCTGCCCCGCGGCTGACTCCTGCCCTGCCGCCCGCCTCCTGCCCTGTCGCCCGCCTCCTGCCCTGACACCCGCCTCTATCACCGTCGCCCGTCTCCAGCCCCGTCGCCCGCCTCTATCATTGCCACCCGCCTCCTGCCCCTCCGCCCGCCTCCATCGCTGACGCCACAATAAGCAACATGTGCTCGGAGTGTCACAAGCACAGACACACCAAAGCAAAGCACGTCAGTAGAGACTCCTAGCCGCGTAGGGTAAGGCGGCGCCGCTCTCGTGTGCAGCCCCCTTAAGGTAACCATTATTGTTGTTGTATGGAGGTAATTGTTTTTTCGATAGAATTCACTCATTTGCATTTTCTGTAATGTTTTGTATCTCATGTGATCTTACAAAACTCATGTCCTGTAATGCAGGATGCCGCAGCACACAGAGTACATGTTGCTCCTCTTGAAGTACGATGACGAGCACCGTGCGCACCGCATAGCCAACAAGGGTGTGGTGAGACTTGCTATGTACTATTTGTTCATGCTTTCGACTTGTTGACCATGTTCTTGTTTTAGTAATTCATTTCTATATCTGTCCTGTAGGTACTCCAACACCTTCGCCCCCGCATCCACACCCCTCCACATTGGGATGAGTAGTACAAGCCACACGTCCGCCAGGCCAGTCTACTTGCTGTGGTATAGATAGTGATCAACGAGCTCCTTCGTATGCACGGTGTTGCGCTTACCGCACTAGTGAATCAGTGGCGCCCACTCTGACTGGCCCCTCGGCGTCTACTATGGTATGTTACTGTACGACGGAGAAGATAGTTCTTCGTATGGTTCACAAGGTCATGTGCTCATACTTTCATGGGGTGGGCGGTGCATTGCATAGAAAACGAGATAGTTTTGCGTAGTGACAAGACCAGAAGGATGCAGCTTTGCGCAGTGACAAGCCCAAAGAGGGCAGCTTTGCATAGTGACAAGACCAGACAGGGCAGCTTTGCGTAGTGACAAGACCAGATGGGTCAGCTTTGCATAGTGATAAGACCAAAGGGCGTAGCTTTGCACAGTGACAACACTCTGCCTTGCCAAGTACTTTGCAAAAAGACAAGGCAACACTCTGCGTTGCAGGCTAGTCACATGAAATTAACTATACCATGCCAACCCTTTCGCTTATAAAATGTGGTCAAATAGATCTACGAGAGAACACTATATAACCAAACCCAACACTACACCAAAGCTTGCTTCACCACGTCGGAATGGACAAGAGGCAAAAAAAAAGCAATCGAACAAGATGATGAAGCAATGGGAGGAGACCTGTGACCTAGCAAGGTCTGCTGCGGCCCCGACAAACAAGCAAGGGTTGTAGCGACCTCGGTCGAACAAGCGGAGCGTGCCACAAGGTCACACCCCCGCAATGACGCCCCTGTAGAAGCATGTCCATCTTGAAGTTATTGTTCTACTCTTAAGTCCACAAGGTCCACTTAATGTATTTACTCTAAGTTATTGTTTTCTATAAAATAACCACTCAGCCACCACTTAACAAGCTTTGCATCATTATATATTGCATCTTGTTACAAACGACTTATTGAGTACACTATGTACTCACGGCTATATCATTTATTGCTCAATTGCCAAAGATGAATAATATCCAACAAAAGTACTGATGAGAAGTTCTTTGTCAACTTTGCAGATTAGGACTTCGCTTCTCAGTCGATTGTCTGTAGGCATATCGAATGGACACTTCATTTTTCATTATTTTTCGTTGTTAGTTGTTGTTAGACCTTTCTGGCTATAATTTATAAGATTGGCCATAAAGTCGTAACTCTGATATTTAATAAAATTTGCTTCTTTCTTAGTTAATTATGACCATAGTCGATATTTTATCTATGTTTCTACTGTATAAACTAACACGATTCTGAATTGATACAGAATACATAGAGAAATACGGATTTACGTATTCAAATCTTGATACAAAACACGAAGATCGGGGCTACGTGAAGAGGCAAAGCCTTGATTGCTCACGGTAAACTTATTAACCCTCGACCGGTATGTCCTATGAATATTCCATAAGATACGTGTCTATTTCCTATATGTGGTTAGCTTAAGTACTCAAAAGCTAGTCGGTTGACACCGAGTGTCTCAACCGGTTAAGGGATATAGCCTATCCGACAGATAAATATTAAATAATTAACTAGATATAATATCCTCGTCATTACCTATTCAAAATTGTTCTTGTTGTATATACCAAGGGCAAAAGAGTAATTTCCCATTTGATAAAAGAAAACGAAAAAAAAAGAAGAAAGAGGGCCCACCTGTCGGTGGGCCGAAGGGAGTCAAAAGGGGAGGCCGCTGCCTCCCCGTTGCCGAGACCAAGCGGGCGCCTGGAGGGAGGCGATGGCGGCGGCGATTCAGGCGGAGGGGGCTGCGCGATGGAGGCAGGCGAGCTCGGCGGGTCGACTTGGTCCCCCTGCGACCTCTCCTCCCTTGCGACTCGCGCCTCCCCATCTCCCCCGTGAGTTGCGCCGGCTCCTCTCCTTCCCCTGGGACTCGGTCCTCAGATCCGGCATGTGAGGTGAGTTTGGGTTGTGGTGGTGGCGCGGGAGACTCGGTCTCTGGCCGTTGGTGGCGCCGCCGAATGCTCATCCCTTCTCCCTCTTCTGGCTATAAATGGCGGCCGGCTCTTTTGATTGGGAGATCGGAAGAAAAAGTGCTCTCTCTCTCTCTCTTTGTTTTTGCCTGAGGTGTGTGACGACTTCGGTTCCTGGTGCTCCGGTGAGGTGCTTGGCCGGCTCCTCCCCTGTGCTTGTGCGGCGTACCTCTACCTCGACTCGGCCGGCGTGTGCTTCACTTCGGCGAGAGGGCTTTGTATCTCCGTACCTACTGACCTCTCTCACGGTGGTGTGGGGGCAATAGGTTTTCTGGGACAGCGCGCAAGCGTGCCTAGCCCCTGTTCTTCTGGTGGTTTCGAATATCACCTGTGCTGTGAGTGATTCTGTGATTTTCCTTTGTTCATGCAATCCTTGTATGCTGTGCTAGGGTGATTATCTGTTTTCCTTACCTAGCACTGAGAGACAAAGATTGCTGTGGGTTATACTGTTGCTCGATGATAAATGAGATCATATATTGAGATTGGTAGATTTAATCTTTGAGCTCTAATCACTGTTAATTTCTGTCACTTGGTTCATGCTCTTGCTCTGTGACTGCTATCAGTTGTGAGCTTTGGTTTCGGTCAACTGTTGTCTTTAGCTTGTAGCAATTCCACACTGTTATTGCTGATCTGGTAGGAAGTCATACTTGGTTAAGTCTGATTTGATTATTGCAAAAGTCATCTTGTCTGTGGTTGGAATTGATCTAGCTAATTCTTGAGTGCTGGCCGAATTCACACATGTGATAGATATAATTTTAATCTTTGAAAGTGTGCAGTGTTAAAGAGCTCAAGGATTGAATTATAGTTTGGTATAACCAATCTGTGAAAACTATATGATTTAGTAGCGGGACGGCCAAGTTTAAGCTTGTGCAACCCTACATTTGAGAGTACAAATAATCAATTAAACTTGAGCTTATTGCTAGTCTTAATTGATACATGCTTTATTCTTTGACATACATATTCATGTTTAGAATGTTATCATTCCTATTATTGAATATGTGGTTTACCATGGATAATATGCTCAATTCATATAGTTTCATATATGCTATGTCATTTATATATGAATTGATGTCTTTGATGTGCTTATATGATTATATTGGAATTATATTAATATCTTTGCTTATACCGCAAATATTACAACAATCCAGAAAACCTACATTGAAAGAAATGGCTTCCTCTTCTGATGTCGTGAAACCTGAAGTGTTTGACGGAGCCAATTTCAAGCGCTGGCAGGCGAAGGCCAAACTTTGGCTGACTGACCTTAAGCTCTTCTGGATCATCTCAAATCCACCGGCGTTTCCGCTGGAGATCCCTGAGACGATGAAATGGGAAGATGCTAATAATGCAGTCTTAGCCCGTTTGCTGGCCATCCTGTCTAACCGCTTGTTTGACGTCTATGTCAACTTCACTAATGCCAAGCAACTTTGGGATGAGCTCGAGGAGAAATACTCCGAGGGAGATAATGGAAATGAGTCCTTCATTACAGCCAATTACTTGAACTACAAGATGGTTGAGGGCCGGTCGGTGATGGAGCAGCTCCACGAGCTTCAGCTCCATGTACGTGACTTATGTCAGTACGACTGCGCTCTGCCTGAGAAGTTTCAAGTCAATGTCATTTTGGCTAAGTTACCGCCTTCATGGTGTGACTTTGTGACCACTCGGAGGCATATAAAGGAGCGCTTGACGCTCAATGAGCTGTCAGCTGCTATTAATGTCGAGGAGCGTGCTAGAGCCGGTGACGGCTCGGGAAAGGCTCAAGTTCAGGCTCATCAAGTTCAACTTAAGAATGGTGGAGGACCTGGGAAACCCAAGTTCAAAAGTCAGCCTCAAGTCAAGCTACAGCCTAAGAAAATGAAGAAGAAGAAGGAGGATATCGTCTGCTTCGTTTGCGGTGAGGCTGGCCATAAGGCCAATCATTGCCGCAATCGGAAGGGCAAGGGTCCATCTCCGGGTCAGCACAAGAGCCACAAGGCTGAGGTCCATGTCGCGCTGGCTAACACCAGCTCAGAAGAGTATGTACCTATGGCCTTTATGGCAAGTCCATCTATTGATTGGTGGATTGATACAGGTGCTACTAGACATATATGTGCTGATCGATCTTGTTTCTCTTCATTTCAGGGTGAAGGTGGTGAATCCGTCCTAATGGGCAACGGAGCCGCCGCAACAGTACGTGGGATTGGACAGGTTTGCCTGAAGCTTACTTCGGGCAAAACACTTATCCTAAGAGACGTGCTGTACGTGCCTGCGATGACACGCAACCTTCTTAGCGGGTCAATATTATGTAGGCAAGGAATAAAGCTTGTGTTTGAATCAAACAAGATCATTTTGACTAAGTTTGGTAATTTTGTGGGCAAAGGCTATGATAGCGGAGGCATGTTCCGCTTATCCATTCTTGATTTGAATAATGTAAACATTTACAATGTTTCCCATTGCAATAAAGTTCATGATATTTGGCATTCACGGTTATGTCATGTTAATTTTGAAGCCATTACGCGGTTAAGTAAGATGAGTTTAATTCCAAGCTACAGTTATGAGAAGGGTTCAAGGTGCAAAGTGTGTGTGCAAGCTAAGCAGCCCCGAAAACCTTTTCATAGCGTTGAAGGGCGAAGCACTTCTCCACTTGAACTAATCCACTCTGATCTTTGTGAGATGAATGGAATATTAACGAAAGGTGGCAAACGATATTTCTTAACTCTCATAGATGATGCGACTAAGTATTGCTATATTTATCTACTTAAGTCGAAAGATGAAGCACTTGAATACTTTAAAATCTACAAAGCTGAAGTTGAAAATCAACTAGAAAAGAAAATCAAACGGTTAAGATCGGACCGAGGCGGTGAATACGTCTCACATGAGTTCTCCCAATTCTGTGAAGAAAGTGGAATAATTCATGAAGTTACTCCACCATACTCACCCCAATCTAATGGAATAGCCGAAAGGAAGAACCGAACTCTTTGTGACTTGGTTAACGCCATGCTTCAGAGTTCAGGTATGTCGGACTATTGGTGGGGTGAGGCAGTTCTCACAGCTAACTATGTCCTGAATAGGGTTCCACCTCGCAATCAGGAGGAAACACCCTATGAAGGATGGAAGGGGAGAAAACCCAACTTATCCTATTTTCGAACGTGGGGATGCCTTGCAAAAGTGCATGTGCCGTTGCCGAAGAAAAGGAAGCTTGGTCCTAAGACCGTTGATTGTGTCTTTCTAGGATATGCTATGAATAGCACAGCTTATAGATTTCTAGTGGTCAAATCCGAGGTGAGTGACATCGCTACTAATATAGTGATGGAATCTCGTGATGCGACATTCTTTGAGCATGTGTTTCCTATGAGACCGAATGATGACAGTGGACATATCGGTAAAGATGATCTCTCTATTCTTCCTAGTGTGGATAACACCGCTCCAGATTTGGAGTTGAGGAGGAGTAAGAGACAGAGGACCGAGAAGTCACTTGGGGATGACTTTGTCACCTATGTCGTGGATGATGAACCACGAACCCTTTCAGAGGCATACGCATCTCCGGATGTGGATTACTGGAAGGAGGCAGTCCGTAGCGAGATGGATTCCATCATAGCTAACGGAACTTGGGAAATTGCAGATCTCCCGCCTGGTTGTAAGCCAGTAGGTTGCAAATGGATCTTTAAAAGAAAGCGTAGACCTGATGGTACTATTGAAAAGTACAAGGCCCGATTAGTGGCTAAAGGTTTCACGCAAAAAGAAGGTGAAGACTATTTTGATACATACTCTCCTGTGGCCCGTTTACCCACAATTCGAGTGCTTTTAGCACTAGCTGCTGCATACAAACTCCTAGTACACCAAATGGATGTAAAGACCGCTTTCCTAAACGGAGAGTTGGATGAGGAGATTTATATGCAACAGCCTGAAGGATTTGTGGTTGAGGGGCAAGAAAGGAAAGTATGTCGATTGATTAAATCATTGTATGGTCTAAGGCAAGCTCCTAAGCAATGGCATGAGAAATTTGATAGTACGATGACGTCGGTCGGCTTTTGTGTTAACGAAGCCGATAAATGTGTCTACTATCGGTTTAATGGGGGCGAAGGTGTCATTCTATGTCTTTACGTAGATGACATATTGCTATTTGGGACCAACATAGATGTAATCAATAGTACAAAGTCTTTCCTTTCCCAGAATTTTGATATGAAAGATCTGGGTGAAGCTGATGTTATTTTAAACATTAAGCTTATAAAGGATGAGAATGGGATTACGCTTTCACAATCCCATTATGTGGATAAAGTCCTAACCAGATTTGGATTTATGGACTGTAAGCCAGCAGCTACACCCTATGATCCAAATGCAAAGCTACATAAGAACACCGGACATGGGAAGAATCAACTTAAGTATTCTCAAATCATAGGATCCCTGATGTACCTAACTAGTGCGACGAGGCCAGACATCTCATATGCTGTATGCAGATTGAGTCGTTATACGTCCAATCCAGGAGATGATCATTGGATAGCACTAGAAAGAGTACTAAGATACTTGAAGGGAAATCCTAATTTAGGAATACATTACTCCGGTCATCCTGCAGTCTTGGAAGGATTCAATGATTCTAACTGGATCAGTGACTCGGATGACATGAAGGCTACGAGTGGTTATGTATTCACTCTAGCAGGTGGGGCCGTGTCGTGGAAGTCCTCTAAACAGACTATTCTTACACGGTCCACTATGGAGGCTGAATTGGTAGCGCTTGATTCAGCGGCTGTAGAGGCAGAATGGATTCGAGAACTCCTTTCTGACCTACCTGTGCTGGAAAAACCTATTCCAGCCGTATTAACCTACTGCGATAACCAAACCGTTCTGGTTAAGGCGAAGAGTAGGAAGGACAATATGAAGTCCTCAAAACATATAAAGCGCCGACTTAAGTCGGTAAGGCATGCCAGAGAGACGGGTGTTATTTCTGTAGAATACATCCAGTCTGAAAGGAACTTGGCAGATCCTTTCACTAAAGGATTGGCGCGAAAGGTCATCCAAGCAGCATCACAGGGAATGGGGCTTATACCCGTATAAAGGATCACATTGGTGGTAACCTATCCTAGGAGATCGGAGATCCCGTGAACTAGGCTCTAGGACAACAAACTGTGTGGGTTTAGAGAGCACATCTAACGGGTCCCATTAGCTGCAGTGCTCTGTCTGTATGGAAGGTTGAGCTTTGGCTCTTAATGAACTCTAGGTCTATATGACTTATGGAATCGTCCTACAGGATTCCTAGAAGAGTTCACCTACGTGAGTGTGATTGTGAGGTCGCAATCAAAAAAGTTGAGGGTATACTTTCTTAATCGCTCATGAGTAAGATACGGGACATGACCGGAACGTCCCAACCCGAGAGGGAAAGGGCAAGCCGCCCAGTACAGAACGTGACTTGGGCAAAAATTCTCACACCAAGGCATTGGATCAAGGCGTAGTCCTCCTTTGTCTGTGCAGAGTCGTAGTCCTTGTCGCTAGGCTTTGGGTTCAAACCCGAAAGGTACCCATTGTCGAACAGCTGTATATTGAACAAGACTTTGAGCATCAGTTATCAATTGAGAAATTGGTGGGGACTGTTGTATATACCAAGGGCAAAAGGGTAATTTCCCATTTGATAAAAGAAAACGAAAAAAAAGAAGAAAGAGGGCCCACCTGTCGGTGGCCCGAAGGGAGTCAAAAGGGGAGGCCGCTGCCTCCCCGTTGCCGAGACCAAGCGGGCGCCTGGAGGGAGGCGATGGCGGCGGCGATTCAGGCGGAGGAGGCTGCGCGATGGAGGCAGGCGAGCTCGGCGGGTCGACTTGGTCCCCCTGCGACCTCTCCTCCCTTGCGACTCGCGCCTCCCCATCTCCCCCGTGAGTTGCGCCGGCTCCTCTCCTTCCCCTGGGACTCGGTCCTCAGATCCGGCATGTGAGGTGAGTTTGGGTTGTGGTGGTGGCGCGGGAGACTCGGTCTCTGGCCGTTGGTGGCGCCGCCGAATGCTCATCCCTTCTCCCTCTTCTGGCTATAAATGGCGGCCGGCTCTTTTGATTGGGAGATCGGAAGAAAAAGTGCTCTCTCTCTCTCTCTCTTTGTTTTTGCCTGAGGTGTGTGACGACTTCGGTTCCTGGTGCTCCGGTGAGGTGCTTGGCCGGCTCCTCCCCTGTGCTTGTGCGGCGTACCTCTACCTCGACTCGGCCGGCGTGTGCTTCACTTCGGCGAGAGGGCTTTGTATCTCCGTACCTACTGACCTCTCTCACGGTGGTGTGGGGGCAATAGGTTTTCTGGGACAGCGCGCAAGCGTGCCTAGCCCCTGTTCTTCTGGTGGTTTCGAATATCACCTGTGCTGTGAGTGATTCTGTGATTTTCCTTTGTTCATGCAATCCTTGTATGCTGTGCTAGGGTGATTATCTGTTTTCCTTACCTAGCACTGAGAGACAAAGATTGCTGTGGGTTATACTGTTGCTCGATGATAAATGAGATCATATATTGAGATTGGTAGATTTAATCTTTGAGCTCTAATCACTGTTAATTTCTGTCACTTGGTTCATGCTCTTGCTCTGTGACTGCTATCAGTTGTGAGCTTTGGTTTCGGTCAACTGTTGTCTTTAGCTTGTAGCAATTCCACACTGTTATTGCTGATCTGGTAGGAAGTCATACTTGGTTAAGTCTGATTTGATTATTGCAAAAGTCATCTTGTCTGTGGTTGGAATTGATCTAGCTAATTCTTGAGTGCTGGCCGAATTCACACATGTGATAGATATAATTTTAATCTTTGAAAGTGTGCAGTGTTAAAGAGCTCAAGGATTGAATTATAGTTTGGTATAACCAATCTGTGAAAACTATATGATTTAGTAGCGGGACGGCCAAGTTTAAGCTTGTGCAACCCTACATTTGAGAGTACAAATAATCAATTAAACTTGAGCTTATTGCTAGTCTTAATTGATACATGTTTTATTCTTTGACATACATATTCATGTTTAGAATGTTATCATTCCTATTATTGAATATGTGGTTTACCATGGATAATATGCTCAATTCATATAGTTTCATATATGCTATGTCATTTATATATGAATTGATGTCTTTGATGTGCTTATATGATTATATTGGAATTATATTAATATCTTTGCTTATACCGTAAATATTACAACAGTTCTCACTCCCTTTGTTTGGTAATTAGACACACATAATCGTCACTGACCAACTGGTGGCGTGGCATTCGTGTGCTACGTCTAAACGCCATTGTTTGAGTCACACTGATGCACACGTGCGCACACCACAATATATACACACCATACGTATATAAATGGATGTACCCTTAACACACGTCCAAAATTATGATGGCTAGAGATGAATTCGTAACCTGACGAAGCACAGCTACACAGGCACGCGCTTTACCACTGAAGCTCATTCGCTTGCAAGGTTACGCCATGCTCGTTTTAACTTTAGCTTCTGGTTTATTTTTTACTATTTATAAATTTCGTTTTTTTTGAACGTTTGACTCTTTTTAAGTTTTTTTGTCGGTTCTTTTTTCTCATATTTGTTTGCATTGTTCGTGATGAGCTAGCATATTTTTAAATTTTTTTAAATTTAATTACACCAACTATTTTTTTAAAATAGCTAACTATAGCTGCGCTGTAGTTTTTTGGACCCCAAACGCTAATCCGTGAAAATAGGTAAGTAGCTCTGTCGTTTGGGACCTTGTACCGAAGCCGCGAAAATTTGTTTTTAAATCATTGCGTGCGCATATTTAACAGTGAACAATACGGATTTGAAGTATAGTCATACTCGGCATGTCTCTGTCGACCAATCTACGCTTCTCACAATTCCACTCACAAGGAGGGTTCAAGGACTTTTGGAGCGGAGCCCAGGCTCTCACTATTCCACTCAGCCTGCAGTTTTATTCGTGGACCAAATTCCAGATCTGAGCCCACATGCGTATCTGTTCGTTTTCTAGCCCAATATAAGTGGCACAAATTCCTACGAATAATAAAATCTGCAGATAACGCTTATCCTGGCCTTCCTGGGCCGGCCTAGCTACATGCATCCTCCGGCCTACAAAGAGCTACTCGTCTAGCAATAACTTCGTCGTAAATGCGGCGAGATTAAAGTCAAACGTATAGAGCTTATCCGGATCAGCCACACCACCTTGGAATTTTTTTTGTACGAATAATTTATTTTTTATTCAAAATTACATAAATATACCTGCGGATTTTTTTTTACAAAAAATAGGCTCCAATCGCCCCCCATTGGACGACTGCCTCCTTTCGCCCAACCGGGAGGTGACTAAATTTGTGTCACTGTACGTTCGAGCGACTGCAATTAGTCGCCATCCTTATTGGGCGACTATCATGCAGTCGCCCAATGGATGGGCGACATATGGTGCAGTCGCCCAATAAGAGGACGACTTTACCCTGCATATGTTCGTTTCGACTTGAGTTTCTAACTTTTAACTAATTTTTCACTATTTTTGAAGTTTATTTTTTTTGGTTTTTTTGATTTTTTGCTGGTTCTTTTTTCCGTATTTGTTTTGTATTGTCCATGATGGGATAACTTGTTTTTAATTTTTAATTTTTTTAAATATAATTACACCAAATAAATCATCATCAGGTATAGTATAGTTTCAGTTAGCTACAGTGCAATTTTAATCATAAATTAGTTTATTTCAGATCAACCGAGCGACACCTTGAATTCGGATAGAGCCGACGGGACTGGTCAGAAAATGCGGGCGGCGGCCGGCCGGCTGTGGCAGAAACTTTACCATGGCCGCTCGATGTGCACAGGCCACAGTGATTACGTGCGTACGTGTCCTACTGGATCTGTGGATCAGAGGCTATTGAATGACAATGCATACATGGCACTGGATCGGAAGAGAGAGACCTGAATCGTTGTGTTAAGCCACTTCCCAGGGCCGTCTTAGAGGGGAGGGCAGCAAGTGCGACGGCCGGGGGTTCATGCCACAGAGGGGCCTATGAGTATATGTATGTATATAGTACTTAGTATATGTATTTGGCATATTTAAATGAAAATTTAAAGGCCCATACACTTAGCACAAGTCCAGCAATCAATCAGGAATTAGCTTGCCGTCGCTTCCTATTCTGATATTCGGCTATTCTCGATCGCCGACCGATGATCGTTTCGCCTCCCTATCGCCCAGCCCAATCGCCAGACGCGGCAACGCCGCTCCGTGAGGCGCGACACCGTGAAGCCACGACACGCCGATGCCGCTCGTCCGCATGCGACGAGGGATGGGCCCCACGCCCCCACGAGCGGACGGCAGACGGCTGGACAGGATTACCCATCACCGATCAGGTTTCTTAAAAAGCACTGAAGTATTATTTTTTTTATTTGAAGTAATCATAATAGTTATTTTACCGTTCTTTTAGTTTGTTTATTGTACTATCGTTATCTTTTATGAACTAAACATATGCTGTAAGTTAACTCTTATTAGTAGTACTATATACTTTATTAAAAAATTAGATTGTTGGGTATTTGCCGTCTTGCTTGCCCAAGAATCCTTGAAATTGTTGAGACGGCCCTGCCACTTCCATATATTGACAATGGAGTGGAAAACTTTGACAATGGTCAATGGAGGAGTTCAGTGGCAGCGAGCAGCCGGGCCAAAAGACGGCTTCGTTCTCTTTCGGATGAGATCAAGCAGCTGCCATGGCATGCATGAAAAAACCCCAACTCCTACATGCATGGGATGGTAGCAACTCTATCCGATATACCCGTCTAAACAAACACGCTATCCCATATAATCCGTTTCGTCGTCTAGCGAAGACGGACACAATTTTAAGGCGTTTAGCAAAACACGCGCATATGTTCTTTGATTTTGCCAAGACGATGCCAGCACCAAAATCCACGTACGTGGACTTATCCACACACACTGGCCTGCATGCATGGTGTTCCTTGCGTAATGCCTAGATCTAGACGCCACGTGTGTCCCTCGTTGACTCGTATTTGGTATTTTTACACTTCCGATATATTAGCTCATGCATTACGTATGTGGGTTTAGGTGAAGACTTCGTACAGGCGTATACACAAGCATTAATGCACCGTATACCCAACTAATTCTTTCGATCGAGCTCGACTTGAGTTCACTTACCCAAATCATAGGCATAAGAGGCTTTTTAACACCTTTGCTTGATATAAAGTCATAAACTAAGGATTTGTCAGTCAGCATTATGAAAGAAATCGGTCTGTAGGACCGGTATGGCAATAAAGAGTAAATGTCACCCTTAAATTTATCTCTAAGTATTCACTGATTTTTCACTTCATAGTACTTCAATAGCTATGAAGTTCAAAAACCCGAAAATCTGAAAATCACTGTGCTACAGTAATTTCAGCCCAGTGAAAAGTAAACACAACACTATTCTAAATCTAAAAATCCATGTAACTTTTGATCTGTAAATCCAAAGACATGAAACTTAAATCAAGGAAAGATCATGACCTTAAAACCCTATCTTGACCAAAAAATCTTGAAAGAATTTGAGAGAATTGGGATATTTTGGTTCGTAAAGCTCTGCTGTATCAAAACAGGGCCAAAATCATATTAAGCATACTCTCAAACTAAAACTCCAAATCATTGGAAATTTGGTATGCACTTTTTCTAGAATGTCAAGAATCTATTCCAAACAACGATCAAGAAATGGCACTAGAAGTATTTTCACATATCACAACAACGAATGTTGCACTAAAATCGAGCAAAAAATGGTGAATATGGCTTGCTGTAGATATATTTCCACACATCACAATAAGTTAGAACAAGAAACAATTGGATCAAGAAACCACTCGGAGATGCCGAATTAAGCAAAAACCATGTAACTTCAATAACTTGTCAAACCTAATGCCTAGATGCATCGATATTGATTTCCAAAATATATTTTTATTACTTACTCATCCTTGGTATCCATCAAGATTAAAAAAGGGGAGATGCAAGATCAGAACCAACCAAAATAAGAGCAAATCAATAAAAACAAGATAGATCTATGAGAAATAAAAAAAAGTTGATATATTGCTACTTAAGGATGAAGATTTTATAGCCACTCCACCTGAAGTGCAAGAGAACACACTACAATACTCACATTTCTCAAACCCTAACCATAGAACACTTAGTTTCAACGAGTAAAGCTAGAATGATTGGATAGTTAATTTGCAAGTCTCCATCATAACCTGTTAAATAGACATGACAATCAGTCCCATCTAATCGTAATGGATACTATCTACTTAGCACAGAATAGATAAAACTGTTAACCCCACACAAAATGGATTTTACTCACACACTGCATTTATGCACGTTTTTCAAAGCACGTAAGTCAGAATCCACTATGTCCTTAGCCTTTGATCTACTGGATCATCTTAGCTCCTCCTTGACCTAAACAGTCTTCTCAAGCGCTGTGATTTTGATCTAAGATAGTTCTGTATTTTGGTCAACTTACCAAAATTCTCTTTCTTGACTCGTTCTTCATCTTCTCTTACAAGCAATCGCCATACTTGCCATGTGTTGATGCACCACTGACTTGCCATGTGTCGGTAAGTCTTTTCCGTTCTGGTTCTACCAGACCACGCCTCGCTTAGATTAACTAAATCACATAATGCAATCAGTCACTCGAACTTTTCAATATTTTTCACCTTCCTTGTGCCATGCTTGAGTTCAGCTATCTCACCCTGCATCTTTAGTCATTCTGGGCCTGGACTCCTCCATGAGCAAAGTTCCAATCCTCGTCGTTGGCCACGGTTGACTCCAAACGACCCTGCACTTCCAAAGACCGAGAAATCGTTTTCGGGTCAAGTTTTTCATAACTTGACCCACATTAGTTAAAACATGCTTCATGTAACACATATGCATTGACCTAGGCTAGCCCAAATCAATCCATGACTCAATTTTTCAGAATCATCCATTTTGGCAGAAGCAACGCAAGTTGTCTAGAAAAATTTGCAAATTCTAAATTTTCACCTTCTAAAGTAAAAATTATTTATCACAATAGAATTTTAAACCTTCTCATATGGTTCTTCATAGTCAAATTTTTACATCGTCGGATCAAAATTCAATGCTCCATATCTCTTGTCCGAATCCTTTACGACCAATCCCTAACCTTCTGGGACACTCCTCTAGCATGGAGCTGTCGTGTGCACTTCTGCATGTCGCTTGCATGGCTCCTCCCCCACGGCGCCTCACTAGCGCCATCGAGGTCTATTGGAGCTTTGCCACTGCCTCCCCATTCCCCCCAACACACACACTTGAGATACTTAGTCACTACCTCTGTATACAAATGTAGATCATTTTTTTTATTTTTTACGGTCTTTAATGTAAAACTTAGATTATGATTTATTATCATAATATAGTAGTAATAATAATATATATATATTATAAAAAATTTGTAAGACAAATCTAATTATATTATTTTTATATAGTCAATATATATATATATATTAACATATATTAATGATTAAAATTTAAAAATCTTAACCACGGGGAATTCACGAAACAGGCCCAAATTAAGCAGCTAGCCCCATTACTGCTGCACTGCTACTGTCTACGGATATACTCGATGGTGTTGCTCGTGATGTGCGCGCATCATCCACGAGTACACAAACGTCACAACAACATGAGCTTATCCCAAGTACACCTGTGCGTACACGCATGCTGTACTACTTGCATAGTATACGTGGATAGAACGCCTTTAAACGCTTCCCCGCTGCCTTAAATTGAAGGATAGGTTCAATTAGTAGGTAGCGTACGCTCCTACGTAGACCATGAAGGCCAAGGTCCCGACATACTAGCTGGCCGGCCGGCCGCGCTTTTTCGCCGGGAAATTAAAGACGGCACTGCCTTATCCATTCGATTCGGGTGGTCACATCCAGAACACACGCGACGACGGCGGGAGCATCCCCGCCGTCTCTCTATAAATACCTGTCCGGAGACGTGGCTGCTCCACACAGCAAAGTCGTCCCTTGTCCAAGTGAGCTCTGACTAGCTAAGTACGCCGCGACGACGAGTAGTAGTACTCCTACGGAAAGAGGCGTACAAGTGTACGCACGTAGGAACAGTACAGTGAGGTTATGGGGAAGCAGCTCGCCGCCCTGTGTGGGCTCCTCGTGGTGCTGCCCTGGCTCTCGACCGACGTGCATGCACAGACACAGACACAGATCCTCTTCCAGGTGCTTACATATGTATTGTACATTTCTGCCTGAAAATTAACATGCACGCACGTGTTCATGTGTAAACTCACGACAAGGCTATCACTCCCTCCAATCACGAGAGAGAGTCGATTTAGTCATTGACATGGTTTCTAAATGTAACTTTGATAACTTATTTTATTGTTATATAGTTATGAAATCTATTAAAATTATAAAAATATTTTTTAAGCTAAATCTTCACGTATGTTTATTTCAAATATTAAAAAGATATCGATAATCAAATTTTACAATAATTGGCTTTATCTAAAACGATTTTTTTTTATGACCGAGGGAGTAACACGTGGTAATACTAGTTAACCGTGTTCTCTTTTGTTAATTTGTGCACGCATGCAGGCGTTTAATTGGGACTCGTGGAAGAAACAGGGGGGCTGGTACAACATGCTCAGGGGCCAGGTGAGCGACGTCGCCAGCGCCGGGGCCACACACGTCTGGCTCCCCCCACCTTCGCACTCTGTTTCACCCCAAGGCAAATCCTTCTGTCGTTACATTCCTCTCTAACTCTTCTGTTTCACACGTCTGAATTCTGACCATGTGTAATCTTTTCCGGTAGTCGTCGCTGAACTGACCCCTAACTCTGCAAACACGTGTTTCTTTGCATGCAGGCTACATGCCGGGCCGGCTCTACGACGTGGACGCGTCCAAGTACGGCACAAAGGCGGAGCTCAAGTCGCTCATCGCCGCGTTCCACGCCAGGGGAATCAAGTGCGTGGCGGACATCGTCATCAACCACCGCTGCGCCGAGGAGAAGGACAGCCGCGGCGTCTACTGCATCTTCAAGGGCGGCGGGCCCGACGGCCGCCTGGACTGGGGCCCCGGCATGATCTGCAGCGACGACACCAAGTACTCCGACGGCACGGGCCACCGCGACACCGGCGCCGACTTCGCCGCCGCCCCCGACATCGACCACCTCAACCCGCGCGTCCAGCGGGAGCTCTCCGAGTGGCTCAACTGGCTAAAGAGAGACCTCGGATTCGACGGCTGGCGCCTCGACTTCGCCAAGGGCTACTCGGCGGCCATCGCCAAGATGTACGTCCAGAACGTTAAGCCAGGCTTCCTCGTCGCGGAGATATGGAGCTCCCTGAGCTACGACGGCGACGGGAAGCCGTCCAACAACCAGGACGGCGAGCGGCAGGAGCTAGTGAACTGGGTGAAGGAGGTGGGGGGCCCTGCGACGGCGTTCGACTTCACGACGAAGGGCATCCTGCAGTCGGCGGTGCAGGGCGAGTTGTGGCGGATGCGGGACAAGGACGGCAAGGCGCCGGGGATGATCGGCTGGTTGCCGGAGAAGGCGGTTACGTTCGTCGACAACCACGACACGGGGTCGACGCAGAGGATGTGGCCATTCCCGGCTGACAAGGTCATGCAGGGCTACGCCTACATCCTCACCCACCCTGGAGTACCATGCATCGTAAGTCGATCCCTAGTGATCACACTATATATTCATATCGATGCTTCGTTGATGCATGACGCCTAATTTGTTTTGTGCTGGTGTAGTTCTACGATCACGTGTTCGACTGGAACCTGAAGCAAGAGATCAACGCGCTGGCGGCGGTGAGGAAGCGCAACGGGATCAACGCCGGGAGCAAGCTGCGCATCCTGGCGGCGGAGAGCGACTTGTACGTGGCGATGATCGACGAGAAAGTCATCACCAAAATTGGGCCGAGGTACGACGCTGGCAACGTGATCCCGTCGGACTTCCACGTGGTCGCTCACGGCAATAACTACTGCGTCTGGGAGAAGAGCGGCCCTAGAGTCCCAGCCGGGCGGCGCTAGAGGCTAAGCTGCTTATGTTTGTAGCTAAGCTAGTTAGGCAGGCATGCAGCCATGCAGGGCCAGCTTCTCAGTCTGTACGCGAAATGTTTATTTCAGTTTGTAGATTTCGCAATAAACTTTGTACTACCACTGCACTCTTTCCAGCTTGGTAAGAGGACTAGGCGGCTAGCTATCCAATGGTAGATCATGCGCATTTTGTTATTATTTTTGGAAGTCCTGTATTGTGTCGATTAAAGGTTTAAGCATAGTACACGAGTGGTTACAATATGCCTCTAGACTGTTTCTGTGTCTAGCTAGCCTACGTACTAGCTGCTACTAGATACTCGAGCCCACCATCGTGATTAGAGTTGGATTTATGTTTTTATATACTAACTAAACGACTGTGCGTTGTCACAGATCACAAGAATCATATTACTCCACCACACCGAGCAAGTGACACCCGACCGAGCTCCACACTCTACTCTACCACCGAGGTTCACACGTCCAGGAATAGAACACCGTGCGTAAACATACTAGCACCAGCACGCACGACAAGGGTTATGAAAGGTGGCGACTAGGGGTTACGATGGGTGTGTTTTGGGATACCTTCCTCAGCCTCCACACCTCTCCTTATATAACCTCCAATCGAATCCTTATCTGATACAAGTAGATATCGTATCTTACTCGGAAATTATCATCCGAACCCTTATCATTCTAGCCTATTAAGTATGTGATCTTGTAGGTTCATGTTTATTTGGTTATGGGCCGAAAAACTTCTTTCCGGTCCATAAGTCAGTAGCGGTCCCTAGTAGGACATAACGACTTCCAAATATATATAAAGATCATATCGGATGAACCTATATAATGCTTATGTACTGATCCCTTTGCCTTATGATACCAGATCGAACTCAAGGCGAGAAATGTGCCATCTTATGATAGCTCGATTATTCACTCGAACCTGTAATGGATTACTCAGTTGTGATTAACTTCTCAACCACATTCGGTATACCCATGCACTTTCTTAATCCAACCACATCGAGGGGCTCAGAGATATCTCTCCTGTTATATAGGAGGAACAAATTCCATCTTGATCGCTTATATTCTTCCGTATGTTTCATAGTAAACCCGAAAGCTACTTTTATAACCACTCAGTTACTGAGTATTGCTTGGTAACCCCTAAGTAAACTATTACACATGTAGAAAATAATGATGCTCTCAGGTCTAAGGATCCTAATACACTATGTATGAGACCAACTAATGACACTTAAGAATATAAAAATTCCCGCTGTGTCTTATGGTGGGTCAATCCAATATCATGTTCTCTAACATATGTCTACATTATTGATTTGATATCTCATATCCATGATCCATGAAATATGATCATCAATCAATATATGTGCTAATCTGTAAATAATAATTGTCCTATATAATGATGTAAAATTAAGGATAATTTAGAATAACATCAAAACATGAATGAAGAGTTCCATGAACAGACCATATACTTGTTAATCAATACGAAAGATATGTATTTAATGGACAAAATAATATATTATTTAAAAGATCATAATATAGAAGTAATATAATTATTTCTATAATTATCTCTAAAACATATCACTAATATTAAGCTCACTATAGCTCACATTGCGCCTCCGCCACACCTGGCCAGTGGCCAGCATGGTTGTCCTCGTGTTGCGCTGTTTCACGACCAAATTAGGTCGGGGATCTTCATCATATACTCTCCCTTGAATTGGGGATTTCAGAATTTACCCTCCCACCTCAATGACATGTGGGGTCATCATAAGTCACTGACACGTGGGCCAGGAGGGTAAATCCTGAATTTCCATCTATGAGGAGGGTATATGATGAATAAATCCAATTAGGTCTGCAGCCTCTTTTGGTGGTGGTGACCATCACCATCGCAAAATATCTAAAATGCCACCAACGTTGATGCTGCTCAGGTCAACAAATATTCCAAAACAATCCATCAATGCGTGAGCATGCCACATCCAATTGTAAACTGCAAAATCCTTAATTTTCATATATTTAGTTATATCATACCACACTCCAAGCTTTTTCTTGTTGAGAACAAGCAATTGTTGAGAGTCCTTCTTGGTCTGTATATATGCATTAATCTCGTTCATTTCCTATCATACATTGTTCCAGTGTCATGACTCATGAGTAAATCACCAAAACAACCACTGAAAAAATGTTCTGATTGTTACCTCATTGAATTTCTGTATGTTAGCACTTCCTGCAGTGGTATCATAACTCTTTGTGTCAGCATAGAATACCTGAAGCCCATCGACAAATGGTTCATATGCAATGTCCACTTATCCCAAAATCAAACACCATTAGTACTTTAATTGACTAATAACCCACAGAAGGGAAGAACTGCATGATTCACACCCTTGCTCGCTCTCCGTGTCTCGCTGTCAATGATCCAATCTTCTATTCCTTGCTTGGACGACCATCCTCTTCTCCATCAGACTCAGAGCACGGCTAAAGGCAGAAGCGGATATGCAGGCTGCTCCAGCGATGCTCACAAGCGGCAGCAGCGGCCGACGTGCCGGCATCTTTGGTGTGATGTTGAATTAATAAATTATGTTAACGGTTAAAATCCGTTGCGACCGGTTTAAAGAAACAATATATAAAATAAAAAGACATGAAAAGATACTTTGATCAGTGGCAACGACCACAACAGGACGACCTTACAATCGGTTCACTATATATACTACTAGTTCACTGTAGCTTTGACCGACTGATAGTCGTATACAGATATAACAAAAAGTATAAATTGACTACAGCATACATGGGTCTCGACTATATTGGTTTTGATCGTGAGGTTTTTCTTCGACGTTATTGTTGGATTTGTCTCACGTGTTCGTGTACTCGGAAGATTTCTTCGACTGCCTTGTGTGCGAAAGACTTTGACTGCTACAGTACTAGAAATGAACAATACTCAAAAATTAAACAATACTCGAAAGTAAACAGTTCTCGTACAGTGAACAGTACTTGAAGCAAACAGTTGGTCAACCATTATATTTCGACCACGCCACCATGATATTTGGACCGTGTTAGTCGACTATAATTTTTTTGACCACGTGGTTCGACCATGATTTTCCGACCACATGGTTCAACCATGATTTTTCGACCTCAATCTAATAGCACTTGTAAGCGTACATCACGCAAAGCCAATGCATCCATGCATAGAAACAAGCACTTCCAAAAAAAGAAAAAAGAGACGCTTACAAAATAAAAAGATAAGACTGCAAGTCGAACGATACCCACTGCGAGATTGTTTCATACATCTAATAGATGGGACAAGAAGTTGGAATATAGCAGTAAGGGTGGGTCAAGTTCATGGGTCGATGGTATATATTCCTCATACATTTCTTCATCAGAGCATGCCACACCCCGCTGGATGACTTCGACAGTAGCCACACTTGTCGGATGACTTCGACGACGCTGCTCGAGCATGCCACACCCACTGGATGACTTCAACGGCGGCCACACCCGCCGGATGACTTCGATGGCGATGCTCGAGTACAAAGAGCATCTGGTGCGGGAGAAGTGGATCCAGATTGTCGGGAGGGGAGCCCATGAACTGGCGAAGCGGAGGGGAGGACGTGGTAGAGCGACGGGAGGGAGAGGAGCGGAGCGGAGTAGAGGGGAGGTGCAGGAGAAGTGGATCCATATCTTTGGGAGGGGAGGGGAGAGGAGCGAGTGGAGTGGAGGAGAGGGGGCCCATGAACTGGCGGAGGGGAGGGGATGGGAGCGAAGTGGAGGACATGGTCAAGCGGCAGGAGGGAGGGGAGCTGAGGGGAGGCGGGTGAGGGCAGCGCGAGCAGGGAGATGGGCGAGGGCGGCTAGCGACGCGAGGGAAGGGAGGCGAGAGAGACCAGTCGGGTGTGGGGCAGGAGGGCACAAGGCTAGGCATGAGAAGGGAGTTAGGCGTGGGAAGGGAGGGCGCGAGGGAGACGGGCAAGGGGATGAGTCAGTGTCGGTGTGACCTGAAGCGGGGTACGACGCGTGCAGGAGTCTGAACCTTGGATTAGCGACGGATAATGTGGATTTGATAATTTTGGAAGACAGATGAACCACGGTGGTGGACCACCACCGTCAACTCCTCTTTTTAAGTAGTAGAGATTATTACATGGTACTCCCTCCGATTACTAAGGAGTACATTTTGGATACAAGGTAGTTGGTCTTTATACACTTTAGCTATAGATATCTTTATGAATATTTAAATTGGATACATAAAAATTATATTTGTATATTTGTCTCAAAAAGCATTTTATAATATTATAATCTTATTAACATATTGTCATATAAATCAATAACCAAAGTTGGGCTTCGTGAATTGTGTCAATGTTCAAAATGTCACGCTTTTGTGACTTAGAGTAGATAGATGCACAAATGAGCACATGTGCACGCCTAGAATTACGATGGCGGGAAAAAAAATCCAAGTGCCATCACAGAGTGCAATTAAGAACATGCTTTTCCACTGAAACACATTTACGTGTGTGTAAACGTGGGTGCTAGGATTTGAACTTTAGCGAGTGGAGTAATACTCATACGACCACCACTCCACATCACGAGGTCGTTCTATTAAGGGCCTGTTTGGATCCACCCAGATTTTAAGAATCTGGCTTTTAGAAACTGGGTGGGATCCAAACAGATCAGTTTTTGAGGCAGTTTTTAAAATCTACCTACCCAGATTCTTAAAAACCAAGAAACTGTTGATACCTAGCTTTTGCCAGTTTTTTTTGCACAAATACCCATTTACCCTCACTAAAGACCACGCGCAGACGCTTCCAATCATAAATGTAAGGGTATAATAGTCTATTAGCACCAATCATAAATGAAATCAGCTTTTAAAAACTAGGGGATCCAAACACCCTATTAGTTTTTGCTTAGAAATCAGCTTTTAAAAACTAGAAGTAATAGCTGGTTTTTAAGAATCTGAAACTGATCCAAACAGGGCCTAATGCAAGATTGAAGTTTGATTTTGTTGTTGGGAAATGTCCTTAAATTCCCCATAATGTCCTGTTTTTCAATTCCCCTATATCACATTTTCATTTACTTCCCACCCATAAACGCTCTCATGGTTTTCTAACTTTGAGTACTTATAACACATGGTTTCAGTACTAATGTTTTACTAATTACTAATGAAATTGTGTATTACAAGTGCCAAACCACTCAAATCACTAAAACAAATATTGATCGCTTGTACAAGAACCCAAATCACTGAAATAGGTACGAAAGATAATAAGAACAACGAGAAAGTGTTAACGTGGCAGTGTTTGCATGGTGACAATCTGATGGGTGAATGATAGTGACATGAATTTTTTCCGTTTGTTATTTAAGTGGGTTCAACGTTGATGACTTGATATTGGCTACTTGTAGCATGTAGGCCCAGGAGCAATAGGCTAATGGCCTTCAGACGCACGGTTGGGAAATGGTTGGAGAACAGGACAAACTTTTATTTGGGTTGGGTTATATTAGTGTATATTTACATTAGACTTGGATATTTGAATGTTTCATTTTCCACAGGAAGAAATGGATGAGTGATATAATAGATCCAATTTATTCTTCTAAAAAAGATGTCGCGATTATATAATAGGTCCACTTGTTTGTTTGTTTTTTTCTATAATCTTTGGAGAGGTAGCGATTATATAATCTACTTTGTTTTTATTGGTGTATTTTATGTCCGTTGGACGAAATCGAACGGCCGGAGAGAATAAAGTGATGTGTCGTTCTCATAGTTTTACATGTTAATTTTCTTGGCACATAGGTTTTTCTTATAGTTGCTAGTTACCTATTGACCAATCTTGGTTGGCACTATCTCTCTGTTCAAGAGCAAGTTTAATAAGGCTGACTGTGCTAGCTATAAGGGAATCCATGTTAGCATAGTCCTATGTGGAGGGGAGAGAAAAGAAGAGAGAGAGCCAAGCCAACTCCCATGCAAGAGTCAGGCTATAGCACAGGAAAAGAGGCATTATCTATGCATGTACCCATAGAACTAATTGCTATACCTATGCATGTATTAAATTATCAATACCCATGTATGTATTAAATGATTGAGAGCTCTTGTGGAGACAACTTATAGCCAGCTTATTGTATGAGTTGACTGCATCATTATCTTTTGATGACATGGAAATGTATTGGAGGTAGCAGCTATCTGTACTATTAAACTTGCTCTAAGAGCAAGTTTAATAAGGCTGACTGTGCTAGCTATAAGGGAATCCATGTCAGAATAATCCTATGTGGAGGGAAGAGAAAAGGAGAGAGAGAGCCAAGCCGACTCCCATGCAAGAGTCAGGCTATAGCACAGAAAAGAGGCGTTATCCATGCATGTACCAATAGGACTAACTGTTATACCCATGCATGTATTAAATGATCACACTATTAAATGATTGAGAGCTCTTGTGAAGACAACTTATAGCCAGCTTATTGTATAAGTTGGCTGCATCATTATCTTTTGATGACATGGAAATGTATTGGAGGTAGCAGCTATCTATACTATTAAACTTGAATGCAGCGGGAGCAAACTTTAGTATGCTTTGCTCTTATAGAAACGTTAGATTTTCTGTTAGTAACTGATAAATAATCATATAGAAGATTTACTTCTTAATTTCTCCGTAATTTTAAAATTTTGATTTTCTTACCCGATAAGCCTTTACACATTTTTAGATAGGGCCGACTACTTTTTTTGCGATTACAAGGAAAATGAACATGTACACACACCACCACGTACACGCATACGAGTGCGCCCCTTAGCATATGTCTAGAAAGATGAAGGCTAGGGATAAATTCGCGACCTCATAAAATTCCCACTAAAAGGTACTCGTATGTGCGTAAAGGTGGACACTAAGATTTAAACTCTGATAGGTGGAGTCATACACCCACAACTCCATCACCTCGCTAAAAGGTGGTTCCTCAAGTTGGAGTACTTGATCTACTAATATAAAAGAGGAGTTTGTCAGTTCATTACCCAATGCCAGCCCTCCCTTCCCTGCACTGCGTGCACATTTCTCTTTTCCACCAATCGCACCATCCATGGGGAAAACAGTCCTCAAGAAAACTAGTGCGCACTAACAGGTGGACCCTCATGTTGTTGGCCTCTCCTCTAGTTTGCTCGCCTTTAACCAATGCCTTGAACCCAGCCGCACGATGTCCGCCCTCCCCTTCCCCACCTCTAGCCGCCACCACAATCTCATCACCCTTTCCCTACCGCATGCCAGCCCTCACGTCCTTGTTCTCGCAATTGCCTTCTATTTCAATTGCCTCTCCACCCTTCCTCTCACCGTCGTCTCTCTCTCCCCTCTTCACTGGGGGGTTGTGGCGTGGCGGCCGTGCAATTCTCTCCAGGTGGGCGGAGGGAGGCGGTGTGGGCTGGAGGGTGGTGGTGCGGCAAGGATGTGGCAGCATAGCTAGCGTGCAATGGCGGACAACGAAAGGGCCAAATTTGGCGGCGGCGCGGCTGGGGATATCCAAACCACCGGCGGCATAGCAAGGAGCTGTTGGATTTGGCTGTCTACCCCACCTCCAATGACAACGCGACGTGTGAGCGACGTCAGCTGTATCAGCGGTGGCATGACCAGCAGAGACCTAATCCAGTGGTAGTGTTACAACCAGTTACGCCAGTTACATATCAAAAAGAACAGTGCCCAATGTACAGATGCCTTTCCCAAAAGACATCTTTTCTTCCCATCCCTTGTCATCTATAAAACACTGTACATTCAGAATAAAGAGAGAGGGAGTTCTGTCGTATGCACTTGTCTTCATCGCTTCACAAGACGTTATCAGCACGCTCAAACCATACACACAACAGAGACAGGTAATGGCACTTTGTGCACATCACAAACAACTTTTTCTGGAGATCTTGGCAATAGTGGACTCCCTGCATGATTCGCTACACACACTTCTTGCCCCTCTCCATGCACAACCTCCACCACCACCACGTCCAGCGACCACCATCATCTCCACCGGTCATGGCTCCCGGCCGGTTCGCCGTCGTCCATGGGAGGCGCACGGCGTCTTCTCCTCCGCACGGCCTTCGCGCTACGGTCCTTACCGGCGACCGGTGCATGCCTCTGCGGCGGCAAACCGTCGTCCCGGCCTCCGGATCCGAACTCCTCCCCCGGCCTCCTCCGCAGAGGATGCTTTTTCCTCTACTTGAATCAAACAGCAGAGGGGAGAGGGAGGGAGCACGCGGCCGGCGCATGGCTTGGTGCGGTGCTGCCCACGGCCGAAGGCGGTGGAGCCAACGGCGGCGTCTACGGCACGGCGCGGACGGCGCGCGCGGCTCGGTTCGGCACACGGCGCGGCCGGCGCCTTCATGCTCCGCGGCCCGAACCCGACGGCGCCCACATGGCGCGGTAGCGCGGCGAGAGCGGCGTGGCGCGTGGCCGGCGCGGTCCGGCGCCCGCAGTGGCCGGCGCGTCCGTGGCGACGCGGCGCAGCCCAGCTTGGCCGGCGCGGCACACGGCCGGCGAAGCCCGGCGAGGAGGTGGCGCCCGTGGCGGCGGCTGGCGGCGGCGCCCGAAGCCCTGCGGCGCGTGGCGGCTCCAGCCCCCGGCGGCGCATGGCGGCCCTCGGCGGCGGCGCCCGGTGCGACGGCGCACGGCGCTGCGCCTTGCGCCCGGCGGCGCCCCACGGCGAGGCCGGAGGCGGCAGTCGACGGCGAGGCCGGCGGAGCCGTCTTGCGCGGGAGGGGGCGGCGGAGCCTAGGGCCGGCGGCCGGCGACCGGCGACGGCCAGCCACGCCGGCGGCGATGGCGCCTAGGGCCGGCGGCGGGAGCCCATGGAGGAGGCGGCTGGAGTAGGGTTTGGGGGGGAAACCCTAAAATCCCCCCACCCTCCTATATATATATGCTCCCAAATTTTTTGGGCTTTGGCCCAATACCCCCACCATCCCTCTTGGGCCCAAAGGCCACATGGGCTGCAGCCCAGGTTGCCGAAAATATGCATTTCCCCCCTTAGATGCTATGTAAATTGCAGAATTTCTATTTTAAATAAATTTCTGTTGTAATATTCGCAATTTAGTCCTTTTTGCTTGTTTATAATTGTATATGTTAATTTTTACATTTATAAATTAGCATTTCAGTCCCTACAGGATCTGAAACATATGTACATATTTAATTTCACATATGTAGGACTACTACTTTATTGCAATTATTTACAATAGGAATTGCGACCATATTTAAATTTGCTATCTTTCGAAAATTTCAAATTTAAAAATTCCTATTTCGTAAGTACCATTGTACTTATTCATTTGGAATTTTTGCAAAATATTATGAATACATACCTACAATAAATACCACAAAATCACAATTTATGGTACTTTGATACATTTATATGTACAATATGCCATACAATAAATTGGTGTTCACCACCAATATTGTGTTCAACGGTATTATGAATATAACTTCATGTTATATTTAATTTGGGTATATATTCTTTTGGATCACAATACTCATATTGTTTTCCACATATTTTGCATTTCATTACAACATTACTCTACATATTAATTTACCTCATGTAAATTAATTATTTATGTTGTACTTTTCATGTAGGCTTTTTATGGCTACCAAAGATTTTGAGCCACTCGATCTCGATGGTGCCAATTACCCTACATGGGCTATGGACCTCAAAATCAACCTGACCACACGTGGGTTGCAAATGGTGATATTTAATCCTCCAGAAAATCAAATTCCTCCGGATATTGTGAAATATTCCGTTTTAAGCATAATTCGGAATCACATACATCCAGATTTAAAGGCGGAATATCTGTATGAGGAAAATCCACTTACTTTATGGTTAGCCCTCAAAAATAGATATGAACAGCAGAAAGCTGTTATTCTACCTGAGGCTAATCATGAATGGGCACATCTTAGACTCCAAGACTTCAAAACTGTTGGAGACTATAATCATGCCCTTCATGCTATTTGCTCTAAGTTGCGATTTTGTGAAAAGGAACCAACAGATGCGGACAAAATAGAGAAGTCTCTCTCTACTATGCTCCCATCTGACAGGGTCTTACAGCAGCAATGGCGTGCTGCAAACTACCAAACTTATTTTGATCTTATGCATACTATGCTTCAGGCAGAAAAGCATGCTGAACTTCTTTTAAAGAATAATCAGCAACGTCCCATTGGGGCTGCTCCACTTCCTGAAATACATGCTAATCAAAATAACACTAAGTTCGGTGGTTCAACAGACTACTCAAAGAACTTCAAAGGTAAAATCAAACGCAACAGGAAGCAAAAACCAAGTGGATTCAAGAAAGGCAAAGGCAATTCTGGTAAGAAAATTGACAAAACTGATATTTGTCAAAAGTGTGGTTGCTACAACCATCCTACCAAGAAATGCCGCACCCCGAAGCACCTTGTAAACCTCTACCTATAGTCTTTGGCTCAAGGCAAGAAGATTCAAGAGAAGAGATATGAAGCACACTTCAATCTCACATCCAACAATGATGAAGCCGGATGCTCTCAAAAGTTCATTCAAGAACTCAAAGACACATGTGCTTCTCCAAAGAAGGATGATCTTATGTGCGTTGAGGACACACTTGAAGAATTTCATTCTCAAGACATGTTTGGAGATCTAAATTAGACTCCTAGTTCCATAGCTAAGTACTATGGTGTTGTAATATAAATAATGTTGTCATCTATATTGTAAGTTTGTATGCTACAATCATATATCGAACACATTCGGTATTGTAAATAAAGTTTGTATGTATTCTATATATACTATAAGAATTTCATTAAATTCTTCTTTTGTGTATATAGATTTTTGGAGTCGATCCAATGGAGGAGGAATTATGCCTTGTGGACAGTGGTACCACAAACTCTATACTTAGGGACACAAAATATTTCCTAACTCTTACTAGGAGTAAAGGAAATGTTTTAACTATCGCTGGACGCGATGCAACAATAGTAGGCTCTGGTCGCGCCTCTATTACTCTCCCTATGGGTACACAATTGGAAATTGCGGATGCACTCTTGTATCCCGATTCAACACGTACCCTACTCAGTTATAGAGATATCCGTCAGAATGGTTTCCATGTTGAAACCCAAAATGACAACACAGAGGAATATCTCCTTTTAACCAAAAACAACGGATATGGCAAACAAGTACTAGAAAAAATTCCATCTTTAAACTCCGGATTGTACTATACATACATCAAACCCGTTCAACATATTGCGTACAAAGTAATTTTCCAAAACACTAACACATTTCAAACATGGCATGATCGCCTTGGCCATCCAGGCATTGGAATGATGAGGAAAATTATTAGCAATTCAATTGGTCATACATATCTCAAAACAAAATTTCCGGAATCCTCAGATTTTGTGTGCACTTCTTGTGCCACCGGAAAATTGATTTTAAGACCCTCTTATCTTAAAATCAGAGATGAACCACTTAAATTTCTTGAACGCATTCAAGGAGATATATGTGGTCCTATACAACCATTATGTGGACCGTTCAGGTATTTCATGGTTCTAATTGACGCATCTACTAGATGGTCACATGTGTGTCTTTTATCCACACGAAACCATGCATTTGCTAAGTTAATTGGTCAAATTATCCAATTACGAGCACATTACCCTGAATATCGAATTCAATCAATTCGAATGGACAATGCTGCTGAATTTTCATCCCATGCCTTCAATGATTATTGTATGGCTCTTGGGATACAAGTTCAACATTCTGTTCCATATGTCCATACACAAAATGGTTTAGCAGAATCTCTAATCAAGAGAATCAAGCTCATTGCAAGACCATTACTACAGAATTGCAACTTACCAACATCATGTTGGGGTCATGCAGTTTTACACGCTGCTGACTTAATACAATTGCGTCCAACTGCTTATCATAGCACTTCCCCGCTACAATTAGTACGTGGCAATCCACCAGATATTTCCCATCTGCGAAAGTTCGGTTGCGCTACATACGTACCGATCTCACCACCGCAGCGTACCTCAATGGGACCGCACAGGAAACTTGGGATCTATGTTGGGTATAAATCTCCGTCAATCATAAAATACCTCGAGCCCCTAACAGGGGACCTGTTTACGGCCCGGTACGCTGATTGCATATTCAATGAGGAACATTTCCCGGCATTAGGGGGAGACAACAAGTACCAAACTGAATGCCAGAAAATTAATTGGAATGTTCAAGGCATTCCTGCCTCAGATCCACGTACCAGAGAGACTGAACTTCAAGTTCAGAAACTCATTCATCTGCAAAACATTGCAAATAACCTGCCAGATGCATTTACTGATTATAAGGGTGTCACAAAATCCTATAATCCTGCCAGAAATGTACCTGAAAGAGTGGAGGTACCGCAAAATACCACTCAACTCCCTGTTCAAAATAAGAGGGGGAGAAGTACGGTACAAATGGCGGATACAGCTTCTAACAAGCGACAAAGGAAACAAAAAAATGTAAATGCAGATCAACCTCATGTTGATAGACACCAAAGGATCCTTAAACCCAGATCAACAGTGCACTCAATTACTGATCCTGGGACATCGGAATACCCCGACTCAAATGTTTTGGGAAATAACATTGAGTCACCAGGGGTCCAAGAAATTTCCACTAACTATACTGATTCTGGAGAATCATACGATCGTAAGACTACAATTGTCAACATTTATTTCTCCACAACAATTGCAAACAACCTTCAAAATGATCCAGATCCCAAGACCATGGCAGAGTGCAAACAGCGCTCGGACTGGAATCAATGGAAGGATGCAATTCAAGCGGAGTTAGCCTCGCTCAAGAAAAGAAATGTATTCACCAATGTGATACATACACCTCCCAAAGTATTCCCTGTCGGTTTCAAATGGGTTTTCATCCGCAAACGGAATGAAAACAATGAGGTGGTGAGATACAAAGCAAGGCTTGTAGCACAAGGGTTCACGCAGAGACCCGGCATTGATTTCAATGAAACTTATTCTCCAGTAATAAGTGGAATAACATTCCGATACTTAATCTCATTGGCAGTTAAAAATCATCTATCTTTTCAGTTGATGGATGTAGTGACTGCATATCTCTATGGGTCACTTGATTCGGACATATACATGAAAGTTCCTGATGGAATTTCAATTCCGAATCCGAACGCAAATCGCAATATGTATTGTGTAAAATTAAACAAGTCTTTATACGGCTTGAAACAGTCGGGTAGAATGTGGTACAACCGACTAAGTGAGTTCCTAACCAAAAAGGGATACTCCAACAATGATGATTGCCCATGCGTGTTCATCAAAAGATCCTCAACAGGATTTTGTATTATTTCTGTGTATGTTGATGATCTTAATATCATTGGTAACACACAGGATATAGATGAAGCACGTAATCATCTTATGACGGAATTTGAAATGAAGGATTTGGGTAAAACCAAATTTTGCTTAGGTATACAACTTGAGCACCTTCATTCAGGCATCTTAGTGCATCAATCAGCCTATGTCCACAAAATATTGGAGAAATTCAATATGGACAAAGCATATCCATCGAAAACCCCCATGGTTGTTCGATCTCTCGACAGGGACAAAGATCCATTTAGACCCCGAGATGACAATGAAGAGTTATTGGGAACCGAGGTTCCATATCTCAGTGCCATCGGAGCGCTTATGTACCTTGCAAACTGCACCCGGCCGGATATTGCATTTGCAGTAAATCTACTTGCTAGATATAGCGCTGCTCCAACCAAAAGACATTGGGTAGGAGTGAAGAATATTTTTAGATATCTTCAAGGCACTAAAGATCTCGGTCTATTCTTCCAAAAGAATAAAAATATGGATTTATTAGGATATACAGATGCTGGCTATTTATCAGATCCCCATAATGCCAGATCACAAACAGGCTTTGTATTTTTACATGGTGGAACAGCCATTTCTTGGAAGTCTTCGAAACAGACCCTAGTGGCTACATCCACTAATCATTCTGAAATAATTGCATTATATGAAGCATCACGTGAATGTGTATGGCTTCGCAGAATGACTAACCACATACAACAATCATGTGGTATAGATGCTATTGCATCACCTACCATTATCTACGAAGATAATGCTGCTTGCGTTGTTCAAATGCAAACGGGTTACATAAAAAGCAATATCACAAAACATATTGCACCTAAATTATTTTACCCACATGAATTACAAGAGAGTGGGGAAATAAATATTCTGCAAACTAAGTCTTGTGATAATCTCGCAGACTTATTCACCAAGTCATTACCAACCTCCACATTCCAAAAATGTGTTCATGGAATTGGTATGCGAAGACTACGTGATTTGCAGATGTCAGGAGGAGAAACCTCCTAAGACTTAACCCGTTCAATACAAATATTGTACTCTTTTTCCCTTTATGAGTTTTCCCTCTAAAGGTTTCTCATCAAGGTTTTTAATGAGGCAATATAACAACGTAATCATAAATATATCTTTCTTTTCCCCACAGGGGTTTTATTAAGAGATATAATCAAATATATGCCATATCATTTTCTCCTTAAATTTTCCCAATGGGTTTTAAAGGAGTTTTCATGGCATATCTACTCTATCGGTTCTCCTCATTTTTTCCCTACAGGGTTTTGGAGGAATTTTATTAAGATGATGAATCAAGATGATCATATGAAGATACATTGGTCAAGGGGGAGTGTTACAACCAGTTACGCCAGTTACATATCAAAAGGAACAGTGCCCAATGTACAGATGCCTTTCCCAAAAGACATCTTTTCTTTCCATCCCTTGTCATCTATAAAACACTGTACATTCAGAATAAAGAGAGAGGGAGTTCTGTCGTATGCACTTGTCTTCATCGCTTCACAAGAGGTAGATCAGTTGTGGGAGGCTGGATCTGGCGTGGTGTGACAGCGTCGGTAGGATCCGATGTGTCCCTCCCTAACGGTATTTAAAACTCACTTTTGAACCTTCAATCTTCAATTTTGTCAAGTGAAACCCACCTTTTAAATTTGAGGTTTCAGTCGTGCGCTGGTAGCACTAAAGGGGGAATATACATAAGGGTTGGGAGAGGAGGAGATCTATTATATCCAGCGGTCACAATTTTTTTTTTGGAAGAAAAAGAAAACCAGAACCAATCTACTGTGGTCCTATTCAAAAGTGATGTGACTTTTGACTTCTTTATGTAGCTTTTGACTGATTGCGAGAGAGATTGAGGAAGTAAGAGATACTCTCGTTGAAAAGTTACTCAATTCAAAGCTGCTCCTGCAGCGACTCTTACAAACGAACTTATATAAATCACTTCATTCAAAAGCCTGTTTCTAAAAACCAAAAAGCAGGAGCTGTTTTGCACAAGTCCTTTTATCTGCATGATATTTCTTTGTCAAAGATCTAGAAGATCGGTATTTTAATTAAGTAAAACACTTCCCGCCTATTGTATTCCTCCCTAAGCTTTTGGGAATGCAGAAAGTTCACGGCTCTGCCCCTTTTTTCCCTCTCTATTTCTGGTAGTATGCGAAAAGTAACGTATGTCATAGTCATATGTAGGGAACGACACGATTCCACGCACTACATCACCGGCTGTTCTCTTCAAAAACATCACCACTTACAGCGGCCGGCTTGGAATATTTGTTGTCTCTGCTGCTCTAGGCACTGACGGAAACTACGAACGACAAGAAATTCGGTCGAGAATTCGGATCGAAATGAGAGAGTTTCGTGCTAATCACTCTCTTCTAAAAACGAAGAGCAAGAAAGGAGAAACAGGAGAAGATTGATTTATCAGAGTTATCTTCTTCTTAATCTTGTGTGTTGTCTCCTCTTGTGTATTTAAACAGGAGAAGAACATTGGTTTTTTTCTTGCTGGTTGCTGCATAGGTCATTTCCGATAGAAAGCAGTTCATGTCTTGCAACTCTCAGGTAACAATTTCATGATCAAATTCATACAAGTTCACAATAACAGAAGGATATTAGATCAAACACTGCTGCTTTGATCATGCACACTATGCTGCACTGCCAAGGACAATTTTGCAGCGCCACAATGCTGTACCATTACTTATTCAGTAAGAAAGACGCCACAGCTGCACGCAGATGCAGAGCATTCACGCTCCGGCTATGAATGCCACGACGCGGTCCATGAGATCCTTGGCCTTCTCGCACTCCGGCTTCTGGAGGAAGAACACGTGCTCCTCTCCTTCCGTCTCGAGCCACGCCGCGCTCCCGGGCCAGGCGCTCGCGGCCACGGCGTCGTAGTACGCGCGGTCCCTCGCCGCCAGCCAGTCCTTGTTCGCCGCGCACACGAGCATCCGCTCGCACCCGAGATTCTCCAGCCCTGGAGCGCCCGGTGCGGTGGGGTTCATCCTCGGGTCGTCCCCGCCGTTCACCGCGCCCGGGCACGCGAACGCCCACACCTTCGCGGTGATCGCGACCGCCGCCTCCGTCTCCCCGTCGATGGCCGTGTTCCCGCCAAAAAAAGGATGGAACAGGATCGCGCCCTCTAATCTTGGCCCGTTGTTAGTGGCCGCCCTCACCAGCATGTCGTGCACGATGTTTCCGCCCGCGCTGTCGCCGGCGAGGAAGACGCGGGCCGTGTCGCCGTGCTCGGCGAGCCAGTCGTCCTGGGCGGACACCGCCCATTGGAGCGCGGCCCAAGAATCGTCGTAGCCCGCAGGTAGCGGGTTTTCGGGGGCGAGGCGGTAGTCGACGGACACCGCGAGGACGCCGGCCGCCGCGGCGAGGGAGGTGACGTAGTTGTGGTACATGTCGGAGTCGGCAGACTCAATAATGAAGCCGCCGCCGTGGAAGTAGACGAGGACAGGAAGCTTTTTGGAGGGTTCTTGGATCTTGGGCAGGAAGAGGCGCACGGATAGGCCTGTCCCGGCGTCGAGGACGACATCCTTGGAGGCGACGCCGCTTGCATCGTCGACGTCCGCGGCCACGAGCGGAGGTCGGTGGAGGCGGTCTATCTTGCCGCTCTTGTAGATGCGGAAGTACGGGCTGTCGAACACCACCGCGTCGGTGTCCGGTTCCATGGCCATCGGAGAAGCTGCTGTGTTGTAAGCTTCAGAACTCAGAAGTACAAGGTGGCTTCAACGCTGGTCGCACCGCACTTAAGCAGCGCGCGCGTGAAACGACTTTGGTGAATCCACACAAGGTAGATAATTCTTAGGTTGCAGAACATGACAAGGGCGTGCTGCATTTTCTTTGTCTATGTCGTCGATGCTACTTTGGTATTTCTTTTATGTCGGGATAGTTTTACATCTGCTGTCGATCGGAAGAGAAAGAGCGTAACAAACTTAGGCCCCGTTTGGTAGAGCTCTAGCTCTAGGAAATCTGTAGATTTCCTAGAGCTGGTCATCTGTAGCTCTAGGAAATCCTGGATCTAGAGTTGCAGGCATGTTAAGTGCATTTACATGACTCATTTCATTTATATTATATATTAAGTAAAAATATTTAAATCACTTTAATTCAGTCAACAAACTACAGATCCAGCATAGATCTCGGAGCTAGAGCTATGCCAAACGGGGCCTTAAGAAGTGTAAAGGAGTACTCATCCATTGGGCTAGCATTTTGTGGAAGATGGCCCAAGTATCAGTTTGTTGCTTGCTCATTTAGCGGTCCGAATGTGCGTGTCGAGTGACGTTGTCAGTCGCGTAACACCTTCTCCAAGGCAAATTGGCATTAGGGGGCTACAACAATTAGGGGTGCAATTAGTTCAAATTTAGACGGATATTGTTTATGCTATAACTTAAGTCATATTTTTTCCCCTAGATTTAGAGTCAGATATAGTACCATCAGGACAGGTAAATAACAGTTTCGGATTAGAAACGGACATAAAGTAATATACATTGAACCATACCGCCATCACTTCAAGTCTTCAAATAGCAATAAATTAATCTAGATTACTTAAGTACGATAGCCGACACAATACCAGTTCAACATAAGAGATAAATTCATACATAAATTCGAAAATCGATAAATTCATACATAAATCCAAAAACCGACAAATTCATACACAAGTTGGGCAAGCAGGTGAAGACGGTGGAACAGCCATGTGGCAAGGGTGAAGGGAGATCACTGACGAGGATTGTTGATCATATCCATATATTTGGTTAACAGGAGGCAAAATAAAACCCCTAACTAAACATGAGTCAGAATAATACCCCCAACTAAGACCCATATAGTCTAGGCCCACTTAATAAAACCCCTAACTAAACATGAGTTAAAAAAATAATGAACACAGTGATTCCATTCCACTCTCTGTAGCGCACTTGTAACTCTATCCACAGCAATAAAGTTTCTGGATGATTAGTGTTCTCTATTTATAATTGCCGTAAGTTCGATATTGGGACCCTATATCTCGTACATCGACAGTTCGAGCAAGCAGGCAATACAGTGGGGGACTAAATGTCACATTTTTATTCCGTCGGATCAATGTCCAATCATGTGCCACATTAATCTTTATAGAAATCCAATGGTCACAAAGAAATCTTAGACCTTAAAAAATCGTGCAACATACAAAATATCAAAACCGTAAATGTTACGCTGTTCTGGTTCCAGAACACGAAATGATGTTATCCATAATTTTAGAGAGAATGGATTTTTTTAGAGTTAAATACACACTTCTAAGTAAAACTTATACTCGAACCGCCAGGACCTATTTATTCAACCTGGTGAAAGAAAAACTTACATGAATGCAACACATCTCGTCTTCAACGCTGCATGCATACAGAGTAACCGCCCCTCGGAGGATATATGCAGAGCTACCCAGGGCGCGGCAATGAACGCCACGACGCGGTCCATGACCTGCTTGGCGTTCTCGCACCCGGGCTTCTCGAGGAAGAACACGTGACCCTCCCCCTCCCCCCTCCGACCCGAACCACGCCGCGGTGCCGCGCCACCCGCTCGCGGCCATGGCGTCGTAGTACGCGCGGTTCCTCGCGGCCAGCCCGTCTTTCAGCCCCGCGGCCACGAGCTTCCTCTCGCACCCAAGCTTCTCCAGCGACGGCGCGCCCGGCACCATTGGGTTCATCCTCGGGTCGTCGCGCCGCCGACCGCGCCCGGGCACGCGTAGGACCAAAGCATCCCGGTGACCGCGGCCTGAGGTAGGGGTGAAAAACGGTAACGGATAATTCGTTTTATCTAATATTTGTATTTGAGAAAACGCGAATGTGGTAAACAAAATTCATATTCGAAAATATTCATATTCGTATTCGAGAATATTCGTATCCATATTTGAGAATATTCGTATTCGCACTCATATTTGAGAATATTCGTATCCGTATTCGTATTCGAGACTATTCGATTCGTATTCGATCCGTTTCTAAAACCCATGGAAAATCCGTACGAATTTTGTGATTCAAAATTTGAATTTAGGCGGTTTAAAACCGGTAACCGATGAAAAATCGGCAAAACCGCTAGGAATCCGTTTTATCCGATATTTGTATCCAAGAAAATCCGTATTCGAAAATATCTGTATTTGTATTCGAGAATATTCGTATCCATATTTGAGAATATTCGAATTCGTATTCGTATTCATTTTAAAAATATATATTCGTATTCGTATTTAAGACTATTCGATCGTATTCGATCGGTTTCCACCCCTAGCTTGGGCTCCCCCTTGATGGCCGTGCACCCGCTGAACCACGGGTGCAGCAGTATTGCACCCTCTATTCTTGGCCCGTTGTTGGAGGCCGACCTCACGAGCATCTCCTGCGCAATGTTGGCGTCGGCACTGTCGCCGACGAGGAACAGTCGGACCGTGTCGCCGTGCTCCGCGATCCAATCGTCTTGCGCTGAGACCGCCCATTGGAGCGCGGCCCAAGAATTGTCGTAGGCCACAGGGAGTGGGTGCTCCGGTGCGAGGTGGTAGTCGACAGATGATGGCCCGATAGTGCAAATCGACGGACGGGCGATGGAGTACCACACCAGATTGGCACAAATCATCTCAACGACGATGTCCCGACGATGTAGATCCGCACCAGATCGGCGTAGATTGGCGGCTGGAAGAGTGGAAGACGACAACGATCTCGAGCTAAAGATCCAGAGCGTCGGCCGGTGTAGCAGAAGAGCGGACAACCGAAGAAGATCTCGGCGGCGGCTCTGAGCCGTGCGACGGTGGAGACTAGGCAAGTGGCGAGGCAACCAGTCAAGACGACGGGTAGATCAAGGATAGTGGATGGAGAGCTGCTGCGAAGAAGAGCAACGACAGTGGTGGGCAAGACCAGGCGGCGGTGACTATCGGATAAGATGAACCGACTGCGCTGACAGCCTGACGAAGAAAAATCCTAGGTGCGCTTTGATACCATGTCATGAATAACGCTTGTATTCATCATAAGGCCAATGGCTAATACACACACACACGTATGTATGATATATATGCAGAAAACCCCTCATGCAACAGGTATGGCCATTTTGAATGCATCCAAATTGTTGCCATCCATATTCTCTCTATTGCTCTCTTAAGTAGCATCAGGTGGAGCTTCGCCATAATCATCAACATCCTCGCCATCAAAAACAAAATCTTCATCTTCATTACGAGCAGATTGCTTCCTTTTTCTGCTGACCCAGAACTTGGCACAATGGCAGAGACTACGGAGCTACCACCGCTGGCTACCTCAACTACATCACCTCGTCCTTCGCCATCATCTAAATTGAGTGGTATGTTTCTTCTGTTATGCTTCAGATATTCTTGCATCTCTTTGATGATTGGTGTCGTCTTGGCATATTTTTGCACATCTCTATATCCACCAGTGAGATGCTGCTTCAATCTTTTGATTCCTCCACATATTCTCCTGTCACAAAGTGAACATTACATCAAATCTCTATTGCCAATCTCTGGCCAAAAGGCATACTTCGATCATGGATTTTTAGACTTCGCCTTCCTTGCAGCATCTTTCTTTGGATCATACTGCCCACCTCCGTCGGCGGCGGCAGCCACAGTACTTACTGTTGCTGGCTCACTTCTATTTGCCATTGTGCTATCTAGTTCCTACTACATAGCAAGTTAACAACATAATTGAGAACTGTTATGGGTCTTATCTTTGGATCTTAGGAAGTAGGGATGGTTAGGTCGGGAGTCCTCAGCTGCTTCCCGGCGGAATTCCCTTTGATCCGCCGTGGTTGCCGCCTGGAACTAGAAATTAGGGTTTGGGGGAACAGAGTACTTTATTTCTCTTCATGCCTCTTCCGCTCAAACGCAGGAAGACATATATACTCTTACAATCCCGGTTTTCTTAAGACTTCGACTCCTAAACGACTTCTCTGCTATTCGAATAGTAAAGGACTCCCCTAAACCCGCCAGGCTTACAACTCCTAAACCGAAGAGGACTGCTATTAAGTCTTCGATTGAACTGGCGGTTTGGCACGCCTGCTATAGTGCCTTCCCCAATACGAATCCATAACATTTCCCCCCTCCTGAGGAAACAGCTCGTCCTCGAGCTGAAAAGTTGGATATTGTTGTTTGAAAGTAGAGACTGGAAGCCAAGATGCTTCTGACGGTGGTTGGCCAACCCATTGAACAAGAACCTCCCAGTTTCCTTTAAACAGGCGCGATCGAACAATTGTGTCAGGCATGGGAAGAACTCGGCCATGAAGGATGTCGGGCAAGGCCGGAGGCGCCGCCGGTGGAACACCGCTGAACTTCTTCAGGAAGGCCACATGGAAGACATTGTGAATACGAGCAGACGGAGGAAGTTGTAGTTTGTAAGCCACGGAACCCACGCGCTCCATGATTTGATAAGGTCCATAAAACTTGGGTGACAATTTGGAGAGCTTTGTTGTAATACCCACGGCTTGGCGATGATGAAGCTTGAGCAAAACCCATTGGCCAACCTCGAACTCAACTTCCCGATGCTGTTTATCATAGAATTCCTTCATCCGTTGTTGTGCGTGTAATAAGCGCTCTCGAATTTCGAGTAGAAACTCATCGCGGGCGCGTACCATGTCCTCAACTGCCGATACCTGAGCTGAACCTGCTTGGTAGGGTAGGAGTGCTGGTGGAGAGCGACCATATACAACCTGAAATGGGGTACATTTAAGCGCTGAATGGAATGACGTATTATAGCAGAATTCCGCCCATGGAAGCCATCTGATCCAATGGCGAGGTCGATCCCCACTGAGATAGCGAAGGTACATTTCGATTGTTCGATTGGTGACTTCACTTTGACCATCAGCTTGTGGATGGAATGCAGATGTCATATCGAGGGAAACACCTGCCAATCTGAAGAGCTCTTTCCAAAAGTTGCTTGTGAAGATTGTATCCCTATCACTTACAATTGATTCCGGAAAGCCATGCAGACGTACAATAGCTTCAAAGAATGCATGAGCTACCGATTGAGCCGTGCAAGGGTGTGCGAGTGGCACAAAGTGGGCATATTTGGAAAATCTGTCCACCACTGTTAAAACTACTGATTTTCCCTGCACTCGTGGAAATCTGTCGATAAAGTCCATAGAGATATGAGACCAGATCTGGGTCGGGACTGGTAAAGGATGCAGCAGACCTGCTGGATGTAAGTGATCCCCTTTATTGCGTTGGCAAACGTCGCAGCAAGAAATGTGTTCCTGGATGAGCTTCTTAAGTTGGGGAATATAGAACTCCTTGCAGATGCGGTGCAATGTTTTCTGGATCCCTTCGTGGCCAATGCTGTGGTATGTGGCAATGATGTGTGACACATATGCAGATGATTGTGGGACGAATATGCGGCTATGATATAGGAACAAGCCGTCAGTAAAGGACCAATGTGGAGGAAGGTCATGGGAAGCCAACTGAGATTGTAAAGTCTGAAAAGCTGGCAAAGACTGGACCTCCTCTTGAAGCTGAGCTAGCAGGTGAAAATCTGGTACAGACAGAGCGGACAAGGACATACATTCATCCCGCCGTGACAATGCATCTGCGACAGTATTGGTTTTGCCAGGCTTGAACTCGATTTGGAAATCAAATCCAAATAGTTTACTGACCCAGTGATGTTGAGGAATAGTGTTCAAGCGTTGGTCAAGGAGAAATTTCAGACTGTAATGGTCCGTGCGAACAATGAATGGTTTGCCCCAAAGATAATGTCTCCAATGACGTACTGCTTTAACCAACCCGATGAGTTCGCGCTCATATGCTGCTAGTTTGGCGTGGTGAGCTGGGATTGTCCGGCTGAAAAATGCAATGGGCTTAGCTCCTTGATGAAGTACTGCCCCAAGTCCACTACCAGACGCATCACATTCCACGATAAAAGAGGTTGAAAAATCGGGTAAAGCTAAGAAGGTTGGTTTGCACAAAGCTTCCTTTAAAGTCCCGAATGCCTCATGTGCTGCTTGTGACCAACAGAAACCTTCCTTGGTGAGTAGCTGAGTGAGGGGCGCGGCAATGGACCCAAAGTGACGTATGAATTTGCGGTAGTACCCGGCAAGCCCGAGAAATCCCCTTAATTGGCGAGGAGACTTAGGAATTGGCCACTGCTGTATATCCTGGACCTTGGATGGGTCCATGGAAACACCCTCTGCTGAGATAACATGACCCAAATATGATACTGATGTAGTACCAAAAGAACACTTTGATTGCTTGAGGAAAAATTGGTGCTGCCGAAGAAGGGTGAAGACTGAACGAACATGACACAAATGTTCGGCCCAAGTTGGGCTGAAAATTAAGATATCGTCAAAGAAGACCAACACAAATTCGCGAAGGTAGGGCTGAAGAATAGCATTCATAACAGCCTGAAATGTTGCCGGTGCGTTGGAAAGTCCGAATGGTAAGACCAAATATTCAAAGTGACCATGATGTGTTCTGAACGCAGTCATATGGATGTCATCCGGATGCATTCGTATTTGGTGATAGCCTGATCGTAAGTCCAGCTTAGTGAAGTACTTGGCAAGTTTCAACTCATCCAGTAACTCATCCACTACCGGTATGGGGAATTTATCCTTGACAGTTTGTGCATTAAGCGCCCGGTAGTCCACACAAAGCCTCCAAGAGTTGTCCTTCTTTTTGACCAGGATCACCGGAGAACTGAAGGGTGAAGTACTGGCACGTATGATCCCCTGAGACAACATCTCCTGACATTGTTTTTCAATTTCATCTTTATGGTGATGGGGATATCGGTATGGTCTAACTGCCACCGGACTGGTCCCTGGAAGTAGATGAATGTGGTGATCAAAGTGTCGTTGAGGTGGTAGTCCAGAAGGATGCTGAAATATGTCCTGAAAGTCTGACAGCAGATCTGGTAATAATGCTTGATTTGGTTCATTGATGGTACACAAACGGGAGGATGGTTTGCGTGGAATGCCCAGAAAACGCACTTGATGTCCTTGATGCCAGAAAGCCATGGACAAGTTGGAAAAATCCCAGAGAATTGGGCCTAATGTGCGCAGCCATTGTACTCCCAAAATCAAATCAAAACCCTGCAGGGCTAAAGCATAGCAGTTGATAGAGAAGTCTTCAGGACCAATGGTGAATGGCAAGGATGGGCAACACCCTGGGCACGATAACTTGTCTCCGTTGGCTACTGCCACCTGAATGCCCGTGCGAGTTTGCAACGAAGTGGCTAACAATTGAGCAGCCGCAAGGCTGATAAAATTGTGAGTAGATCCTGAATCAACCAAAGCACAGAACTGGAGATCATTAATGCAGACTGTCAATTGCATAGTATTGCCCGAAGAGATACCAGTCAATGCGTGTAAAGAAATCTGAGGATTGACATCTTCCTTATTAGCTTCCGGAATATCATCTTCATCCAAGATTTCGATCCAATACAAGCGCTTGCACCTATGGCCTCTTGTGAACTGCTCATCACAATTGAAACAGAGACCTTTCTGACGGCGATCAGCCATCTCCGACGGAGTGAGGCGCCTAAATGCTCGCTGAGATGGAGGGGATGGTCCTGTTGTCGGAGCAGGTAGGAGCGGAACGTCCGGAGGTTTTGACAACAGCGGAGGCATGCGTTGCGCTGGAGTATATTTTGCTGCTGAAGATTGTGGATTGGAATGTGGTTGTCGAAGAACCAATCCCGAATTGTACAGGAGTTTATAATGTCTCTCTGCTGCTTTTGCGAGACTCACAGCCGTATCCAAAGAAGATGGATTTTGTAGTTCTACGTCGGACTTGATGAGTTTGCCCAGTCCGGCTAGAAATAGACCCACTTCATGCTCCGGCGAGAGGTTTTCAGCGCGACAAAGAACCCTATAAAAGTCCTGAGCATACTCCTCCACTGACCCAGTCTGCCGAAGGAGGGCAAGTTCTGATACTGGATTGGATCGGAAAGGAGGACCAAAATGCAGTTTGCAAGCATTCTGGAATCGAGGCCAGGACGGGATTCCTTCGGTACGCTCTACCTTGTAATACCATTGCTGAGCTGTGCCTGTCATATGATAAGTTGCTAGCCATACTTTTTCCTCTTCCAATGTGCAGTGACCCCGAAAGAATTGAGTGCAGCGAGTCAACCATTCCAATGGGTTCGAAGTGCCGTCAAACAGGGGAAAGTCTACCTTGTAAAAACGTCCTGGATGCGTAGTCGCAGATTGTTCGCCTGAGGCTTGTCGTGCCGAAGAATTGGCCGAATTGATGTCTTTTGTTGGTGACGAAGGCCGTTCCTCCAGAGCAAGAACAGCTGCCTCCAGATTCGCGTGAGCCGCTGCCTGTTCTTCTTGCCGCTTCAGTATTGTCCCCAGGATCTCTTTTAACTCGCGAAATTCCGCGCTGAGGGAATCTGGAGCCATGGAATCTGATACCAATCTGTTATGGGTCTTATCTTTGGATCTTAGGAAGTAGGGATGGTTAGGTCGGGAGTCCTCAGCTGCTTCCCGGCGGAATTCCCTTTGATCCGCCGTGGTTGCCGCCTGGAACTAGAAATTAGGGTTTGGGGGAACAGAGTACTTTATTTCTCTTCATGCCTCTTCCGCTCAAACGCAGGAAGACATATATACTCTTACAATCCCGGTTTTCTTAAGACTTCGACTCCTAAACGACTTCTCTGCTATTCGAATAGTAAAGGACTCCCCTAAACCCGCCAGGCTTACAACTCCTAAACCGAAGAGGACTGCTATTAAGTCTTCGATTGAACTAGCGGTTTGGCACGCCTGCTATAGTGCCTTCCCCAATACGAATCCATAACAAGAACATGTGTAAGTGTAAGAACTAGGCAATAATAAAAATATAAGATAGCATCTACAAGTATAGAGTACATACTAAAACAGAGAGAAAAAACAGAACAACATCTAGCAATGAACAATCAACATTCATGCAATTATTAGTGTCATGCCTAATGCACATGAACTAGAGGCTAGAACGGAGTAACATCTAGATAGAGAGGGGAACAGAGCAGAGCAAAAAAACAGACCGGATCACCAGAGTAAATCCTAAAATCCTAATGCACATAAACTAGAGGAAATGAGGAACAGAGCAGAGTCACAGCAAGAACGGAGCAGGAACTAAAATCCTAATGCACATGAACTAGAGTAAGTGAGGAACAGAGCAGAGTCACAGCAAGAACGGAGCAGGAACTAAAATCCTAATGCACATGAACTAGAGGAAGTGAGGAACAGAGCAGAGTCACAGCAAGAACGGAGCAGGAACTAGAGGAACTTCTTGGAGAGGGAGTGGAGAGAGAGAGAAAAGCAGGAGGCAAACCTGAAAAGGGGATGGCGGCGTCGAGGTGTTGGCGGCGTGTGCCGCTGTCGTGTTGTTCTGCTGGATGCTGCTTACTGCTATGGACAACGATGACGGATTAAGGGGATGGCATGCTGTGGGCTGCGGCACTGTGCCGCGCCGGGCTGAGGAGGGGTGGAGGGAGAAGCCACAACAGCGGCGCAGGCGCCAGATGGCTGGAATCGACGGGAATCGATCGAGCGGCGGCAGCTGGTTAGGTTTCTGTCCGCCAGGCTCGTTGCTGCTCTCTCCCTCCTATCTGCCTCTCTTTCCCGCTCTCTCTCTCCCTCTCTATTGACTCAGTTTCCCACCAAAGCCTTCCACCCTCCCTCTCTCTTCATTCTCCCGTGCGGACCGCACGTGAGTCCTCTGCCTCGCTTCCTGAGGCGATGCAGAGCGGTATGGCGACGATTAGTGGACGCCATAAACCCTAAGGCGAGTCGACGGCCACGACGACCACCCCAGACTGCCTCGACGCCAAAAGCATTGCTTAGGCGGCGCCTTAATAAGATTGCAATTTAGTATGTAAAGACGTAGATTTTCCGTCTTTGACGCGTTGTTTAACGAACAAAGGCAAACCAACTACCTGAACAAACTATGAACGCCTCAAATTAACATAAACTGGGGGAAATATCGATAGACATGGAGACAAACTGAAGGATGAGGGTGTTTCCTTCTGATAGTTCCAAATTTGGAACATAAACTAATGCCTACATTAAGGAACAAATGCCTACATTTTATTTGAACAGAGAAACCAGAAAACACATTGGAAAGGAATATGCATAAGACATGTGCCTGTATTTTGAACAAGGAAAACTTGTTCATATATATCAGCCAAAGCAACTACAGCTGGCAAAAGAAAAATTATTGGAAATTTATTATTATCAAAGTGACCAAAGACAAAAACTTGCCTGCACATTGTCAGAACCAGAAAACCATCTTCTGGATATTGTAGTAGCTCGTAATCTCATCTGACCCTCATGATGCTGATAGCTGAATGAAGCACCCTCAAGTCAGTCAGGTAAATACAACTAAAAAACAGTTAGCTACTTAGCAAGAGTGAAAAGGCAGAAGAAATAAAAATGATTCTTACTAGGTTAAGAATTGAAAGTAGAACTGATTGCTTGTTGATTGACCAATTGAATCTGATCCATCTTTTCTTGCAATATCATATACTAAACAAAGTGATGTTTTTTTTGTCAAGACCACACATCTTCCAAACACTAGTGTTTTCCAGTCCAATAACAGTATCCGAGGATAGAGGACTATTCTGCATATGGCAAGCAGTGTTAGACACAACACAACATTACATAATCTTATCATTCTATAAGCTAACAACATTAACAAAGTGGCTATCATACCTTCTCCAGGGAAGTACAAGGTCCGATAATGCCTTCAATCTTTATGTCTTTTGAACAGTTAATATCAAGAATGCCACTGTAAAGGCAATTTAAACATATTATATAAACTAGTTACATGTCCGTATGTTGTGACGGATAAAAAGAATCCTACTATTGCAACATGTCGAGCCATCGTGACCAGGCACGGCCAACACCATGCCCTCGGTTCCAGCACGGCACCCAGAAAAGCTCCTATGTAGCTCATATCATTGTTAGGATATAAACAATCATATTACACTACCATATAAAACCCTCATTGTTAGGATCCTCCTGTAATACACCATCGACTAAGGCGCCCGACCGATCCCCACCCTAGCTCATGTCGCACATTTGCTATTGCCTTGTGGCCCACATTATGCCACCATCACCACGTCCTCAATTCCACCATCACGCCCAGTTGAGCTCCGTTATAGCCCTTGTTGCACGAAATCGGATCCTCTGACTTTGCACTGTGCAAAGTCAGAGTGACTTTGGCGTGATCTGAACCGTCCGATGCAAAAAGAACGGTCCAGATTGATCTTTGCTACAGTGTTTTTCTACTGTAGCTACAGTAAAAAGTACTGTAGCTACAGTACTTTTACTGTAGCTACAGTAAAAAACACTGTGCCAAGGATCAATCTGGACCGTTCTTTTTGCGTTGGACGGTTCAGATGCAAAGTCACTCTAACTTTGCACAGTGCAAAAGTCAGAGGATTCGGTTCCTTGTTGCACCTCCGCAGCCGCACTCTTGGCCCCGCTGCCACGACCAGGTTGAGCTTTGCTGCTAAAGTGAATTTTCTCTATGCACATATTAAACTCAAACAAAAATTACAAGTGCCCATTTCTCTATATTCATAGCAATGCTCTCCAAATTTTCCATGTATTTCTCATGGTACAATTCTCACCACAGTAAAAGTGACAGGGCAACCTCATATGTTTGTCGCTTCTCCATCCCGCTATCCTCTAAATCCACCATTCGCTAGCTATCCTCTTAATCTGCTCCTAGCCTAAACCAAAGACATTGATTATTTTGGATTTTACAATACAATATTATTGTACGGGAGAAAGAGTTTAAATTAAGACAGTGACTTGTTTGAAATAAATATATTTAAATACAGTAAAGTGCTAGCTACAGCAACATATAATACTTTGTTCAGAGCCGTCAACAAGCACAGGGTTAGTACTCATACCTCTCAAAGAATAGGGCTGGGTGCTTTGCACTATAGCAAGGAGAGCCATCGTTGCATTGGTGTGTACTGTTTAAATTGCCTTTCAAAACCTGCAATGATTCAGAACATCATAGAACAGTAGCTTTACGAACACAATGTGCTCCGGATCCATGGCATGTCACTTGGAAAGAAAATTATGTTTTTTTTTCCATGGTAAGTCAAGGAAAAGGTGTGACAGTAAAACATCATGAACATTACCGAAAATCACAAAAACAGAATGAGAAAACAAATCAACACTTGTTAAGCACAAACCTTGCTAATTAGCAAATCTATGTTCTTCGGATGAAATTGCAACAGGGCGAGAAAAAATTGGGGGGATTCAGGGCAGAAATTATACTGGGAGAGGGGCAATCGCTGGACGAGGAAGTGGATCTGCACTTCGCTCCCTGCGATTTTCTCCCATGCTCTGCGACGTGGACATTCAAATCAAACCTACACAATCATCTTGCCACAAGAATTGAGACGTGGTATGACACTTTTATTTTTTTACTTCATCACATCTCACATCTAACAATCCGAAAATAAATGCTTCATATAGAACAATATCACTGAACCAGTACACATCAACCATGGATCATATGCATTTAAGGTCATCCAATCTGCCATGCTAACATATGCTTGCATCATAATTTGTAATCAACTTATACTGCAACTCTAGCAAACAGAAAAGAAGAAAAATTACTACAGATTTGACGTTCAACTGATATCTGTAGATTAATGCTTAACAAAATGGTACTACAAAATGCTTCAAATGGGGAATCTCCAAGCACCAGCCAAATTCATTGGAGCACCATGCCAACATGCAAAATCAACGTACTAACATAGTTCAAACCAGGCTTACTTTGAAGTGAAATATATCTAAAAGGTATTTTGAGGACTAAAAATTTTATTCAAACAAAGTTTCTATGTAGGTATTGCAAATAAGCAAAACCACATACTCCAAATTACCACAGACTCCAAATTCTTTCTCCATGCAGCTGAAAACATTCTTTTTTTCCTACTATTCAGGTTAAATGCAAAAGCTTTAAAGAATGGTACACGCTAGTCTGCTACACAACATCTCAACAACTTCTAATTGTTCAGCAAGTTAATCAAAAGGCCAATACCTTGCTCAGTAAAAAAAAATGCTTCTAAAAGAAGCTATAACTGCACAATATAGTGGGGATAGAAGATGAGGACTTTGTGCTCTGATGGCTGCTGAAGGTGCCCAAGTTGACATGCTCGTTCCTTGCAGCTCTTCTTATCCTTGCTTGCCATCTCCCATATTGATGATATTCTCATATAAATCGATCCAAATTAAATGAATTAACTTGATCTGATGAACCTGCACAACAATGACAATGTTTAGACCTACAACATTGGTCCAATAATAGTGAGACGACAATGCTTGCACATACACAAATGTACAAATATATGACACATATATCATTAAAAGGGGAATAAAAGTTTCCAAGAAACAATAATGCATATAACCATGAACAGAAACATTTCATAGCTTCATTGCATCTATCGACAACATAAAGCTAGCAATTTACATCATCGATCCTAGGTTATCTTACAGTCCAGTTATCAACCCATAAAAAAAACGCTAACATGAACACCCTTACTGAGCAAACTGATTTAGGAATGGAGCACACTGGACTGAAGAATATAGCACACTAAGCTACTAAAGGCATCTATGAATATTTCACAGAACACTAATTTGAGTTTGTTTCTCTTATACTCGAACTTCAATTGTCCAAAACAATTGATAGGAGTAGCCACCAGACATGCCAACTGTATTCTCTAACTAAATGTCTTGTTGTGCCATATAACTGATAGAATTAACTACCTGACATGGGAGTTCAATGTTTTGTAATATATCTCATTATCTCTTCCACTATCTTATCAGTATCAAGACTTTACTTAGCACTGCTTACAGTTCACCTATTGATATATTAACAGTGAGTGGACACTGCCACTTCTGAAGAATCATCACCAACACTTCATTCCTAATCAGATTCCCTTGACATCTAGGAATAGCCAATTACATGGTGTAGCAATCGAATGGATGAACAGCTAAAAAATTAGAATAGGAGTATTTTCGCTGCATACTGTTTATGGCAGGTATGTTCTACAATGACAGGTGGAGCCAGTGTTCAAGTAGGCGCTAGCCAGGCGGCGAGATGAGGCCTAGCGCCTAGGGGGCCTAGGCGGCAAAATTAAATATAAGGTGTATCAATTTCTATTTTATTTTCTTTCTTTTTTATATTCTAGTCTATTTTCTTATTTGGCCCATGCCTTCTTTCCTAGTCTATTTAGTCCTTGGACCTATTTATGGATGTAGCTGGCCCACTGACCCATTTTCCTCCCCTGATCTCTACTCTCTCTCCATTCTCGCCGTCACCGCACACAGCCCCTTATCTTCTCTCTCTCTCCCCCGTTCTCTCCACCACACATGCAAGCCTCAGTACCTCACCCCCTTATCTCTTCTCCCTCTTCACGTTCTCACTTCTCCCCCGCATGCCTTTTCTCTCCCCGCTGCTCACCTTCTCCCGCTCACCTCCCTTCGCCGGCTTGCCTGCCTCTCCCGCTCAGTTCCTGGAAATGTTTTGGACTTAGGAAAAATATTCCTAACTGAAGTTGGTGCTAACTTTTATTCTAAAAATACTTTTTACTTCCAAAATTAGATTTTAAACTCCAGAAAACCAGATAAATGCCAATTAAATCCAGATAATTAATTTAAAATAGAGTTTTCATGAAAATTCAAAATAACCTTTGTTTAATCATATATTTAGGTTTTTACTTAAATTACTTTTCAAAATCAAATCTTTTAAAGGCAGAAAATCTGGGCAATTCAAAAATTTAAAAATTCAGGCAACCAAAATACAAGTTTTATTTTAAATCAAATTAATTTAACTTAAATAATATTTATTTTTTATTTTTTTTCTTAAAAATATTAAAATAAACAGCTGGGCTGTTACAATCCCCAGATAAGCCTCACACAAATGCATGAATACACTAAGCATGGTAATCGAATTGGGAATTAAGTTCACCAATTCGACTCCGAAGTACTCGAGTATGATTGTGCGAAAGAGATGAGCTAAAAGACGAAGGGCACACACACAGTATGCCTGGAACACCGAGATTTGCTTAATCTCCCCTGATGGCCAGTTTTGTCCGGGAGCTTTGATCCATCTGACAAATTTCCACCAAGGAATATTCTCAGCATCCTCCAATACCCTCAATTTTGCATTATCCAACTCCAACACCGGCCAATTGGATGATTGCTTAATCATTTTTCCGAGTGGTTAGTTTGAATTTGGGAGAGATTGAAGGAAGAAGACGACTAGGTCGACGGCGGAAAGCTCAAAGCAGATCAGAGCAGATAGGGAAAGTAAGAAATCCTAAAGTTACCCTAAGGTAAGCTTTTATAACCATGTGAGTTATTCATCTTTAGAACCGAACGGGTATCTCAAGAACCGCTCTGGCAGACAGATCGGCAGAAATTGATTAGAATTCTTTAATTCCTTTGTTTGAAGTATGTCTGTCTTCAGAACTCAAGCAAAATTACCTTATTGACCAAGATCAATTCTGGATGGAGAGAATCGAAAAGGCTTTGCTTTCAACTATTTGTCGTCTATGACCCCTCTTTCTCAAGTAAGTTAGATTCACTTGAAGTTAGGGAGTTAGATGATGTGAATATAATAATTCTCAAATTATTACATTATTATATTCCTTGAGTATACCCCTTATCAATAAAGGAGAGATTTTACAATGTAGCCGTAAGTCTTTCTATGACCACTTCTCAGTTGTAAGCTTTTCTATGACTGCATAGTCATAAGTCCTTCTATGACCAAGTAGTTGTAAGTCCTTCTATGACCAGGTAGTCGTAAGTCCTTCTACGACCAGGTAGTTGTAAGTTTTTCTATAACCACATACTCGTATGTTCTTCTACGACCATATACACTACAGGAAAAAGGGCCTCTAGGCACGCTTTTATAGTAACGCACGCTAAAAGCGTCTCTACATGGTCATGTAAAGATGTTTTTTGACACGATTTTGTGAACATATCAACATGACATGACATTAGACACGCTTTTAGTGTCAAAAGGCATCTGTAGACACTTTTTTAGACGATATTGAAAACGTCTCAAACTGACATGGTGTTAGACACGCTTTTAATCGTCAATAGCATCTAGACACGTTACAAAGCGTATCAGAGAACGCTCCATAGCCAATTAAACATGTTTTTTAACGCGATACTAAAGTCGTCTCAAACTGACACGGTTTTAGACACACTTTTAATCGTCAATAGCATCTAGACACGTTACAAAGCGTATTAGAGAACGCTCCATACCAATTAAAGATATTTTTTGACGCGATACTAAAGTCGTCTCAAAATAACACGGAGTTAGACACGCTTTAAACCGTCAGTATAATTTATGCACGTTGCAAAGCATATCAATAATCATACATAGTCACGTAAACATGCTTCTTGATACGATATTGAAAACATCTCAAAGTGAAACGAAATTAGATGCGCCTTTGTCATCCATCAGTAGCATGTAGAGACATTGTAAAAAATATATTAAACATCCGATACATATCTAAGCTCTCTCTCTCTCACACACACAAAGTCTTCTTCTACAAATTTGTAGTTACCTACAAGCAATCAATATAGCCACAACACACCGTGAGGCATTAATGTCAAGAGTTAATGAAATACTTCCATTGTTGCTAAGCAAATATAGGCCAAAACCAAACATCTAATACTTATGACAAAATTATATTGCCATAACATAATTTTTTGAAATAATTTCCTTAACATTCTATTTCATGTACTTTTCGGACTTACTACTTGACTCGATTTTCTCAGCGTAATATGGGCCGAGGCCTAATACTATTGTCCACTATCAAGTTATATAATATGATGAACCTTTGTTATGGGCAGAGCCGTGATAGTTTTGCCCACTATAGAATTTATATAATTTATATAATATAAAAAAAGAACAAAAATATAGTGCAATCTAAGATTCGAACCTGAAACCTTGGTTATCTTAGATGGCAACGTGACCACTAGGCTAAAACAGGGGCGGAACTGGGCCTAGGGCTAGGTAGGACTGCTCACTTGCACAGGCCCACATAGGTTGATATAGCCAAACGATGTACGTACTGCCTTCTACGATTTCTCATGTGCAGTACGAAATGAACTTTGGCGGTGAATTCCAATGGCATGTCAACGGTACAGATTGGAGCCAAACGTGAAATTTTCAGCTCATTCAGAGTAAGACTGCTCGCTTGCACAGGCCCACATAGGTTGATATAGCCAAACGATGTACGTACTGCCTTCTACGATTTCTCATGTGCAGTATGATATGAACTTTGGCGGCGAATTCCAATGGCATGTAAGCAGTACAGATGAGAGTTAAATGTGAAATTTTTAGCTCATTTGGAGAACGGCTGCTCAGTTGTATAGGTTGATACAACCAAACAGTGTACGTACTGCCTTCTACGATTCCACCGCGCCCTCCCTCCCTCCGAGCCTCCCCCACCGCGCCCTCCCTCCCTCCCGGCCTCCCCCACCGCCCCTCCCCCAGCCACCTCCTCCTCTCCCCACCTCCCCCGCTGTCGCCTCCTTCTCTCCCCACCTCCCCGGGCGGCCGGGCCCCTCCCTCCTCCCCCCACCTCCCCCGCCACCGCCACCTCCTTCTCCCCCCACCTACCCCGCCGCACTCGGCCGCCTCCCCCCTCCTCCCCACGCTTCCTGCCAATTGCAGTGCAAAAATTAACTTGCCGACTATTGTATTACTAATTACTTTCATTTGCCGCCAATCGTCCCTATGCCCTCTGAGAAAATAGCCAAACTGCCTATTAATCTACCTCTCCCTCTCCGTAGAAACTTCCCCCATCTGTTCCATCGCCTAGATCCAGGGGCCCTCTGCGGCACCAAAACATAACAACCTCCCAATCCTCTGCAGCGCCGCAGACGCCGCTAGATCAAGCCACCGCCACCCCAAGCATCGCGACGACATTCAGAAGCCCGCCCAAAGAAATCCGTCGCTCTTCCCTTTGGCACTGAATCACCCCATCTCAAAGGCCAGGCCATGGTGACCTTCCCTAGGTGCCGCAGCTATCGGTGAGTCCGTCTACGCCTGATTCCTCTCTTCATCTATGACGGCTGCCTCTCCCGTTCAACTCTGTAGCACCACCATGTTAATCTCTGTTTGTTTCTTTGTTGCATATTCAGCAGGCTGTACACATTTCAAATCTTAGATGAGTACATAGCTGCTGCTGCAGTACTGTGATTGTAGTAATTTCAATTCAAAGTTGATATCATGTTTACATATCACATTAGTTCATTATTCCAGATGTCATGTTTAATCATTTACTGATCTTAAGAAGCATGTAAAGCTATGAAAAATCACACAAGATTCTTGTGAAACAAACGTCTGAAGCTCATTCTTCATATAAACAAAAGGATACATGATTTAGTGTACATTATAGGAAAGAAAGAGATGGATTCTTTGCTCTGACGAAGCTATCAAGATTGGAACCTTTACGAATCAATCTGCTGCTTCCTGGCTTGTGATAATGTAGATGCAAACTGAATTTCCTTTCTCCTATAGATTGGAGATTAGTAGCTATGGTTGGCCAATTTTAAATATCGTGTTGGGGTTACATTAAGTCAATCCCTTATCTCTTAGTTGTCGTTGGAGCACTCACTTGCCAAAAAAATAGTGTAGAAATCTTATCATCCTTTCTCTATTAGAATGAATTTTTGTAATGACATCTTCCTGCTGATGTACCTCACAGCTTACTCTTTAATTTATAGAAGTGTTAATTTTTGCTTTGCAGTAGAAATCATGGCAAGAGGACCTCGAAGATTAAGGAACTTGAACCTTGAAGCACAAGATGCAGGATTGGAGCAGCAGGGGCATGATGATTTGGCAGACAATGAGAACGAGGGGGATTTACAAGGTCCTCCAGATGTTGACAATATATTAGCCCGCGTGCCAAACCAACGTGCAAGTCCAATTAAGATAATATGTAAGTTTGATATTTTTTCGTTGACATATCTAAATACAATGTCAAATCATATAATTTCATACATGTAGGGCCGAATGGACAGGGGCGGCAAGTTTTAGGGGATTTTGGAGTCTCAGATTTATTGAAATTACAAGGAGGAAAGGTAATTGTAGGGACTGATGAAAATGGTGTACCAAATGAAAGGTCAGCCTCTGTTCTTGGACAGCACCTTGGGGATCTAGCACAAAAATCAACATTTGCCCCATTACACATTCCAAGATGGGACAATGATCTATTCAATAAACACAAGGAACAAATAATCATGGATGTTGAGGTAAAAGTAATCTATACAATGCAAGAAAAGTACATTAATGTTTGTTCCAATCACTAACTATTTAGCTTTTCTTTGTACAGTCAAAATTTGTCTTTCCTAGCCAAACGCTACAACTTACAAGAGACTGGATCCTAAGAACTGTAAACAATAGGTGGCAAGCCTACAAATCTAAGTTGAAGAAAGAACATTTCAATCGTGAAGAGAGATCTCTAGATCAAATTATACAAGGTAGACCAAGAACTGTTAACGAACATCAGTGGAGATCTCTTGTTGGCTTTTGGTGTCAAGAAACACATAAGGTGACATCTTTTTTATCTGACATTTACAGGAAAATTGAAAGAAAGTAATGTAACATTTGTGCTTTATCACTTTGCTATATTTACAGAAATTGTGTGCAACAAACTCTCGGTGTGCAAAAGAACAGAAGAATACACACACAACAGGGAGGAAAAGCCATGCTAGACTGAAGAAAGAGATGGTGATATATATTCTAACTATGTTGTTATCTATCAAATTCAATGATCATGTAATAGAGAAGTGATTGGATCATCAAATTTAATATCTTGTGCAGGAAGATCAAAGGAAAGGAAAGGTTCATAGGATAGAATTATGGGATGCTGCTCATAAGAAAAAGAATGGCAGATACATCACCAACAAAGTGAAGTCAGTAATGGTATATTTTTCTTCTCCTAATGATTAACGTTGGATTTGAAATTGTTGTTACGATTATGTGAACTTCCTATATGCTTATTTCAATAGGTTGCATCATTTGAGGAATTAGAAAAAGGAAAGAGCAGAACAATGGTAATCTTTCAGCTAATGATTTTAATGAGGTGTTCTATGAGATCGTTGCTAAACAATTAAAAGCACGTGGGTACTATGATGATAAGTACTGGAGTCAAGTACAAGTTTCTAAAGGTATTACTTTTGTTACTCAAACTGAGGAAGAAAGAAGGTACCATGACAAAGTAAATACAATGGAAAATAAGATGCAACGCATGAGTAGTGTCGTGAAACATTGGCTTGCTTTTATGTCACAAAAGTATCCAGATGAGGATTGGATAAATGAAATGGAAAGAGCTCTACATGATGAAGTAAGCCTCCATGGGTCCCTTTCTATGTCTCCCTCTCTTAGAGATGAGTTTATTTGTATTTTGTAACTATGTGTCTGATGTTTCATTTTTCTGCAGGTTGTTCATACTGAAATAGATGGTGATACTGATACTGAGCAGGATTGTAGTGATGACAGTATCCATGGCGCATATAGTGATAATGATATTGACATCGACCCTAAAGACCCAAATGATAATGTGTACTCTCCAGACCCAAATGGCCCCGTTCACATGTAAGTTTTCTTTTATATTAACCAAATGCTTTACAGTTTTGTAATTTCCTAAAATTGTACTATCCCTTTAAACACATGTCTCATTGTAGGTTAAAAGACTTAAGAGTTCAACTCAAACCTGCACAACCTTGGTATGTTTCGTTCTTCAAGTGCTAGATCCGTTTGATTAGAATTTATGTGCGTCAACTTAATCTCCTCTTATTTTGCAGCATGATGGAAACATGTAACTTGATGTGGATGGAAAGACAAGCTACAAGTTTCGGAGTGAACAAGATAGATTTTAGATGTTAGAGAAAAAATATAGATATTTGTACGATATTGCCACTTTTCCTATGCTTCTTTATGAATATGGTTTGTCTTTGATAGTGCACTTTAATGAGTTATTAATCAGTATCTTGTTTTGTAAAGACAAAATGAATTTTTCAATGCAATGCCTTCATGATTCACTTTCTCATTATCTAATCATGCAAATTCATTTGTGTCCAAATTTGTAAACAATGTCTCTTTATTTCTAGTATGTAAGAAGGCGTTACTATAAATGTGCCTATATTAATAGACACGCTATAAAGATGCATCAATATCCATATTTTTGATATGATGTTATAAACCATTACTATACAGCGTGGCTATATTAGTAGACACGAAATATAAATGTATGTATAAAATTGTCTCTATATTTCTTGAAACGCAAAATGGTGTTACTATACAATGTATCTATATTGTTAGACACACAATATAAATGTATCTACTCAACCGTCTCTATACTTCTTAATACACAATACGACGTCATTACACAACGTGACTACATTAATACACACATAATATAAATGTATATATGAGAACGTCTCTACATTTCTTAACACGTAATGAAGCGCTGCTATACAACGTAACTACACAAATAGACACGCTATATAAATGTATCTATAAAAGTGTGTCAATATGCGTAGGCATGCAACTAACGTCTCTACGAAACGTCTTTTTATCTCCTTGATACGTTTAGAGAACTCGTTTCTACAAGTCCTGACATGGTCCATGCGAAGACGCTTCTAACACGCTTTATAAAAACGTGCCTACAATCTTGTAGAGATGAAATAAAGCGTGTCTAACGTATAAATAAAGCGTCACTACAGGGGGGATTTCTAGTAGTGATAGTCGTAAGTCATCTTGCGACCACCTTATGGTCATAGACCTTCCTGCGACCGGTTTATCTCCGACTGGCTTGTCTACTATGACTTACTACATCGTGGATCCGTCTGACAAGGTGGGAATCAAGGAAATCTAGGGTCCAAACTTTGGTGGTACGAAACACTACTAGCGTTCCTAACTAACCGGCTACGAACTCGTCTCCCTCAGCTCCTCTTCGCATTTATGGAATGGTAGTGTATAGTAAAATGCCTTTGCTACATCTCAGCCGTCCGATTTGCGAATGAACATTCCAGATTGATCTCTACAGTCCATATGCTACAGTATCCTAGCGCAGTAAAATCGTAGACGTGCTCGTTACAACACATTGCTACAGTGATCACTATATTTCCTTAACTTTATACTCACTTTATTGTGCATCTTTGCCTTGACACTTTCAACTATGGAAGGCGGAGGATACGGTTCCCACGTCCATACACGCAGCTTGCAAGCGTGTGCACCACCACGATAAAATAGTAAAAACTAAAAATACAAAAAAAAAGCCCCAATGGGGCAACTTAAAACAAAAAAAGCACTTTTATGGCCTCAATTCACATCATCAGGAGATGATCCAGATACAACAGTCGTGTGATGTCTCCGCCATTGAACATCTTCCCTAGAAGCCCTTCCACCCTACAACTAACAGTGAACTGAAGTGATTGATTAAGCAAGATTTTTTTAAGTGTACAAGGCAGACGTATATATTTAATATAGACCACACTCACACCACCCACTTACATACACGTGTGTACCTTACACACCTTAGAAAATTATCGGAGGCGCATAAGACCTCACAGAGCGTTGGCACATGTTTTTCGCTGAACGTGCACGTGTGTATAATCCTAAAATCGATGAACACCAGTGTCAAGTCTAGTGCTTAAATCTTAGTGAAGTGAATGCACACTTGTATGTTTAGCCATCTGACCACAAGTCATCTTCTCCTAATTAAGCAAGTTCATCGACTTTCCACACTAAAATTATAAATTCTACCTTGTGGCAACACTGGGACCATGCATCACATCTGTAGGGCTGATCACTTTCAAAACAACTTTATCATGAAAAGGTATCTCTGGAAAAAAATCCCCTAAAAAACTTGTTGTTAAAAAATGTACAAAATCATCCTTTGAAAAAATATTGCAACAATGGAGCTGCTCCCATCAATTTGATTACCCCAACTGTGCCATAAATAATCCACAACTGCTCTCCTACATGTACATGTCTCCCTAGCCGCAAGGCCATAGTGGCTTCTTGATTTTTGGATTGCAGGATACAACTAGTCCTAATCTTCTAGGGTCTAAAGTCTAAACTCTAAGCACCAGGATAGACTACAACACATGGCGAGTTATGCCACTATCTGAAAGTTACTGGTGCCCCTTTCTTCTGAAGTCAAGATTTTGTTTTGATTTGTAGGAGCTTTAGTAAGGAAGCTCATCATTGAGCAGGAAGTGCTTTATTGAAAGCCTCCAAAGGATCAGCTCATCCTTGCTTAATTATAGCTTAGCATATCGTATGGAGAAAATTTTGATGTACCAGCGTGTGCTACTGCTTCAGTCTTCAGTTCAAGGTTTAAAATAGCCGGCTATAGCCACCGCTATAGCCGGATTTAGCCTTTGGGAAGGCTAAAGGCTAAGAGAAATCACTTTTAGCGCTAAACATTTTTTCCCGCTATTAGCCGGATTTAGCCCGCTAAATCCGCTAAATGGACTGCTATTTAGCCGGCTAAGTCTGGAGGGAAAAAAATCTGAAATGGGCCGAATTCCCGTCTGGCCCAACTCGTGCTTAACCCTAGCTCCACAGCGCCACAGCCTCACGCGGTCACTCCTCAGCCTCCCGACTCCCAAGTCCGGACTTCGCCCGCCGCCGCCGCCACGCCTCCCGAGCCCGTGCCGCCCGCCGCCGCCGCCACGCCTCCCGAGCCCGTGCTGCCCGCCGCCGCCGCCACGCCTCCCGAGCCCGTGCCGCCCACCGCCGCCGCCACGCCTCCCGAGCCCGTGCCGTCCGCCGCCGCCGCCGCCACGCCTCCCGAGCCCGTGCCGCCCGCCGCCGCCACGCCTCCCGAGCCCGTGTCGTCCGCCGTCGCCGCTGCCACGCCTCCCGAGCCCGTGCCGCCCGCCGCCGCCGCCGCGCCTCCCGGCCGCGCCCACCGCTTGACCGCGCGCACTCCCGCACGGCGCGCTCCCACGACTTCGCGCGATCCCGTCGGTGGCGGCAGCTGAGGAAGATCATGTCCCAACCAGAGCAACAGCAAGGCAAGTTTTACACTTTTACTCTCCTCTGTTCCAGTGTTCTTCTTCCTTCCTTTGCTCCATTCAGACTTTAGAGATTGAGAGGTTTTAGTTTGAATAGCTAGCATGTTAGTGCAGGGATGCTCATATATTACTAATCCGCTAAATGAGGCTATTTGAGGCTATAGCCCGCTATAGCCTTTGTAACCTCTGCGGAACCCAGCCGCTAAATGTCTTAGCCGGCTATTTGAAACCTTGCTTCAGTTCAGTGTAAACTGTACTGGAGCTGCTTGATAATTCATGTGTCCTATTGCTGATGAGTAAGCTGTAAAAGTACAAATACGTTTAAAACACTGCAAATTTGCCGGTTATGACCCCACAAGTCAGTGGCACAACTGGCAAACGACATTACACACTGAACTGCGGCCACACCAAAGCTCTCCTTAACTGCAGAGCGAAGACTGGTAGTTCTTCCTCTCTTGACAATCAAAGCTGTGGCCCTGAGCTCTCTGCATGCACAGTCGCACACACTGTTTGAGGCTGACAGATGATGCAGTTGCCTTCCCCTCATTGAATTCTCTGGGTTTCTGAATTCTGACCTCTCAATTTGCACAGAATTGGTCCCATCGGATCAGAATTTAGATTTCAGAGCTATAGACTCTGGCATTGTCGAGTGTGTAGTGGAATGCTCGGCCCCTTCAAGCAATTCTGCAGATGCCACTGCTTTAGCATTCTCTTTTCCTTTTGGTCATGTCATTTGACAAGTCGTCGAGTAAAGTTAACCAACCGTGCGCTCGTGCTTCACTTTATTCTGCTTTTACATTTTGTAGTGCAAAGTTCTGTCTTTATCTCATCCAAATGGAACAAAGAATATCTTGCATAGAAAACCATTTTCAGAAAAGGAACCAAAAAAATGAAAACAAAGCAATATCTTTCTCTTTTGAAACTTCAGAGGGAGAGTGAGGGCTCTAAATTGAGACCAAAACTACAACATGCAGCTCTGGAAATCCGAAAGTACATCTGAGTTATTTAGAACACGATTACATGAACACCTGGAAAGTGCAAATCCTTCGAAAGAGAAACCAACAAGATTACAAGAAGAACACCCCAATCATCTCCCACACAACGAGGTCAACTATACCTGAAAACTTGAAGACATCGTCACATCTCAGCAGTGTTTGCCAACATGGACGGTTCAAGGTTCTTCTTGGCTAATGGCGACGGCGGTTAACTACTAATAAAAGTCTTGTAACTGTAAGCAGCAGATGGGCTCTGATCAGGCCTTGTGGCGAGGTTGATGCTGCTCCGCTTGCGCCATTTCCACGAGTCGGCCGGCGTGCTGGGCAGCGGCGGAAGCGGCAGGACGATGGGGCGACGGCACAGCCCGAACGGCCACCCCTCGCAGTCCCGGAAGCACTCCCACATCGCCGGTGACCGCATACGCATAGGAGGTGGCGGGTCCATGTCTGACGACGCCACGGTCGTCGCCCGGCTCGTGCTGCGCGAGAAGAAGCTCTTCACAGACAAGAACACCTCGCTCTCATCGTCGGCGTCGCAATCTCCATCATCAGTTGCCTCCTTCGCCTTCTTCTCCTCCTCCACTACGCACTTAATAGGACTTGAAACCTTCTCAAGGACGCTTCTCGGATCGAGTGGAGTGAATGACCAGACGAAAGTGCTCGACAGAGTCGGCGAGTCAACGCTGAACCTCGACCGCTTCTTCATCTGCCGGTTCCTCATCTCGTTGAGTATGACCTGCACCATCAACACAACAACACGAGCGTGCCATGCTTACCTTACGCGAATGGATCAAGAAACTTGTAGTTCTACATGCATATGCCACGCGCTGTTGGTATTACCTGCTTCGTGTCGAGCACATCGTCGAGGCTGCTGTCGTCGTCGCTGTCCTCGCCGGAGCTCCACCCGGCGGCGGGGATCCTGACACAGGGGACATGGCAGTGCGCGTAGGTCTCCCTGATGAGGGAGGAGAGGGACTTGCAGTGGTTGGTGGCGGGGAGCTTGGGGTGGTAGTCCTGTGCCAAGCAAGGCATTGTTCCTTACAAGGGATCGATCGATATGCTGCAGCGATCGAGTTGCTTCTAGTGCAACGTTCATGCGATCGCGGGTGGCAAGGAGTTGTGCGTATAAATGGGAAATTGTTGCTGTGGAGAATGCGTTTTTGGAGGGAGGATGTGGACGTGCATGACAAGTGCCCTGCAACTTAAAAGAGAGGCTCTCGATCGTACTAGAGCCTGTAGAGTTTGTAATCCTTTGGGTTGAAGGCTAAGTAAGAAATATTTGAGCTCGACTGTATACTAGAAATTGCGGCGTCGAGTTCTCCAAATAGAACTTACTGATTTTTTTTTGTGTGCTACGTGTTTAGTTGCTATATTCATCTGAATTAATCGTGTACTGTCAGTATGAAGATTGTCGTACTTTAAGTTACACTCTCCTAATCTGAAGTTGAAAAGGAGTCGCATCATCATTAGTAAATAGTGCCTCAACAAGAGCACAACTACAATACTTGTTCTTTAATCTACAAGTTTCTTGGTCCGAGGTACCAAACTGGTATGCTTTTCCGGTGAAACGTCGCCGTTTGGATAAATTTGCCTTCTTGACTACACTCACCCCGGCCCGGCACTAAATTCAGATGACTACTAACCGTGCAATGTACTCATCTGTGATTACCCTTATCATTATCATCGGGACATGACACCAGTCAACGGATTATCATCCCTTAAGAACTTTGTCTTATCCAATAATAAGTCATACCAGAGTATACGTAGTAGAATAATAATTAGATACATGGCAAGATTACAACAACCAGCTGCCATGCAGGGCTATGACTCCAACATAATACATATTGATTTACATTATCCCAAAAACGCTACTACTGAAGTTCAACCCTAGATCCTATTTATGCAACAACTGTATAACGAAAGGACACATGGATTATTTATATACCCTGACTCTCTGAGACGGGGTGCAATAGCGTGCCTATTCGGCCCAACTGCCAAGTAAGGTGTCCATCATCCTCTGGTCCTCGATACGATCACCCTCGTCCCACGTGGTATCTTGTGAGCCTATAAACCTCACATCTAGTCTAAGGTTATCCCCAGCCAAAATGAGATCTAACAAAGGAATTTAATAACAAAGGTGAGTACAACGTACTCAACCAGCATTATTAGTAACAAATGCAATGGTGCACTCATCTCTTCATAAATACAATTCCTATTCCACTCCTTCCTCAATAGTAAAATAGATTATTAAGTTAAAAAGAGAACTTGCATGTTTTAGTATTCCAAATACTATTAATCATCTCGGTGAAAAGAAAGAACCCCAATCGGCCTCCGTAGCTGCTAGTCTAGAAGACAAACATGAATTCATGATTTAATTAGCACTGTGCAGGTTTGTGTCACTTTACTCATATCTACTCTAAGCTGTTTGCAACTGGGTCATCCACATTTTCTTAGATACTGTGCCAAGTTAGAGTGCAAAACGTTTTCCCTATTTTCATTATTATATCTTCACCTGACTATAAGGGGCGGTGTAACCCTCTTCCGACACTCCACTATGCTAAATATAGGTGCCAGGCTCACCACTTCTACGCTCTATACCAGTTCTAGATCCGCCTGCTTGGATTCACTACTTCTGGGTCTACGCTAGTTCTGGTTTCCTCCAAATCATGTAGTTATAGTACATATCCATGTGGAGAATATAATAACATTGTAGGGTAGCATTTTTTGCTTATCAAAACAAGAATATGGTTGACACTAGGAAATATAGCTCCATACCCGAGTAAGAGTTGTTTAATCCTTATATTATAACCATATATAGTAAAAGTAATTTTTCTTAAGTTGGATCTACCCAACTGCTCCTTCAGTTAGATATGTCTTACTCTAATCTCTTTTCCTTTCTCATCTATCCACCATTCTTTTGAAAAGTCATTTTAATGCTCCTTCAGTTGAATCTTTCATTCTCTAATCTCTTTTCCTTTCTTATCTATCCACCATTCTTTTGAAAAGCCATTTTAATTTAACAGATGATGATACATATATTATAAAAGTAATTTTTCTTAGTAATGTAAATTACTCAGAGTGATCAAGGGCGAGCTTGCCTTGGTATGTGTAGTATGCCTCGGCCTCAACTGTGGCTTGTACAATTCTCTCTTCTGGACCGGGTTCGTCTTTTGCATTATAGAGCATATTTTATGTTTTAAGTAATCTGATTTAATAGACAATTGTGTCGTATTACAGTATTGAGCTTCGCTTGAGGTTTTATATTTGTTGGAATTTATTCATTTTGGTGATTTATTTGATTTCCATTATTTCTAAACATTCTGGCCCACTTTCCCTCTAAGCCCAACTCTCTCTCTCTCTAACTGGCCCTAGTACTGCTCCAATGTGGAACTGACCCGATCTGCTCATGGCTAGCCCACACCAACACACATGCACGTGCACACTAGCACGCACACCATACACACGCACACTAGCACACACACCTCTCTCTTCCTCTCCCTCTCTCAGTCTCTCTCCCTACCGACGCGCAGCTACCGACACTCACTCCCTATCGTGATCCCCACAATATTGCCTCTCCTCCACCATCACCCAGCAGCACCGATGGTTGTAGATCTCTGCGTGTCTCCGCCGAATCAGGCACCTTACCTCCTTGGTGTCGTCGTCTTCCCCGCCCAACGCCTCATAGTTCTCGCACCTCTTCTTCTCCTCTCCTCCAGCCGGATCCAACGTCGGTGGTAGTGGATTAAAGTGTGGCACTATCAAATCTACACTTTCCCCTCTACTCCCTAGCTAATCTAGCTCTAACTTTTACTATTATTTTGAAATATTATGGTTTAATTTTATTTTGAGATTGCATGGGATTGATTCGGAGGTAATGATGTGGTTCCACGTTTGAGCAAGCCATGACAAAGCTCGGGGGTCCTGTGTGCACCGAGGAGCATGGCATAACCCACTAGGCGCGCATAGGCGGCCATCCACGATTCGGTCACCGCCGTGAGCTAGAGATGATTTTTTGTGAGATTTGGGGATGAAAGGGACAAGGTTGTGGGGTATCCTACCTGATTTAGTTGGGCCAAGGCCAACTTGGTGGCAGTGGTCCTCTCCCATGTGCTCTCCCAAGTGGCTAGCCTACTCCTCCTTGGTCTCCTCTGGCCCTGGCCCCATCCTCGCTCTAGGGCCACCGAGGACATGGGTCACCTTCTCCTCCTCGGTTCTTCCCCAACTCCTCTTATGCTTTCTCCCCCTTCTCTAACACCGCCATGGTGGCTTCAAACCCTTAGTTTTTTGCATGCTTGACTTCGCTCGAATGGGATTTGGGAGGAGAGGTGGGTGAGGATTGAGGGTGTGGTGTGAGCTCTTTCTCGCTCTGGTGACTTTGGGGAACTGCATCTGCATGCGCACGCCGCCTTCATAAATGTGGCTTTGCGGTTGTCGTGGCAGCGTCGCATCATGCGCTTATTATTAACTCGTTTCTGGCTTGCTTCCACGGTGCGGTGCTCGCGCGTCGCGGCAATAATGTGTGTGTTCGTCGTCGTGGCCGTAGTTTTCGTGGCTTCTCTTAAAGCAAACGCTAAACCAACCTCGAACCCAGTCTATGCCACGTGTGAGGCGAGACCGAACGAACGCTACTGCGCATTGGTTCTCAACGATGATGAGGTCACCAAGCACCGAGGAGAGAAAGACAGAAGCCTAGAATTTTATGCAACCTTCTCGTACAAGGAAAAGGAAAAATGAGATCCAACATTTCCGATAGTGGTTTCATGTAGCTTTCAGGAGCATGGGGAATCAAAGATCAAGATGGGCAAAGTTTTTTTTATTCCTTATCAATATAGAAGGATCTTGTGCGGTGAGAATGCGATTCTGAAAACGAAATGCTTCGTTTGTCCAGTAAGAATCGGTAGAAAAAGATAAAAGGAAAAGTGCAAAATGATTACTTAGACAACTAATTAAACTGGGTGAATAAGTTGCCTTTGTTTGTACTAATGCTTTGCCATACTCCGGTGCAACTATTCGGCAGTACAAAAATGAATCTGCCAAGCAAACATTGGTAGTATAAAAAAAGAGATCAACAAGCAAAAATACAAATCTCAAGACATCTTTTTGCTACACTTGCTGGGTACTAGTTCTAGACTTCTAGCCAAGTGCTTCTAGTCCTCTGAAGTCTGAACCGCAAATCTGCCAAGCAAGCACAAGTTTAGGGATGTTATTGAGATCAATCAAGAGTTCTAGCATGCATGGCCACCGAAGCATCCACATGTGCCACCGGCTGGCCGGTGGAGCTGCCGAGATGGAGACAAGCGATGACAACGAGGGAGGGAGGCAGCCTGGCACGGAGAGGCGGATTACTCGCCCGCCCCCCTCGCTTATCTCGCCATGTCTCACTCTCTTCCGTTTGATTTGTTCGGCGAGATTATTCAAATTCAGAGCATACTGAACTTGTGCGGGGAGGTCACCCGCAACCGCAAGGGCGAGCATGTCCCGCTGCTCCTCGCCAGAGCAAGGGAGCGCGTCGTCGGTGACCACTCCTACACCTCCTTCTCCAGCTCTCCCTCTTGGTGGTGTGCCGCGTTGCTCTCTGCCTGTCCAAAAGATTCTAGAAACCTCCTCGAAAAGTTGTACTTCTTTTTTAGCCCGTTCCAAACGGTTTCAACTTTTTTGCTTCTAAATTTTGGTTTTTTTTTGCTCTTTTGTATTACTTTGTATTGTCCCAAAAGATATAGCAGTGTTTCCCCTCATGTGTATGAGCACTGTTTGGGTATGTTGAGGTTGAAGAGGCTACTACTTATTTACTACATTCTTTTCACTTTTTCAGCTAATTTTTGGTGTTGATTTCTTTTAATATTTATTATTTATTAGACTAATAAGTCATAACTAAAAGTCATTGACCACAGGAAAAAAAACACCAAAAAATGGGCACGATCACCCACGCTCTTTGCCACGGCGGCGGGCAGAATGGCGCATCGGCGCAGTGCTTCACTACCAAGCGACTATCATTATCTCCGGTGCTTAGATTTCTGCTAAATAGGAATTTAATTCTCCAATGCAAGCACTTGCTTATGAGTACTTAACTGATCCCAAAATGAACCCCAAAAATACAGGAGCCCCTCCTATGAACATCAGCTCTTATCTACCATCGGTTCTAAAGGTTTTGTTGTTTTCTTTCTCCGTCATGGCAAAGAAAGTACCCCTGAAATTCATAGTTTTACACGGAATTTCTTTCATTCAAGACAAGTTTTGCACTGAAAATGTAACGATAATACACCATTGAACTGAGTACTTTATTCAAATAGGATACTAATCGCCAGGATTAGAACTTTATTCCATTTCCATATCAATTTTTGCCCTTTCGTATACTAGTGCCTCTTGGAAACTAATCAGACAACTGAGCTACACACCAACTTATGCATTTACTCAGTTTCTCGCCGCTGGGGAAATATGATCGTTTGTTTGAGTCACGCAGCCGGACAAGGAAACCGAGGAAGAATCTCAACGCTGTATGTGTACCTATAACCTCCGCATTTATCATAGATTACATTTGCATTTTCTGCGTCGTACTTTGAGATGATGAAAGATGATGCACCTCATATGTCTACGAAGTACAGATTATAGTTTAGCAAGGGTCTGACTGTAAGCTGGGTCAATGCAGACAACTACCTGAAAAGGTTCCACATGAAAAACTGTAAGTTGCATTCCAGTAGACAAGAAACAGGCTAGGCCGTTGTTATGTAGACGGTGGTACCTTGCCAACACTCTTGCCAGAATGAAGATATTCTACCGCATCTGCCGCTGAAGCAACACCCAAGAATTTCTTGGGGTCAAGGGAAACCTGTTTGTATGTGGTGTGCCATACAAAGCTAAGTTAGAAAAAAAAACATAGATATTTAATATTATTTTATGATGACAGAATAGCAACCCCATACTGAGACAAACTAATGGGAAGAAGCTAAATAGGAAACTAAGACACGAAAAATGTAGAATACAGTATCAAATTTTTAGTGCGAAAAATAGAATAAGATAAATAACAAGGAAATGGGAAGAAGCTAGATAGCAAAGGCAGGAGTGCAATGACAACAAAGTTGGTGTGCACAAGAAACTTGATATTTCTTTGCTAATTATTATGTAGAGAGCTTAGTTTGTTCATTGTTTTTTTTTTCTCGAACCCGCAGGAGAACTGCGCATCATTGAATTAAGAAGAAGAAAATGTTGATACAAACGAGTCTAGACGACTCGACACACCCCCCTAGGGGGAAAGCAAAAAACAAAAACCAAAACCAAAACAAAAACAAAAACAAAAACAAGCAGGCATCACTGCCAAAAACTACGGAGCCCCTTTGCTCCCGCCATACACCACATATTGACCTCCTCTCTAATGTCCCGCATGATAACATTGTGGTTGGGAGAAGCACCCTCAAAAACACAACTATTCCTATGCTTCCAAGTCCACCAAGCCACCAATACGACCAAGGAGTTGAAACCCTCGCGAAGAGCCTTGGGAACCCCTTGTGAAGCTTGACGCCACCAATCTGTGAAAATGCAGTCATCCAACTCCGGAGCTAAATGCTGTAGACCAATCCGAGATAACACTGAAGACCACACACTCCTTGTAAACACACAAGAAGTGAGCAAATGTTGCACAGTCTCTTCCTCTTGATCACAAAATGGGCAATGCTCCGGGTGATCAAGTCCACGACGGGCCAAACGATCCGCTGTCCAACAACGATTTAAAGCAGCCAACCAAACAAAGAATTTGCAACGAGGAGGGGCCCAGGTTTTCCAAATTGCCTCCCACGGCTCAAATTCCACAGATCCCTCTAGAAAACGACGGTAGGCTGATCTTGTTGAGAATTCACCAGAGGGAGACGGCGTCCAAACATGCTGATCCTCCATGCCTGGAGTGAGCACAAACCCGGATAAGAGGTCCCAAATGCGGAGATACTCTAAAAGTGCCTCACTAGGTAGGCTACCTCTAATATCACGAATCCAAGTGCCATCACTTAGTGCCTCTTGAACTGTTCTGCTATTAGCAATTCTTTTTGGCACAAACAAACAAAGGCCAGGAGCAAAGGTAAACAAGGAATTTCCATGCAGCCATTTGTCCTTCCAAAAAAGTGTTCTGCTGCCATCCCCCACAACAGAAGAGATTGAGACGGAGAACAAGGCCACTGAATGAGGGTGCACTTGAATAGCAAGCCCAGCCCAAGGCCGGTCGGGTTGAGTCTTTTTTAGCCACAGCCACCTCATTCTAAGAGACCATCCAAGCACTTCTAAATCAAGAATTCCCAAGCCTCCTAGCTGAATTGGCCTCTTGACCCGATCCCACGCAACAAGGCAATGGCCTCCAATTACATCTTTGCGACCTTTCCAAAGGAAAGCTCTCCTTATCTTGTCAATAGCTTTAAAAACCCACTTAGGAAAGTCTAGTGCTATGAGCTGATAGATGGGCATAGCCGTAAGCACTGCACGAATGAGGGTGACCCTCCCAGCCGGGTGCATCATGGTTGCCTTCCAACCTGGTAGCTTAGCAGCAATCTTGTCAATTATTGCAAGGAAATCAGCCCTAGAAAGAGACTTGATCGACAGAGGAAGCCCCAAATACTTGCAAGGGAACTCTTGCACCTTGCAAGGAAAGGAGGTTTGCACAACTTCAATAACATGGTCGTGGCATTGTATCGGGCTCACCGAGCATTTAGAGATATTGGTGACCAAACCGGAAGCCTCACCAAAGACCCTTAGAATCTCCTTGATTAAAGCCAATTCATCCAAGCAGGGTCTTAAGAAGAGAATTACATCATCTGCATAAAGAGAAACTTGCTGACTAGCCCCTCGGGAAAGAAGGGGCTGCAATAGCCCACTGTCACTTGCTTTATTGAGCAAAGCATTAAGCACATCCATGACTATAATGAAAAGCATTGGCGAAAGAGGGTCTCCTTGCCTTAGCCCCCGTTGATGGTGAATCCGATCTCCTGGCACCCCATTAACCAAAACTCGAGTTGTGGAAGATCTCAACAAACTAGATAAAATGCTGCACCAAACTGGCCCGAAACCCAAATATCTCAATACTTGCAACAAGAAAGGCCAAGACACCGAATCAAAGGCCTTCGATATGTCCAATTTGAGAAGGACTCTTGGTTCCTTTTGCCTGTGCAGCAGCTTGGCTGTTTGTTGCACCCAAATGAAATTGTCATGAATGCATCTTCCTTTGACAAAAGCACTTTGGTTGGGGGACACCAAATCCTTGAGCTTGGGAGCCAATCTGTTTGCTAATAATTTAGTGACCAGCTTCGCAAAACTATGCACTAGGCTTATAGGCCGGTAATCTTTGATTTCCGCCGCCTCGGGAGACTTGGGCAACAGGGTGATGTAGGCTGAATTGAGGAGGATCACACTGCTGACATCTCCTTGTATCATTCGGCTTAGGGCAGCCAACATGTCCTCCTTAATTATATTCCAGCAGGATTTATAGAAACGCCCGGTATACCCATCGGGACCTGGAGCCTTATCTGCTGGGAGAGATTTAATTGTTGCCCAAACTTCCCCCTCCGAAAAACTTTGCTCAAGAGATGACAGATCAGTCGGCTCTTTATAAAAGGATTCCAGGTTGAGCGTGCATTCTCTTTGGGCTGCTGTGCCAAGAAGGTTAGAGTAGAATTCCCAAACTGCTTCCTGCTTCTCTTGTTGACTAGTGACAAAGCTGCCTCCCACTTTAATCTTGGCCATGAAATTCTTCCTCTTTCTGTACCGAGCCTGCTGATGGAAAAAAGCTGTGTTTGCATCTCCTTCTTTTAACCAGCTTAATCTAGAGCGTAAACGGGCAATTGTGCGCTCAAGCGAAGCAAGCCCAAGCACATGCCACTTCAACTGCCGACGGAGCCAAGTCTCTTCACTAGACAATAAGCGAGTATCTTGTGCAATCTCCAGACGATGCAAGATTTCCTTAGCATATTGCAATTGAGTCTTGACATTACCCACTCTCTTATGGCTCCAAGACTGCAAGTCGCGAGCAAGACGGCCCAACTTCATGGAGAAAAGTTGCAGTGGGCAAGGGGCTACAACTGGCCCAAGCCAGGAGCTCTCAACAACCTGCAAGAAGCCATCAAGTTTGGGCCAAAAACTTTCGAAGTGAAATCGACGCTTTCCTTTAACATTGTCCGTCAAACCGAGAATTAGAGGGCAGTGATCAGAAATCAAAGAAGCCGAGCTCTGCAGAATACAATCCGGGAACAGCTGCTCCCAATCAGTGGACATGAAAACCCGATCAAGCCGCACCAAGGTAGGCACATCCCGCTCATTGGACCAGGTGAATTTGCGCCCAAGCAGGGAGATTTCTTCCAGCTCCATATCATCCAAAAAATGGCGGAAACGACCCATCAATGCTCTATTGGTATTGGAGTTGTTCTTGTCTTCAGCCATGTATATGAGATTAAAATCCCCTCCAATGGCCCACGGCCCCTGACAGACCTGCCGAATACCCCGCAACTCTTGCAAGAATTGAACTTTCCGGTCATCAGATTGGGGACCATAAACCCCCGTAAACCACCAAGCAGGCCCATTTTGAGATTCAAACTGAACCGAGACCGAATACGAATCAACCCGAGACGAGAGAGCATGCCAAGTATTGCCCTTCCAAGCCACCAGCACTCCTCATCTCGTTCCATCTGCCGGGAGCACCACAAATTGATCGAACTCCACACCAAGCACCGAGCCAACCAAAAGACCTGAGATGGATTCTTTCTTTGTTTCCTGCAAGCGTACCATGACCGGCCGAATGGAGCTGACCAGATTCCTGACACTATCACGCCTTGCTTTGCTGTTAAGTCCTCTCACATTCCAAATTAAAATAGAAGACATTGATCACGAATTGCTGGGCGACCAAGAAACTTTCGCAATCAGCACTCAACAGCGGCAGCCGAAGATTCTCCTGGTGAAGGTGGCTGCCAGCCAAATAACGCTGCAAGCGCCGCAATATGAGCCTGTGAAAGGGGCTTGTCAAAGAGGCGGCAATAATTCTCCAGCTGTTGCTCACCGAAAAATTCCTGATCTTCCACCATTCCTAGCTGATGCATGATCTTCCTTTGAGTTTGAAGGACTAGAGGCGAAGAGGCCCCAATTTTGGTCCCCAGCCTTTTGCTTCGTCGAAGCACAAAATCAGGAGGGAGTTGCTTAGTGCTTCGTTTCTGGGCGACGGGAGGAGGGAGCAGACCATCAGTGACTTGTCTCACCTCATCGATGAAAGCTCTGGCCGGGGTAGACAGCTCATGGCTGGGCATTTGCCGCTGAGAGTGGCGTCGGCGGCGCCTACTGTAGACGGTGGAAATTACGCGAGAGTCTACGGCCGGCCCGGAAGGAAAATACGGCTCCTCTGCAGAACGCTGAAATGCTTCCTCTGGAACGGCAGAGCAGACGCGGGCGGTCTCCTCTGGAACGGCAGAACACTCGCTGGCGCCCTCGTCTGGAAGGGTAGAGCACCCGCGAGCATTCTCGCCAGGACGCGCACCACACTCGGGCGAATTGGGCCGGGTTCCCAAGCCAGCGGCCCGCCCAGCCAAATCTGGGCCAAGAACCAGGTCGGGGCGGGAAGGATCGACCGGGACTGGGTCTGGCTGCACCGAGCGGGAGCGGGAGCGTTGGGAGTCAGCACCCGGGGGCAAAGTGCCGGCAGCAGCAATAAATGGAGGGGCAGGAGGGGGCGACCGCAAGCACTCTGCGCCAACTCCCAGCGCTGGAGGCGCCTCCTCGGGCAGAGCAGCAGCTGGTCTCGGAACTACCCCGAGCTCCGGCTGGAGATCTTCTCCAACCTGGCAGATCTCAGCGCCTGGCTCAGAGGGCGCCACGTGGTCAACGACGTGACCCGCGAGCGACCTAGTGGGCCCAATACGGTGCTTGACAGGGACGCGACCTGCCTGGGGAGCTGCGGAGGTCTTCCTCGCCGGCGTTCTGCCCCGGTGGCGCGGCGGAGAGGACCGCTGGCGGAGTCTGGCCGCTGCCTGGCCGAGGACGGCCGCGACCTGGCCGATGATGGTCGCGGCCTGGTCGAAGGAGGCGTCGGAGAGCGCAAGCCGGAGGGATTCCACCGCTTCGGAGATCACCTGCCCGGACGCACGTCCCCGACGACCCGAGGAGTGACGGCGCCGCCGAGGCCGCCCTGCAGAGACGGCACCGCCGCCCACCGTCGGAGACGAAGACGCGCCTCCAGAGCCAGCACCGCCATCCGCCGTCAAGGACGAGGAAGCCACCGCCGGGGAGATACGCCGCCACACCGAAATGCGTCCTTGCGACGGAGGAGCTCCACGACAGGCATGAGCGCGATGGCCAAGACCCAAGCAACGAAAACATCGCACCCGGCAACGACAGTCCGCAGCACGGTGCGAAGCCGAGAAGCAGTTGAAACATTTTCCGCGGAGGTCCACCGGAGCCGGACGCCGAGCGCCACCACGCGATCCTCCCCGAAAACGGCGGCGGCCAACTACCTTCTGCCAGCCTTCCTCAACCGGTCCCGGGGACGACGCCCGGCCAGGAGGAAGATCAACACGGCCGCCGGGGACGCGGGCTGCATGCTGGCGGACCGCAGGCTGACGCTCCGGCACCGCGGAATCCTCGCCGGCCGGTTTGGAAGAAGCCAGCACGACGTCGCGAAAAGAAGGCAGCGGCGCATGCCTGGAGACAAACGGGGAGGCGGGCGGAGAAACCTCCCTCCAACGCTCCAGCTTCGAGCGCCCTGCTGCGGGGGAAGACGGCGACTGGGAATTGGGGGAAGTGGCCGGCGCTCGGGGTGGCGCGACCGAGGAGGTGGCCGCCGAGTCCGGAGTGGACTTCGGCGTGCGGCTGAGAGGAAGCATTCTCCAGTTTGTTCATTGTGATACGAACAGATTAGTGTTTACAAGAATGTATATAAGTAAAACATAGCTCGGTTCATAATCAATCCCACATTAGAGAACAACCGAGGTTAGTACTAGTTCCCAGCTAGGTAGAGCCGTAGAGCACTGGAGTCCAAAATCTAACCTCAAGTATTAATTCAGTTGGAAAGAAGCCAGTTTCGGTAAAAACAGGTGAATTGGGGAGCTCTGTGTTTTTTCCATTGTTTGAAAATACTATTATGGAGCAATGTTTCCTATGTGAGGATATATGAACAGTAGCAAGAATTGGTAAGAATTTCTGCTTTGTTAACCAAATACAGGTCCAACGGACATAGCTGTCTGGTACTGCCATTTTTTCGACTATTGTCACACAGTACCAAACAAACGAACACACATTATGAAGCATACCTTTAGCTTTCCAGAGGCATACAGCTCAAAAAGTTTATCAAGATGATCTTGCCACAGATGAGCGTATTGAATCAGGAAAAATCCAGCCTGAAATTGGATAGGAAAGAGCTCATGGTTTTAAGAAGTACACTACAAAAGAATTCTATTGGATCAAACATCTATCTGTATGGCTTAACGGCTGTCCCATACAGTTTATTTAGTATGCATATAACTTTTGAGCAAGTGGTTTATAGCTACTGAAAAGTTTGATATCTGTTATTAAAAATTGTAATTCTAAACCTAGATATAAAAAGAAAGATTCCATTCCTAGCTAAAGGTTGTTGCTTGCCTATTATTGCTATTTGCTATGGTACTCTTAAATTTCATACATACTACTAAAAAACGAACTCAAACCATGTTGGCACTTATCTGTTCAATGGGCAAAATGAACATCAGTTATAATACTACAGTAAGAACTAGCTGGATGCCCGACGCATTGCTGCGGGTACTCTTGAGGTACATACTAACCATATGGCACAGAAAAAGTTCAAACATAGATGGCCGTTATTTCTTCCTAATCAGATCCAACAGCTAAAATTTACTTGATTATGTGGATCTGTGGAACAGAAAAAAAAAGAAAGTTGATCCCAAGCTTGGGTTATCATAGAGCCAATACATATGCATTGTTTCCTGGCCAATTTATGAAAAGAACATTGTATAAAAATGCAGTACATGCCAACAAAGAAGTTCAGCTGTTCTGCTGCAACACATACCACAGTTTGACTTTTAGCAAGAATCTTCTCACATAATCCAGTGTAATTCTTAGGCTTCCATCCATTCTCTCCTTGATACTGAAAACATCAAAGATTGCTCACAACCAGTAGGTACCAAATACAGGTGTAAGCTATGACATTTTATTAGAAACAACTACAGGGAAAACAGGATGATAACCAGGGAAACGCAACTCCACATGTACATGGACGTCCATGCACTATCCTAACATTACAGAACCATAATAGATCAAAGATCTTTCCAAGGTACACTCCAAGTCTCCAACTAAAAATGCAGATGCATAATGGCCAGATTCTGTATTAACAATTATCAATGACACTTCAGACTATCCCATAGAGGTGCTTCTTCTCTCTACCAAATGAAAATTGCATGAAGCATAAAGTAACTGTGGTTACTAATGACTAATGACCTGTGCAGATCAGCTCCTCATTTGTTTTAAAACTCTGAAATTTTCTTTTTGGTGAAGCACAGAACAAAAGTTTCCATATTCCCCCTAGGATAATTCGTTCATGGTCCTGTAGTTACTAAATTTTTCAGTATTCAGTGTATAATGATTAAAAAAATGAGTTTCAAAAGCTGTCAACATTACCTGAGAGATCATACCAATTACAATGAGACGTCCATGGACTGCAAGTGCATTCAAGCACAAGTCAAACATTTCCCCTCCTACAGATTCATATATGATATCTACACCTCTTGGGAACTCTTTTTTCAGAACCTGGAATCAAACACTTAAACAGTATTAATTACTAAACTCATTGAGAAGACCAAATAAGGGATCAATGTAAATTAATTACAGTCGCTTGAAAGTTCAAACTGATAATTTCAGCAACACTATTAGTAAGTATAAGCATTCTCTACAGAGACATTACAACATAAACGTAATGCAAGCATTCCCAACAAACATTATGGATTATCCATGGCACGTGAAAGGATATACGAGTGTGGGTTACATTACTTGTGCACATTTGTGTCAACATATGAAATAAGTAAAGGAGATGCTATGCTATCAAGCCAGGGTTCTGAAAACCGGCAGTTACCGGCCGGTAACCGGATTTCCCGGTGGGTACCGGGAAATTAAAAACCGGTTGGGTTTTTTCGAAGTCTTTTGTGACTGCGTAATGCACCTCCTAGGTTGATTTAAACCTTTTTTGTACTAGATTACCTATTGTATGTGTTAAATATGCTTCGAAACATCCCTAATTCAACTTTTTCTTGTATTTCCCGTTTTTTTAGCGGTTTTTAGCGTTTTCTCCGTTTTTTTGGGCGGTAACCGGCCGGTTTTTCCGGTTACCGGTTTCAAATTCAAATTTCAAAACTTGAAATTTGACCGGGTTTTTTTCCGGTTACCGGCCAGGAACCGATACCGGCCCCCCGCCGGGATTTAGGCCGGTACCGGGTTTTGGAACCTTGTATCAAGCTTAAACACATAACACACAAACCACACAATATAGCAAAATTGCATTACAAGCAGCAAAAGTATGAAAAGTAAGGTTGGAAGAAAACACACATCTTTGATCCTTTCATTTTGGTAGTTGATAACACGATCAACTCCTAAGGAAGCCAGAAGTGCAGCTTTACTTTCGCCACCACATGTGGCAACAACCTTGTTGCCTGCTAGTTTTGCGAGCTGATGAAGTGATAAGAAAACATTCAGAACATAAGGATATGGTTCAGTGTTAAAAATTAATAAAAGTTGCTTTACAAAACAGAATAACATATAACCAAAAAAAGAGGACCAAAGATGATAACTTTACCCTTGCCCTTAAAATACCATATTCAATGCATCAAAAAATACATGTAAGGGGCCACAACAGGGCCCAAACGCTAGTTAACTGTCATAGACAAAACTATACATGTTCCAACTTACATTAAATAGTTATCTTGTGCAAGTTTCAAAAGGAAATTTCAAGCATTACATTTATACCTCCTAGATATAAACTATAGAGGTAGATGAGCAATTGAGCAATACATCAAACAAAAAGAAAGGCATAGTAATAGTATCAATATGGAATCAGCTGACCTGAACAGCAAATTGTCCTGTTCCACCAGCAGCTGCTGTAACTAAAACAACTTGCCCAGATGTCATTTGGCCTGCCTGAAGGCAGAAGTCAACCCCATATCAGACCAGGAAGGAAGTTATATTCCAACACTGAACTTAAAGTTTGGCGGACCAAATATGAGGTCAAAACCACATTGTATATGATAAAGAAAACAAAAGAACTGTATATCAAAATAACCTTTTCAAGAGCAATTGAAGCAGTCAATCCTGATGTTAACATAGCGACGACCTCTGGGTCTGGTCTTGGCACTGGAAGAAGATGTTTGGCTGGAACCTTTCATCAGAAAGATGTAAAGAAAAAAATTGTAACTGACAGACAGAGGTAACAATATTCAAAACTCAAAAGGCTGGACATGATTTCATTCAAAGGAGGACACTTGTTAGTTGGTAATTTGGTGTGTAATAAAAGGACACAGCTATACCAGCGTAAATTCAGCATAGCTCCCAAAAGTCATAAGGGCCACAGGAGTGCCAACTTTAATATGGTTCACTGAATCTCCAACAGAAGCAACAATTCCCACAGCCTGCATATATTAAAATCTTCATTAGAAAAAGGTAAGGAAAATTAAGGGGGATCAAAACTAGCCCAATTGTTGCATAGAATATAATAACAGTCTAATTTCGCATGCTGCAATTATGCAGAATGCAAATGAGGCAAACAAAAAACAACGAGATGCAAAAATTTTGAGTTACCAGGCAGCAATTCAATTAAGTATCGTAATGCCTATGCAGCAACAGCACATTAAACATAAGAAATGCAAACATATTTTGATGTAAGTATGTGGCGTGCCACAGAGTTCTTTGTTTTTCTTAACATACCAACCATAATTTATGCTATGTTGCAATTGATCACAAAGAGTTATGGACATGATTACCATTTTTGCACCATGTGGGATGGCAACAACAAAACTGATAGCCCCGCTGCTGTGAGTTTAGTGCCCTAGCTCTGATACAATATTATGAATATTGTATGTATATTCACGTAGCCCAATGAGCAAGATATATAAAGAATACAAGGGACTATATGCAAAAATAATCCTACACATAGAACTAAATACAAAAGAGATAAGCCTACTCTAACAAAAAAAAACATTAACCTACATTGAGCATGATATGAACAAGAACTTGTGAACACTGCTCACCTCAAAACCAGCATCAAATGGAAGGCGTGCAGCAGTTTCTCTAGTGTCACCACTGAAATAACGTCCAGAGCTGAAGTTGACCTGCAAAGTACCATTAAAATCTTCCAAAGGTTAATCAATAGGAAATGAAAGAAAAGAAACTGGAAAAACAAATCCAAGGACTTACATCACTAGCATTTACACCAGCGTATATTATTTTAACTAGAGCACTATGTGGTTCAATGGGCAATCTCAATCGCACACGATCAAGTCTTGTAGCATTGCGGAAATTGTGGCTGAGTGTGTGAACAACTCTACAAAATCATCATCAAGAGACGATCATTAATAAAATAAGTGCAATTTTGAATATCCCCACAAAACTTACAGTGTGTGAAACATGATAAGTGACAAGCAATATAGTATAAATTATAAAATAACTTTTGGACACTTTTGTTGTGCTGCCTCTCACACCATAACCATATCATATTGAGCCATTACAGGGGATACATAACATAGATTTCAGAAATTGGCATTCATGTCATCTATTAGAAACAGCATTTCATGGAAATCAATGCAGCGTAATCCAGCCATCCAGGTCGTTTTTGCACAGTTATCCATTGTTGCACATAACAGAGTACAGTTTCTCTTTACAAAATTTTATTACTGCAAGCCTGGAGAGAATGTTTTGAGACAAAAAATCGAGGTTATTTTGCACTTATACCAATCTTTCAAGAAAGCATGGACCCTCCACAAAGAGCTATCAGACATCGGACAGTGGCTCAAGCGCTTAACAACCGATCTTGGGTAAAGGACATAAAAGGTGCATTAATGGTACAGATTTTAGTGGATTATTTGCATTTATGGGACTTGGTCGATAATATTATTTTGCACCAGAAAGTGCCTGATCAGCACAAGTGGCGCCTTACTAACTCTGGTTCCTACTCTAGTAAGTCTGCATACAATTCCTTCTTCTTTGGGTCCATTAAGTTTGCACCTTGGAGGAGAATCTGGAGATCCTGGGCACCTCTGAAGTGTAAATTTTTCCTGTGGCTTGCGGTCAAAAATCGGTGCTGGACGGCAGATAGATTATCCAAACGGGGTTTACCTCATCCTGCTGCTTGCTTATTATGTGACCAAGCTGAAGAAACCATCCAGCATATTTTAGTTTCTTGTACTTTTGCTCGGCAAGTCTGGACCTTGGTCTTGCAGAAGCTTGGACTTGCAGCAATTGCACCTGGTATTGATGCAACACGTTTCTCCAGCTGGTGGTGTGGTGCTGTCAAGAAGATACCTAGGGAGATAAGGAAGGGTTTTAACACTTTAGTCATCCTAATTGCTTGGGAAATATGGAAGCATAGAAATGCTTGTGTGTTTGAGGGTGCAAATCCAAATGTGCAAGTGGTTCTCCAGGCGGTGAGCACTGAGAGCAGCCTTTGGTGCTTTGCAGGAGCCTCTGCGCTCCAAGAGCTGCTCCTTCAATTGCTCCCCCGTTGAGTGCGGTTGAGTTTTCCTTGGTCGTGTTGTCGTGGGTATGAGTTGGAGTTCTTCGGGGGTGTTTCTGGGAGTATACCTCGTGCCTCTCCCTTGTTGTTTTTTCCTTTTTGTTTCTCCTATCTTAATGAAATGACACGCAGCTCTCCTGCGTCGTTCGAGAAAAAAAAATATAACAAAAGGAAGTAACAGTAGAGTCAAAGCTGGGCTATTTGGTCAGGTATTCTACTAGCAAATGTCAAGTGCCCAAGAAAAAAAAAGAAAAGAAATTAGAATATCTGAGCTTTGACTCGAACTCACAACCCCTGCATGAAAATAGCAAGATCTTGATTTCTTAGATGCAGAACGTGATGATCAAAATAATTTTCTAAATAGGGATGATAAGTGTGTCAGCTGGGGTATACAATACAGACACATCTTTTCTGTTAGCAAATGATGCAGCAATATGAAAAACATGTGCCCAAAAGTTGTTTGCTTTCTGTTTAAGGGATTGAATCAGTGACTTTAACCATGTTAGGGAAGGATTCAAACAAGACAAACCTAAAAAAGTACTGGACAGCAGTTGTTGTTTACTTAAGAATGTTCCACAAGAACTTAGAAATATATAAATATAACGTAGCAGGACTACTTACATCTTCTCAAAGAATTCAGGTGTTTGGACGCTAGGAAATATATCTTTTGTTAATGTTCTTTTTGACTTGGTGGGATTCAACAGATACTTTCTTCGTTCCTCTGGTGTTGGCCAGTATTCCATCCCTCTTCGTTTAGTTATCCAAAGGCAAGCACCAGCCTTGCTCTCATCTTTTATAAGTTCAAATGCACCTAATCCAAATAAAAGGGGGGTTTTCAGATAACATTAAAAGAGAAAGAGAAAAATTCATATGCAAGAGATATATGTTGTTAGGTCCCTAGATATCACAGTAGATACTAGATACCTAAACTTGCATAGGTGTGTCACGGTGTCACCTGCCCCCTGAGGTTGAGATCTGCACTTTTAGGTCCCTAAACACGTATAAGGAAGTCAAGGCGGATCAAAACCATACCCGCATGGCAGGAACAGGTGACATGGACACGTTGACCCATTCCAAGAAAAGATATATCATATATGCAATTTTATAGTTCAGCCCTTTAGCCTTTTGTTATTTGCAAACCAGTAAAACCTACCCCATATCTGTGATCTCTTGTCACTGAAATTCCATTCGCACATTCAGTTGCTCATGCAGTCAACGATTGATATGTGAACAGAGTAGAGATGAAATATATGTTTAGGTTTCATTGATTTGTATATTTTATAAACGTAAAGGATTGCAATGCAAACTTGCAGACTCTTTGGCAGGTGATATTCCCACCAAAAACAGGATGTGATAAGTTATACTGCCATGTCAACCATCTCTGCCAGCTACACAAGGTTGCTCATGTAGTCAACGATTAATATATGAACAGAGTTGCCATCACTCGCTCATACAAGTTGAAGGACCAAAACGTACAGTTCTCAAGCATGGAGACCCAAGTGACATATTCATGCAAGTTATGCCATGTACTTTATTCAATTTATAATAATGGACTAATATGCTTTACATGAAAACATGTGCACAAATCTCCGTATTCAATTTCATTATTTAAAGCATCCCATCTCAACTAAACATTAGAACAATTCATTAAAGACCGTGACCTATAGTAATTGTGGGACACAAACTATGGCAAAAAACTGCAAGTCGACAGCATAATTAAGTACAGCTTAAAAAGGTGAGAAATAATGTACCATTAACAACATCCTCCATCTTCAAATATCCACCAGTTGCAGATACTATTTTGTGATTTACTTGCTCTCCCATATTAGTTTGAACAAACTGCATACATAAATCCATTACATAGGTCAAGATAAATAACACTAATAAATATCATCATTGCCTTTGTGTTGTGACTTGGGAGATTCTAAATTATACTCCAAGGCCTACAAATTGCTACAAATTCTGGGTATCAGCTCTTGCCTGATATGCACAAACTTTCTCAAATGGAATTATCAGCCTACTTACTTGATTTTAGAATTTAGCTCAACTACATGTCCATACCAGTTTACCTCAATTAGGAAAAAAAGAGAATTATATAAGATTTTAGTGACAAGTTTACCTCAAGTAGGAAAAAAAGATAATTATATAAGATTTTAGCCCTTAAAGACATCTGCCCCTGGTCCTTGAGAATCGAGATAGTGACAAGTCACACTATCTGGTCAATATAGTAAATTTCCTGTTGATATGAATTTATGTAATCGAAAATAGTGTGCTCTACTGTATCATTGTCAAGTTAATGTCTTCTGACAGACTAAAAGACCTATCAGCAAATTCTCACAAGTTTAGGACAAAGAATATATGCACAGTTTCACACAATCTTAACTACTACAACAAATGCAAGTCAACGTATGATATAAAAATAATAAATATTTGCCTCCAGTCATGCAATATCTTAATACCTCAGGGCAGAGCACGTTGACACGAACACCCTGGTGTTTCAATGGAGCAAGTGATCTTGTAAACATTACCACACCAGCTGCCAAAAATGAAGTTTGAGATCACAGTGTGCACATGCTTCAAACATATCATACAACACACAGAAGGAATATAGGGTTGATACTGGAAAAATAGCTAACTATAGCATTTGGTATTTTACATGACCAAAATGTACACTCATGTACAAGTTGTGATTGCATAGTATCTTAAACCATGTAAACAAATAATTAGCGTGCATATTATATTCCTTAAATCAATATTAGCCTTGTATTACAGCTGCGATCTGCTGCCCGACAAGAAGAAAAAGAACAAGAATTGAACAGTATATGGAATTAGTATATGCACCTTTTGTCCCACTATATATGGGATCGAAGTTCATAGGATAAAGGCCTGCAGCTGAACCAATATTTATTATGACACCAGGCTTCTTCCGGGATCGCATTATTTGACTCTGGTGAATAAATCCAACCGTAAGTGGCATCATATGGCATTTGCATGAAGTAGATATAAATAACATGTACAATATATATTATATATTGAATTAGTGCACAAATAAAGAATTCAAACTCCAATAATGCGAGTATGATTCGTCAATTGCCATTGATCCAAAATGCTATCCTACTTCTTGCTCTAGCAGGGGCACGGGGGATTTCCTTCCTGGTTGCTCCTACGTTTGAGGCAGGATAGTCCTAGTCTAGTTTTTTTGGTTTGGCTCTTTTGGTTCGGAGTGCATGTGCCTTCTGGGCTCATGTTTTTGTAAGTTTGTTTTGTTTGTTTTGGGTTTCTTTAACCCTGGTTCCGCTTCTTCTTAATATAATGATACGCAGCTCTCCTGCGTGTTCGAGAAAAAATACTTCTTGCTCTCAAGCAAACCATAAGGACAAGTTATATTATGACAAAACCTATCACCTCTTAACTTCCTCGAATAATGATTAATAAAAACAAAGAAAGGGAAATCCAATACCTTTTTTCTCTTAAACAACTGGGTCAACAGACAATGAAAGTGTATGTGAATTTCCTAATCATATTTTAATATGTATAAATATAATAAAGGGCATACAGCAGCAGCACTCAGTGTTATTACAAATCAACAGTTGATTTACTGAACAAAACAACTTGGTAATTATATTCCAACAGTTAAAGATAGACTTACTGCAATGCGAGTACCATCAATAACAGCAACAAGGTTCACATCTACGGCATGCCTCCATGTTCTAGTTCCGTCAGATCTATCATCATAAACTAATGTATTGTTGGCAATTCCAGCACAATTGACGCAGAGATCCAGTCCACCATATGTGTCTGCATGCTTCCCAAAAGCCGCAGCAAGACCATCTACATATCAAATCAGCGTAACTTTAAATCATGGCCACCCTGAAGTGCAAGCAAAATTGTGCTTTCAGTTAATAGTTGAAACTTGAAACTATAATACAAGTAATCCGCATATCCAATGACAACATAAATCACAATAGTACACCTGCACAAGAAAATGTCCTGAGTTCCAGACAAAAGAGGTTTTAGAAAAAAGGAGTTTGATGCTCTGACTGTAGCACCCCGAAAATAGGGGGTATCTCAACTATCCAAAATCAGCAATCTCTTAATTAGTAACTAAATCGATTAATGACCCCCTAATCTGGGCTTGAGAGCCTTATTAAGGTGGGGCTGGTGGTTTCCTTCGTGTGCAAGCCGGAGTCTCTCGCCAAGGTTATTAAGGCGGTAAGGCGAGGTAAGGCGACTCACCCCCCTCACACCTTTTAAGCGGTAAGGCGTGAGGCGAGGCGACGCCTTACACATCCTAAGGCGCTAAGGGCAATAAATAAAATGAGCATTTACAGCACATATGTATCTTGTTGTTGTCAATTCTTAAGGTCATCTAGCACCCATCTTTCTATTCTAATTACTCTTCTCCCATGTAACATCCATCCTCTTAGCCCCTTGTAAGTTTCAACATATGTATTATTATAAATGCAATAGATATAAACACCCAGTACTAGCGAGCACAGTGACTACCTAGCACTAGCGAGCACAACATTCAACTAAAAATTGATAGGTTTCAGTCAATTTTTTCTGAACCATTGGATTAAAATCGGATGGCCCAGATTCTTCCTCTCTCCTCCCACTATACAATCCCGTCCGCCCCCCCTCAACCTAATGCGCTGCCGCCTCCTATCCCCACACCGCGCGCTCCCTCGATGGCTCCGCCGCCGCCTCCAGCGATGGCTCCGCCGCCGCCTCCAGCGATCCAGCTCCACCTCCGCCTCCAGGCGATCCGGCTCCACCTCCCCCAGTCCCCCTCCATCCCCGGCTCCCTCTCCCTCTCGACCTCCCCCTCCCGGTCGGCCTCCATCTCCCTCCCTTCTCCCGGCCTCCTCCTCCCGGCGGCGACCCGGCCGACGGATGAGGGAGGAGGGGGGAGGGAGAGCAGGGAGATGAGGGGGGAGGGGAGTACCTTGCTGCTGGGCGACGGGGATGGAGGCGTCGGCGCGCCGCTGCGACGGGATCTGCGAGATGGAGGCGGCGCCGACGCCGAGAGACCGGAGCGGAGAGATGGAGGCGACGCCGGCCACCGCCTTGGTTCCAGGTACTTCGCCGCCTACGGTTCTTTCTCCAGATCCGGATCTCTTTCTCTGCCTCTCTGGTTTAGCCACCGGCCGACCGCCTACTCACTTCATTTAGTCGTGGTCGTCACCTCCTCCATGCGAAAGGCGTCGCCTCGAGCCTTCCCGACGCCATACGCCGCCTAAGCGTCGCCTCAGCGATGCCTTCGTGCTAAGGCGGACGCCATACGCACGCAGGGCAAGGCGGGGCGACGCCTTGCCGGCTTGGGGCGCCTTACCGCCTAAGCGTCGCTTAAGCGACGCTTAGGCGACGCCTTAATAACCCTGTCTCTCGCATCCACCTCTCTCTTCCATCTATCTCTCTCTCCCCCAGGAACCGGCGGCCGGCGACAACAGCGGCGGCGCCGGAGGCAGGCGGTGCGCGGGCGCGGCTCAGCGACCTGGCGGTGCAGGCCGGGTGTGGCCGAGAGGCGCGTGGGCACAGCGGCCTGCGGATTGGGTGCGGCAGCAGCCGAGTGGCGGTGAAGGCCAGCGAGCGTCGTGTGGCCAAGTGACGGTGCAGGCCGGCGGGCGTCGTTTGGCCGAGTGGCGGCGCAGGCCGGCGAACGTCATGCAGCCAGAGGCGTGTGCAGGCGACGTGGTGCAGCGCGCATGGCTAGAGGCAGTGCGGCGACTGTGGTGGCGGCAGGCCAGGCAACGGCCAACTGGCGGAGAATAGGCCAAGGTGGCGCGGTCCTGATGGCACGGCTAATCAGGGCAGGCATAGCTGGATGGCGGCGGTATTGAGGCGCCATGGCCAACAGCCGACAGTGGCTGGAGTGGCTGGAACCGATTCCACGACCGTGGGATTCGGTTGGCCGAGAGCCACGGCCAAATCACGTTTCGCACGATATTTTTGTGGGATCGTGCAGGTGGCATGGTTCGCACGGCCGAACGGCAAATCGCACAGCCGAATGGTGATTCACACGATGAAGGCTTAGCGAACACAAATTCTTCCAGCCAATTGTATTTCTGTCCATCTTTCCACAAGTTTATCTTAGCGTTGATCTGATCCGTCTCTATTCCCCCCTGTAGGTTCGCACACAGCCTCCGAGGGAGCGTTCGGGCAATTGCGCACCTTTGACCCTTCGAGTAGCAAGTCCACCGAGCGTGCTCAAGGCAAGTACCTCGCGGTCGTGACCTTTCCATTTCGCATACCATGTGTTTCCATATTACTTGTCACCTTGCCATTGAGTACAATTATCAAATCATTAAAATTACCTGGCTAATATCAAATCAGTAAAGTTACATGGTTATTATCATATCACTCATGTTTGCCTGGTTATTATCATATTACAAATGCTTGTCTGGTTATAGACTTCTAATATTGTATTCATACAATGATGTTTTAGGTTATCTTGTTTCACGTGCTTTTAGATTTATTAGAGTACTTAGTTAATAATGTTCTAGAGTTCATGCTTTTAATTAGTGTTTTAGAATTAATACTTAAATCATTAATGGGGGTAGCATATGAACATGTTTCAATTTAGATTTAAACCAGTAGCACTCTTTTAGTATTAGGGTTGCTATGCTTTATTTTTACTGATATTATGATCCACAGCTTGTATGTTATTGTATGTAAGCCATGACAGGTTTATATATAATACCTATTAATCTAATAATAATCACTTATCACGTAATAAAACTTGAATGGTTGTCAATCCTTGTGTGAGCTATGTTATAATACCCTTATAGAGTAATTCCTAGACCGTTATCGCTATGTTATTATTTTACATCACCATATATCGGGAGCTAATTGAAAGATCAAGCTCCATTAAGTTAGTTTTGGTGATAATGACAAATACAATTAAGTTGGTTTTGATGATAATTGTAGAGAATTAGGGGAACACCTCACACCCAATGTAGGGGGGTGACTTTCATATATATAGCCATGTACAACTTGTGTTACAAGTAAGGGTAACTTGGGTATACATATCTCTAATACCCGCCCGCAGTCACAGCGGGAGGAAACTGGACGCAGAGACTGGACCTAAAGTCATTGAACAACTGTACAGGCAGTCCCTTAGTCATGATGTCCGCGAACTGATGTTTGGAGGGAACATGGAGCACGCGGATCTGTCCCAAAGCAACCTTCTCGCGGACGAAGTGGATGTCAATCTCGATGTGCTTCGTGCGACGATGATGAACCGGATTGGCTGTCATGTAGACTGCACTAACATTGTCACAATAGACAATAGTCGCCGAAGGAATCCTGAAGCAACTGTCGCAGCCAGCAGCACTCAGCAACCGCATGTGCAACAGCTCGATACTCTGCCTCTGCACTGGAGCGGGACACTGTAGTCTGCCGCTTGGAAGACCAGGAGACCAAGTTGTCGCCGAGGAAAATGCAGTAGCCGGAGGTAGATCGCCGAGAGTCTGGGCAGCCAGCCCAGTCAGCGTCGGAGTAGGCAGTGATGGAGGACACACCGGCGGTGCCGAGATGCAGACCGGCGTCGAGGGTGCCCTTCACATAGCGCAGGATGCGCTTGATCAGAGCAAGGTGCGGCTCCCGCGGGTCATGCATGAAGAGGCAGACTTGCTAAACGGCGTAGGCGAGGTCTGGTCGAGTCAAAGTAAGGTACTGTAGAGCGCCAGCAAGACTCCAGTACTCCGAGGGGCTGGCAACAGGAGCGCCGTCAGTCGCGGATAGCTTGGCTTGAGAGTCAACAGGTGTCGTTGTAGGATGACACTCGGCCATGCCGGCCCGCTGAAGATCAACGGCATATTGTCGCTGGGACAGAAGTAGGCCGTCGGAGGAGCGCGTGACAGAGATGCCGAGGAAGTGGTGGAGAGTACCAAGGTCCGTCATGGCGAACTCGGAGCTGAGCCGGGCAGTGATGCGCTGCAGAAAGGTCGGTGAAGATGCCGTTAAGACGATGTCATCAACGTAGAGCAGCAGGTAGGCGACATCATCTCGATCTTTATAAATAGAGACGTGTCAGATTTTGCCGCCGTGAAGCCGTGCGTGCAGAGGTACGAAGCAAACCGCTGGTGCCATGCCCGAGGAGCCTGCTTGAGACCGTATAGTGACTTCTGCAAAAGACAGACGGAGTCAGGGGCCGAACGGTCGATGAAGCCGGAAGGCTGCTGGCAGTAGACAGTCTCCTGAAGGTCGCCATGAAGAAAGGCATTTTTTACATCGAGCTGATGAATGGGCCAGTCCCGCGAGGCAGCAATGCTGAGCACAGCACGGATGGTGGCCGGCTTAACTACCGGGCTGAACATCTCGTCGTAGTCGACACCCTGCTGTTGGGAGAAGTCGCGAACAACCCAACGAGCCTTGTGGCGGGCAAGCGACGCATCGGAGTGGAATTTGTGTTTAAAAATCCACTTGCCCGTCACAATGTTAGCGCCAGGTGGTCGAGGCACTAGTCGCCAGGTGCCATTGTCGATGAGAGCTTGGTATTCATCCGCCATGGCAGCGCGCCAGTTGGGATCAGCCAACGCGCTGCGGTAGTTAGTCGGCAGTGGCAAAGTCGACGTAGCGGAGAGATTCCGGTAGGTTACAGGCTGCACTGCTCCTGTTTGCAAACGAGTCATGGGCCGTTGTGCAGGAGCAGAAGGCAGCAGGGTCTTTGTGGCGACCTGGCTAGCAGTGGGAGCCGGCTGGGGCGATGGAACAGCACGGGGCGGCGAAGGCGGGCAGGAAGCCGTTTCCGCAGGATGCTGCGGCTGCACTGCATCAATAGCGGCGTCCCCAGCGAGCTCTCCAGCGGCCGATGGGCCAGTCCCGGCTGTGTGTGTAGGGGGCTGGGGCGGACGACGCTGGTACACCGTGCCGAAGTGGCGGTCGGTTATTGCAGCAGGTGGGGCCGGCGATGCAGGCTCCGGTGCGCGACGCTGATAGATAGCGCCGAAGCGGCCAGACCCGCCCGGAGCATTAGCCGGGGCGAAATGTCGAGCGGGCTGAACAGCAAAGCCGGCCATGATGACGGCCGGGTCGTCGAGGAACGACTGCTGAGGAGCAACCGAAGAAGAAGGCGGCTGCTCAACACCCGAAGGTGGAGCAACCGACGCAGCGGAAGAAACATCCTGCGGCAAAAAGTCAGGTGAAGAAGCACAAGACAGAGCGGCGGCGAACGGAAACACTGACTCATCAAACACGACATGTCGAGAGATGATCACTCGCCGTGTAGATATATTGAGGCACCGGTAGCCCTTGTGGGAAGAGGGATACCCGAGAAACACGCAGAGCGCGGAACGAGGTGCAAGTTTGTGGGGAGTTGTGGCACTAAGGTTGGGGTAACACAGGCAGCCGAACACGCGAAGGTGCGAGTAATCTGGAATGGAGCGATGAAGGAGCTGGTAAGGGATTTGGTTGCCGATGGAAGAGGGTCGCCGGTTTAGTACATAGGTGGCTGTGGCAAGTGCCTCGGCCCAGTAAGCCGGAGGCATGGAAGCATGAATGAGGAGGGCGCGGATGGTGTTGTTGATGGTGCGGATCATACGCTCGGCTTTGCCATTCTGTGGAGAAGTGTATGGGCAAGACAGGTGAAGAAGGATGCCGCGGCTTGACAACAAGGTGGACATGGCATGATTAACGAACTCAGTGCCATTGTCAGCCTGAAAGCATTTAGGAACAGAACCAAACTGAGTCTGAGCGTATGCAACAAAATCAACAAAATGACTATAGACTTCGGATTTCTGACGCAGCGGAAAGGACCAGCAAAAATGACTGAAATCATCAAGCATGACCAAATAATATTTGTAACCCGAAGTACTAAGGACTGGAGACGTCCATACATCACAATGAACTAGAGCAAAAGGTTCGGACGTAGTTGACACTGAACTAGCAAAAGGCAGACGCGTGTGTTTGCCGAGCTGACAGGCATGACACAAGGATCGCGTTGCTTTATTACACGTGATAACCGACATGTTGTGAAGGGAAGCAACGGCGGAGGCGGCTGGATGACCTAGGCGGTGATGCCATAAGGTGGACGAGACGGCGAGGCTGCAACTAGCGGCGGTGGATGGCGAAGCTGGTGAGATGGTGTAGAGGTCCCCGCTGCTATTGCAGCGAAGAATCACGCGTCCCGTCCATGGGTCCTTAACAGAAAAGCCAGAAGCGTCAAATTCAATGGAACAGTTATTATCACGTGTAAACTGACAAACTGATAGAAGATTGCGCACAAGAGCAGGTGCAACAAGAACATTGTTGAGGTAAAAGGAGGTGTCGGCTGTGGGAAGGATGGAAGTGCCACGACTGGTAACAGGAATGGAGTGACCATTTCCCACGGTGATAGATGAAGAGGAAGGAGGGAGGCGGGTGAGTAATATACCATCCGAGGATATATGGGACGTAGCACCAGTGTCGAGCACCCATGGACTAGCACCCTGAAGGGCCATTTGGTTCAGGGCGGCAATGAGGCCCGCCTGGTCCCATCCGCCATCCTGAGAGGCTCCGGGCGGCGGAAACTGCTGCTACACGCCCATCTGGGAGGAGAAGTGAGCGGGCGTGAAGGCCGTATGAGCCTGTGGAGCCGGCCCAAGGAGACCTTGCCCGCGCCAGGCCGGCTGTTGCTGCTGCTGCCGAAACCATGGCTGCTGCTGCTGTCCGGGCACCGGGCCGAGGCAGACCCATGGCCCGGAGGGGGTGGGCGTGCGCTGACCCGCCTGGTGCTGCGGGTGGTCGCGCCAACCACCGCCGCCGCCGCTGCTGCTACCTCCACCGCCGCCCTTCTTGTTGTTGCGGCGGTTAGAGGAGGTTTGCTGACCGCCCTGTCCGTGCGTTGTGCCAAGGCACGTGGAGGCAGAGCGGCAAGTCGTGCCGCATGTGCGGGAGCGGGCGAGAAGTGCGGTCTCGGAGGAAACCTTGCCCTCATTGGCAAGGCGAAGTTCCTTGAGAACAAGCTTTTCGCGCGCGGTGTTGAAGTCGGGAAGCGGTGTGGTGTCGACGATGTTGTCCGCCGTGCTGGAGAAGCGCGGGTTGAGGCCGCGGAGGAGGTTGAGGACGAGCTGCGACGGCGAAACAGCATGACCGACATCGCGCAGGGCATCGGCGACGGTCTTTATGCGCTGGCAGTAGTCGTTGATGGAGAGATCGCCCTGCTTCATCGAGGAGAATTCCTCATGCAGGAAGACGGCACAGGGCTCCTTGTTGGCCAGAAAGAGGCCCTCGATGGCGACCCAAAGTTGGCGCGCCGATTGATCTTGCGCCATAGCGAGGTCCTGTACGTCAGCGGCGATGGAGCCGAGAAGCCAACTGTGGACGCATGAATCGTCCATGACCCACTAGGGATCATTGGGGTTGGCCGGTAAAGTCCCATCAATGTGGCCGCGAAGGCCGAATTTCCCCACCAAGGACTTGAAGAAGGGCGCCCACTTGTGGAAGTTTGGGTGTTTCAGCTCGAGGACAATAGGAACATGAGAGCGAACAGCGATCGTTGCGTAGGGAGCGACGACGATCGGTCCGGCAGGGAGATCGGTCATGGCGCCGCTGGTGTTGGGAGCGGCTGGAGAGCCTGTCGGCATTGCTGGGAAGGATAACGGCAGCCGTAGAGAGGCGACGGCCGAGAGGGAGAAGGGCGTAGGCCAGCAGGAGGCGCGCCGGCGGGCTGTAGCAGAGGAGCGGCGGCGGCGGGTTAGAAACCCTAGAAACAGAGGGGTGGCGGCGGGTGAAAAACAGAGGAAGGGGCAGCGGCAAATGTAGAGAGGCGACGGCCGAGAGGAGGAAGGGCAAAGGCCAGCAGGAGGCGCGCCGGCGGGCTATAACAGAGGAGCGGCGGCGGCGGGTTAGAAACCCTAGAAACAGAGGAGGGGTGGCGGCGAGTGAAAAACAGAGGAAGGGGCAGCGGAAGATGCCCAGGGAAAGAAATCTGATACCATGTAGAGAATTAGGGGAACACCTCACACCCAATGTAGGGGGTGACTTTCATATATATAGCCATGTACAACTTGTGTTACAAGTAAGGGTAACTTGGGTATACATATCTCTAATAATAATGACAAATGCATTTGTGATATTAACCTTGGTATCATCATATTACATAGTCTCATTTGGATGAAAAGGTGAAATCATTGAGGCATGCGTTTGATATCTTTCTTGTAATCCTATTAAATTTCTCACATCCAAATATATGATTAAATGACAAATCTATATGTGAGACTAATATGTTTGTAAGCATATTATTGCTCGGTCTTATTTGGATGAAAAAGTGAAATCAAAGAGGAATACATTCGAAATCACATTTCCATATATTAATGCATTCCTTGGATCCAAAATATAGATTGAATTTCACAAATAGTCCAAGATGAATATGTGCATATGTCTTCACTACGCATACTTGTATGCACACATTTAGGGAGAGTTTACTCTATATTTTAAGGTTTCATAAATATTGATCGATATTTCCTTTAATACACATATTTAAAATCTTTACTTTGAAACACACCATTTGAGTATATATAGCTTGTGTAGTTTATATATGTTAGAGATATATGTATAGTTTGTTATTCCCCATTGTTATGAGGGGTTCTTTGCATATTTACCACCTGTACTTTGTGTATATATACCGGCCCATTGGCCTCATATGAATACAAGCGCTATTCATAACATGGTATCAGAGCCAAAACTAGGGTTTTGGCTTACCTAGGGTTCCGTGCGCCCGTGTGCCGCCTCCGCCGTCGTCGCCGACTCCCGGCCTCCGCCGCCGTCGGCGACTCCCGGCCTCCGCTGCCATCACCGCCCGCTCGGTCTTCACGGCCTCCTCCACCGCCGCCTGTCGGCTTCCTCCGTTGCCGACGTCGCGCTGCCCGCGTCGCCGTCGCTCCTCCGCCCGACGTCGCCGGCCGCTCCCTCGCGCCGCCGGCCCTCCGCGCCGGCCGCTCCTCCGCGCCCGACGACGCTCCCTCCGCGCCGGCCGATCTTCCGCTCCAGGCCGCTGCCTCCCGCGCCGAGGTGGTGGTCTCCCTCCGCGCCGGCCGATCTTCCGCTCCAGAGCCGCCGCCTCCCGCGCCTCCCCGCGCCGCCGCCCGGGCCATCGCCAGATCCGCGCCGGCCTCCACCGCTGCCGTCCCCGCGCCTCCATCGCCGCTGCCGTCGGCCGCCTGGTCGCCGCCCGCCGCCGAGGTAGGCCGCTGCCGGAACCGCCGCCGTCGGCCGCCGTTCCGCCCCCGCCGGACTCCGGTCCGCCCGGCCCGCCTCATCCGCCCCTGACCGAGGCCCCCTCGGTCGGTTTTGTAGGGCCGGTCGGTTTGACCGGTCAAAAGAAAAAAAAATAAAAAAAAAAGCAAAAAAAAGCAAAAAAAAACGTTGTTCTAACCGCCGCGCCGTCCAGCGCCGCCTGTTAGACTTCGTTGCCTTGGTCGCCGCGCCGTCCAGCGCCGCCTACCAATGGGCGCCGTTTCCCTCCCTCGCTGCCCGGTGATCTTTGATGGTGTTAATTACACCGACTTCGTGTCTCACATGCGCATTCACATGCGTGGTCTTCGTCTCTGGGGCGTCCTCTCTGGCGATGTCACCTGCCCGCCTTGCCCTATTCCTCCGACGGTGCCTACGCCTGTTGCATTGCCTCCGACAGCCGATAAGGCTGCTGCTGATGATGACGCTGATGATAAAGCTGCCTCTGCCTACCAGGAGGCTCTGGATTCCTACACGGATCGTCTGACCGTCTACACTCAGTGGTACGATGACGACGCTCGGGCTGCTGCTGTCTTCATCGCCAGTGTCCAGCCTCAGTTTTCTTCTGAGGTTGTGGGACTCCCTTCGGCTTTCCAGATGTGGACTCATCTTCGTCAGCGCTACGAGCCCTCTGGTGATGCCCTGTACCTGTCCGTGGTCCGCCAGGAGCACTCTCTTCAGCAGGGTGATGCTACTGTTGACGCCTTTTACGCTCAGAGTTCTGCTGTCTAGCGTCAGTTGGACTCACTTCGCACTGCTGGCTGTCGTACCTGTCCGTGCTGCCTGGAGGTACGTGCTGATCTGCAGTTTCAGCGGGTTTACGAGTTCCTTACTCGCCTTCGTCCTGAGTTCGAGCAAAGGCGTGCCCAGCTCCTTGCACGCCACCCTCGTGTCACTCTCCTGGAGGCTCTTACCGAGATACGCGCAGAGGAGACTCGTTTGAGTGGTGCTGGTCTGATGCCACTCCCCTCTGTGCTCGCCGCTCGTCCGCCTGCTACACTGCCTCCTCCAGCGGCTACCACAGGTGGTGGTGGCCGTCCTCAGTCTGGAGGTGGCCGTCCTCACTGTTCCTACTGCGACAAGGATGGCCACACTGAGTCCCGGTGCTACAAAAAGAAGCGGCATCTTTCACGCCGTTCTTCTACTGGCACTAGTGCTTCTACGACGACGTCTGCCTCGACTTCTTCAGCAGCTTCTCTCACCGAGCAGGAGATAGCCAGACTTTGACGCCTACTTGCCGCTTCAGGTTCTCCCTCGACAGGTTCTGCAGGTTCTGCTACTGACTCTTCAGGCACTGAGAGACCACCTCCTACACAGTCAGGTACCTCCCCGTGGATTCTTGATTCTGGAGCATCTTTTCACATGACTCCTGATTCTTCCACTCTGTCTTCTATTACACCTCTTGATTCTCCTGTCAGTGTTCTTACTGCTGATGGTACATCTCTTTCTGTCTCTGGTCGAGGATCTCTTAGCAACTCATCTTTTCATGTTCCTTCTGTTGCTCATGTTCCTCGCCTTACCTTGCAGCTTCTTTCTGCTGGGCAGATTACTGACCTTGGTTATCGAGTTATTCTCGACTCTGACTCTTGTTGTGTTCAGGACTGCCACACGGGAGCTCTGGTTGGTTCTGGCCCTCGGCGCCGTGACTCACAGCGTCTCTGGGAGCTTGACTGGCTTCATCTTCCTTCCGCTGCCACCACCGCCGCCAGTCTCTCCGCTTCTGCCACTTCGTCTACCGGCTCTTTCCAGCAGTGGCATCACCGTCTTGGCCATCTGTGTGGATCTCGCCTGTCGTCCTTAGTTCGTCGTGGTCTTCTGGGGTCTGTCTCAGGAGACGTGTCTTTAGATTGTCAGGGCTGTAAGTTAGGTAAACAGATTCAGCTTCCTTATCCTCATAGTGAGACTGTGTCTCAGCGTCCTTTTGATCTTGTTCATTCAGATGTTTGGGGTCCGGCTCCCTTCGTTTCGAAAGGCGGTCATCGTTATTATATTATTTTTATAGATGATTTCTCTCGCCACACTTGGATATATTTCATGTCTTCTCGTAGTGAGGCCTTGCCTATCTATAAACAATTTGCCACTATGATACACACACAGTTCTCCACTCCTATTCGTGTCTTTCGTGCTGATTCTGCTGGCGAGTACCTCTCTCGTCACCTGCGCAGCTTCCTTGCTGAGCAGGGCACTCTCACTCAGTTTTCTTGTCCTGGTGCTCATGCTCAGAATGGTGTCGCTGAGCGCAAGCATCGTCACCTCCTTGAGACGGCTCGTGCTCTGATGATCGCCGCCTCTATTCCACCTCACTTTTGGGCCGAGGCTGTTTCCACTGCCACCTATCTCGTCAACATTCAGCCCTCTTCTGCTCTTAAGGGTGCGATCCCTGTTGAGCGTCTCTGTGGTCTTCTTCCTGACTACTCTGCCCTTCATCTGTTTGGCTGCGTTTGCTATGTTCTCCTCGCCCCTCGAGAACGTACCAAACTGACCGCTCAGTCTGTTGAGTGTGTCTTTCTGGGATACAGTGCCGAGCACAAGGGCTATCGGTGCTGGGATCCTGTTGGTCGTCGGATACGGGTTTCTCGGGATGTGACTTTCGACGAGTCTCGTCCATTCTACCCACGTCCTGCCTCTCCTTCGGCTTCCTCTGTGGAGTCTCTGTCTTTCTTGACCTTTCCAGATACTCCTATATCTGTTTTGCCCTCGTCCACCTGTCCTACTGAGTCTCCACATATTCCCCCTGTGGCCTCTCCGCCGTTGTCGCCGCCTGTGTCGTCTCCTACGACTCCTCAGGCTCCTCCCACTATCGTCTACACTCGTCGACCTCGTATTGAGGATCTTCCAGATGAGTCATCTTCCTCTGATGCTCCATCTTCCCTTGATGGGTCATCTTCTCCTCGCTACGCTCTCCGCGATCGCCAGTCGATTCGGCCTCCTGCCCGTTTTGCCTTTGCTGGCGCAGCTACTCGTGAGCCTGTCTTCTACCGGGATGCTGTTACTCACCCTGAGTGGCAGCTTGCCATGGCCGAGGAGATTGCTGCCCTCGAGCGTACTGGTACTTGGGATCTTGTTCCTTTTCCATCCCATTCTCATCCCATCACATGTAAGTGGGTCTATAAGATTAAGACTCGCTCTGATGGCTCTCTTGAGCGCTATAAGGCGCGTCTTGTTGCTCGTGGTTTTCAGCAGCAGCATGGTGTTGACTACGACGAGACTTTTGCTCCTGTGGCCCACATGACCACTATTCGCACTCTTCTTTCGGTGGCGTCTGTTCGCCACTGGTCTGTTTCTCAGCTTGATGTCAAGAATGCCTTTCTTAATGGCGAGTTGCGTGAGGAGGTCTACATGCATCCGCCACCTGGGTATTCTGTTCCTGAGGGCATGGTCTGTCGCCTTCGTCGCTCTCTCTATGGCCTTAAGCAAGCCCCCCGTGCTTGGTTTGAGCGCTTCTCCTCTATGGTTACTGGTGCTGGATTTTCAGCTAGTGATCATGATCCTGCGCTCTTTGTCCACACTTCGCCTCGTGGTCGGACTCTTCTTCTCCTGTATGTTGATGATATGATTATTACGGGAGATGATTCTGAGTACATTGCCTTTGTTAAGGCTCGTCTTAGTGAGCAGTTCCTTATGTCGGATCTTGGTCCTCTTCGTTATTTCCTTGGGATTGAGGTTACTTCCACTCCAGATGGTTTCTTTATGTCCCAAGAGAAATATATTCAAATCTTCTTGATCGCGCCTCTCTCACTGATCAGCGTACTGTTGAGACTCCCATGGAGCTCAATGTTCACCTCCGACTCTCTGATGGCGAGCCTCTTTCTGATCCGACTCGCTATCGTCATCTTGTTGGGAGTCTTGTCTACCTTGCTGTTACTCGTCCAGATATCACTTATCCAGTTCATATTCTGAGTCAGTTTGTTTCAGCTCCCACTCAGGTTCACTACAGCCACCTTCTTCGAGTTCTGCGATACCTTCGTGGGACTATCTCTCGCCGTCTCTTCTTTCCACGTTCCAGCTCGTTACAGCTTCAGGCCTATTCGGATGCTACTTGGGCCAGCGATCCCTCTGATCGCCGGTCTATCTCTGCTTACTGTGTTTTTCTTGGTGGTTCTCTTATTGCCTGGAAGACGAAGAAACAGACTGCAGTGTCCCGTTCGAGTGCAGAGGCTGAGTTGCGAGCTATGGCTCTCTTGACAGCAGAGATTACTTGGCTACGGTGGTTACTTGAGGATTTTGGTGTTTCTGTCACTACACCGACCCCTCTCTTGTCAGACAGTACAGGTGCTATCAGTATTGCTCGTGATCCTGTGAAGCATGAGCTCACCAAGCACATTGGAGTTGATGCTTCTTTCATGAGGACTTGTGTGCATGATCAGGTGATTACTCTTCAGTATGTGCCTTCAGAGCTTCAGATAGCGGATTTCTTCACGAAGGCCCAGACTCGAGCACAGCACAGCTTCTTCCTCTCCAAACTCAGTGTTGTTGATCCACCATGAGTTTGAGGGGGGGTGTTAGAGATATATGTATAGTTTGTTATTCCCCATTGTTATGAGGGGTTCTTTGCATATTTACCACCTGTACTTTGTGTATATATACCGGCTCATTGGCCTCATATGAATACAAGCGCTATTCATAACAATATATACTCAATCGGGTTGTCATTTAGCTTCTTCATTATATGTTCATGGTTGGATGATTAATGACAACCGGATAACTAAGCTTTTCTTTAAAAGCTCATCTTAGAGTATACAATTATTGTGTACATATTATACACTCAAAAATCAATCTTTATCACATTGTTTGTTGAGATTGTCATGAATTACCAAAAAAAGATTGTAGAATCTAGTCCCTCCATTATGAGTTAATGGTGAATTTTGGTAATTGATGGCAATTGTTTTGTGGACTAACATTTTTCATGAGTTGGATGAATAGGTTAGGTTCCATAAATAAGAATGACTTCATGTATTAAAAATTATCAAGTTAAGTGGAGACCATCATGTGTTGATGGAGTTGAAGAAAATAATGTATCATGAATTGATGCATGTCAAGACAATAACCATAGGCAAAGATATGACTAGTAAGGGCTAAGCATGTGTTTCTAATCTTTTATCAGTCTTGGTGTTTGGTTGGAAGACCGGATTGCTAGTATAGCTTGTCGTACTATTAAGAGTGGTCGTGTCTAGTAATTTGAGTCTCATCATGTGCTGATAGCTCAATCTCACTTGCTCTAGCTCTCTTAACATGATGCTTATATTTGCGAATGTGTTTTAGAAATAGTTGAAGCTCATATGTGAAATCCTTGTAACATGGGACTATACATAGCAAATGTGTTTTGCAACTATTTGAAGCCCATGTTTTGTACTCTTTGTTGTATGAGGCTTCTGTTTGCAAATATACTTTGCAAATAGTTGAAACTCATATATAATTCTTGTAGCATGTGACTTAGATTTGCAAATGTGTTTTGAAAATGTGAGGAGTCCATGTACCTATTCTTTGTGTTATGATTTCAAAAGTGTGCAAATGTGTTTTACAACTTATTGAGAATCATGTTTGATCCTTCTGTGCATGATACTATAGTTTGCAAATGTGTTTTGCAAAATCTGTTGAAATATCTGCACCTGTCAGAAAAATCAGAACTACCGTTGTGTGTGTAGCGGTACTACCGGAGGTTGGAAGTACGGCTCTGTGTGAGCGGTACTACCGGACATCGGAAGTACCGGCATGTGTTGCGCGGTACTACCGGATGCGAGTGGTCTGATGCTCTATTTGAGTGGCTCATCCAGCCGCCAGAAGTACCGACTCTGTGTGAGCGGTACTACCGGAGGGCGAAAGTACCGGCGTGCGTTGCGCGGTACTACCGGACTTCGGGAGCTTCGGATTTTCTTGCGGAACGTTTTTTCCAGAGAGACGCCTGTGTGAAGGTCTTCTCTTCCCCACAAAATCGGTAGTTCCGCATGTGTGGAGCGGAACTTCCGAATATCGAAACTACCAGTATTTCAACAGCGGTAGTTCCGTGCCGACTTCCAACGGCTAGTTCAGAAGCTCTGAAATAGCCGTTACTGTTGTGTCAGAACAGGTGCGAAAGTACCGGCCATTGCACTACGGTACTTTCGCTCGCCCTGATTTTTCAGGGATTTGGCTTCAACGGCTAGTTTTCTTATGTGGAGTATAAATACCCCTTGTGACCGGTTGGAGATGAAGTTGCTTGACACATTTCTATTCCTTTGAGCTAGTGTGACTCTCCACTCAATTGTGCATGTGTTGCACTTTGTGTGTAAAGAGAGAGGATCTAGATTGCAAACCTTTAGCGAATCATTTCACTTTATCTTAGCCTTCTCTTAGTTTCCTTTAATTTTACCCCATATAACCGGTTAACAATATAACAGTTACCTGGTCTGGGGTTATCCACATATATGGAATATTTTCACCCACCTGGTAACGTACGGGGGACCGTACACTCTCGTTACTCAGGATATTATACCCCGTCTGCGGTTATACAGTCGAGGACAGTGTCGTGTCTGACTATTCTCGTATAACCGGGTATGTGGGAGTAATTGTTGGTGTCATTAACATAACTTACTAAATAACAATTATCTTTAATTCCACCGTTCCTGTTATCTCGTATTAGGCAATAGGAATGTATATTGTATATTAGGCAGTACGATCAATTAGGATCAGAGATTTATTCCTGTCCTTGTATTTGTAAACTGCCATATATAGCAGCAGCAGCTGCCCTATAAATATAGGCGCCCCTCTCCCATTGAGAGTGTGGCCAATTGCCCCAACTTCATCTCTCTACATGGTATCAGAGCAATCTGATCTTGGCCCTCCCTCTCCTTCCCAAACCTGCGCCGCTCTCTCCTGAGCGCCGCCCCAACCTTGCTGCGCCGCCCATCAGCCAAGCCAACATGTCTACAGAATCCTCCACCACCGCCGCCACCTCTCCAGCCATGGCTGACGCCATCAACTCAGCCGTTTGCCCCTATGCTCTGGTAAACGTGAAGACCCACATCCCCATGACCCTCGAGCTGCGACCCTCCAACTACACCAAGTGGTCCACAGCCTTCCACGCCATGTGTGGCAAATTTGGGCTGCTCTCGCACCTTGCTGTCATCTCCCCTGCGCCCACTGATGATGCATGGGTGCAGGCTGACTTTTGCATCCGCAGCTGGATCTTCGGCACCGTCTCCGACTCCATCCTCAACCTCGCTATGACCGGCGCCCAGCAAACCGCCGGCCAGCTCTGGACGGCCATCGCCGACCTGTACCAAGCTAACAAGGCGCCCCGCGCCGTCTTCCTGAGTCACGAGTTCCACTCGATGACCCAGAGCGCCTCCTCCATCGACGAGTACTGCGTGCGCATGAAGGAGGCTGCCGACAATCTTCGCGACGTCGGGCAGACCATCACCGAGCCCAACCTCGTCCTCAACCTGCTCCGCGGCCTCAACGAGAAGTACCAATCCGTCGCCGACAACATCGCCGCCCAGGAACCTCTCACATTTGCTGTCGCCAGGAACCAACTCCTCCTCAAGGAGCTGCGTCTCCAGAACGAGGACAAGGTCCGCGCCGCTTCAGCCCTTTTCGCTGCCTTCAACGGCGCCCCTGCTGGCGTCCCACCGGCCGGAGTACAGCAGCAGCCGCGCCAGCAGCAGCCGCAGCGCGGCAACGGCGGCCGCCGCGACAACACTCGGCGCGACAACAAGCGCCAACCCTGGGGTTTTGATCCTTGGACTGGCGCACGTGTCAACCCCGGCGAGCGCGTCATACCTCCCTGGGAGCGCGACCAGAGCCGTTCCGGCGCCCCTGGCAGCCACTCATGGCAGCCCCCACGCCAACAGGGGGTGCTTGGTGCCCCTCCTCAGGCGCACACGGCGTTCGCCCCCGTCCAGGTCTCCTCCACCAACACTGGTGCACCGACATGGGACTCGGCCGGCCTCATTGCTGCCCTGCAGCACCTGGCTGTCCAGGGCAGCCCCTCGTGGGTTGTTGACTCCGGCGCTTCGTCCCACATGACGTCTTCCGATGGTATGCTCCTCCAGCGCCTTCCCCCCTCCACCTCTATAACAGTAGGCAATGGCACTAGCATTCCGGTCACGTCTAGAGGTCACTCCATCCTACCCACCGCCACAGCAAACTTCTCCCTCAACAACATTCTCGTCGCCCCGTCCCTCGTTCGTAATCTTTTATCCGTTCGTCAATTCACCCGTGACAATCGCTGCTCTCTTGAATTTGATGCTCTTGGTTTTTCTGTTAAGGATACACAGACGGGACGCGTGATTCATCGCTGCAATAGTCCCGGCGACCTCTACACCATACCTGCTATCCCTCCGACCGCTGGCACCTCCTCACATGCTCTCCTGGCTGTTTCGTCAACCCTGTGGCACCAGCGTCTCGGCCATCCAGCCCCTGCTGCATTAGACCAGTTAAATAAAACACATGCTGTTTCCTGTAATAAAGTAGACCGCTCCCTCTGCCATTCCTGTCAGCTAGGCAAGCATACGCGTCTACCCTTCAGTGCCTCTCAGTCTTGTACTCATGCACCGTTTGAACTACTTCATTGTGATGTTTGGACCTCTCCCATCCCTAGTATATCTGGTTTTTCATACTATTTAGTCTGCCTGGATGATTACAGTCACTATTGTTGGGTTTTTCCTCTCCGACGCAAATCCGAGGTACGCCAACACTTAGTTGAACTCACAGCTCTTGCACAAACCCAATTTAACCTCCCTGTAAAATGCTTCCAAACCGACAATGGCACCGAATTCGTCAACACAGCCACCACCACTTTCTTCGCTGCTCAGGGAACACTTCTCCGTCTCTCCTGCCCATACACTTCTTCTCAAAATGGCAAGGCGGAACGCACCATCCGCACCCTCAACAACTCAATTCGCACCATGCTGCTCCACGCTTCCATGCCGCCTGCATACTGGGCTGAGGCTCTTGCTGCCGCCTGCTACTTACTCAACAGGCGCCCTTCCTCCTCCATAGCCCATGAGGTTCCCTTCACTCGCCTCCATGGACAGCCACCCACCTACAGCCACCTTCGCGTTTTTGGGTGCCTATGCTACCCAAACCTACAGGCCACCTCCCCACATAAGCTCGCACCTCGCTCCGCGGCATGCGTTTTCCTTGGTTATCCATCCTCTCATAAGGGTTATCGGTGTCTTAACCTGACAACTCAACGCATCATTATTTCTCGTCATGTTGTGTTCGATGAGCTTGTTTTTCCCTTTTCCACCACCAGCGTCATCCCATTCCCTCGCTCCCTGGATTTCCTTCTAGACAACGATTCGGTTTCGGTGCCTTGCTCTACTGTTCCTGCAGGTGGAGGTCCCTCCTCGACGACCGCAGTTGCTCCGTCCACCTTGGACGCTGTGCAGCCGCCTCCTGATGATGAGCTGGATCCGGCTCTTCTCCTGCCTGGGGGGCGCGGCCCTGTGTCCCCTAGCCCCAGTTCGGCTTCTCCAACCCCGGGCGGGTGTGGTCACGTGCCCCCGCCTGGCCCTCCTGTGGCTCCGTTCCCACGGACCTACAGTCGACGACCCCAGCCGGTGCCTGCGCCATCGGCTGCCCCTGCAGCACCAGCGCCCCAGGCTGAGTCCGTGGGCGCAAACCCATCTCCGCCGCTCACGTGCACCAGGACCGGCGCCCTTCCGCGTGTGAGCTACGAGGGGCTTGCTGCCACCTCCTCGCCCTCACTATCGCCTCTACCGGCGAACTACCGCAGCGCCCTGGCCGATGCCAACTGGCGGGCTGCGATGATGGATGAGTACCAGGCCCTCGTCGACAACACCACCTGGCGTCTTGTTCCGTGCCCTCCTGGCGCGAACGTCGTGACGGGCAAGTGGATTTTCCGGCACAAATTCCATGCCGATGGGTCCCTCGCTCGTCACAAGGCCCGCTGGGTGGTCCGCGGTTTTTCTCAACGAGAAGGCATTGACTACGACGAAACCTTCAGTCCGGTGGTCAAACAGGCCACCATTCGGACCGTTCTCAGCATTGCCGCCTCCCGCGCCTGGCCGATCCACCAACTGGACGTGAAGAATGCCTTTCTTCACGGCCACCTCGACGAGACGGTCTATTGCCAGCAGCCACCAGGTTTCGTCGACCCCGCCGCTGCAGATCACGTCTGTCTCCTGCAGAAGTCCCTATACGGACTGAAGCAGGCCCCGCGAGCTTGGTACCAACGGTTTGCGGCCTTCCTTCGACAGCTCGGTTTCGCCGCCTCCACCTCCGACACGTCCCTCTTTGTTCTCACCGAGGGGACGAGTCTCGCCTACTTGCTACTCTACGTCGACGACATCATCCTCACCGCCTCGACTCCCGCTCTTCTGCAGCGCCTCATGGCCCGACTCCAGTCTGAGTTCGCCATGACCGACTTGGGTGCTCTTCACCACTTCCTCGGCATCGCCGTCACCCGCACCTCCGACGGCCTGTTCCTGTCACAGCGACAATACGCCGTTGATCTCTCCAGCGAGCGGGCATGGCTGAGTGTCATCCTACGGCAACCCCTGTTGACACTCAGGCCAAGCTCTCCGCCCATGCAGGCGACAAACTGTCAGACAAGGACAGCTCAGAGTACAGGAGCATAGCAGGGGCTCTTCAGTACCTGACTCTGACGCGTCCTGATCTGGCTTATGCAGTTCAACAGGTGTGTCTCTTCATGCACGCCCCGAGGGAGCCCCACCGTGCGCTGATCAAGCGCATTCTGCGCTATGTGAAGGGCACGCTATCCTCCGGTCTTCACATTGGCGCCGACTCCATCAAGACACTGACTGCATACTCTGATGCTGACTGGGCTGGCTGCCCTGACTCCAGGCGGTCCACTTCTGGCTTCTGCGTCTATCTCGGCGACAACCTGGTCTCCTGGTCCTCCAAACGCCAAGCAACGGTCTCCCGCTCTAGTGCTGAGGCAGAATACCGTGCTGTGGCTCACGTTGTGGCCGAGTGCTGTTGGCTGCGGCAACTCCTTCAGGAGCTCCATATTCAGCTGCCCCAGGCTATGGTGGTCTTCTGCGACAACGTCAGCGCCGTCTACATGACGGCCAATCCGGTCCACCACAGGCGCACGAAGCATATTGAGATTGACATTCACTTTGTGCGCGAGAAGGTGGCCCTTGGCGCAATTCGGGTCCTTCATGTTCCTTCGTCTCATCAGTTCGCTGACATTATGACGAAAGGGCTCCCAACGCCACTGTTTACAGATTTCAGAACCAGCCTGTGCGTCCGCGAGCCTCCCGCTTCGGCTGCGGGCGGGTATTAGGCAATAGGAATGTATATTGTATATTAGGCAGTACGATCAATTGGGATCAGAGATTTATTCCTGTCCTTGTATTTGTAAACTACCATATATAGCAGCAGCAGCTGCCCTATAAATATAGGCGCCCCTCTCCCATTGAGAGTGTGGCCAATTGCCCCAACTTCATCTCTCTACATCTTGTTACTTAGGATATTATACCGCGTCTGCGGTTATACAGTCAAAGGCAATGTTGTGCCTGACTATCGTATAATCGGGTATGTGGCAAGTGATTGCTAGTGCCATTGACATAAATTGTTATATAACAAATATCCTTATTTCCACGGTTCCTGTTACCTCTACCTCTAATCGGTATCAGTGTTTCTAATAACCTAGTTTCATTGCATTTAACCTGTGTCAATTACTTACTTGCATTACTTATTATTTAATCACCGTCTTGCGATCGTTGTTAGATACTTGCTAAGATTTTCAAATCTCATGCTTACTCTTTTCATTCTCAGGTAAAAGGCCAATGAAGTGATAGCATCATGCATGGGTGGAAATACTTGAGTTTTTAGCACCATGGCTTGCCACTATTTGTTATTTCATTTATTCTTCATTTGGTTAGAAGTAGATCGGTCACATATTTCAAACATTTATTTCAACTTCCGTTGGTTCTCTATTAAAGTACTTTTAAAGTTTTAATTATTTGCAATTTCTATTGTTGCTTTTATTCTTTACTTTGATGATGGCGTTCTATTGGTATGTGAGGTGCTACACTGGCACGACAAAGTAAGAATAAAGCCCTATTAAAGCAAATTGATGCTTCTTTAAAAATACATTTCTGTTAAAGCCATACTAATGCATTAGGTGTTAAAATCCTAGATACTAAATTCATTCCTGAAACACAGCAGGGATACTGTTTGCTAGGTTTGCTTCAGCGGATTTTCCGCTAGTACTTACAACTCAAAAGATTATATGTTATGTCAAAAATGCATGATGTCTATAACGTTATGGTCATGAATTATACATAATACATTATTGAGAATGTAACTCCTGGCAATTATACTGTATAGCTAAAGTTACAGTTGGCTTTCAAAAGACCATCATACTTTGCCAGTCTTATGACATTTGACATTCAATTACTTGAGTTCTGATGTGTTGTTCATTGTCGTTGAAAATTTTTGGCATCAACAAGTAGCTATATGTGTGGTTTGAAAAATTAGGTACGGGATGCAGCGGTGGCACAACGGGCAAGGCAGCAAGCAGCCAAAGCCATGTAGTAGTCCCAAGCTAACCTCCACCATGCATGGAACTGTATCCTCCAGCACCCCCTCCCCTCCCCCTCCCGGCGCCCTTCCCTCCACCATCCCCACGCCGGATTCAGTCCATGTTCCGGCGGCCACCCCAAAGGCCGTGATCCCGGCCTCTCTCCCCTCTCAGGTGCCGGAGTCCCCTCTCGTCAAGCCCCTCTCTCATATCGGGCGTTCCAAAGGGAAAAGGTGGTGTGACACCAGCCCGACCTCGTCCGCTGGCGACTCCTCCGCCGCCTCGTTTCGTGCCGTCCTGCTAGCTAACAGCGGATCACCTCTTGGCCAGCCGCCGCCGGTGGTGGGGGTGGAGCGGCCTCCAACCAAGATCACCCTCAAGGAGCGGCCTCGTCAAGTGTTCGCCTCGGGGGGCCCTGACGCGCTCGGCTGGCAGCAGTTTGAAAGCCGCCGTTCTTGCAAGCTCCGCCTGAAAAAGCTGCGAGGCCCTCGCCGACCGGTGCCGGTGGACCTCAGAGGTGTTAGTCGCTGGACTCTTACTCTTGGTGATAGCAAGATCCTTACTCTCATGGAGAGGATGACACTAGGAGATGGGGCAAGTTTTCTTGTTTATTGCTCACACAATGCCATGCCAACCTGAGGGGTTGGAGATACATATTTATAGGCTGAGAACCAGCCAAGCATATGCTAAGATGATATCCTAGATGCTGTCCTAAAGCGGTCAATATGCTGTCCTAAAGCAAAAGCAGATGCTGTCCTAAAAGCAGATGCTGTCCTAAAAGTAGATGCTGTCCTAAAAGCAGATGCTGTCCTAAAGCAAAAGCAGATGCTGTCCTAAAAGCAGATGCTGTCCTAAAGCAAAAGCAGATGCTGTCCTAAAGCAGTCAAAAACCAAAAACTACCACAGCCCCACAAAGACCACAGTACAGGGACTTATTCATCATTCTCCCCCTAAGTCTTGTGCGTCGTCTTGTGGGAGGATCGAACCATCCTAATCTTGGAGCAGAGCTCAAGGAACTTGATCCTTCCAAGAGGCTTGGTGAGCAGATCCGCAAGCTGATCCGTGGTGTTGATGTAGCTTGCCTTGATGCTTCCTTCATCCAAGCAGCCTCGGATGAAATGGTACTTCACCCGGATGTGCTTGCTCCGTTCATGAAAAACGGGGTTCTTTGCCAGGGCTAGAGCGGACTTGCTGTCCACCCTGAGCTCCACTGCTTCAGTGTCCCTGCCGAGGAGATCACCAAGCAGTCGAGCGAGCCAGAGCGCCTGAGTCGAAGCGGTGGAAGCCGCTATGTACTCGGCCTCACAGCTAGACAGGGCCACCACCTGCTGCTTGACTGACTGCCAGCTAACGAGGCACTTGCCGAGGAAGAAGAGAATCCCGCTTGTGCTCTTGCTGGTGTCAATGTCGCCTGCGTGGTCGCTGTCGCTGTACCCGATGAAGTGTGCCGTGCCGGGACACCTCGGGTAGTGCAAGCCGTAGTCGGAGGTGCCCGCAACATAGCGGAGGATCCTCTTTACGGCCTGCTGATGCTCCGTCGTCGGTCGCTGCATGAACCGACTGACGTAGCCGACGGCGAACGCCAAATCCGGACGCGTGTGGACGAGGTAGCGAAGGCTACCCACGATGCGCCGGTACTGCGTCGCGTCCACCTCCTCCGCCGTGCTGTCGCGGCTCAGCTTCAGCCTTTCCTCCATAGGAGTGTGGGCTGGGTTGCAGTCGGTGAGCCCGCCCAGCTCGACGGTGCGCTTGGCGTAGGCGGTCTGACGAAGGGAGATACCGGAGCTGTCCTGGTGGACCTCGATCCCCAGGTAGAAGGAGAGGAGCCCCAAGTCGCTCATCTGGAAGGCGGTCTTCATCTCCGCCTTGAACGCCTCGACCTCGGCCTCCTTGGAGCCGGTGATCACCAGGTCGTCGACGTAGACGCCTACCAGCAGAGCATTGCCGCCTTTGCCCCGCCGGTAGACCGCAGCCTCGTGTGCGCTCTGCTGTAACCCCATTTGCTTGAGGGTGGAGTCCAGCTTAGCGTTCCAGGCTCGTGGTGCCTGCCGCAAGCCGTAGAGGGCCTTGCGCAGGCGGAGAACCTTGCCCTCCTTGCCGGGGATGACGAATCCCGGCGGCTGACGGACGTAGACCTCCTCCTTTAAATCGCCGTTGAGGAAGGCGGACTTGACGTCCATGTGATGGACGCGCCAATCCTCCTGGGCTGCAAGTGCGAGGAGAAGACGAACGGACTCCATGCGCGCGACGGGTGCGAAGGCGTCATCGAAGTCGACCCCCTCCTGCTGCACGAAGCCTCGTGCTACCAAGCGAGCCTTGTGCTTGACGATGGCGCCGGCTTCATCCCGCTTCAGCTTGAACACCCACTTAAGGGTGATCGCGTGGTGACCGGCAGGAAGATCCGCCAGCTCCCACGTCCGGTTCCGCTCGACGGCGTCCATCTCCTGCTTCATCGCGACACGCCACGCCGCGTCTCCCTCCGCCTCAGCGAAGGAGCGAGGCTCGCCGTCGTCGCACGCCAAGTGCAGCTCCGCCTCGAAGTCGCGCTGCGCCAGTCCAGGGACGGGCAACTCGCCGAGGATGTTGTCCATGGTACGATAGCGCAGAGGTTCGTCGTCGTGGTAGACGTCGACGCGGTCCTCGTCGTGAGATAGCGGAGTAGCGAACTCCACCATGCGCTGCTCGTCGTGGACCGAAGCTGTTGGGGCCGATCCCGGTGGTGTGGCCGCCGGTGCAGGAGAGTGGTGAGCCGGTGGTGAAGAGTGGGGCGTAGCCGGTGCCGAAGGTGGTGGAGCACTCGTCGGAGCTGGTGGCGAGCAAGGTGTCGAGGTGGACGAGCTCAGTGAAGACGAGCTGCTAGCTCCCCCGGCTCTCTCGAAGTGGACGTAGTCGATAACAAAGTCCCTGAGAGTCGAAGTCGAACCGTCGTCCACCGCCTTGTCCCACGTCCAGCCTCGCCCTTCGTCGAACACAACGTCACGCGAGATGCGGACTCGCTGTGTGTCAGGGTCGAGGATACGGTAGGCCTTCGAGCCCTCCGCGTAGCCGATGAACACTCCCGGAGTGCTCCTGTCGTCGAGCTTACCGATGTGGCCAAGCTCCTTGGCGAACGCGAGGGAGCCGAAGACCCGCAAGTGGGAGACCGCCGGCTTGCGCCCATGCCAAGCCTCGTACGGCGTCCTGCCGTCGAGCGCCTTGGTAGGCGAGCGGTTGAGGATGTAGACGGCCGTCACCACCGCCTCTCCCCAGAAGACAGCCGGCATCCCCCTCTGCTTGAGGAGGGCCCGAGCCATCCCCACAACCGTCTGGTTGCGCCGCTCGACGACGCCGTTCTGCTGCGGGCTGTACGGCGCGGAGTAGTGGCGCTGAATGCCCTCATCAGCGCAGTACGACGCGAATTCAGCAGCCGTGAATTCGCCGCCGTTGTCTGTGCGCAGCACGCGCAGCTTGCGGCCGCACTCCGCCTCCGCAACAGCCTGCGTGCGCCTGATGGCGTCCGCAGCCTCTCCCTTGCTGCCGAGGACCATCACCCACATGTAGCGGGAGAGGTCGTCGACGAGCAGCAGGAAGTAGCGTCGTCCTCCTGGTGTGGCCGGTGTCACCGGGCCACACAAGTCCCCGTGCACGAGCTCGAGCCTCTCCTTGGCTCGGAAACTCGCCTGCTGGGGAAAGGGGAGTCGCCTCTGCTTCGTCAACACGCAGACGTCGCTGAGCTGCTCCACATGGTCAAGGCACGGCAGGCCTCGCACCATTTCCGTGGCACTGAGCCGCTTCAGGGCCTCGAAGTGAAGGTGCCCAAAGCGCTCGTGCCACTGCCACGCCTCGTCGTCCCGACGAGCTGCGAGACAGATGGGTTGTGCCACCTGCACGTGAAGAGTGTAGAGTCGATTTGCGCCTCTGGTTACCTTGGCAAGGAGGCGGCGTCGAAGATCCCAAATCCGCAGCACCCCGTGCTCGATCTCGACACGCGAGCCGTTCTCATCCAGCTGTCCCAAGCTGATGATGGAGTTCCGCAGATCGGGGATGTAGTAGACGCCGGTGAGCAGCCGGTGCTCGCCAGTCTTGGCGACGAAGACGACAGAGCCGACGCCCTTGATCTCCACGGCGGAGGCATCGCCGAACTTGACGGTGCCTCGAACGCCTGAGTCGAGCTCGGAGAAGAACTCCCGCCGCCCGGTCATGTGGTGGGTGGCGCCGGTGTCGAGGCACCACCCGTCGGTCTTGTCATTGCCGGAACTGTCGCCGAGGAGGGCGTGTGCTTTTGGCTCGTCAAGGTGGAGGAGAGCCACTGCGGCCGGTGCCGCTGGAGGTAGTTCGATGCTCGCATGAGCGATGAACAGGACCGGCTGCTCCTCCTCCGCTTGCGCGACGTGGGCCTGGCCGCGTCGTGGCTGTCGACACTCTTGGCCCAATGACCAAGCTTGCCGCAGTTGTGGCAAGAGTCGTCTCGTGCCGGCTTTTGCTTGCCAGCATCGCCGCCCTGGGCGCCTTTGCGCGGCTTGCCGCGCTTGCCACTCTTGCGGCCGCCTGTCGTGGAAGAAGGCTCCCCCTTCTTCTTGTCACCTTGGCCGGCATCCCACTGCTCCCGAGTGAGGAGGAGCTTCCCGCCAATGGTGACGGGTCCCGAGGGGCGCTGTGGCTCATCGATGTCGACGACCTTGAGGCGACCCAACGCCTCCTCGATGGTCATCGTGGAGAGATCCAGCAGAGACCCGATCGAGCGAGCCATCTGCTTGTACTTCTCGGGGACGCAGCGGAAGAGCTTCTCCACAGCTCTTTCTTCGCCGTAGGTGTCGTCGCCGAACTGCACCAACTTCTGCAACAGAGTGTTGAGACGGAGAGCAAAGTCATCAACGTCCTCACCTGGCTTGAAGGCCAGGTGCTCCCACTCCGTGCGTAGTGCCTGCAGTGTAGACTTGCGGGCGCGGTCGCTGCCGATGCGTGCTGCAGCGATGGCGTCCCAAGCCTCTTTGGCAGTCCGCTTGTTGGTAAGCGAGAACTGCATCTCGGGCGGGACTGCGGCGATGAGAGCATCCAGCGCCCGTCGATCCTGGTCGTAGTCGACGTCGCCGTACCGGACTGCATCCCACATATGCCGCACCTGGAGCTTCACCCTCATCACCGCAGCCCACTCGACGTAGTTGGTCTTGGTGAGGGTAGGCCACCCGCCGCCGGGGCCGACGTCCCTGACGACAGCCTGGTACTCGTGGTGACCACGGTACCGAACCGGGGAGAGAGAGCCACGTTGCCTGTGAGGGCCGTGCTCTCCGTCGACCCGTACGCCGCCGCCGTGCGTGCCTCCTCCAGGAGCGCCGCCGGCGCGTCCGCGCCTGTCTGGGCTGCCGCCGCGCTCGTGGGCGTGCGCGGCTACCCATTGCGCCGCTCGCCCTTGCGCTGCCTCCCTCTCCAGCAGCTGAGGGTCCGCGTCGGCGCCGCCATCAACAGAGCCGGAGCTGCTGTTGCTGCCGCGCAGAGCCTTGACCTCTGCTGCTGCCGCACGCGCTGCATCTGCCGCCGCCGCTGCTTCCACCTCCGCCCTGGCTGCTACCAGCTCCGCCGCTGCCAGCCTTGACGCCCTTTCCGCCGCCGCAGCGGTCTCTGCCGCCGCTCGCTCGCGCTGCTCTGCCGCGACGAGCTCGGCCGTCTGCTGACGCCGCATGCTCGAGGCGACCGAGCGCTGAGACTGCCCTGCGGACATGGCGCGCTACTGGGGGGCTGTTGCGTGGAGAGAGGGCTGCTTCTGACGAGCTGCCGCCCGTCTCCGGAGAGGAGTGAGCGGGGACAGCCGGAGCTGTTGCTGCTACCGGCCGGGGCTGCTGCGAGGCCGGAGAAGGAGATGAGCAGGAGATGCTCAGGCTACAGGATACTAAGGCTCTGATACCACTTGTTAGTCGCTGGACTCTTACTCTTGGTGATAGCAAGATCCTTACTCTCATGGAGAGGATGACACTAGGAGATGGGGCAAGTTTTCTTGTTTATTGCTCACACAATGCCATGCCAACCTGAGGGGTTGGAGATACATATTTATAGGCTGAGAACCAGCCAAGCATATGCTAAGATGATATCCTAGATGCTGTCCTAAAGCGGTCAATATGCTGTCCTAAAGCAAAAGCAGATGCTGTCCTAAAAGCAGATGCTGTCCTAAAAGTAGATGCTGTCCTAAAAGCAGATGCTGTCCTAAAGCAAAAGCAGATGCTGTCCTAAAAGCAGATGCTGTCCTAAAGCAAAAGCAGATGCTGTCCTAAAGCAGTCAAAAACCAAAAACTACCACAGCCCCACAAAGACCACAGTACAGGGACTTATTCATCAAGAGGGAGGTGCTTCAATTGCTTTTCCCCGACGCAGCACGCCGCTACCTGCCGCAAGGAGCCTCGCTGCTTCAAGTGCCAGGTGCTAGGGCACCGCTCTTACAACTGTACCGGTCGTGGCCAGGCACCGCTGTGTCCCTTCATCTGGCGGCCAAAGACGTCTCCTTGTGCTTCGGTTTCTAGGAAGATGGTGTCCTCGCCCTGCGGTGAGGGTTCTGGAGGAGCCGAAGGACACCTTTCGCGGGTCAGGCGTCAGCGGCGCCGAGTTAGGAAGCGGCGACGAGCAGGACCTGCTGGCCAAAGCGCGGGCGGGCCTCCTTTGTTGGAAGAAGAAGTTTTCGGTGCGCCACCTCAAGAAGTTGCTGCCATTGCTGGCGAGCAAACTTCCTCCCCCGGCGTTCCTGCCCGGCTCCGGCGCATCGTTGATCGCTCTGCTAAGATGGCAAGGACTGAGGACGAGTTGTGCAAGGCTCTCTCGGTTTCGATCGTTGGAGACTTAGCGACGCTTTCGGTTGATGTTCTGGTGGGTGAGCTAGCTCGTCGCTATGAACTCCCGGTCGTGTCGCTTGAGTTTCACCGTCTTAGCCTTGATGAGGGCTTGCTGGTTCTCCCCGATGAAGCTATAGCGACTCGGGTCTACAACGAGGGGCGGCCTCTGCTTTTGCCGCCGTTTACCCTCTGCTTCCGGCGATGGTCCCGTCTCAAGAATGCGTCCGCGGTGGAGTTGCCCTCGCTTGTCAACATCGAGCTGAGTGGCATTCCGGCGCACGCCTGGGAGCTCGAGACGGCGGAACATCTGCTGGACGAGTGGTGCTGGGTTCACGAGCTGCACCCAGATACGGTCGACCGGCGGGACTTCTCGTCCTTCCGGCTCAAAGCGTGGTGCGCCCACCCAGAGCTTATCCCGGCGGTCTTGGAGCTGGTCATCGTCGAGCCTCCAGTTCAAGCTGCAGAAATCCCACCGCGGAAGCGTGCTCTGAGCTACGAAATCAAGATCACAGCGACGCTTGATACACCTTATTTGGTGGAGGACGTTCCGCCGCCTCCCCCGCCGCGTGAGGACTCGGACCATGGAATGCGTCGACGCCGGCGGCGAGTTTCTGCGTCGCCGGAGCCCCTTGCCCATGGCTCCGATGTCAAAGGTGGTGCCCCACGGGTCTCTGTGCATCGTCGACTGGGCCCTGGTCCAGTGGCTGACGACCACGTGGCGGATCTTGAGGAACCGGTTGATGGCGCGCAGCCCCCTGTGCCTGAAGTGTCGCAGTCGTCTTCGGTTCCTTTTTCTATTCCCGCGCCCGCCTCGGTTCTGCCGGCCTTCATTGACGACCTGGCTGCCCTTGTCATCAAGCCAAGGCTCGGGAAAGAGGAGGGGATCCTGGAAAAGCAGGGATTTGGGGTCGGGTGGCAGGGAGACGGCTCCGTATTCCCGGCTCCGCCGACGTATCCGTTTTGCCCTGTTAGCTCGGAGGAAGATGCTGGGCCTGTGGGTTCCGTTTTGGTCCGGCCCATCATTCTTCCGCAAACAGGTCCAGAAGCAACCCCTTTGGAGATCGCCCCAGTCTTCGAGTTGCACGCCCCTGCTCATCCAGACCCGGCTTCTAGCCCACCGCGATGGACAGCAGAAGACAGCGGCAATGGTGGCTTCACTGCTTCACCAGCTTCGGATGACATCCCATCTCTCGTTCCGGTCTTGGCGGCTCTGCGTTCTTCGCCGGTGATCACCTCCCCCGGTCCAGAGGTAGCTGCAGTCCAGAGCGCCTCGTTGGAAACCAGTGCAGCCGCTCACGTGAGAACTTACTCCAGGCGACGACGTCGTACGGGCGATGCGGACGGAGTGGCCGTGGCTCCGCTCCCGGCCCCTCTTCCTGGCCCGGTGAGTGTGGTAGCCATGGCTGCGTCCCCGCCGGTAGGAGCAGCTCTTCAAGCTCCGTTTAGTGGTGACCATGGGGGCGTTTGGGGCCCAGTCATGTCGTCCTCCCCGGCCTCCCCAAGATCAGCCTTCTTATCCAAGGTGGTAAAACCTGTGGGCGTTATCCTGCCGGCTCCCCCAGCCCCAATTCGAAGAAAAAAGACCTTGCCATCTGATTTTGTGCCGAGACGGAGCCGCCGTGTGGCAAATCTTCCCCCAGTTGCAGATCATAATGCGGCAGCTTCAGTGTGCCGACAGCTAGGCTTTGCTGACGATGAAGAAAGTCTCAGCGGCCTCCATGGATCGCTACGCCAGGGTGTTTGACCAGACTCTATCCCGAGAGCACTTGAAAGCGTTGGCGGCCCTGTTTGGGTGGGACGCGCCACCTAGTAATGAGATGCGAGCTGCAAGCAGCATTGTTGTTATTTGAGGGGGCTCTTTGTTGGTCGTCCAAACCTTTGTTTTCAATGGCTTCTTCTAATTTCTTGATCTGGAATGTGCGTGGTCTCAATGACAAAAAGCGCCGTGATGTGGTTCGCCAATTAGTCCAGTCTTGCCAGCCAGGGTGGTTTGTTTGCAGGAAACCAAATTATCTCATATTTCACAGCATGTGTTATCTCTCTTGGGGCAGAATTTTAGCTCTTTCGCATATCTGCCTGCTCAAAAAACAAGAGGGGGAATTCTGGTAGCTTGGCGGGATGGTTCTTTTGCTGCAGAGTGTTATCGAGTGCACCGACACTCTGTTTCAATCAAATTCCAAAAGAATGGAGAGCAGTCCTGGTGGTTCTCCGGAATTTATGGTCCCCATGAGGATGCAGAAAAACCGGCCTTCCTTGATGAGCTACGAGAAGTAAGGAGTTTGTGTGTTGGGCCTTGGATGCTAGCTGGGGATTTCAATATGATCTTCAGTTCGGATGATAAAAACAACGACAATGTGAATAGGGCGCTAATGGGACGGTTCCGTCGTTTTGTCGATGAGTTGGAACTGAAAGAGATATCCCTGTTGGGTCGTCGTTACACTTGGTCGAATGAGAAAGCTTCCCCCACTCTCGTCAACTTGGATAGAGTGTTGTGCACTACGGATTGGGAAGATATTTATCCTCATTGTGTGCTGCAAAGTCTTGCGACGGAAATGTCTGATCATTGTCCGCTTGTGCTGGGACTTAAAGATGGTGTTAAGGGCAGGAAGCGTTTTCATTTTGAAAGCTACTGGACACGCCTTCCTGGCTTCCTAGACACAGTGAAGAACTCTTGGGATGAACCAGGTCGGACATCTTGTCCCCTTGACCGTATCTCCCTCAAGCTGAAGCGGCTTTCTCGTGCTTTGCAATCTTGGAGCTCGAAAAGAGTTGGGCACATAAAAACTCAGCTAGCTAAAGCTCGTGAAGTGTTGCACAGGTTAGAAATGGCTCAAGAGAGGAGGTCACTGTCTTCGGAGGAGGACTGGCTGCGAAGGGAATTGAAGCGGCTTTGTCTGAAGTTAGCTTCTCTGGAAAGAACCATAGCAAGACTTCGCTCCCGGGTAAGGTATCTAAAGGATGGAGATGCAAATACATCTTTCTTTCACAAGCAGGCTGCTTTCCGAAAGAGAAAAAACTTTATTCCCAAACTCATGGATGGTGATCGGATGGTAACTTCTCAAGATGATAAAAAATAGTTATTGTTCGATTTTTATGAGAATCTGCTAGGCACAGCCCCGATCCGATCTGCGTCCTTGGAACTGCAGTTTTTCCATAGGGCCTCAATGGATTTGGCAGTCCTAGATAACCCAATCTCGGAGGAGGAAGTTTGGGAAACAATCAAGATGCTGCCGGCTGATAGAGCCCCAGGACCAGACGGCTTTACAGGCAGATTTTACAAGGCATGTTGGCAGGTGATTAAAGCGGATTTCATGGCGGCAATTTTCACCTTGCATCAAGGTGATGCTAGAGGGCTGGGTCTGTTAAATTCAGCTTATATCACTCTGATCCCGAAGAAGGATGATGCGATGGCGGCAAAGGACTTTCGCCCCATCAGCTTGGTGCATAGCTTCGCTAAGCTGATAACCAAGATCCTGGCGAATCGTTTGGCACCCTTCTTGGATTCTTTGATTTCTACAAATCAGAGCGCTTTTATTCGTGGAAGATGCATACATGACAACTTCATCCTAGTGCAGCAAACTGTTAAAGTTTTACATCGGCAAAAGGTGCCTAGCCTCTTCCTCAAACTTGATGTCTCAAAAGCTTTTGACTCGGTTTCTTGGTCGTTCACCTTGGAAGTGCTGCAGTATTTGGGTTTTGGTTTGGCTTGGTGCAATTTGGTGTCTGATCTGCTATCAACCTCCTCAACTCGAATTTTAGTGAATGGAGAACCGGGAGAACTCTTGCAGCATCAGCGAGGACTTCGCCAAGGGGACCCCTTATCCCCCATGCTCTTTATATTAGTGATGGATGTGCTTAATAGTTTGTTTGTGAAGGCAGGGAATGAGGGGCTGTTGCAACCTTTAACCCGACGTGTGGCTGGACAAAGACTTTCCTTATATGCTGATGATGTTGCTTTGTTTATCAAGCCGGTTGAAGAAGAGCTGCAGATTACTAGAGACATTCTCAAGGTTTTTGGGGATGCTTCAGGACTGCAAACCAACATTCAAAAAAGCAATATTATACCCATCAGCTGTGCGGAAGAAGCCTTGACAACAATTCAAGATACTTTGCCATGTACGATCTCTGAGTTCCCTTGTAAATACTTGGGCCTGCCGTTATCAAATAAGAAGCTTCGAAAGAGGGATCTTATGCCGTGGATTGAGAAAATCGCTGACAAGCTCCCGTGTTGGAAGGCAGCTCTTATGAACAGGGCAGGACGTGCCACGTTAGTCCGGTTTGTTATCTCCGCCATGCCGGTCTATTTGTTAATTGCCATCAGCGCTCCGAAGTGGTTCCTCAAGACGGTGGATAAAGTCAGAAGGGGTTTCATTTGGCAAGGAAAGGATAAGGCTAACGGTGGTTGTTGTCTAGTGGCTTGGGATAAGGTTACGAGACCGTTGGATCTTGGAGGGTTAGGTATTCCCAACTTGGAGGTGATGGCCTGGGCTCTACAAATCAGATGGCAGTGGTTTAAAAAGACCAGAGCTGATCGGTCATGGACTAACCTTGAGCTTCCCTCGCATCCTAACTCGATAGCTCTTTTTGCCATTGCTGTCACTTCGGAGGTAGGGAATGGAAACAACACACTTTTTTGGACTGATCGTTGGCTGCACGGTTGCTCGATTGAACATCTTGCGCCAACAGTTTTTGCTTGTGTGCCTCCAAGAATCCACAAGAGCCGGACTGTGGCTGAAGCTCTCAACAATGTGGATTGGCCCAGGGACATTCAAGGAGGCCTGTCTTGGACTGGTTTTAGAGAATTCATTGGAGTTTGGGACTGCCTCATGGATTTGCGTTGACTGACCAAGAGGATCGTCACTCTTGGAGGCTTGATGCTAGTGGATGTTATTCTTCCAAATCTGCATATAAAGCTTATTTTCTTGGCGCCGTGACCTTTGAGCCTTGGCGTCGTTTATGGAAAACCTGGGCCCCGGCCAAATGCAAAATGTTCTTGTGGTTGGCAATCCGAAACAGATGTTGGACAGCGGATAGGCTAGCTAAGAGGGGCCTCTCTCATCCGGAAAAATGTCCACTATGCGATCAAGAAGAAGAGACGATACAACATCTCTTGTCTTCGTGTGTTGTGGCAAGACAAGTTTGGTTCAGATTGTTCAATCCGTTGGGTCTAGCAGATTTAGTCCCACGGCAAAACGAACGGAGCTTTGCAGAGTGGTGGCGCAAGACGATGAGAAGAGTTCAAAAGGAGCACAAAAAAGGAGTGAACACTATGATTATGCTCGGCGCCTGGAATTTATGGAAGCATAGGAATGCTTGTGTGTTTGAGGGTGCTGCTCCTTCGGTTAACTCGATTTTGAGTGAGTTGAAGGACGAGCACAGCCTTTGGTGCATGGCTGGTGCGAAGAAGCTGCAAGGGTTAGGGCTTGCGCTTGCAATCTAGGTCGGATAGGACCGGGTTGAGTCGTGTTTGTTCGCTTTGTGTTTGTTCCTTGAGTCTGTGTATAAGCCTCATTCATATTTGGTCCCCGTATGAGTGAGGTTCCTGTTGGGGACCCACCTCTTTTTTCTTCCCCCTAATACAATGAAACGCAGCTCTCCTGCGTTTTCTAAAAAAAAAATTAGGTACTCAATCAAATTAATTGTCCTTACCTGCTTCCATTAAAAAACTCTTACCTGCATTAGTAACATCACACTTAATGAATATGGCAGATGGAACTCCAAGATCTCCATGAAACCTTCTGTTTTCCTTTTGAACTAATGAAGCAACTTCTCTTCCATTTTCTTCAGAGAAATCAACAACAGTAACAAATAGACCCTTCTGTGCAAGAGCGATGCAAAGTGCTTTCCCTTGAAAAATACAAAAAGGAATTGTCAGTCAATACATTAAAAGCTATCTACTAAAATCATTGTCCTGAAAAAATAAATTAAATCGCTAACAGAATGAACTCATGCTTGTCAGCACCCTATCCTAGGAGCAAACTTTATGAGTGCTGACTTAATATTACAAAGGGGTCACAGGCTCACAGCTGTCACCATTTCACAATACATTTGGTTGCTCAAATTTTACAAATGCACTGAACAAACAACAGGAAGTTATTTATATTCAGTCATTCGCCATACAAAAGATCGGCATCAACACACCATGAAGCATCTCTTTTTATATAATGGAGAAAGATCTCCAGTTACTTGCACAGTTGAGCGTATCACTCTTCAATTGCAACAAATCCTCATCATATGTTAGTTGCTAGTGTGCATATCACTATATCACACACTTGGTTCAAAAGATCAAAAGAGAAAAGAATTAAATATCATAATTTTTGAATTAATCAAATTCAAACCACTTCATGCACCAGCCTTTTAGCCATTTTATAGTTATATGAGCTCCACAACAGTACAAGACTTCTATTTGAAAGGGGGAACTGTATACCAAATGGTTGCATAATGGTTAATAAGATAATAGGAAAATACAAGGAACTAATTCATCCTTGAAAGTGCATTTATTTCAACAAAATCAGCAATACATGAAAGTGGATTTGTCTGGGATAATTCAGTGCATCTCAGACTCAAATTAAACTCTAGTTCTACATTATATCATATTGATATCAAGCCTAGTTGTTCACTATTAAAAGCTAAATATTATCAGCTTAAAAATGTGGTGATTAGTTCAGTTTAATATTACTTAACTCCTCTACTTGCAGTTGCAACCTCATCACCTGACACTTGTCAAAAAAACATAAAACTCTTTCTACCTAATACGGGACAATTCTTCTAAGAGTCATTATACCTATTTGACAAGTCGCGATGCTTAACTTTTCTTACACATGGAAATCCTTGCATAATTTCAAATTATGTAGTACCAAACCAAGCAGAAAACTCTAGTTTGTTTCCAGCAACCCTGCAGTTGGACGCAAACAGTGTGCTCTCCTTTTTTATATAACTAAGAAAGTAAGAAGTGGGAGTTCTGATAATTCATTGTAGAAGAGTAGAAAGCATACAAGTTGGCTCACCTAGCCAAAGCAATAGATGGGCAAAAACAACATAAAGACCACATTAACATTACTGTATCTAAACCAACAAAGAAATGATAATACAAAAGAACATGGTCTCCTTTTGACTAGCAAATCTTCTCTCTGCACTGTTATACATGCCAGTGTAATTTGGAAACTGTTCAGATGGTTGGTAGATCATTGTGGTACAGTATCACTGCCAGGAACCAAAACAAAATATAATTATACAAGTGCAAGTGTTGACTCCTGTCAGTTCGAGCGTGGCCACAATCCTTGCAAGGATACCCAAAAAGGAGATTGCCTGCTACTCTCTATCTTATACTCCAACAATACTCTTGGACTCTTAGTATTGTGTACGGGCACAACAATCATACGCAAGTTAGTGTTGTCGGTGTGATGTTCAAAGTTCACTTTTCACTCTGGCTTGCTCAACCATTAATCCACTATTGAACATAAGCAGTACAACTACATGTCCCCCACACTCGTAAATTTGCACAAGCACAATAATGCTGCAACCGTTACCCGGTGCTTTCTACTTTCTAGGCAGGCGCCCATCCCCACCTATTCAAGTGCTAATTAACCCGCATAATTAGCCCAAGCCTTTGCAGTTCCCACATCAAGTTCTCACCAACAGATCGAAACAAGCATAAAACCAAACCAGCCCACAAGTCAAGCCGCAATTAAACACCTCCCAAACCCGTAGCGATCGCGCCTTACACACAAAACAGTAAGGCGCGTCAGGACGGAACACTTCGTGAATTGGACGCCCAGAGAGAAGAGAAGGGGCGTCCCTTACCGATGCCGGAGGCGCCTCCGGTGACGAGGGCCGACATGCCGGGCTTCAGCTCCATCTCGCCGGCGCGGGGCGGAGAGACCGACGAGCTCCAGGCGAGGAGTCGCGACTCGCGACGGAGAAGGCAAGACAGAGAAGGCACGGCGGGAGGGGAGTGGGTGGGTATGGACAGCTCGGCCGGGCCGCGGAGCTGCTGAGATGGGAGCTCGGTTGGGGACAAACGGAGACGAGGGAAGCAGGCAGGGGAAGCAAGCGGTGGTTTACTCGCCCGCCCCTGTTTATCTCGCCTCGTCCTGCCTTGCTTGCTGTTTCGGCGAGACAGATCCGACTCTGGACGCGACGCACGCTGCGTGGGGGTCACGAGTCACGACGCGAATGGGGTGATCCAACGGCTCCGCACGCGACGCCCTGCTCATTAGGGCCTAACCTTCTGGCTAAGGGAAATTTTAAATTTTTTAAATTTAGTTGCGGTTGCCGGTTGGCTACATGAGCAAAATTCTTCAAGTTCGCCACAGCTTTTTAGAAACTACCCAAAATGTCCACAAAAAAGAATCCAAAATGATCAAAGTCCTAATTATTGTTAAAATCCGTTAGGAGAAACGCCTGAGCCAGGAATTTAAATGTGGATCCAAAGTATAAGATATTAGAAAAAACATTCATTCGGTGCAAAATGTGACATAAGGAATGCATTGGGTTGAAGCTGTCGATCCAATTTGGGGTTCAACTGAACTCCAATTGGGTTTGAAGCTCTTACTTTTAGCTCTAAAAAGGACTCTCTTTCTTTTGTTACATCACACAACGATAATATTATATGTGCAAATAATGTTTTATGTAATACTCATAGACACATAGAAAACTCTTTTTTTCCCTAAACATGGATAAATAGGACTTCAGCCTAACACAGCTTTTAGGGCTCAATAAAACTAAGCATTATAGACTCAAAACTAAGCATTATAGACTCAAAACTCCATCTGTACTCGAGGTTGGATTCTTGCTATACTTCAAAATGGAAAATGCAATGGATTCACTACCTTTATTTTTAAGATTGTAGATTTGCTACTTGCTAGCATGTGGGTCAATTCTAGATTAATGAAGCCACGCTCATAGTGTGAGAGGGTTGGGATTTCATATCAAGTGGATAGCAAGTCTAGGTTTCACAGCACACGCACAAACAAGTGCATCTCAATAGAAAAACGTATACCCATATTATACGAGGACATAGATTCATTCCTAGCCTCCACAATTTCAGATATTTGTACATGAGCGCACCCGTATTGTGTTGGTGTTTGTGGGTGGGCACCATACATCCATTGTACAAAAAAAAACTAGAAAAAACTAGCAATCCTAGACTATCTTAGCTTATGCCTACTTTCCACTTCACTATCTTAAGCAAGCACCCCTGAAAATTGCCTCTCATCTTCACGAAAGAGAAGCTCCATTTAGTGCTTGTTGTCGGCTACAATTGCCTCTCATCTTAATGGATCTCTATTATAGTTATAGTTAGACTATATAGTTTACCTACCTTCTCACAGCATTCAATAAAACGATCATGGCGGACTTAATATCTCATTCATAAGAGCTTTACAAAAAAGCAAAATAGCCCACTAATTGGTCGTTAGCCATTCCAAGGATCTGTTTTTTTAGTCTATAACTTAGATTATATATAATATTGTGATATCAGCTGTCTATAAATCTTGCCACGTAAGGCACGAGATGATATGAAAGAGAGAGAGGAACATAGAGAATTGGATCATCTCTTAGAGCAAGTTTAATAGAAGAGGTGGCTGCCACCTCTAGGACTAGCCAAATAAGCAAAAAGAGTACACGTGACTCATGGTGGAGGTTGCTAATACAATAAGTTGAGTAGAGGTTACCTCTACTAAAGCACTCAAACATTTAATACTTGCATAAATATATCAGGGGTCACCTCTTGCATGAGGGGCAGCTTGCCTCTCTCTCCTCGTATGATGTGCTAGAGGTCACCTCTTGCATGAGGGGCAGCTTGCCTCTCTCTCCTCTTTTCTCTCTCTTTCACATAGGATTGTGTTGACGTGGATTTCGCTAGAGGCGACCTAGTCAGCATTATTGTACTTGCTCTTATACAACAGTTGACTATAACACGATAAACAAGATACATCATATCATAAAGTTGTCTATAGAGACATGCAAAAAAGATAGTTTATTGTATGAGTTGTCTTTAGTGCTGTCTATAGATGATATAGAGAATATTATATATAGCAGTTGTCTATATTATTGTATATATTTTTATGACTTTTAATTTGGTTTATTAATATAATAAATAGTGATTATTAAAAGAAGCTAAAAGTGAAAAAGAACCGAACCCAAAATAAGATCAACATATGATTGAGGGCAGTAGTATTGAAAATAGCACTCTGCGGTAGAAACCAAACCATCAACTCCTCACGCGGCTGTTGCACAAGGCGGCAGATCCGATTACACACGTCCGAAGCGTGCAGTCGCCTCGCTGCATCCCCATCACCGGAAAAGCCGGCCTTATTGAATTTTTAAATGCGCACCACGGAACCAGCCCATATCGACCTGTGATCAAAACTCCCACCTGTTGTGCACCGTCACGAAGGCGTTTCCAGTTTTCCACCGATCCCTCAAATTCCGCCACCCCCCCCCCCCCCCCCCCCCCCCGATTCCGCGGGGGAACTCCTCGTCTACGAAGAATACTAGCCCACTCCACCTACTACATCTGCATCTGGCCCACCGGTCAGCGAAGCTGGCACCCTCGTCCCGCGCCGTCGCCGCCACGCTAGCACAGGGAAAACAACGTTGACGTGCATCTGACTCCGTCAAACGCCGCCGTCCAGTGACAGACAGCATCGGACGGTCCGACGGTCCAGGCCGGCCTCCTCTCGGCTTCTCAGCCGCCGCGGCGCGCGACGTGACTCCGCCACCTATCCAGCCAGCGCGAGGCCGTGTCCATCTCACACCGAACCGAACCCAAACGGTCCAGACTGTTATATCTTAAGTTTATATGTCGTTACCGTCCATTGCCGTCTTAGATAATACCGACAGAAAAAAACATCGCTGCCGGCTAAAAGAACAGTGCTGGCCCGCAACAGAAAAAGGCATGGAACACACGGGACGAGAGAAATCAAGTCAAATCATAACCGCACTGCGCGTTCGTTTTCCTCCGATAAAACCGAAACACCCGAGCCGAGCGCACGCTCTCCCCTCTCCTCCTCCTCCTCCTCCTCCCCCCTGAGACTCCCAAGTCCCAAGTCAATTGCGTCTCCGCTCTGCTTCCCGGTTTCTCTTCTGGGCGAAGCGTAGGGGAGTTGGTTAGCGAGGCAAGTCCATCAACAACTGAGAGGATTTGGGAGGCGGAGCGATCGATGGCGACGGCGGCTGCGACGGTGCCGCTGGGCGTGCTGCTACGGCGGGAGGTGACGAGCGAGCGGATGGAGCGGCCGGACGTGCTGTGCGGGGAGGCCACCCGCAGCCGCAAGGGCGAGGACTTCACGCTGCTACTCGCCGAGGCCGGGGAGCGCGTCGCCGGCGACCCCTCCACCTCCTTGTCCGTCTTCGCGGTATCGCATTTCCCCTGTGCCTGTCGAGAAGATTCTAGAATACCTTCCCGGAATTGTGCGTGGGAGACATGGAGGTCACTCCTAATACTGTATTACTAATACATGACTGGCATTATCCACTTTTTCTCTGTTCCGTTTGGCAGAGTTGTTCCGTCTTTTACTCTTTTTGTTTAAGAAAAAAATGTTGCGTTTCTTTGTGTAGGCTAGTTCATGGTGAATACATCTAACACTACGCTAGAATAAAACATTACCTTTGATCGAAATTGTGATCGCGGTTACTTTGAGTTTACAAATGTTCTTAGTGTCTTATTTTTTTTGTGATGTTGCGTTAACCACTGCAACCATTTGATTTATTTAGTGGTTGGGTGGTCGTATTTTACTGGAGAGTGGTGCATTTCTGTTGATTGACCACTGATCACTGTGGTTTGTTCATAGCTATTTGATGGGCACAACGGATCTGGAGCTGCCATATACGCTAAGGAGAATCTGTTGAACAATGTCCTGCGTGCCATTCCTTCAGGTTTGAGCAGGGAGGAGTGGCTTGCAGTGCTGCCACGTGCGCTTGTCTCGGCGTTTGTCAAGACAGATAAAGATTTTCAGGCTGTAGGTAAAGCAGGCCTATTCTGGTTGAGCTTATTGATGGCACATTTATTATATTTAAGTAGTCCTTGATTAAAAAAAGGCATACCCTGTAGTATTTCACCATCAGATTTGTTGTTCAGTACATTTTCTATGGTTATTGCTAAGCGTAGTTGCGAAAATGGTGCTCTTGTTTACGATGTCCTTTACTAGACACCTGTGAAGTTGAGTGATGCCTTTCTTTTCTGAAACATTCTTTTTGCTGTTTCAGCTGAAACTTCTGGTACAACTGTGACATTTGTAATAATAGACGAGTGGGTTGTAACAGTAGCATCAGTTGGTGATTCACGTTGCATACTCGAATCTGCTGATGGTTCAGTATACCATTTGTCAGCTGATCATCGCTTTGACTCCAACCGAGATGAGTAAGTGTTGCCCCTGATATTTATTTGTTGAGAATTGTACAATATTTACGATCTGCTCACTTTTCAGGGTCGAACGTGTTACTGCATGTGGAAGCAAAGTTGGGAAACTGAATCTTGTTGGTGGTCCGGAGGTTCGTCTCATTCATCCTGAATCCATATTGCTCTTGATTTGGATATGTAGTGTGGATGTGTGGTCTATAAGTTACCATTCTGATAGTTCCCACTGTCTGTATTAAGCTGCTGCTACTCCATGTTTTAATTCTCAAAGATGTTGTGTTTGAACTTTTAAGTGTACTCCACGTCCCTTTGTAATATAAGCTGCCTGCCTGCCTGCCTGCCGAACAACGTCTAAGCTTATGATAAAATAGAGTACATTGCTTGTGTTCTTTGTTTTCAATCATAAGGTAGTTCCTAGTTTGGACAGTGCCCTTTTGAAATTCTTCTTTACTTCGTTTTATGATTATCATTCTCTTTTTTTAATAGGATCGATGAATTACTTTGTTGTGTGTCTAAAGTACTAGTGTCCCAATTTGTTTAACTAGGAGAATGTTTATCTTATCTCCATTATTGTAATCTCATCCATCTCAAACTTAATTCTCATTGTGTTTAATCCATTATGTGGTTTCCTAAGATAGTTTAATCTTTTTTTTTTTGCTATAACCTTTCTGGTTCTAGACATTTATTGTTTGCCTTTTCAGATTGGTCCTCTAAGATGTTGGCCAGGTGGCTTGTGCCTATCTAGATCAATAGGGGATATGGATGTTGGTGAATGCATCATTCCTGTTCCTCATGTGAAGCAAGTGAAGGTTTGCTCATTTGAGAATTCTGCTCTGCACTGCATATCTCTTATTGTTCTAAATATTGTGTGCGCTGTTCGCATGATTGTTTTTCATCAGATACTAACTCAATTTTTCATCTTCTTCGAGATGATGTCCTCTATAATATTCCACAACATTTGTAGTTAATGGTGTCATCTGCTTTAGTTATGATCACTGCAGAGCGCAGGCTGCAGTTCACTGTGACACTATTTGATTTTATATTCATATTGCATTTTGGTTACAGCTATCCAATGCTGGAGGCAGAATTATCATTGCAAGTGATGGTGTATGGGATGATTTGACTTGTGAAATGGCTCTCGAATGTTCTCGTGGATACCCATCGGATATAGCTGCCAATCGAATTGTGAATGTAACTAGTTGATCTATCATTTCCCTTGGTTAATCTAAGCAAACTTTCGGTCCCTCATTTCATGATATAGTTTCTTCTTATCTGAAGGAAGCAATCCAACCTCGAGGACTAAGAGATGATACTACTTGCATTGTGGTGGACATATTACCTCCAGAAAAACTAGCTCCAAGTCCTCCCATAAAGAGGCAGGGGAAGATTGTATTCAATAATATGTTTCGCCGAAAACATCCAGATGTATCCTTTAAAATAGATAGAGAATATGCTGAGCCAGATGTGGTGGAAGAAATATTTGAGGAGGGCTCTGCAATGCTTTCTAAAAGGTATTCTGTTAACCAGCTTTCCGGGCCTTCTTTCACTTAGGGTAGAGAGTCTAGGAGCTCTATGAATAATTATAAGAAGAAAGGACATAAATGTTCCAATGAACAATAGTAGGATTTCCATTGTTTTTGAAAGACACGCGGATCAGTAGACACATCAAATTGAAATGAACAGAATTCTAGCCCAGGGCCAATCATATTTTTTTTATTAATAATCATTATTGTTAATGTGATGGTGATGTCCTTGTATCAATATGTCACTGTAATAGAGTAGATGGCAATGAAAGAAACATTTTCAGCTAATGTAGGCTTAGTGATCTTGGGTTTGCAATTACTGTGGTTATCTAGATCAGGTACTTGATTGTATCATATTGTCAACAAACAGATCTTGCTGTCTGCAAAAGGATAGAAGGACTTTAAGGAATTATTGAAAACAGCAGATGAGTTGGCACTGCTGATTGATGGTGTCAGCCATGCAATCCCATTTATGTTTCCTTACATATTAATGTTCAAAGTTGTCTTCTGGTTCCTTTTCCATTCCCCACTACCTTGGATCCTCTTATTTTCTCTGGTCATCGACATATTGATATCCTCAAAGCAGCCAGATCTGGTTGATACATATTAATTCTCTGGCGTAACATATATAGTGTAGTATCAGTCACTTTTACCTATTCTCATCAGCAGCAAAAGAAAGAGTTCTCCAAAACCAACGCATGAGAATGCTATCCTTCCTTTTACTTGTGCAAGCTTAGCACTAGCTAAAAGGGTTCAATAGAGGACTAAAATTCAGAGTGCATATGTTTGGTGTATCATATGGTTAGTTCGACTGACCTCAATTCAGTGCAGCTCTTCTTTTTCTGAAACGAACAGGAATATACTTGTCATCAGTTGATAGTTAGATTCTTTTGGGTTAGAAGTTATATTTTTTAGATAGGTTTAGGAGATGTTTCTAAGTCTTTCACTCAACTAATATTTTGTTGAATATTCTTGAAATGTGAATCTGTTTGGTTTTTAACATGTAAGAGATATTTCATCTCTTCATTTGCCTGTACACCTCGTAATGTTAATTTCTACTACGCTTATTCATTAACTGCAGGCTTACTACAGGATATGCACTTCAGAACATGTTTGAACCCTCCAGCTGTGCAGTCTGCCAGGTAAGGTTGAAAGCTGGTCAGGGGAGTTCCGTACACGCCAACCCATTGCAACACGAAAAAATGCAAGGTTGGCAAGGTCCTTTCCTGTGCCAAAGCTGTCATGAAAAGAAGGAAGCAATGGAGGGGAAACGGCGCCCAAGAGGTATTGATAACTTCTTTGGTCGTTGTCTTGGTTATATAAACTACATTTATGTTTACTACTATAAATATTGGTTATCTAATGTTTAGACTGCTAATTTGTTCTTTGATGCCTTCTTGTCTGTTCAGATTCATCTTCAACAAATGTCTTCGGTCACGAGGGGCAGGCCTAATTGCTCAAACCATTCTTTGATACCTTTAAATATTCTTTTTTATTACCAGAAACATTAGTCTTTTTCATTACCAGAAACATTAGTCAGTTGACCACATCATTCTTTTGTTACATTGACCATTCTAGTCAAGTAATACAAAGTATTCTTGACAAATAGGTTGGGGATTCATTGATCAGTTGGACTAACATAGAAAAGGCCATATCGTTCAAAAGAGAAAAGGTGCAGTCTTTAGCATAGCTGGAAGCTTTCCTACGCCATTTCAGTGTATAACAATCATTGTATAGGGGTATAAAGGATCGCTAATGTTCTTTTGTTAATTTGTAGGTGAGTTGACTTACGATGGTTCAGAAAAAGAAAAGTTAGTGGTTATTGTTTGAATGCTTTAAGCTTACTTTTGAATAAGAGATCTTTCTGTTCTAGTCATACAATCGACTGCTTAGAACCATAGAATGTGAAGTTGGTTTAATATTCTGCAAGCGAAGAGATAGCAGCCACGTTTACGCATAACTTGTGCCAAACGAAGTCCATGTTACTTTACCGAACGGAATTTGTCTGTGTTCTGTGTAATTATGCGGCTAAATATTACAATATATTATATTTATTATATATCTCTAATACATTTAAAAGTAGCTATATTTAGTATATAATTGTAATAGTTGTAATATCTATATATATGATTAATCTGATCTGTTATTATCTGGCCTCGCGAAAGCAATGACAGAATTTATAAGAATTTTGCCTTTTTTAACTTACGGACTATTGTGAGAGTTTTTACACATCTCAAACTAAAAAGGTATCTTAAATATTACCAATTATTTGTAGATATATAGATAAGCATGATCTGTTACTGTTGCTATTGAGCATCAAGTTTCAATCGCCGTGAAATTTGATGTAACCCTCTGTACGCCAGATCTATTCCAGTACATTGCGTGAAAAGACCCATGCAAATTATGGTGTAGCTGTCAGCTCTTTTTAGGCTGTGGTTAATAGGTTTTTATTACGATTGATGATTTTTATTTGTGTTTTTCGATACGGTGGCGAATGGTAGAGACGTCGATGCTGACAGCATATACAGTTTTGGGCTCAAAAAAGGCGTTTGAAAATCCGCTTTAAAAAACTGTTCTGATTATTTTGATTTTTAAAAAAACCAAAATTCCAAAAAAAAATATGGCTATCATCGAACGTGACTTGGGGGACCTTCTCTAGCTATATGGTACTGATTGGTCACATATTCACATCTTGTCGCTTATGCCAAACAGCTAAAGCAACTATTTAGACCCATCAGCATAATTAACCTGCATTTTCTAAATATGAGATGACAAAATCTGGCGAGGGATCTTGGGGCAGATCGACATTGATCCTTTTGCTGATCATTTTTAGTTATAATTGTTATCTTTTAGTTGAAATGGATACTATAGCGATTGTTATTTTTAGCTGAGATATTTAATTAAAAAATAAAGAAAAATAAAAAAGACTGACATATTTTCACAAATAATACAAAAAATAAAACAATATTAGAAATCAATGTATTTAAAATAACTTTCAATTCTATATACCAGAAATCAGAAATAAAAACCATTTCGAACGAGCCAATGGCACGCCGAGCCAAAGAAACATGCCGATAAGAGAGCCGGGAAAGTGACCAAGCCTTACTGGGCAACTACATGCTACAGCACACGCCGAACGACAGCTCACCCACTGGAATTTGCACACGCCACCTGACCTAAACATTGAATTAAACAAATAAACTAAACGCTAGTAGTATCATCATGCATACCTCAGCTGATTAGATGCTCGGCTCGGCTCGGCTCTGTGCAGGTGTCGCAGTAAGAGCAGGTACAATAAGACTTAGTCAGCAGGCTATAGTAAATATAATATCAACCAAATCTTACGTGGCAGAGAGAGAAAGGAAGAGAGAGAAGGAAGCTGACTACTAAATTACAGCTAGTTATAGCACGTAAAAATATGCATTTCACTCTCTTACACGTGTGGCCAAATAATTATTGTAATAGCTATCTTATTGTATAAACTATTTTTTTAAAGACTATAGATGAAATGGACAAATATTATAGTCACTAATTGACTATACTATCGTACTTGCTCTAAGCCTTGGTCTTGCTTGTGAAGGCGACGACGACGACGGTTGGTACCGAGTCATGTGGAGGTGGGCCGGGTGTGTTGATGAGCTGGTCCTCCTTGTCCACTCTGGCTAAAACCTTGCAGTACGCTTTCCACGTGTAGAGCTTGCCGCCGTCCCCTCGTCGTATGCTCTTGCATCCATGAAGACTTTCGCGTACCAGCTGCTTCCCATGTACCTCTGACGTAGTACGATGTTAGATCTACCCATGAAGCAAGCAGGTTCTGTGAACTACGTACCTGTGCCTCCAAATGTACGTCTAACAACTACATTATGTTAGGAATGCCTTTTATATCACCAACAATTGTGCCCTAGTCAAAGTGTAGATCATGTCTCATATGGGCAATATTGGACCTACTTTTTCAATTTGGTTTATGATTTTTAGCTGTAGTTTATAAATTTAAGATTATTAGTAAGAGAATATAGAGTAACAAAAAAACTCGTGTGCGGTTTTGGTTGATATAAATGAAGTCGTTATAGTGTGTACTATAATTAATTTGTAGATCTTACCTTAAAAAGACACTCTATTTAAAAGCTAGTTAGTGTAGAAAAGTCGAAAAATAACTTTTAGAAGTTGAAAAGAAGATGTCCACAAGCTTATGGTATACCGTTGGGAATGTTCCCAATGGTATATGTGTTTCACACAGGTTTCATTCATGTTGTTTAAGGTTTTATCAGGGTTCAGATAATTTCCATCAGGCTTAAGAGGGTTTCAACGTGTTTAATAACATTTCTTTTAGGATACGAGCTTTCATGTTAGGAGAAGGAATCCGTTTTGTGCATTGAAACAACCCAAAAATTTAAATAAACCTGAATTTCTTTGAAACTTGATTTCATTCAAATCCTTGCTCAATTCAACACCTTTTCTCACCCAATAGTACATCTCCCTCTCTTAGACATTGCCCTCACCGGCCACTTGTGCGAAATACCAGCCGTCGGCTACTGTTCACCATCTGAAAATATCGCCGTCGCCGCGTTTTTGCTCGCCACTCGGTTTCATCTTGTTCGCCGCCGTCACTGCCACGCCTCTACAAAATGCTCAAGAGCCCGTATCACCTCATCCCTCCTGCCTCTAACACCCTCTTAAATGCTCCCGGCCGCGTGTTAGAGCAGCCACCGTTGTTCCCGCTTTTCCCACCACCGCCTCTGCTCTCTCCTATCTCACGGTCGACAACTCCGCGCCGCAAATTTGAGCACCCTGGAACCCACCTCTACCAGCAAGAGCCACCATACACCCCCTCATTCGTAACGTGACCCTTACCTGGACCAACACCATAGACATCTCACATCTCACTGCCTCGTCAACCTCCATGTTCTCTCCGTTCTCCCTCTTTCACAGCCGACCTGACATTCCCCTTAGCTTTTGACCGCCGCAATGTCGTACTTGAGGAAGCACCAAATATCTGCCCCGCCAGCCACGCCACGCCCTCCCGCGCCTTCCCGACCCCTGCCATGCACCGCCGCCGCCATGACCCGTGTCTTGTGCCAAACCACCTTTCTCATGCTATTTAAACCCCCAAACCCCTCCATTCGAAAGCACCGATACACGAAGTGAGCCACCCACCCTCAAATACTCCAATGACCAAAACTCCGTCGGCGATCACCGGAAAACCCAAAGTAAGCTCAAATTTCCATTCCTTCTATTCAGTCCATCCTTTTTCAATTGCTTTGATCTGCAGCTTCCTCATGCCCATAGAAACCTTGCCAAAGCTTTGCCCTAACCTCCCGAACCCCTGTTGTGCACCTTTGTCCGTTGCTCGCCCAAAGGAGGTCACTGTGGACAGCTCGGCTCAGCCATCCCCGACCCAAACCACCACACTCCTAAGCTCCCCTACTCCTAGAGATGCTCAATTGCAAATGATATTGTCCTTTTAACCCACCATTAACCTCTATGCCATTCAAAAGTTCCGAGAAGAGAAGACCTCACCGCCGACGCTCGCCTGACTTCTAGCCGCTCCCGAGCCCAAAAATGGAATCCTCGTGGCCCCAGGAACCCACCTGTGGTCATCAATTGTTGTTTCGACCAAGAAATCTCCTATCGTTCTACCGCTAGATTTCTCTGATCACTCCACCACTTGAACTCTCCGACCACTCCACCGCTTGAACTCTCCGACCACCTTATAATCAAGAGGAGCTTTGACCGCACTGCTTCGAGTCCTGAGCAACACTACTCGAACGGCCCACTCATATGCCGTCCGATGCTCTTAAGCCACTCGTACGCCATCTAATGCTCTTAAGCCAGTCGTACGTCATCCGATGCTCTTAAATCACTCATACGCCGTCTGATGCTTTTAAGCCACTCATACGCTGTTCGATCCCTTAAGCCACTCGAACGTCATCTAATCTCCGTAGCTACTCAGATATCGTCCGATCTCTGTAACAACTCATACACCATCCAATCTCCGCCGACTTCATGCTCGAAGTCGAACCTCGACCGTCCATTCGACTACATAGTCATACTCGAGACCACCCAAGTACTCTATTCTCCGAGTACACAGTGACAACTCGATAAGGACTAAACCCACTGTGAACAGTAAACATGCATGAATAGTACCAGACCTGTTACTAGTCACAGAACCCTAAAATACATATATACATCCATTTCGATCGTTTCGAACCTATCTACCTATCTCAGCTCCGCTTCCCATACCAGCCCTCCTGTAATCCCTAAACCTATTTTATTTGGTTTTTTGGGTTTTACTTCTTTATTTTCTTCCTTTTTCTTCCTAGCTCAATTCTGCGAGCATGGAATTGATTTGTTTCTTTTACTTTGCGCTAGCACACGACGTCGTAGACTAGTCGACCTAGGAAGGAGAAGCTCAAGTTCAAGCTCAAGAATCAAAATAATACGAATCAGTAGAATACATTGGTCCACAAGGCAAATCACATATTTTTGATCATATTGAACCTACATTCCTTCAATTATTTAATTACCAGTATTTTCATTATCTTATTTACGCACTTATTTTTTGTACAATAAATATTGAGAATGACATGTTATTTAGTTATGTCCTACCACATGAAAAGCTCTGTTTTATTTGATGGCTATATTCACCTTGACAAGCCCTAGTAATGATAAATTACTATAAAATATACCATGGTAGTTTAGAAAATTCAACTGTTTTATACTAGTAGTGATAGTGCTGCAGTGCATTGGGTTATTTATTTGTGAATGGTTACTTGGTTGATGAAAAGTAAGGACTAGAACCTTATGTTAAGTAAAGAACATAATAATCATTCAACCACAAGCGTTGACTTGTCAAATCTGGTTTAGTAGCTGCTCAAATCAATTGAATATCTACTATGTGGATATAATATACTGTTCCAAAAAAGGGAACAGTCGGTGAAGCATGTGGTATGGAAACGTTAAAACCATACTTTCACAACGGTAGGCTCTGCCCTATCAGGCCACCGTATTCCGTGACAGGGAGTACCTAATTTATCGGGTAGAGGCTACATAAAGAGATGAGCAGTGAAGCAACCTTGTTTTCTTAACTCAGTCATGAGGGTTAAGAAATCTTGTAGGTAAGGTTGAACAACTCTGCAGAGTCATTTATAAATGGTATTCAAATATGCCGTGCTTCCGGTAAAAGAAGCTGTATTTAGTGGGTGATTTCAACAGCGAGGTATAAGTAGATTTGGAAACATTGCGGTTTGGTAATCAAGATGTTGAAACCTCAAATTCCTTAAGAATTATATGCTTTGGTATCTTATTTTAAAATAAAAAATGTTTACATATAAAATTGTATCCACATAAAATGTTAAAACACATATGCCCCTATCTCTTAGAAATCCTGGCATGTAATTAAATAGCGTTTCCCCATGTGACTTGTTGAGTACGGTTGATTGTACTTAGTCTTGATTCATTTTCACAAAAACAGATATAAGAAGAAGAAAAGATATTTCAAGATTTCATGTTAGGGTTACTCAAACATTCTTGTGGGAATTTTCTTCGGATCTTTTGATTGTAAGTTAAGTTTTGAGGTTGGACTCTTGTTAAATTTTTAAAGTTGACCGTTAGACCTATATTTTAATTAAATTAACCCTTTTTAAATATTCGTGAGCAAGCATAATGCTCCTTCTGTTCGCAACAGAACTCCTGGACTGTTGCAGGACATATGACAGCTCTATTCCTAGGAAGGGGGGCTTTACATGCATGCTTCACTTTCCTTTTGTCATGACAAATGGAATCAGCGCTATCTTGGCACAGCATATCTGGCTCCAGTGAAAAAGATATTTCAAGGAATTAATCTGCAGAAGGGCACGGTTTAATCGTCGACGCAATAAATTCAGCAAGGGAATTCTTGTGGGGAGCAACAGACGGAGGTGAAGTGCATCGCAGCTCCTTTCTAGACAGTGTATGCCGGCCTGATCGATATGAACGTCAGAAACGACGGTAGTACGGCACATCATTTTTTTTGGTGATGTTAGTTATGTTTGTGACGTGTGAAAAGGTGTCGTAACTGGACTTGCCCTCAGGAAAGCTGGGAAAATGAAATGACCACTCAAATGGGAGCAAAGCAAGCAGGGACAGGAAGAAGAACACAAAAAGATAAAGGGTCCATCGGATACTATTACGCCAATCATATGCGCGGTGCAATCCAAACAAAACCCTCTAGTAACTTATGCATGTGAGCTGGGTCACATCCTTCTTGGATTAGATCGCGAGTAGTGCCGCGTGCCCTGGTATATACTCATATATACAGACACTCGAATTATAATACGACAATATATCTCTCTTAATCTACATGTTTTAGTTATGCGTACGTTAGATCAGATTATACAGCAAACTGTGGCAGTACCCAGTACAGTGTTGATAGAACTGGTGGTTTCTTCCTCCGATTAATTCGGGACCACCACTACATAGATGACAGGCTGGTGTGTCTAGATCGAGCTCGCCGCGACCGTGTAAACAAAGACAGCGTTTCTGCTAAGCAGCCAACAGTGACATCCCTGGACTCTAATGGGTAATGGCAGACTTGGCTCATGCATGTGCGATGGCTTACCAGGTGCATGCATGCAAGCGTTCATGCCGCCGGATTATTAGTAGTAGTACAAGTTAGGTTTTCTGGACAGTGCGGCGATTTGGCTGAGGAAAACCTGCTCTAGTGACCATCAAGTTTTGGTCGGTTACAAAGAGTTAGTGATTAATCTTAATCCTATTATGTAATAGGATTCTTATTATTTTTTGGAGTGTGATTTCTACTTTATTTTAAGGAAGAGCTAGAAGGACCGTATAAAATTATAAGGAGTGGTCACAGAGAACACAAATAACTAAGCAACAAAGCAAATATTCCACTCATCCAAAAATAGAGGTACACAAAAGGATTAAAGGCTAGGTTATTCTTTATCACTAGATTATTGTATAGGGTAAAGATACAAAGGTCTTAAAAGATTCGAGAGGATTATGAAAGAATGGCAATTTCTTGTATTCTTTTGAGGTTGTGTTTAAGGAATTTACTGTCGATTTTGCAAATCTTCTTTCTCATTGTGATTGCTTCAACATCATTATTTTGGTTCTCTCTATGAGATTCATCTTCTTCGTTCTTAATACTGTGCACGCTCGTGCCATATCTCACAAACTTTGATATGATCCAAGGGCTGCTACTTATAAGAAGGGGTATCAGAGTGTAACAAGTGGTATCAGAGGCAAAGTCGGATTAATCTGATTTGTAGAAAGATCGGTAAAGTATCAGGTAGCAAAAAATCAAGATCGATGTTGACGATGTGAAATCAACTAGAGAAATTTGACAGCGGAAAAAATTTTAGTGTGTAACAATGCATGATGAAAGATGTCCTTATCCAGTAGAAACTAATCGACTCTTAAAGAGGACAACAAAAAAAAGTCCATTGAAGGATGAAATATGATGAAGCGGAATGCTATCAGTACAACCCATCTATGTGTCTCCGATAAAGTAAAGTGCTCAGTGGTCAAGGAGGATTCACCAAAGAAATTATAAGAGGACTAAGAATAATTGCATATGGCAAAGTCACTGACAAACTTTTGGGGTACTAAGCGGAATGCAAATGAAGGGTGCATGCTTAGCGGTGATAGCAAAGCATGATTTTGACGTACTAGCTGTCAGTCAATCAGGTACTTTTCATAGATGAATATTATATTTAGGTTGTTACTTCTATACATATATTTGACGAGAGAAATGTTTGATGAAGGATCTTCACGCTCGGTGCACGGAACTGTTCACTTAGCGGATTGCAAGGAGCATGCAATTATTGAGGTGAGAACATTTACATTGGAGATGTATGATAGAGCACATCGCACATTGACATGAGTTCAGTATGTTTCTAGCTTAAAGAAGAATATAATATTTGTGAGGTCACTTGAACTCGAAAGTTGTGAGGTATCACTTTGAAGTTGAGTCTACAAGTTCTTATAAAAGGCAAGTGATCATGAAAAATATCTGGTGTAATAGAGGATGCTGATTGATGGGTACGCCTAAAGGAAGGGCAACTAATGAGAGGTTTGATAAAAATCCTGATTAGGAGAAGAAAACTATGTTGTCAACGGTAGATAATTATATCTTATGTGCAGTTATGTGCGGAACTATAAAGACAGTTGCAAAATCTAGTAGACACAAAGGCGAAAATACAAGTTGTTGGAAGAAGGAAGACATGGTGGACCAACCACACAGTACTGGCGAGCAGGTGGAGTTTGAAGGTGGTACAAACCTATAGTACGAAAAGTTATAGGAACATGATGTATGGTTAATCAAACTATAGAACAAAGGAGCTCTGAAATGAAGTGAGCAGGCTAGTTCGGACAATGATACATATATTGCGGTGATATGCATGAGTCCCTATAAAAGAGACAATCCCTTATATTCTTTTGAGGTTGTGCTTAAAAGATTTGCGGTCGGCTTCGCCAAATCTTTTGTCTTGTCGTGGTTGCTTCAACATTATTATTTCAGTTCTCTCCATGAAATTTATTTATTTTCTTAATAACATGTACATTTGTACCGTATCTCATAAACTTTAACCTGATCCGGCCGCTGGTGTGCATAAAAAGGGTATAAGAGTGAAACATTAATCACATTGCTTTTGGGGCTGGTGACATGGCATTATGTTCCGTATGGAACTACGGATACATGTCATGTACATGTCAATGGATACGCACCCATTAGACGCCACCTAGCCATACCAATTAGCGTGGGTCATTTCGAATTATCACGAAATAATAGCATGTCATCCCAGATTGCGGCATAATTCTTCCATTGAGATGAGTATCTTAGCTATTGTTGTTCGGCCAAGTTTCAACTTCATCGTTTGGAGCTTCTTGGCTAAGTATAGGCCAGTTAATTTGGCACTATTGTTGTAAGTTTAAAATAAGCTGAAATGGGCCAAGTAGGTCGTTCGGTCTAAATTAAGCTGAAACCGATGAAAAGAGACTTCTGGGCTCACAATCTGAAATATCCTATAAGTTGGCTTTCTCGGAAAAACTAAGCTTGGCCAAAAAAAAAAAAAGACACTAGCATGCTGCCATTTTGTAATACCAAGCTCACTGGTACTGAAGTTTTCAGTATACGAGGAGAAATGATATGTACAGAATTTCTTATCATCAATTAATCAAGGTATATATAACCAGGGATGTCTATTTATAAGATGACCTATGCTTTTTTAAATGTAAATCTGTGTTTTTAAAATATTGGATAAAAATTAGATCGAACACGCACGCCCAAAAGCTAATCCAAATATCAGAAAAATCGATTTAGCTGGAGTTAACATATCACATCAACGTGTCCCTTTTAATGCTGCTTTCCTTCTTAAATAGTATACTACTGCTCACGTCATCAGCTAGCTCTTCTACTTCTTCTCCACAAGAGAACCGTCTTATCACTTCTTACCACGACTGCACCTTCACCTTGCACCTCAAAAGTCACATAGCACCGAACAAATTAAACCCCTCGTCCCTAAGCTCTCGCCATGCATCCCCCACTACAGCTGTCAACCTAACCTGCTCGCCACCCACAAGCGCGCGCAACGGCGCAAGCACAAACCCTACATCCCAAAGCCATGGACACACCACGGCCACGGTCACCTCTTCCACTGTTCAAGCCAACCACACCTCCCCCTCCCCCACCACCGCCCCTCTCCCCCACGACCTCGTCCTCCCCCTCCCAGGACTTCTCCTTCGCCTTCTCCCTCTTCTCTTCGCTGCCTTCCCCGGCGCCTCCTTTCCACGCCCTTCCGCTTCCAGCCGCCGCCATGTCCCGCAGTACACCCCTCGGCCGCGTCGGCAGCGACCTCAGCCACAACAACTTCGCCAAAGCAAACCACCAACAAACCACAAGCCAGAGCAGTAGAAGCAAGGACAGGGCCAAGAACAAGGCCTCCCCTTTCTTCTCCGGCCTCGGCGGCGCGTGGAGAGGCGAGAGCAGAGACACGGCCAGCAAGGCCGAGGAGAAGAGGAAGGGGAAGGCGAAGAGAGGGCTGGACGTGGGCCAGTGGGTGAAGAAGTACATGACGTCCATGGTGGAGCTGCTGTTCGCTTCCTTCTCTCGGCACGGGGAGAGGGAGAGGCGGGAGCAGAGGCGGAGGCCGCACTCGTTCTCGGTACACGGCTCGAACGCCGCGAGGGAGCGGGAGCGGTGGAAGCGGCGGCGGGGGCAGCTGTCATCGGCGCCGGCGTCGCTGCGTGCGTCGCCGGCGAATAGCGGGCACCTGTCTGTGGGCGGGTCGGTGAAGGTCTCGACGTCGTCGGAGGAGAGCACGATGGAGGAGCTGCAGAGCGCCATCGAGGCCGCCATCGCGCACTGCAAGAACTCCATCGCCGTGGCCAAGCAGACTGACGGGGAAAGGCTAGTGTAAATAGTAGAGGTGGTGGTGTCCGGCGTGCGCGCGTGAACATGTGCTGATTGCCGCGCGTACGTGAGTACAGTAACTTATGGGCTTCGGAATTCAGTAGTTTGGAACGGTACGGTTCGATCTCAGATTCTCATGTGTGCCTGTAAAGATGTAAGAACAGATGACCAATCAAGCGCTGTACAGATAGTATATCTTTGCAAAGTTTTACTCCTGTGGATCGAGGCTCATCTGTGTTTGGAATTTCACATCCTAGCTTACTCTCTTTGTATTGGTTTCTAAAACCTATTTTTTTACAACAAAAAGTTTTTCTATAATACTTAACTTTTAATAGAGTATCTTTTTAAGACGGACTCTACTAGTCGATTATAGTACACATTATAATAACTTTATTTATACTATTTATAAACTAAAATTCAATATACCAGTCCTCAAAGTCCGCTGGGGAGTGGAATCTTTGGAGTGGCCAGTTGGCAGTTGTTGTCGTTCAATAAAGGCCTAGGACCGTTTCTACACGCCAATTCGCAGACGAGATGCTGACAGTAACTCCGATGCTAATCTTGAGAGTATTCACGCCCACCACTCAGGCACTCACCATGTACTTCATTACCGGCCTAGATTCCACATGCACATTTGTACCATGGGAAAATCTGGCTCATGCAAATGCAGGAGTGGAGGATCGAGCTAGTAGGTGTACGTAGCATCGAACTTTTGTTGGTGGGTACTTCTTTTAAGGTCGATTTGTTACTTTTTCATGGCACTCGCCATCAAGCTTCGGCCGTCGCGTCTCCGATGCTGGCCGCGCCGCGGTTGGCGGGTCATCGTTCCTGCGCCGCTGGATGCATTCTTTTTCAGGTTTTAGCTTTTGTTTTTAACTTTTTTATAGTAATTAACTTTTAAACAAAGTATTTTAAAGATAAAATTTACTAATTAATTATAATATATACTATACTAATTTTATTTATATAGATAAAAAAACAGGGGCACAGCCAACCAACGCCCGCGCGCGTAAGGCCTTGTTTGTTTCCACTTAAGATTATTATAATCTAGCTTATAATCATAAGTAGAAACAAACAGCCTAAATTATAAGGTAACTTATTATAATCTAATAGCTCAGATTATTGTAATCTAATAAGCTTAAAAAAAGAGCTTATTTCAGCTTATAGATCCACCTTTTATCTTAAGGACCATAAAACTTTAGGAATATTACCCACCTTTGCCATTCATCCATCCCCCAACTCCCTTGCCTCTCTCTCAAGGACATTGTAGTCTTTAAACATTCGAATACAACAATCCATAACTCTGATAATCCAGGCTACCAAACACTTGACAGCTTATTTTTCACCAGCTTATTATAATCTAGCTTATATAATCCCTCACCTATAAGCTAGATTATAATAATCTTAAGTGAAAACAAACAGGACCTTAGCCAAGCACTTTGTCAAACAAGCGGCAAACCTGACCGGCCGCGCAACCGCTACGCAGGGGGCGCGTCGCGTCACGTACGCTGTACCATGCAGCTCGCGCGAGCCGCCCGACTCGCGGTTTTCCGGGGGCGGGCAGCTTGCACGTACGTCAAGTTGCCGTGTCGACTTACCTGCAGCACGCCGCGCCCGTCGCCGCGCTGGGGCTTGGGTCAAAATTAGTGTCTCGCCGTTGTGGTTGTGTGCAACGCGGGTCATGTGGTGGAAACCGACACGTTGGACTTCAGAGCTTTGATATCTGGTCTTCTCTTTTGTAAGCATCCAACGATCGGGAGTCCTCAAGAGAGTTCCATTCTCCGTCTGCTTTCGCTCCGCGACTAAGTTGGGTTGGGCTGAAAACGATTGCAAATACGAAAACGCTCTTGCCATGGACCCCATTTGGGCCATCATCGGCCCAATCTAGTGTCCACAAAACCTCCATAACAAGGGCGAGTGACCATGTGGGCTTTGCAACCGTATGCGAGTAGACTGGGCCTTGGAGCGCTTTAACGAGGTTAACGGTGAGAAAACATGTTGAGAACTGTACTTGTTAGCTGTTATGGCCTTTGTCTAAGTTTAGTTGCAGAGGAAACCAACGGAGAACGGACCGGCCACCCTGAAGACAAACATGTGATCTCAAAACCCTTTTCCCTTTCCGTGAGGCATCATGCGCAGGTACCTTGTAGACTCAAGGGCATAGATATTGTTGAGTTGTACTCGTTTAACGCGACGTATTGAAACCAACATTGACTGATTGACCGACCCTTCTCTCCTAACATTCCAATCCCCAATCCAACACAATCCGACCGAAATGACCACTAGGTACACACATACCGCAGAGTGCAGAGCTAGCATATATATGACCTTTTGGCCGGGCCATGCTACGCAGTTGCAGCTGCACTGCACCATGCACACCCAAGAACCAAAGATACCTCCACCTTTTGGACCCGTTCTTTTCAAATCATAGTTCAGAGGCCGAGATACAGTGGCCGCCTGCAGCTCTCGCAGCTGGCCCCCTCCCTCTCCCCCTGCCATCAAAATTTTCCTGCAGTGCTGGGCAGCTGTGTTGTCCGAATACGCGATGCATCATACCATAATATACTATTTTCTCAAAAATACCAATACAACAATAATAACAACACCACGCGCGCGCGCGCGCGCACACACACACACACACACACACACACACACACACACACACACACACACACACACACACACACACACATATATATATATATATATATATATATATATATATATATATATATATGAAAATACTTTCTACTCTCGGTTATAGTTACTTTCACCTTTGATATACCACCTAAATGAATTTGAACTACTTCTTTACAACTTTGGATACATTCGTATACTAATTATAAGATACTCTAATATGAACTACATGAAAAATTGCAAAGAAGTTCATAGTTTTTAGCATATTTTATAAAATACCTTCATATAAGTGTAGCCCAGGCACTCTAATATTCCATCATTCCCTTTCTCCAAACTCCAAAGTCCACAACCCGTCTGCAAAATAGAAAAGCAAATAAGCGACCCCTTCGCCTTGGTCCGAGAGGTGGCGGAGCCGTGGAGGAGAGGTGGTGGCGCTGGCGAATGGAGGGGAGGGGCAAAGCGTCGCCAGATTGAGGTGAAGGAGTCGTGGGTCACGGGGCAGTGACGAAGCAAAGGGGAGAAGACGGCGCATTGGTGGTGAGAAGGTAGCACAATTTCCCCAACACTACCCCTAATGGTTAAACCACAGAATTATCTAACACTAGAAGTAACAAGTTATCGTAAATAAGGATAAACATTCACACCTAAACTAGGGACCACACACCTAAGAAAGCTTAGAACCTCATGCCCGAGAACGTCTAGAACCATACGCCCGGGAGTAAACCTAATCTTTGTGTAAATTACTAGTAACAATGCCAATAACTAACCTAGCGCGGAAGTGTCGGCGGAGGCGGTCAACAGTCACACTATCTAGATCCTAGACGGTGGAGGCAGAATAGGGCGAGGGATGTGGCGGTGGCTAGGGCTTGGAGCAACTGCGAGCCACGGCGAAAGAGCAACTACGACGGAGTTGATGCACGGTGATGGAAGATAGTGGCGCGTGGCAGGGTAGAGGGCGACGTCGCATGGTAGGCCGACACGAAGGCCAGGTCGAGCATAACTTCCGGCCCAGCCTGGCTTCTACCCCCTTTGTTATTTGGAATATCACATAGAAGTCGGATCTCCAGTGAAAGAGATGCCGCCGCTGCCTTGCTGCCTTTCTATCCTGCCTCTCCCACAACAGCTAATCCACCTCATTGTTGGTTGATCTTGCCTCCCTCGCCATCAAATCGGTGTTGCCCTGCTTAATCCCACTTCCATTGCTGTCGAATCACCATGGCAAGGAAGAAGGAGGCATCGTTGATGGAGCCGTGCCACCTTCTCCCTCGCGGCCGATGCTTGCCGCCAGCTCCTCCCTCAACGCTAGGCTTGGGGGCGACTAGGAACTGGGGGAGGGAAGGGGAGCGGTGGCCAAGTGTGAGGGCGAGAGAATACTTGGAAGTGGGGGCGGCAGCGTGAGGCGTACGACGTTTTTATGTGTTAGGGTCGAGAGGTATTAAGAAAATATCTAAGAAGTATCAAGAAATACTTTCTTTTATTGACAAACACGAAATTCACCGATGCATCTCCGATACGTATCTGACTATATTGAAGCTGTATTACCGTGGCCACCCCATTGCTGTCAGAGAGTGCAACCGATGATCACCAGGTAGGGAGGAGGAGCATTACACGACAGTGAGGGAGATGTCCGAGGGCCCTGTCCCTTTAACTCTCCCCCATAAGGCCGCAAGAGGACAAGAGGCTCAAGCGCTGGCGCTCGGATAGATTATAGATAAGCACCTCTACTTCGGCTTTCTCCACGCCACAACCAGATGCATGCCACTGGCCCAAATCTGCAAACTTTGGAAGCGTTCGATCCATATACTATTATAGTGTTGCTAAGTTTCTTTTCTTTCTTGTTTGAGTCTTTGGTGACAGGCCAGCACAACTTAGACCTAGCTCCACCATCATTCAAAATGGTTCGGTTTACACTTGTTTCATCTTTCAGTTTTCAGTATCATCCAGCTAGTGAAAGATAATGTGATTGAGGAAATGGGCTTGCGTGGAATTAATCCTGCGACAACAGAAAGTTATTCATTGAACTCAAAGCGAGCTAGTAGCTACAAGCATTTTTGTACATAGGGAAAGGGGGGGGGGGGGGGGGGGGGGGGATGGGAGGTGTGGCAAAAGCAGACAAGCATGGGAACAGCTAAACAACACGTACAAGGACCACACCATGTTGGAAAAATACATTTAACTGGCCCTTTCGATACAAAACGCCAGAGGCACAGCCAGAGGAGTTAATTTGACTACATGCAACCATCAATCTACCCGACGACCCAACCAAAAACTAAAGATCAAAATTCCCTTTTACACCCAAAAAAAGGCAACAAAGAGGTAAAAGGAAATGCACATGCATGGCCCCCCCCCCCCCCCCCCCCCCCAAATTTCTTCGTAGCTTGCTCCTCCAATGAAGCGCTGTTGTGATCGAGCTGCCAGATCATCAGCAAGTAGATGATGAACAGCTGAAAGGCACATTTAATTACCACCCAATCACGCACTGCTTCACTAATTACTCGTCACGTTCCCATTTCGATCGGTCATTGCGTTTGTTGCTCCAGTCTCTCGTGCCTCCCTGACCTCCAAGATCCTGAAAATGTTACATGCATTTGTTGTCACTTGAAGCAGAAAAGAACACGAGTGCTTGGCACCGCTAAGATTTCTGTGCACTCTAATGCGTTCTGTTATGAAGTACATGCAATGCATCCGGCTCCAAACTTTGAGAAATCTTGGATGCAGAGAGCGTACTCTACTGCACACAAGAGGCTCTTGCAGGTGGTTTCAAGATTCGAAACAATGCCAATGCGACAAGCAAATGGGACAATGCGTATCAGTGTGTACTTGTGCAGTACTACTTGGGTACTAAAGATCCAAGAACTGTAACCTTACCATACGGGCGTCGGCCGACGACGTGCCGGCGCCAGCGTCGGCGGCGGGTTTCTTGGGCACCTTCTTGAGGCCGAGCAGCTCCTTCCACCGGATGTTGGGCGCGCGGGGGGCGCGCCCTTGGCAGACATCCGTGCGCAGCTCGTCGCGCAGCGTCGGGGGCCGGCCGCCGGCGCAGGCGCCGTGGCCGTGCGGGGCCTCCCGGAGCGGCAGGAGGCGGCCCTGGGAGAAGAGCTGGTCGGCGGCCATCATCGGGTGGCTGCCGACGGAGAACTCGAAGTCCGCGTCCCCCGGAGAGCGCGCCGACAGGGGCGCCGCGGCCGAAGGCGGCGGCGGCTCGAGCGCGAAGTCGCTGGAGAAGGATATCCGCGGCGCCATGAACGATTGGTGGTGCTCCGGGTTGTACATGTTAACACATGCCATGCATTACCCCACACGCCCCTAGCTAGCCCCCCCCCCCCCCCCACTCTCGCGAGCGCGCGCCGCGCCGCTCCTGTGCCGGTGTACTCAAAGCTAGCCTCTAGGAGAGGAGAAGCAACTAATAACTACAAGAGTAGTAGTCTAGCTAGCTACTGAGCGGAGCTCGTGGGTGTGGTGGCCAATGGCTGTACTTGCGATTTGTGAGGTGAGTGATGAGTAGTGTGGTGTGGGGTTGGGGGTTATATAGCGGGATGGGAGTGAGGCCGGCCGGGAGAGGAAGCTAGCTAGAGTGGGTGCGTGCAACCGCGCGCATGCATGGGACGGGCGGGCGGACGTCGGATGTAGCGTTTTGGTTGGACTTGGACGCGGAATGCGTGTGGAGGCATGCGAGGGGTAGCATCTAGATCTGCCGTGTAGGGCGCTAGCTAGGCCGAGCCGAGTGTGGATGGCTGAGAGAGATTTTTAGTGTGGTTTCAAGCGTGTTCTCCAGGCCGGCTGCAGGGAAGGGGATGAGAGGGGGGGGGGGGGGGGGGGGGCATGGTATGCTACTTTGGAGGAGAGTTCTGGTATCCGGCCAAAATGATTTTATTGATCATATACCCTCCCCTTAGATGGAAATTCAGGATTTACCCTCCTGGCCCACACGTCAGTGACTTATGATGACCCCACATGTCATTGAGGTGGGAGGGTTAAATCCTGAAATCCCCAACTAAGAGCAGGGTATATGATCCAATCCCCCGGCCAAAATTGGCCGATTATTGGCTCTATCGGATATATCGGTATCCACTGATAAAATCCCATGTCGGTTAAATAAATTCAGCTCGATTTGAATGAAAGGCCGGCGCATAGGCGTAGGTTGGCCTTCTCCCCCGTGGTGGCTGTGGCTTTGCGCTCAGCACTTCGGCTGCTCCTGCCAAGGCCATTTGTGTCCTCTTCTCTTCCTCCCAAGTGCCAGCTCCCTTCTTCTCAAGTCGTAGGAGACTGTCGGGAAATGGAGGACACTGAATGTGGCGGAGGGAGAAGCCAGGACGACGGTGGAGGCGAGGGCAGCAGGGGAGAAGCCAGTTGGGTGGTGAAGGCCGAGGAGGTAGGGGTGGAGGCCAGGAGGGCAATGGCGGCCGGGGCTGTGGGGGTAGAGACCAGGACAGCGGTGGCGGCCAAGGCGGCTACGGTAGAGGACAAGTCAGTGGCGGGGCTGACGGTGGTACACCTACAGGAGGATCGGTAGCAAACATAACTACATGTATGGATACGAATCATATGATTTTGATGTAATTAGTAGTAGCAAATATTCCTCTGCCTTTCTTCGGCTTTCGCGGGTTGGTATGCACAAATCTTCGTTGTTCATGTTTGTTTCATTTGTTAGCGGGGAGGGACTTAAATTCATAGCAAATTAGGTAGAGTGCAATTGTCGATTGATTTTAATGTAATTAGTAGTAGCAAATAGGGCAAAATAGGACGATCGACTTGCTTGCAAATTGGGCATAGTTCAATCGTTGTTCTTTGTTTGCTTGCAACAATTGTGAAGTTCAACATAATGATTTTGTAAAGTTGCAATTCATGAAATTGATGTACAAATCTATCAAGTTGCAATTGGTGCTCTACATGAACATATGCCATCACCTGAGTGCATGAATTCATGATCAATATGTAGAAATGATGTACTTGTATAATTATATGAATTCTTGAATCTTAATTGATGCTATTGATTTTCGGGAGAAATTGGGTTGCTTGGACCCATGGGGAGCCAGTAGGTCCTAGCTTCAAGTGCAAATATTTCTTAGGAACCTTTGAAGGGGAAGTGCAACTCAGCTGAGGCAACATCTAGTGTGTATAAGAGGGAATGTGAAGTCTTGCAGTCATGTGCACTACTACAGAAAGACTCATCACAGAGGATCGGAACTGTCATCACAGACGGTTTCTGAACCGTTTAAATTTATATGTCTGTGATAATAGGTAGTTATCACAGACGACTCTCAAACTGTCTGTGATAATTACAACATAGACAGTTTTTTGAAAAAACCATCTGTGATATATTAAATATCACAGATGGTTCTTTAATATAGTCACCTGTGATATATGAAGTATCACAGATGGCTAATACTAAAAACCGTCTATGATATGTCATATATCACAGATAGTTCTCGGACATAGTCGTTTTTGATATCTTAGATATCACAGATGGCTAATACTAAAAATCGTATGTGACAGCTATTTAAATATCTATATTATTTCTTGTTTTTCGGTTAGCCTCAGGAAATGCTAGCCATGCTCTCTGAAAATAAGTAAACATATCACATATATAGCATACAACAATCATTACACAGATCTCAATTAAATGATGTACATTCGAACGAATTATTTGATTAAGCACAATTGAGTGATTACAATTGTATTGAATGTTTCAACATCTAATCATCGCTAGGGTAAAATTCTCTAGTCTTATTTATGACCTCCGCTATCAAGAACTGGGAAAACTTTCCTCGAATTTCGGTGAGCTTGTCAAGATCGATTGCACTTTTATCGAATTCCACGCGCCGTCGCTAGTAGTATTAAGTCATTAGCACACACACACACACACATATTGATAATCACAAAATAATTATTGGCAAGTTGACAAATCTCTGGATAATTCATGTTAGCGTCCATGATTTCCTCCATATAGCGGTAAACGTAGAATCCACATATGGTGCCCTGTAGCTGCTGGTGACACTGCAAAAATAGAATTATATACATAGGTATTGTCAGTTCTAGAGGCATTATAACAAAGTGTGATATATGATTGTTGTGTTGTAGCGGGCACCAAAAATCATGTCCTGTGTCGCAGTATGGTTCTGGATTCCTTATGTCCCCCTCCCTAGGCAACGTAAGCACTGAATGATTTACGTGATTCCAAAAAGTTAGCCTCAGCCATTACAAACGAAGGGAAGACTACAATAGAGTTATGTAAGGAGGAAAAAAGTTTACCTGTCAATTGATTGTTGCACAAGGGTGAAGTCGTGGTTGCTCTTAAGTAGGGAATCAAGGTATATTACCTTGCTTCACTTTGGTACAATCACAATCAGAATCCAATGACCCCTAGTCATGTATGTCACTATAGTGATTACTCCTAAGTTTATGTTGCGTATAAAATACAAATGAAACTTGGTTGGCAACTAGTGAAACACTTACCCTTAGTTGAAGGGTACCATGATGTAGTGTTTGTCACTGTGAGCAAGCAATTCTCTCGTTATATAATCTCGAGGAAACCCACCAGTTCTCACTGTCGCTGGACTTGTTGGATCATGAATCTATACATAAGTAATCAGTTATGATATTTATCAGTGTTGCGTGAATATAGAACTTGATTGTACAGTACACTTACAATGTCTAACATCATAGAAGTGAGATGTTGAGTTCGTCGAGGTTGAATAGAAAGAATAAGTTCTCGAAGGTCACGACGAAATAGCCTAAGTCATAGAGGAAATGCACCCCCATGTATCTCACGGTGAATCCACTATGCCGGTTTGGCTTTATGTTAGAACTTTATATGTACCAGGTATGCAAAGTCCTATAAAGTAGTCCAAGGCTGGATAATTGTGACTCAGGGACTAATGACACTCTGAGCACGAACTTCCATTCCCTAGGAGGCACCTTAATCTTCTTATATTCAGCCTTGGCGCCTCGCTTGCGATATATTTTCAGCATTGCCTTCATGGGAGCCAATGCGCTGGCTTTCTGAAGAGGAGCTTGAAGTGTAGTCATAGAGTGTTCTATTTGATAGGTATGGTCATGTGGAAATCACGGCATAGAAGCGTCCAAGGTGATGTTCCTCTTGGGCCACTAGATGAATGTGTGGACGGCATCCCCTAGTACCATGATTTCTCTATTTAGGGGCCTCTCCAGCGAGACGGCCCTACAAATGTTATTACTCCAGTCCACCTGGACCTTCACAAAACTGGTCCCTAGCTGGGTACCGTGCACCAATGTTCCTGGTAGGCATGAATATGCCGACCCCCGCCCAGCGTCAACAGGAATGGAGCCAACAACCCTGATTTTGAGGATGCATGGTATGGCCTCCTACAATACATGATGAGCTAAGGTATCCACCAGATCTATCTATGTAGCATTTTAGAGATATACATTATCTGGATGTTGTCTATAGGTAAGTGGGCGTCGCCATGTTCAGAAAGTGGCGCAGACGCATGTAAGATCAAGAAGGCCGGTTAGAGGGGGGCAAATAGTCATTTTTAAAAATTCTATTTAAACTATTTGGCTAAAATTTGGTATATAATGTGAAAGCTTAAATCAAAATGGTTTTAGCACAAACAAAGTCTAAATCAACTAGGTTCACCTATGTGCATCAACAACCTAAGTCTTTGTTAAAAGTTTGCAATTCTAGGATGAGAAGCATTCAATTTAATTATATGAAAGTAAATTGAGCACAAGAAAATAAACCACAATTAACCATATCGTTGACCTCTGTCCCGCTAAAAGGCCTTGGTGCTGAGTCATCCTCTTTTTTTCGTCAAATTATTTCTTCATCTTGTGGTATGAGTGATACCGTGAAAGGAACCTACGGTGACGTATGTATACAGTTTTGCACGAGTTATTCAACCACACACTCTCGGTATAATCTAAGCAGTGTGGACAGAGTTTGGCTCCTTTCGTACTCAACCCCGACAGGTTACCAAGGGAAGGAAAATCATTGATGATGCAGAACAGCATGGCGCACGGAGTGAAGTTCTCACGTTTATTCGCATCCCATATCTATACCCTTTCGTTCCATACTGTCACAAAATCTTCCATCAATGGAGCCAGGTACACATCAATATCGTTCCTAGTTTTCTTTGGCCCTTGGATAAGTAGTGACATCAAAATGTACTTCCACTTCATACACATCCAAGGAGGAAGGTTGCACATACATTCACGAGCCAGGTGCTATGTCGGTTGCTCATGTTACTGAAAGGATTCATTCTATCTGTCCTGCACTAAAGTTTACAAACATCCTATCGATGTTTCTCCACTAGGCAGAATCAGCAACATGTTTTATCATTCCATCTTTCTTATGCTCCTCCGAGCGCTAACGTACCAATCTTGCATCCTTTCGGTTTGCAAATAAACATTTCAAACAAAAAATTATAGGCAGATACCAGAATATCTTAGCAGGAGGTCCTTGCATCATCTTGATGCCCTCGCCGTCATTAGAGTCATTATTATGCTTGTACATCGAACAAATATGTAATTTTGCATACTCTTTACGACAGAGGATACAATCATTTGGACATACATATATTCTTTATACTTCTATTCCCAATGGACAAAGAACCTTTTTGGCTTGATAGGTGGTTCTCAATAATACATTTTCCTCTGAAAAGATGTTCGCTAGGAGACCTGACAACGCCGTGAAACTCTTATCGGACCAACCATTATTTGCCTTTAATTTCAGCAGTTCAAGAACAGATAACAACCTTATGTATTGTGGCTTGCAGCAGCGAACAAAGGTTTCTCCAGGTCCTCCAGCAAGCCCTCAAATTTGCCAAATTCTCTCTCACTATTGTTTCCTTTTGCATCGCGTAGTATCTGATCCACATTGTCATCATACGACCTATCCTCATCGAAAGCACAGTCCACAACTGGCATATCATTGTCTCCCTCGACGATGTTATGACTTCCTTTCTGTATAGTTTTCTCTTCACCGTGACTGGTCTAACATATATATCCCTTTTTGAAACCCTTCGAATAAAGTGAGCTTCGATCTAGCTGATTTGTTAAACATCTTCAGATTATCGCAATGAATGAATGAGCAAGAAATTGCGAGGGTGGAGAACGAGAAGCTCCAACAGGAACAAATGCTCACTGCTTTCTGGAAGCATTTGCCTCCCATCGACCCCCTTATCATAAGGGATCGAATGGTTTTGTTCAAAAACCAAATAGACGCCCTCGAGTATATATATTCCGTCTTTTTCTTCAACATGTCCTGCTCGGCCACTCTTTTAAAAGCAGACACGCCATTAATATACTCTTCACTAACACGGTTCTCAACGTACATCCAGCTTTGATCCATCTACACTACGCGTGTGGTAAATTAGTGTCAAATTAGATTATTAATACTACTATAGCTAATTAACCAGTCTAACTACTTACACACATAATTGTTATTCACCTAATAATAAATTGTCCTTATCTACATTAAGTAGCTAGCCACGTATTTATGAAGCAATATGCATGTACGTGTGTGTGTATCAAGCAATAATATATTGAACTAAACTAGGAGCACTGACCTATACTTAAATTGGAGCAAACTACCATTTCTCTCTAAACCTAGCTATCATCTCTCTCTATTACAAGGCATATAAGTTATTAGAAGCAAATACTAACCTCTAATCACCAAGAACAAATCGATTTACCAGCTAGATCTACGAGCGGTATGTTTTCACCAAACTCCCCAAAGCTGGCCGCCTCCTTCAATACAGCACAATGAAGACAAATTTGTTGAGACCACATTGGCTATTTAATAACGTGATGTATCCCAGATGGTTCCAACCACAAACCATCTGTGATATGAAACGATCATAGACGGTTTGTATTAATAACTGTCTGTGAACTTTCACAGACGGTTATGAATATGAACCGTTGGTGATATATGCCATTATCACAGATGGTTTGTATCAATAACCGTCTGTGAATTATCACAGATGATTATTGATACAAACCGTCTATGATGTTTTGCATTATCACAAATGGTTCGTATTGATAATCGTCTGTGAAAATATCACAGACGATTATTTGTATGAATGTCTGTCATAGTTGCATATCACAAATGGTACACGGCCACGCTTGTAAAACTGTCTATGATAATTACAGCACGGACAATTCTCTAAGAACCGTTAGTGATGTAGTCGTTCAGTATATGCTCTTTTGTAGTAGTGGTGCCATCAGATGTTCGTGATGTGGTGAGGGAGTGTGAGTCGGCAGGAAGGCGAAAGAGGAAAGAAGCGGAGCGTAAGTTTACAATGGAAAGTAATGTTTTTGAAGAGTTGAATGCAGCAATTGATGTGTCCAGCGATGAAGATGTGTACAAGAACAGATGTCATTGAACACTTCATTGAGAGACCTTTACTTTCAAGACAACGTGGAGAGAATGGTTGGATATATGAGAATGGAAGTGGGAGTGCTAATGGTGGACACGGCATTGGAAGTGGTAGTTGTGCTGGTAGTGCTACTGGTAGTAGGATTCATTTATTGTTTCACAATGCAAGATCTACTGGTAAAGCATTTGATGTGAACACTAGCTACCGGTATGTTTGCAGTCCTCCCCTTTTTTTGTTGCTAGTCTTTTGTTTAGTTATGAACACTAGTCATCCAAGAAAACACACATAATTTAGGTCACAGAAAACTTCATGGCGAGAGCTTTCTATAGATAAGTTACAGTCTAACCATGGAGAACAATAAGTTACAGTCTGCATACATAACTTAGGCAGACGTCCTCATGTAACTCTGATGATCTTGCAGAAGTTTGATGTGGAATCTAGTCGGAAATATGTGATCATCGATCTAAATGTTCATTGCGGAGAGTTTGGAGTGATTGACATTGATTTGTTCTAGGATTCATGTTCTGAATTTTGCAGGTTTCACTTTGAATTCTGAAGTTACAGTCTCTTCAGTTTAAAAGCTAGACTCGCAAATTATTGTTCTAATTATCCAAGGTTAGAACTAGACCTTTTTTTATGAGAACCAGGGACTTCCTGTTGAAACCTAAGTTCTTCATCACTATACTTTAGCTCACAAAAAACACAAATTTAAATAAATAACTATCTATCCAAGAACTTCCAAAAACTTTCTGGCGAGAGTTTTTACAGATAGAACACTGAAATTGTCAGTTTTTTTTTTGTGTGTGCATGGTTTGGTATTTAGTTCTTGGAAGGGTTAGTGTTCATTGAGGAAGTTTTAGTTATCAACAAACTGCACAAGCACCTGTCATTTTGCTTTTCATTGTACTAAGCATCTAAACCACTATAAGGAAAAAAGACAGACTTCTACAACAAATCAAAAAGATGCATTTCTATGCCTTCCATTTTTCTCCTATTGAGCTACTGCTTCTAAAAGAACCAAGAATCGGATCAAGGTCTTCACCTGACTACCTACCAGCAAGAAGCACATTGCCTTTACCAACAATATCCAAGAAATCTGCATAATTCCTCTCAGCATACTTAAAAAGAGGCTCCGTTTACAGTTAGCGATTGAGGCGAATACTTAAAAAGGAAATAATTTTGGCACCATTTGGTTGCTGCAAGTCTGGAACTGATTTTTTTCCCCAGTTGGAATTGGGTTACGTAAAATTTTGACATCCATCTGATCGTCTACCCTTTGCTCATTTGTTTTTAGCTGAAGCAATGCTACCAGGCGCCATTACATGGATGTTGCTGACGCGTGCTGCATTGAAAAATAGAGGACATTCCGTTAGTGGAACTAAGTCACTAACATTTGTGTGTATTCATGTCAAAGACTTTGCTTATTCAGGGTGCAACTTATTTTGTCATGGACAGGGTTGAATCTTTCGGACAAAATTTCATTGCTTTCATTCCCCTCCGAAAGCGCAATAATTCAGTCAAATTTTGGCCGAATTATCTATATTTAAATTTTGTCTAAATTTTGATTAAATTTCACCAAAAAATTTGAAAATTTCGTTCGAATTTTTGAACGAAATGGACGAAATTTCGTTTTTCGTTGCTTTCATTCACTGCCAATTTTTTTTTAAGACGAAAGATTAAACCATGGTCATGGATGTCGTCTGAAATTCTGAATGCACGTGTATATGATTTTGTCAAGTTGAAACTGCTGCTGTCGGCATAATATTAACCGATTATACACCGATATTTTCATCTGATAATCGCCCAATAATCGGTGATTTCCGGCCAAAATTGGTTTGAAATTTAAATGTTGATTTGAAATTTTCGACCAAAATTCTCTGAAATTAACCGATTATTGGTGATATCCCCCGTCACTACTACAGAAAAGGTCATCACAGACGGTTCGAAAACGTCATCACAGACGGTTTTGTGAACCGTCTGTATTTATGGGTCAGTGATAATCGAAGGTCATCACAGACGGTTTTCGAACACGGTTTTTGAGTAAAAACCGTCTGTGATAGCTGATAATCACAGACGGTTTTTAGTTAAAAACCGTCTGTGATACTGATCATCACAGATGGTTTTTACTCAAAAACCGTCTGTGATATTCCCTTCGACCCCTACATATATTTCTGTTTATTGGCTAGCCTCAGGAAATGCTAGTCATGCCCTCTGAAACAAGCAGATAATCACAGACAAAAAACATACAATTCACACATCTCATTTCCTTTCAGATACATTTCACAGACATACAACATCCAATTGACATCGCACTTCATTTCACAAACATAAAGCATGCATCCATTTCGCAAATCAATTAATTGAATTGAAATGAAATATCCATTAACAAATGCACAGTTACAAAAGATCTACACTGCATTTGCACTTAGTGACAAGACCAATAAGAAATCATGGTGCGCAGTGGAACCATCCTCCTGGCTTTATGACTTGAGTCAGCAAAAAGTATGCCAACTCTCCTCGAATCCCTCCAAGATCAGACTGTTTCAATGCAGTTGACGGGATGTACGCAGCCTGTCGGCAGGAATACCAATGTGCGTATATATGTAACGTGATAAGTATGAAGTAATTATGGGAAGAGTGACAAACCTTGCGATTGGTGAGCCTCGAGGATTCGAGGAGTAGTTCCATATGTTGGCAAACGTAGTATCCACATGTGTTGCCCGGCTGCTGCTGGTGACACTGCAAAAAATGGAATGTGTTAGTTCAAGAGGCATTAGTACCAACTGTTGCATAGGATTAATTAATGTGAAATAGCGAATACCTTAAAATCTCGAGCATGTGTCAGCAGGCCTTTGGCCCCGCGCTTCGAGTCACCTCCCATTTCAATGTACATCGCGAACACCCTACGTAATTCGAAAAAGTTAACCTTAGTCATTCGGAAGGAAAGAAAGAGTACAATGTAGATATGTATGGGGAATATGTGCTTACCTATCGATTACTTGGCTGACAACTGTGAAGTCCATTTTATTCTTACTTAGGGAATCAAGGTAATATACCTTGTTCCATTTTGGTACAATTACTATTAAAATCCAATAAAAGTTCTGATGGAAGGGCATAAGTACATATTCCTTATTGCGGCAACCCAGCAGTCCTGATGCAATGTACCTCTCGATGAGGGGTGTATCCCGGTCGATGGTATCCTTGGCGACCAAGTGTGGGTCCAAGAAACCAGCTGATGAATTGGATATCTAGCTCTAGTCAGCATGTGTCTATATATATACACACGAAAGCAACAAATTAGATATGGCATTTATCGGTATGACATTAACGGAGACTGTGATTGTACATACTTACAGCGTCCAGCATCGAATGATTGAGACGTCAAGAGCGTTGAGCGTGAACAGATCGAATAAATCCTCAAAGGCGACCACGAACATACACTCTTGAAGACTGTGGTGTAAATCATCCGACGTGAATTTGACAGTGATACTTGAAGTCCGTTCTCCCTCTAGCTTATTGGACTGCTGCATATACCACGTGTACAATTGCATGCAACTATATGGTAGCTTTTGGAGGTCTTTTTGCTCGAGCAACGGCTCACCAAGCACGAATTTGCGGGCCAAAGGTAGGTACGACATATCATCATTGGTCTTCTTTGCTTTGCCCTTGCTGGCCTTGCTGCCTCGGCTATAGGTCGACTTCACGGCAGTCGATTTTGAAGGTAGCAGCGGTGCAAGTTGCTCTGGCGAGAATAGGACCCGTGGAGATAGCACCGGTGCAGTATCCGGTGGTGGAACCGACTAGTCTTGTAATGGAGATGGCACCAGTGCATGTTGCTCTGGCGAGAGTATGACCCGTGGAGATAGCACCGGTGCAGTATCCGGTGGTGGAACCGACTGGTCTTGTAATGGAGATGGCACCAGTGCATGTTGCTCTGGTCCTGCCACCGGTGAAGAAGCCTCCAAGGAGATGTCGCTTTTGGACCACTGGATGAATGTTCCAATGGCCTGTCCTAGAGTCACGATCCACCTCAAAATTGACATGCACACCATCCACATTAACTTTTGCGAAGCCTGGCGCTAAAGCTTGACCGTGCACCATGGCCCCGATACCAGACGAATATGCCTGGCCCCAAGCAGCATACAAAGGAATGGAGCCATATCTTACTTGGAGCCTGCACTTCGTAGGCTCCTACATAACGATACAAAATTAGCTACTCGAATAGGCCTATCAATGGAGCAAGCATTCGAGAGGTAATAATTATTACCAGGATGTCGTCCACAGGAAATTTGGCCGGGGTTTGCGTCGGATTGGACGCGTAGCTACTTGGACGGTTGTGCTGGCTAGCTAGCACAGGAGCGGCGGTAGCGGCCTCCTGACTTTCTGTTTGTTTCCGCACCTCATCTCTGATTACACCAGCCAGCTCACCCATTAGCTCTTCTCTAAGAGATTCCTTGATCTCTTCTCGTAGCTGTGCGTCACACTCAGCTTTGTTTCTCTTCCTACGCCGATACATTCTGGAGTCATCTTGGAAACCATGTTTCCAAGGAACGTAAAGCCAAGGGCCACGGAGAGCATATCATTCTTCCTTGTTCCCTGGAATGATCACAGGGTAGATTCAAAACTCAGCTCTTACTACAAGAGCACGAAATATCATTTCAATTCATACGAAGTTGTGGAGTAATTACAAGCTACGTAGTTCTATCGATATCTTACCAGGCGCTGGGACACTTGCTGGTCTGCAGGGTTTCGAACGGAGACGTCCCCCGATGTCGTTGTAGATGACCTTGCTCTAATCCAATTTCGAGCGTGGTCATCCGGGATATTGGAAAGCATCAACCCTAAACCCTAACAGTAAGCATGACAAACTTGAATATACAGTAAGCATATACATGAATGCAACTAACCATATACATAACAGTAAGCAACTAACAGTAAGCCCTAAACCCTAACACTAAGTATGAAGCATCAAGCATCAACCCTAAACCCTAACAGTAAGCATGACAAACCTGAATATACAGTAAGCATATACCATAACAGTAAGCATATACATGAATGCAACTAACCATATACATAACAGTAAGCAACTAACAGTAAGCCCTAAACCCTAACACTAAGTATGAAGCATCAACCCTAAACCCTAACAGTACGCATGAAGCTCGGGGAGGGTTTTGATGACCTTAGGGTTTTGGTGACGGAAGAGGAGGAGGCGGCGACGCAGGAGGAGGAGGCGGCGACGGAGGAGGAAGCGGTGGCGACGGAGGAGGAGGAGGCGGCGGCGACGGAGGAGGAGGAGGCGACGGGCTCGGGGAGGCGGCGACGGAGGAGGAGGAGGCTGCGGCGACGTCTTCGTCCGGGGAGGCGGCCGGCGAGGGCTCGGGAGGCGGCGGCGACGACGGGCTCGGGATTTAGATCTAGATCGAATAACTGCAGCGCACACGGAAAACCCTATCGAGAGGGTATATATAGGGAGGTTTAGAACCGTCTGTGATAAGCCTTTGCGACTGTTGTTATTAAGACAACACCAATAACTACACAGCTGCATTCATATCAACCACCAAACAGCTGCATTCATATACAACACCAACCAGTTGCATTCACACAGTGTATTTCTTGATACATTTTGTCATTCTCAAATACATCACACTGCAGCATTGTTCTATACATAAATGCATGCCAATTTACATGTACATCACACATATACATCACATATACATAAATGCCAATACACATATACATTTTCACATATACATTTTGTCACATATTTTTACATATATATTCTTATTGTACTTGCTTATTTCCTTTAAAAATTAGCCCTTCATCATGATCAATGCGTACGTAACTAGTTTCGTCACGTTGTTCATCGTCGACCCTTATGCCATTTCCAAAACGAGGTAAGTCGTTAAATTGATTGTATTCCTCCTCGTCCACTAAATTCTCCACTCCGATAATTCTCCTTTTTCCATGAAGAACTACATGGCGTTTCTTATTTGCCGGGTCGGTTACATAGAAAACTTGAACAACTTGATTGACGAGTACGAATGGTTCGTCTTTATACCCGACACGTTGGAGGTCCACGGTCGTGACACCATACTTGTCAACCTTCACCCGTGGGAGATGCACCCAACGGCAGCGAAATAAGGGGATCTTGAAAACCACATAGTCGAGCTCCCAAACCTCTTCTATGAAGCCATAGTATGAGTTTCTCGACCCATCGGTATTGAATGCATCTATGCGGACACCGCTGTTCTGGTTAGTGCTCTTGACATCCTGAGACTACGTATAGAATGTGTACCCATTTATGTCATATCCTTGCCATGTCACAACTGTAAATGTCGGCCCTTTTGCCAACCATGTCAGCGTCTCACTCGACGAGCTCCTAGCGATTTGCTCCTTCAACCATTGGTTGAACCAACGGTTGTGTTGCCTCATGATCCAAACATCCGGCCGCTCCGGATTATGTTGCCGAAGCACATCCTTGTGCTGGTCCACATAAGGCGCCACTTCAGTCATGTGTTGCAACACCGTGAAATGGGCTTGAGTATACGTGTCCATATCTGGAGTGATTACTTTCCTTCCGATAGTTCTGAGACCCTTCAGCCTTCCCTCATGACGAGATTGAGGGACACCTATCGGTTGAATCTGAGCCATATAATCGACACAAAACTCAATGACCTCTTCGCTTGCATAACCTTCGACGATGCTGCCCTCCGACCGAGAACGATTCCGTATGTAGGACTTGAGAATTCCCATGAACCTCTCAAATGGGTACATGCTACGTAGGAATACGGGCCCGCACATTTTTATCTCCCACACAACGTGAACAATGAGATGGACCATGATATCAAAAAAAAAAGAAGGAGGAAAATACATTTCAAGGTGACATAGAGTCATCACCACCTCGTCTTGCAGAGCATCTAGTCCTTCGGGATCGATGACCTTCTGAGCAATTGTGTTAAATAAATAACATAGCCTCATGATTGTCTCTCGGACTTTGATCGGCAAAATATTTTTAATTACAATAGGGAGCATATGTTTCATCAGCACATGGCAATCATGAGACTTCATGCCATTTAACTTCAAATCTTACATCGAAACAAGTTTCTTCACGTTGCCGGAGTAACCAGACGGAACTTTGACACCATGCAAGCACTGACACAGTTCTGTTTTCTCAGCCTTGGACAGAGTGTAACACGCAGGGGAAGGTACGTTCGTCCATTACCAGTGCGTGTCGGTGCTAACTCAGGCCTGATGTCCATGTCAGACAAGTCAAGCCGTGCGTTGACGCCGTCCTTTGTTTTATCACGGATGTTCAGTAAGAGACCAATCAAGCTGTCGTATACATTCTTTTCTACGTGCATGACGTCGATGCAGTGTCGAACATCTAGGTACTCCCAATAAGGTAAGTCCTAAAATATTGATCTCTTCTTCCAGGTGTTCTTCTCATGAGCCCTCAATTTACGTCCCTTTCCGAGGACAACATCTAAATCTTTAACCATATCATAAACCTCATGTCCCCTTAAATGCCTTGGAGCTGAACCGTCTTCCTTCTCTCCGTCTAATTGTTTCTTCATCTTGCGGTATGGGTGAGCCCTCCGAAGGAACCGACGATGACACATGTAGACGGTTTTGCGTGAGTGTCTCAGCCACACACTCTCGGTACCATCTAAACAGTGAGTACAAGCTTTGACACCTTTTGTACTATGGCCCGATAGGTTACCAAGGGCAGGATAATCATTTATGGTGCAGAACAATAAGGAGCGCAGAGTGAAGTTTTCTGCTTTGTATGCATCCCATACCTGTACCCCTTCGTTCCACAGTACTTTTAGATCTTCCACCAACGGTGCTAGGAACACATCGATATCATTCCCAGGTTGTTTTGGCCCTTGGATAAGTATCGACAGCAAAATGTACTTTCACTTCATACACAACCAAGGAGGAATGTTATAGATGCAGAGAGTCACGAGCCATGTGCTATGTCGGCTGCTCATGCTACTGAAAGGATTCATTCCATCTGTACTCAGTCCAAACCTTATATTCCTTGGTTCTGCACCGAACTCTGCAAAACTCCTATCGATGTTTCTCCACTGCGCGGAATCAGCAAGGTGTCTTAGCATTCCATCCTTCTTGCGCTCCTCCGAGTGCCAACGCAGCAGTTTTGCCTCCTTTGGATTTGCAAAAAACCTTTTCAAACGGGGAATTATAGGAAAATACCATGCCACCTTAGCAGGAGGTCCTTTCTTCGCCTCTGTTCCCTCGCCATCATCTGATTGATTGTTACGTTTGTATCGGGATGCGTTGCACACCGGACATACATGCATGTTTGCATACTCTTTACGGTAGAGGATACAGTCGTTCGGGCATGCATGTATTCTTTCTACTTCCATTCCCAACGGACAAAGAACCTTCTTGCCTTTATACATGGTTTTAGGCAACTCATTTCCCTCCGAAAGCATGTCCGCTAAGAGACCTAGCAGCGCCGTGAAACTCTTGTCGGACCAACCGTTGCTTGCCTTCAATTTCAACAGTTCAAGCATGGCCGATAACCTCGTGTACTTGCAGCCCGTGTACAAAGGTTTCTCCGAGTCCTTCATCAAGCTGCGGAATTTAACATACTCTCTCTCATCATAGTTCTCTTCTACATCGTGAAGCATCTGATCCAGATTATCATCGTGCAACCTATTCGAATCCGAACCACAATCGACATCAGCCGGCGGCATGTCATTCACTTCACCGGTGATGTCATCCGGCGACATATCATTCACTTCACCGGCGATGTCATCCGGCGGCATATGATCATTCACTTCGCCATGACTGGTCCAACACGTATAATCCTTTTTGAAACCCCTCCGAATCAAGTGCGCTTCAATTTGCCCTCGGTTCTTAAACATCTTCAAATTCTCGCAATCAGTGCGTAGACAGCACATATATTCCATCCCCTTATTCAACATATCCTCCTCGACGGCTCTTATAAAAGCAGACACGCCATTAATGTACTCTTCACTCACACGGCTCGCGGCATACATCCAGCTTCGGTCCTACGTTATGTACATATATAACAACTTAGTATTAAAATCTAGATTAACTAATTATAATTACTACATATATACCGGCCACATTTATTATATTGAGACTTAATTTGCTAGCTCAATTCATATTATAAACACAATAGCTATTATATAACCAACAATTTTGCAAATTAACCATCTTCAATAACACTCATGGATTACTTAGACCTAAATTGTAATGCAATTAAAGAAAAAATAAATTTCATTACTAACCATATCTAGAGCAACCAGGAAAGTCTGAATCTTCAAAAGCTCAATCTCTGCCTCTTCCCACCAAATTAACTGGCCTGAAATCGCCTAGCTTCCTCCCGAGTGAAAAAGTGCGCAGCAGTGGCTAGATCTGGATCGAAATGAAAACAGATGCGATCTGAGCAGCGCAATAAATGCCTTAGAGCCATTATCACAGACGGTTTTTAATTAAAAATCGTCTGTGATAACCAGCTTATCACAGACGGTTTTTTATTAAAAACCGTCTATGATAATCTGGGATTATCACAGACGGTTCTTAATATAGACCAACCGTCTGTGATAATCCTTTTTCCTGTTACAAATACCACAGACGGCCTCCAAATTACAACCGTCTGTAATAGTGTTAATCAGAGACGGTTTCACAAAACCGTCTGTGATGAGGCGTCTACTATGAGGCTTTCTGTAGTAGTGCGTAAAAATATGAAACTGGTATTGAAAACCCTGCTTTGGAGGGTTGTTGCTGGGGAAATGGGAGTATTTTATGAGACATCACACATTGTCTCTTGATGCTTTGGTGGCGTCCTTGCAGACGGGAACAGTATCAGATAAACGGGGTTGTTTATTTCTAAGATGGCTTATGTTTCTTAAGTTACATTTTTACCATTAGATTAGTATAGAATAATATATGCACGCATCTTAGAGCAAAACGAAAAGGCGAAGAAAATCGACTATGAAGAGTTAACAAAAATCAAGCAACTTTCAAATAGCAAACCCGTAGAAATGTGTTTTTCTTACCATAGAGGTGTGGTTTTGATATATTTTTTTACTCTGTTAGTGTATATCATTTATTTAGAACCAATGGCGAAGCTGTGATGAAAATAGAGGGTGGGCTCAAAGGACTAAGCTAAATTAATAAAAACATAGTTTTTACACTTTGGTTGAGTTGTGCTATCATCGATTGGGGGAGTATTACTTGAATTGTTTGTGAAATAATTACGCAAAGTTTGTTTCTCCATTATCATAAATCTATGAACAAAAGCAATTTAACAAGTATTGAAGTATCAAGTATACAACTAAATTACCAAGAGTATATGGCTGCTATATGCTAACTAGTAAAAGGGAAAGAAAGAAGAAAAAAAATCAAGATTCGAGAATATATACCAATATATGTGGTAAGCTAGATCCTGATGAAGTCCCCCGGTGGCTCCACCCCAAGCGGTGTGGATATAACTACCAAACATTCACCTATTGCAGATAGTCACACTACTACAAAAAGGTCATCACAGACAGCTCAAAACTGTCATCACAGACAGTTTTTGAATCGTCTGAATTTATATATCTGTGATAACAGGTGGCTATCACAGATGGCTCTCGAACCATTTATGATAAGATACAACACAGACGATTTTAGTTAATAACTGTTTGCGATAGTTTATTATTGCAAACAATTTTCGTTAAGAACCATTTGTGATTGTGTTCTAGCGTCCTCATAAATAGACCTCTGTCAGTTCATCAATATTCTCTAATTACTCTACAAAACAACACAATCAGAGAATACAGACGAACCAAAGTAGGCATATTTATGAGAACAAGATCATCGTGCAATAAATTTTATCGCCATGTCTTTATCCTACAATAAAATATGAATTTCAACAAGGGTCGAAACCCTAGCCATTCATCTATCATCACAAGAACTAAGTCATCAACAATTAATTTTCATGTGCATAAGCATCAAGATTTACATGGCCGAAACCCTAGCCATCCAAAAATTTCGGATGGGGGAAGTATCACCGACGATGAAGGAGAGGCGACGGTAGCATCACTGTTGGGTCACAACGGTGACACTGCATAAGACACTCTTACGACACTTAGGACAAGAGTGTCTTGTACAGTGAACCGTGGCGTCACAACCGAAGGCGGAGGAATTCACGGTGGTAGTCGGCGTCGTTGAGGAGATGGGGTGCTTTGGTTTGGGGGAGGAAGCAGGAATAAGGAACTAGGAGCAGCAGGAAATGTCGGTTCTTAGAGTAAAATTAGGGAAAAGAAAGAGGGGAGTAATAAGGAGTGAGAGGTGGAAGGAGACTGGTGCCTGCCGTTTGACATGGAGAGAATGGATAGACTAGATCAAAATCCTGGGAGAGATGCCATGGATTGGTGATGTGGCATTATCACAGATCATTCGGATTAAAAATCGTATGTGATGTATGCTGACATAACAGATGGTTTTTAATCCTAACCGTCTGTGATAATATCATCGACAGTTCAAAACAAAAACTGTCTATGATAAGTATAGACATCATAGATAGTTTTTGTTCTGAACTGCCTGTGATATATCATAAACGGTTCAAAATAAAAATCATCTATGATAAGTAGCTCATCATTGACGATTCTTTCCATCACGGTGAATTTAGGCAGTCCAACTTGAAAAATCGTCTGTGGCAACTTTATCACTGATGGTGTGTGTTGAACCATTTATGATGATGCACCTAGGATGACCCTTTTTATAGTAGGATCATCAGACAAGTAATAGTGGCTCTGAATGGGTTTAGCTTTTTGTCAGAGAGATGAAAAATGCTTTTGATATGGGAATTTTATGCAAATTACATGGGAAACAAACTGTCATGCAAGTTTGTTTTTAAAAACATGGTTTACTTTTGGAAAAGAAATTCTAAAACATGACTGTTCTTATTCTATTGTGCATGAGTCCAATTTTGCCGCATAAGCCAGAGCTGTACTGGTTGAAGACTCCAAAATCGAACGGTCGCGATCGAGTTGGTGTTGCATCACATAGCACCCAACCGTATCCTCCCAACCACCGTCTGATAGGCATAAAATTAACAACCTACACGTGCCACCTTCAGTGCGCCTCCTTTCTCTTTGTCTGCTCCAAGGAAACCTCGAGGCTTGTAGTGAATGCTCGCTAAAACCCTAGCTCCAGCCTAATGGCAGAGACTATTGTTGGCAGCCGGAAGCATGGGCTGACCACCTACCTCGATGACCCCTTCCCTTTCCAGCCACACCTGGCCAAGCACGGCCATTGCTTGCTGTTCACCTCCATTGCGGACCTTGGTTTAAGCTTGGATTTCTAGTCCTCCCTCTTTGGCTTCGTCGCTCACCGTCGGCTACCCCACTGCGCCACCACCCTACTCATCGGAGCATTTCACCAGGTACTGGTAGTCCACGTGCATGGAGTGGTCTCCCGATGGCGTGGGCACGACCATCGGGGTCAGGGGCTCTAGTGCGCTGTTGACCACGGGGATGTCATACCCAAAGATGGTGTCGTTGCTCCAGACAACGTGGAACCGGCCGTCGGAGCTCATTCCATGGTCGTACCCAAGGTTGACAGAATCTTGATTCTGTCATATGGTCCTAAGATTTTATAATCCACTATTGACTAAACCGATTTTATTTTATGGTAGAATCTTAATGTTCTTACGATTCTACCCAAACTTTTGTAGGATCATGATCAAAATTTTCATATAATCCTACTCGATTATGTTGATTCTATTGTTTTATTATAAATAATTACTTACATATTTCTTTTTATTTGAAAATTTAACTTTTATCTCTTTATGTTCACTATAATCATTATAAAATGACACATGATCTTAACTTTTACAATTTGTAAAGAAAAGTTCAAAAGATATAATTTTAAAAATGCAGTAGTGTTATAATACACTGTAGATTTTTAATTGTTTCTTTGGTAGAATCAGGTAAGATTTTAGATTCTACATCGATCCTACGTTTGACATCCTATTTAGGATCACGATTCTGACAACCTTGATCGTACCACGTGTTTTCTGGGCGGTTCACCAGGGTGGGGGTGTGCAGAGCCGTCTACATTGTGTCCTTAAGTCATGCGAACGCCAGCCTCTAGCTGTAGCTATAAATGGCAAATGCGACACACCCCGGCTCAACGCCACCACCGGCCGACTTCGACGGGGTGGGGGTTCTGGCCATCGAAAGATAGGCTAGAGATTGATAAAGCCCTTGTGGCTCTGCCCCTACTAAGAATAGGATAGTTCATTTATATCCCATATGTTGGGTTTATGAAAGTAGAAAATTCACACAAAAAATCCTAGCAAACCCCTTTGTTTCAAATAGCGAGCGATGACGTTCTCCGCAACCTTCTAGCTATTCCATCCTCAGCTTGTTTGTAAGGACATCTTCTCCATCAAATTAAATACACTCCCCAATCAATAACAATTAATAAGGAGGGCCATGGCCCATGGAAGTACGTAGGCAAATGATAAGAAGTGTGCCAAGTGGCAAGAGATCTAGGTGAAGCTATACTCCTTTCTAGTACAAAATTAAACCTAGAGATTTTAGGTCGGTTGGCCGTAGAAGTTGCCCGTAATAGGCACGCATCAGTATGTTTAGAGCAATAAGGTACATGCTTCTATGTCAAAATCTCGGGCATGGAAATAAGGCGTTTGACTATTCCTTTTTCTTTTCTTCATTCGCATTGCAGAGAATGAGCTTGGCTGGTCGGTATGTCGTACGTCCAAGCCATCATGCATGACACCACAATATTAACGGTTATCTACTGTCTTAGAATGTTCATCATTAGCTAGTGATGATTTCGATTATTCAGACACCACATACATTCCAAGCATTATATCGACGTCGACGTAATCTACTCCATAAAATCTCTACTGAGATCAATACACGTCTACAAAGGTTCTGTTTGGTTTGAGGAATGTACTGATCATCTCAAGATGGGTTGGCGACATTGTCTGAAGGGCTATCCAATGATTTCTGTGACATGACCCTCATCAGTTTATTTATTATCCTTGATTGGCATTATATGCAGCCGCGCAATAAAATGGTTATTGTCGACCAACTTATTCTGTTTCTCTAAACCGATCGAACAGTTCGGTTCCGAACTAATATAGGGCAAGGTGATCCAAGTAGAATCAAAGAGCAGTCATCAATCCAATAACCTCATTATTATTGTTGCTCTCCCCGGCGTTAGTTGTCATTCATGACATCGTATTGGACACATATACTGGCAGACGACCGACTAATGATGCTGCTTTCCCAGGTTGCAGAGATATTTTCGGTTGTTTGTCTTGACGCATGCATACTGCAACCCCTGTCAAGTTGTCGAAGAGATCTTAAGTAGCAATCTAGCACCGTGATCATATGGTACAGAGAAATTGGATTGCATTAGAGAAAAAGCTAGATCTCACGCCTGGACAGACGATGGCACATGCTAGTTTCCTTTATGCGAGTGGGAGCACGTACACCTCCCGCGCGTCTACTCCTCCACATACACTCCCTTCAGCGCCGTGACCGACATTCCGGTTTTCCTATGCCCATGTCCGCCTAATAACGCCGTAATTGTGGCTGGCATGTGAAGCACAGACTAGCACAGCGTATATTTTATAGCCGGACCGTTTTGTCGTTATATCAGCTGGATTAGGATTAAATAGAGATAGATAGATGGCTGTGTTGGAAAACGACCACTCCAAGTCGTTTATGATCACACAATGAAAAGTTACAATTTCTCAATGTCTAATGGATATGATCGTTTTAACGCATGATCGTAGCTTCAACTGATTAGCCCTCGAACGCTTCGACTTTTTTGCTCCGATTGTTCGACTGCTATGCTTTCGGAGCCTTTGACTGCTCTGCGCTCGGAAGTCTTCGACCACTCGTAACTCTAACTTACAACCACGACCAATCTGCCGCCTCTTCGAGTGCTTGAGTCTCCTCTGGTTCTAGAGTCTTCGAGTATGACAACAACAACTCGAAACGCAATACACGAACACAATTGCTTTTCCTAAGAGCAAAGTACTCTGCTTTTCTCTTTATTTTTTTCCCACTCAGCTTTCAATCACAACCAATGCTTTTGTTTGCTTATCCTTTATTACACGACTGGACTCCGCTTTATAAAGGCTAGTTACAAGACTCATAACTGGACTCAACAACTTGACTCGGTTTCAACTACGGACTCGAACACTAAACAAACTCGTATATAGACTTGGATACGTATACTCCAAACTCTACGAATCGTACCTAAACTCAATATTTCCTACGAAAACAAAATTAATTCCAACTGGCTGACTCTAACGGATGGGGATGGGAGACATCGCGACAATGCAAAATACCAGCACACACATATACTTAAAACATTTTGCCTCCAAGAACGGCCAGGTACGTACGTACTTTGGCTACTTTTTTGTGTAGTGTAGAATAACTGTAGATCGATGGGTAGATGTACACATGCGTACACAGAGGGAGTTAGCAACAATTGACTGAGCTTTGACTGGCAGGGGATAAGCTGGGGACGTGGACAGCTCCAAAAGACCACGTGATCCGGTGAAAGATCCTCACCACTACCACTCTCTCCCAGGCTCTCAGCTGGTCACCTCTCTGCGCGGGCTTCCCATCCATCGTATAACAAAGACAGCAACTTCTGCATGCAGACTGATCTGCAGCAGCAGCACCTGTGCACTTCCGCTAGCTAGCTAGGCTGCTGCTGCTGCTGCTGCATGCGTACTGCAGCATTGAAACTTTGAAAGCCAGGCAGGCCAGCTCGTGCCTTTGCAATTGCATGCAATGACTAGGAGATAAACAAAGATGCCAATGCCATCACCCATCCATCATTTGGCTTTTGTCCCGTGGTCTTTTTGGCCATCTACTCGTCAATCAGAGCTTCAGTACGTATGTCATGGGCATGTTTTTTTTCCTAGTTATAACTTTTAGCTATGACTTATATCTTTTAAGCTGTTCGATGAGAAAGTATGGAGTAACATAAATTTGTGTGTGATTTTGACTAATATAAATAAAGTCGCTACTGTATATACTATAATTAATTTGTAGACCCCGTCTTGAAAAGGTATTTTGTTTAAAATCTAGTTATTGTAAAAAGGTCAAAAAAGACAGTTTTTAGAAGCTAAAAAAAGAAGAGATCCACTTAGTACTTAATTATGCCGCATCACGTACGTATTCAGCATTCCGATAGGTATCAAATGTTTTAACCATGGCATCGATCTGCCCAGTAAAAGCGTCGATCAGCCGTAGCCGGCCGGGCAATAGCATGCACGTGGCTTAGCTTTGTGGTCTGGATGCAATACGCTACTGTGCTCGATTGTCGTCCTACCTGTTGGGATACCTATTATTTGCATGTCTCCCTTAGCCACACTGTCGACTTATCTTATTTTAATTGCTCAAGTACATATACTGCACAGATTCTGTACCATTAATAAGCGACAAATATAATGTTACTTCATTTGTCCATAAATGAAGACCATCGTAGATTTCGTATGAAAGCTTTTTAAGTTTTGACTATTAATATATATTGAAGTATATATATTAACTAAATAAAAATAATAACATTAGATTTGTCTTGTAAAATTCTTTCATAATATATATATTATTATTATTTTTACTAGTATATTAGAATAATAAATTATAGTTAAAGTTTTATAATAGAGACCATAAAAAATAAAAAAGATATACGTTGTGGACGGAGGGAGTAGTAGTTCTTGTTTGATGGCGTACGTGCTAAGTGAAGCATAATTCCGGCCGGTTGATTCGATATTCAAACTTGCAAGCACTGGACGGTCCATATGACTCCTGCTCTCCTATCCGAGTGGCTGGTACGAACCGGACAATGCGTGGTGCTTTTAATTCTTTGTCCCTGGTCAAAATGGGAAGAATAAATGGCTACGTACTAGTCGAAGGCAAGATCGCTGTGCCCTGAACAGTGGCGTACTGTAAGCACGAAGCACGTATTTCGAACCCTCTTTTCCCCTTTCCATCTTTTGCCAAGCATCGCAGGACATGAAAACCTTTTTTTAAAGGGAGAGTAGCCTGTGAGATTGGCAAGCGTGCATGCATGCAGCTGACCCGACGCCGACGGAAGTGCGACGCACAGAACCCCATGGCCATGGCGCGCACTGTGCGCGTCCCGTCTCTCCCCCATCGCGGACGCACGCTCGCTCGGCCGCGGGAGGGGGCCGGCCTTAGGCGATGTTCGAGATCGATCTCGCAGCGGCACGCACGCCAATGGCCGGCGAATCGAAGGGAATCGATAGCAACGCGCGCGTAGATTAACATGCACGTCGACGACGACGACGCACGATTGATAGGCTCGCCTAGCTAGCTGGGCCCTATTGCCTCTTTCATGTCATACGCACCTCACCTTCATACCTGCTTGCACACAGCGCGACGCATAGGAAACGTGCGTCGTATCAGCTAGCTAGCTAGCCCTTGAGTGCCATATGATGTGTGGCGGCATCTAGGACACTTCCCGTATTGGCCAACATGTAGGTATCTGAATCTTTCATACATGGTGTAGCTATGATGATGACTATATGATGCACCTGCCCAAGCACATCGTCCTGGCTATCGGATCCTATACGGTCTAGCTTGTAGATCGGGTAGCATCTTACTGGGGTAACTAAGCTAAGCACTAACTGGTCAGTGCCTCACTGAAAAGAAGGTATCACAGGCCGGCCCGGGGCCATCTGATCTCTCTCTCTCTCTCTCTCTCTCTCTCACTCACTCCGGTCTGAATGTGGTAACAAGCTAGCAAGCACGGCATTGGCTAGCTACTATTTTGCCACGTGAAGCATCAGACAAATGGTCTCCTGGGTAAACTGGAGTGGCAGGTTTGCTCTCCGTCGTAGGGGAAGCGAGTAACGGAGTAATTACACCGTCCGGAAAGCATCATCCCTAGCCTGGAACGTCTGTGGAGTACAACTACTGCCACGGTCGTACCGGCCAGTACCAGGTCAATAAGACCAACCTTTTTACTCTTAAGAAAAAAAAACAGAGACGATAAACTACTGGCCTCAGATGGCCCGGTTGGAATCAACGTTCTGGCATGCAACGACGCCTGCTGCAGTGTGAGAATCGGTGCGACTTTCTACGTAAATAACGGTAAATTTGTTCAAAGCCCCAGCCCTTTTTGGGTTCCCGTGTTCGCCTGCGCTGCGCTGCGCTGCTGGGGCGCGCGGCATTTATGCACGGGCCGCTCGGAGCAATAAAAACCGCATCGGAAACAGCACTTTCCAGAACGTCCACAGGGCGCTGGTTTCACGCATACACAAGTGAAGGCGAGACGATGGTTGCATTGAATTGAATTGAATCCAAAAATCGATGATGCCTATGCATGGCTTTCCCTGGCCGGCTAGCTCATCAGTCAGCAGCAACCAGTGGAGTAAGCTGAGCAGCTGCGTGCAGCTACGTACTGGCTCTCAAATGGAGCACGTACACACGCATATATGCAGACGCAGAGCACCTCCTTTTTCTGTGTCTTTTAAGTTGCTGCAACTGCGAAGCTTTTGTGTGCATGGGCGCCAGTGCTAGCTAGGATGGAGCGGATTTCCATGTGATCACGTGAAAGTCATTCTACCAGGTCCGTGAGTATTTGATTTTGTTAAAGTACTACAAAAAAGATCATTATAGATGGTTTAGAACTGTCCATCACATATAATTTTCTAAACCACATGTATTTATATGTCAGCCATAATCGGAGGTTATTACAGACGATTTGTGAGTCGTCTGTGATAAAGACAACACAGATGGTTTGTAATAAGAACCGTCTGGGAAGAAAACTATTACAGACGGCTCGAACAAAAACCGTCTGTGATACTCACACATCACAGACGGTTGTAGTTACCAACCGCCTATGAAGTATCACAGAAGGTTGGTATGTAGAACCGGTGTGATAATCCTTCATAGACGGTTTACACTACAAACCGTCTGTGATAGTTTATTCTATATCTAAAATTTTTCTGTTTTTTGGCTAGCCTCAAGAAATAATGTTACCTATGCCCTTTGAAAACAATCAAATACAGTGGCAAACACAACACATTCCATTTCCATTAATATTAGAATCCACCATTACAACATAACAAGATAACGAACCTAACTCTTTAACACGGCTAGAATATATAAGAAGTAGAGATCCTAGCAGATAGTAGAAACTGGATGCATCGGATGGCGGCTGGAGATCACCGGCAATAGAGAGGCGGCGGCAGCGCCACCTTTATGGCACGATGGTGAGACTACACAAGACACTCTTATAGCACTTATGACAATGGTGTGTTATGCAGTCTACCATGCTGTCACAATGGAGGCGCTAGCTCACAGCGGTAGTCGGTGTCATCGAAAAACAAGCTAGATGCAGCACGTGATGTCCTTGATGCCTGCCATCAAGGAAGAGAGGGGATGGCATCGGATGGCAGCCGGATATCACCAGCAATGGAGAGGCGGCGGTAGCGCCACCTTTGTGGCACGACGGTGAGACTGCAGAAAACAGTCTTACGACACTACGACAAGAGTATGTTGTGCAGTCTACCGTGTTGTCACAACGGAGGCGCTGGCTCATGGTGTTCGGCGTCGTCGAGGGGAGGATGAAGGAAGCAAGCTATATAGTGGATGAACTCACGTGACTACCGGTGGAAAGGTGGATGGGGAGTAATTAATAAGGGCCGAGCGGTGGGAGGAACCGGTGCCTACCATTCGATGTGGAGAGAATGGACGGGTGAGATCGAAATCCTGGGAAATACGCCACGGATCGGTGACGTGTCATTATGAAAGACGATTTGTTATAAGAACTGTCTGTGATAATGTACATATCAGAGACGGTTTGTTATATGAACCATCTGTGATAGTTTCATAGACGGTTCTAATTAAAAATTATCTATGATAATACGTACATCACAGACGGCTTTTAAATCTAACCGTCTGTGATAGTTTCAGAGACGGTTTTAGCTATGAACCGTCTATAATAATCAAAGCACAAACGACTCCACATGAACCATCTGTGATGAGATATCCAGTATAGCTTGTTTTGTAGTAGTGTGTTCAGAGTTATTGTCAGGTGTAAGATGATTTAACTGGGCGGTGGCTGACGGTCTGATCGTCATGGGGCAAATGGTCAGATTGGCCATATGGCTTTTAATAATTACACACCAAATATTTGTATAAGCTAAAACTAGATAAAATTTACTCAAATTTGAGTGACTGTTTTCTGGTGCTCTTAAGCGGTCAGATCAGCCAAACACTGGTGGTCAGATCGGCCAAACATTGGTAGTCAGACTGATTAGGTTGACATGGTGCCATCGGTAGTCTGTCCGGCCTGATAATGGCGTACCAGGCCGGTCAGACCGGCTTTTGGCGAATTGGTGATGAAATTATGTATTTTGGTTTGAGGTTTGGTTCTAGGGTTAGGATTAGTGCATGAGCATGGTTGAGTGTATGCATGACATGGGTGCTAGTGTTTTGATGTGTTGAGTTGCATGATACATTGTTTTGACTGACATGAGTCAAGTGGATATAACTTATGCTTGATATGGTTGCTTGGACTTCGATGTGGAGGTGGCTTGGAGAATATTAGTAGTCAACAGAAAAGGACTAGAACTAGGTAGGAGAGCTGAGGTCCATGTGATCAAGTAAGTCTTGGTAGTGCTACATGGCTCGAGTAGGAAGCACAGAGAATACAAGGATCTTGAAGAGGCGAGTTAGTGCATGTGGTGCGCCGATTGATGAGGCCGATGCATATAGAGATGGTTCGGAGGAGTCCGAATACGTGAAGATGTGACGACTAGTCATTGGGCACCATGGGCTATGTGTGAAATTATGCGGAGATACTTTGAGGTGAATGTAAGGATTCTTGGCTCATCTTCTATGTTAATTGATGATTTTGTGTATTATACAGTGCTACATGATGGTTTGCTTGTTGTTATTGGTTGTAGGATCTTAGAGCTAGGTCATGGTGAGGCAGATAAGACTGGGATTAAGCTAGGAGAGTTGAAGTCCAGAGCGGTTAAGAGATCGAGACTAAGTTAGGAGAGCTAAGGTACAGAACTATCAAGGTGCTGCCGAAAGATGACTAAGGCTAACTGAGTTGTTACAAATCGAAAAGACAAGGAACCAGAGTGGGAGCTGTCAGTAGTAGACATAATGAGCAATAGTAAGGTGGATCGGGGCTAAGTTCAGGGAGGAGTTGAGACCCAGAACAGCCAAGGAAGCTAGGTGTCATCAGACTTTATGGAGAGGGATCGATGTGGCGCGTCAAGTGATTTAGGCCTGTTTGCAAGTAAGGATGGATCGGTGGGATCTAGACATGTGGGTGGCTTCGTGGCAAGTCACTGGGGTCATATGGAGTTGAAGATGAACCACGGGGCTACTCAAGGTAAAGAAAGTACGAAGCTTTGTGGAAGACAGTTTGGGGGTAAAATGATCTTTTTTTCCCAAAACTGAAAAGTTAAGACTTCATCAAACCACGGCGTGACAAGGCACAAGAGAGGTGGTTTAGGTCATGGATATGCTAAAAATATTAAGTGGATCAAATATTGATCCACTATCGCGTAAATAGTTATGTGCGCTTTGATAAACGTTCATGTGTGGGTGTAAAACCCAGTATGGTATTGGGTCAATGGATTAGTCTATATAAGTGGATGAAACCCAGCTAGAGAGCTGGTTAGGATTTTTTTGTAAGCCTCTATATATAAGGAGGGAGATATGCTGGTTAAGGCGAAGTTTTGGATAAGTTGTGCTAAGCCAACTTGAGGAGATTAGGGTTTTTGGAGAGAATCTTTGATAGATGAGTTGTGTTTTTTTTGTCTTGAGCTTTTTGTCATTCTTATACTTTGTGGTTGGCTAAGGAGTGGCTATAAATATTCATCTCCAAGTATCAATAAATATCACAATCCATCCAAATCTTTCTCCACTTTGTTCAAGTGTTGAAATATTGAGTTGGCTAGGTTTTTGATGTTTCCTTCTCCCCTTTTGATCTTGTTGTGATCTGTGATAAGTAAAAGCTAGAAGATAAGTCTATTGATCAATCTCCACATATCTAAATCACTTATATAGCAAAATTCGAGACCAACCCTGTTTTTGCTTTTTCTTGGCTCAAATTTGGGTTTCGATAGTTGAGACATTTTATCCTGAATCCATACCTAGATTAGCCAGGATGACATGTAGGAGTAGACTAGGATCATCCTCTTGATTAAGAACTCCTGAAGCAGAAAATAATTTGGATTTTAGGGTCTTGGGTGTTTTGAGACCTAGATTTGAATTTCTCCAAATTAGTGAATTTGATCCCAAGAACCTTGTGATTCTTGATTGATTTAGGTCTCTAATGCCGTGAACAAGTATCATGCAAAATTTGGGATTGTTTGAATGAGATTTGAGCAGTTTTTTGATATTCGAGTTTGGACCTCGAGAGTTTTATGTTCATACCGGCTCCATACCTGTGGTCAAACCGGTGACAGGTCAGGCCGGTCCTGTACTAGCGGTCAGACCGGTCCTGTACTAGCGGTCAGACCGCCCAGCCCAACCAAACCAGTCTTAAGCCGGCGATCAGACTGCCCCCAGTGAGGTTTTGGTCTGCTTCTTGCTTCTTCTATTCTTTTGGCAGTTGGTTTTTATTTTGTCTCTGTTTTCACTCATTCTAATTTTATTTTTTCATAGCTAATTGAGTGAAGAAACCAAAATAGATTAATTTTACTAAAATTAAAAAGGAACAAAGATCATTCTGATCTGCGCCATCGGTCTACAGATTTGACTATTTGAAAGGTATCAGTTGGACTGGACCGGAGCTCGCTAGCTAGAATGCTACATCGACCAGCTTTTTACTCCAGGCACCTAAAGGTGCTGAATGCGTTGGCCAGGTACTCTCGTCCTCCGATCCCTTTCTGTTTCGTAATGGGGTGTGTGTGTGTGTGTGTTGGAGCTAGCTGCTCTGGTCAGTTGGGGGTGCTCAGTTTGACCGTCCAATGGCAACCCATGGCCAATTGGCCATGGGTGAGGTTGCGAGAGCTAGCACGAGAGATAAGGCCGGCTCCAATGCATGTGCTGCAGTAGTTCAGCGACGCCACGATAAGAAAGTATCCTAGTGCTTGAATTACTCCTTTCGGTCATAAATACGTATCGTTTTAGAATCGATATAGACTCTAAAACACAATTTTAACCACTAATTTCTATTGTAATATATTCTATAAAACTCAATAAAATTATAATATTATAAAAGCTTTTCAAAACAAATCTAACATATGATTTTCATATATCCAATTTAAATATTTAAAAAGATATTGATAATCAAAGTTTTAAAAGTTTGACTACACCTATATCTAAAATTATATGTATTTATAACTAGAGGAGTAAATCTTTAAAATCTACCGATACGTTGGCAATCCTTGTGCATCTCAATTTCTCGTGCGCAAAAGGGATTTGATTGAACATATCCACATCAGAAGACAGGCTATGCTTATGAAAATTCTTATACTTATTATGCATACTATGTCATAATTTTTTCATACTACAAAATTCACCCTTTTTCATAGACCATAGGAGTAAAGAGTACACAGAAAGAAGTCGCAAAAAAGAGTTTACAGAAAGGAGTATAAATGTTAAGATGTCAGCTTACAAAGCCTAGATCAAAAACTACTCATAATAACACTATCGGAAACTTAATTACTGCAGCTATATACCAAAATACAGTAGTAGAGGCATGTTCTTTTAGCGGCTGATGTCTTTTAGTTCTAGCATAAGCATTTGTGCGAATAAAAAGAATACTGATAAATCGTTTTAAAATATGACTCGATAAGCCATTTCTAAAATACGGTAGATAAACTGTCCTCTTTATTTGTCTAGAGAATTTATAAGACATAAACTAAAAAGAACGGATCTAAAGCTCTAGCTGCAGGGATAAGCACAGAATGCCACCAACAAAAAAGGCAAAACAGCATCGGAAAAGCGAAGCTTCATTTCACATAAAACTAACCGCCAATCATCGGTAGGAAGCTGTCGTGTAAAGAGGCATGCCAAGTAGGCTCCATGCAAAAGCTCCAAGTAACGGTCAAAGTTAACACACAAGTTGAAGATATAATACTCCACATATTAGCTGCCTACTCCAATTAAAATATGGATGATACATTGATACTACATGGGCACAAGTCCACCGTGGCAGTCTAGGCTTGCTAATGGGTTAGAACCTAACCCAAACCCACTCTAACCCACTACTCCACCTCTAAAACCCAACTCAATCCAACCCAACCCAACCTACATATAACTTCAACCCAAACCAAACCAACCCAATTTCCTCAATATGGGTTCAACCCATTTCTAACTCACTCTCCAACCTATCTAACTGAATGGCCGACATTAGGCTACAACACACTTTAAAAAAATCAGAAAAATCAGCGAAAATAAGAAATATCACAGGAAATAAAGAAAAAAAAATCAGTAAATTACCACAGTTTTTGTTACATGCATAATGTCATATAAAATGAGATCAAGTCACACCTCCCGAATTCATATCAAATAGCTATACATTTTTAGAGCAATGCTTATAGCATGGTTGTACAAGCAACATTCAGCTGTCATGCTTCTTTGACAATGAACACTGATATTAATTTCAGTATAAGCTTGCACAGTAGTCTGTGCATCTTCTTAAGCAACATTCAGCTTTCAAGCTTCTTTAAACAATAAACATTGACAGTAGGTTCGGTATAAACTTGCGGTAGCATGGTCATCTTCTTACTCAGAGCAAAGAAACAATCGCCTGCCCAACAGAAAGTGTTACCTGCATGCCCCACAAACTGAAATGTCAGGAGTTGGTGCAAAATAAATTCCTCGTGTTCTTACGAGAAAATTCTGCTGTACTTGTATAGAAGATAAACTAGCTGTGTTCTTACGAGAAAATTCTTCAGCACTTTGTATAGAAAATAAATTCGCCGTGTTCTTACGAGAAAGCTCAATTTATCACTATCTCTAGACACTTCATGTAGGTAGAAAAATTCCCACTAGTTCAATTTCTTTAGACACCTTATGCCACTCACAAATCAGATCTCTTAGACAAGAATTCCACTAGTTCAGTTAAATATAAGAGACAAATAAAGGGAATATGAGAACCTCAACGATTTTTGCATAAGAAACAAGCAAATTTAATGACCGATTAAGAGGGCTTACCAACTTAGGCTGTTCTTGGAAGATGGTGGTGGAGGAAGACAGGAAGCAAGACTTGTGATCTTGCTGGTCACCAGAAAGCAGCTAGACAGAGAGATTTTGGAAAAGCTCAAAATGGAAAAGCGAGGGAATTCTAAGCTACTAGGGCTTCCTCGTGCACTATAAGAGACGAAACAATTGACATTGTGAACAGCCAAATTGTCCACAAGAATTGCAAGACAAAGGGGAGATCAATTGATTCGATGCATACACACTGCAAGAGACGAAGCCAAGAGCCCCTGTCCATGCTCGGTCAACTGCAGCAGCTGCGGAGATGGCATCTCGCTGCCGCAAGATTAGAGATGGCAACGGGCACAAATTCGCTGGGTTTTGCTATCTTAAACCTGTGCCCATGAAAGTTGGACGTGCCCGCTAAAAAACCCATACCCGTGACGGGTCCAGATTTTTGCCCAAACCCATGCCCACTCGGGTAACGGGTACCCACGGGTCGCCCGTGGGTACCAAAAGCTGTGCAGATTGCAGACAGTGCAGTGCTTAACAACTAGTATATGTATATGTTGTTGTGCATAGCAAGTCAACAATAAGTTCAATTTATATGCTACTATGCATGAAACAAGCAACGACAAATCCACAATGCACAGTGGAGTGGCCGAGTGGGTGAGGGTCTGAGAGCTAGGGTTACTGCGTATACGGCGCGGAGGGCTCCTGCGGCCTGCCTGGGAGGCTAATGGGCTAAATGGCTAATAGACTAAATGGCTAATGGGTTGGGCTGGTTTGCTTGAGAGGCTGGAAGTCTGGGTTTATAACTCTTATGGATCGGGTTTATATTACCCATGGGTTTACGGGTTTGGGTACTATAGGAACATACCCAAACCCGGCAGACCCGATGGGTTGGGCTTTTTGCCCATTAAGAGACCCATAGGTTAGAAAACTGGTTTAGACCCATACCCTAATAGAGTAAAAACCCACCGGGTTTCGGGTTTCGGGTACCCATTGTCATCTCTACGCAAGATGGCTGGCCTCTCCGAGCCAAGCCTCACTGCCTTAGAATTGCTTTTAGATACGTACAAATACAATAATATATCAGAATGAAAAGTCTTAGTCATGGAATTTGGGCACCATGATACCCCTGTTATTTATACTACGCTGAAATGGAGCACCATGGTATCTGGGCACCAAGGCTCCCTGCCGTTAGATTGCTTTTAGATGCATGCAAGTGCAATGATATATAATATATCAAGATGAAAAGTCTCAATCATGGATGAAAAGTTTTAATCGTGGAACCTGAGCACCATGATAAGTGCCCAGACACCATGGTGCTCCATTTCAATGTCATATATATATAAACGTATCCAGTGCTAACAGCCTTTTCAATGCTAATATGCTAACACTTCTCCACAGCCATCCGATCTGCTCCGTACGGTCTAATTCCTGAGGGTGGAAACACCAACTCACTCATGCTGTTTTGCGTAAAACCCCCTACCGGTCCCGTCAAATTTTTCCAACCCCCGCCGTATGAACTTCTTCTCCGCGCGATCGGCTCCCCGCGCCGGCCGTCCGCCCGCGCCGATCACCGCCGTCCCCCTGTGCGCGCCGTCTCCCCGCGTCTCCCGTCCGCCGGCACCGATCACCGTCGTCTCCCCGCGTCTCCCGTCCGCCCGCATCGATCACCGCCGTCTCCTCGCGCCGATCAGCGCTGTTCCGCCCGCGCCGATCAGCGACATCTCCCCGCGCCGTGCGCCGTCGCGCCGTTCCGCCTCCCGTCCGCCCGCGCCGATCAGCGATTTTTCTCCCCCGCGCCGTTCCGCCTCCCAGCGCCGCTCGCTCCGTTCATCAGGCCGCCTCCCGCTCCGTTCATCAGGCCCGTCCGCCGTTCATCCGTCATGAATGGGACTTCCAGTGCTCGGCGCCGGCGAGGGCCCGGTGCAAGAGCGTGAGGAGGAAGGCGAGCCTGACCTTCGCGACGAGCCCGAAGAAGTGCGCGGCGAAGCCGGCCAAGTACGAGAGCCTGGCGGGGCTGCGCAGGTTCATGTACCACATCGCCAGGGACCAGCACGGGTGCCGGTTCCTGCAGCAGCGGCTCGACGACGGCAAGCGCGAGGTCGATTTCATCTTCGCTGGCGTCGCGCGCCACGCCGTCGAGCTGATGGTCAACCCGTTCGGGAACTACCTGATGCAGAAGCTGCTCGCCGTGTGCGACGATGAGCAGAGGATGGGCCTCGTGCTCATCCTCACCAAGGAGCCGCTTGTGCTCGTCAGAATCTCCCTGAATGTTCACGGGTAAGATAAGAATGTCATATCGTTGATTGATTAATTGCTTGTTTACTATTGCTGTTAAAATTTTGTTAATTGTGTGTGATTGTGTTAATTTCAGGACAAGGGCAGTGCAAAAGTTGATTGAGAGCCTCAGGACAAGGGAGGAGATCCAGCTCGTCATCGAGGCGCTGCGGCCCGGGTTCTTGGAGCTCATCAAGGATCCTAATGGCAATCATGTCGTGCAAAAGTGCTTGCAATCGTTCGAGGCCGATGATAACGAGGTACTATATGTCAATATGTGCAGGCATCTGCACTTTTCTGAATAATGTAGCTAAATAGACGCCAATGCTCAATCTACAGAGTTAAGAGAAGTTGTTCCATTTCTTGTAAAATTTAGTCACAATGATGGGCTCAGAAAAGAGGTCATGAGTGAAGGCAGATACGGAATGCACAATGTCGATATGCAATTTGCAATCTTTGGATACTCACCGATGGGAAAAAGTTTGTTCTAGGCCACTTCGACATGTCTGAATTTTTCAGCTAATGCTGTTCACTATTTACAACTTTCAGCCGATCTTCGAGGCTGCTGCAGTTCATTGCCTTGATATTGGGATGCAATGCCATGGTTGCTGCGTCCTGCAGCGGTGCATTGCGCGTTCGACTGGTGAGCACAGGGAGAAGCTGGTTTCTGCAATTGCTTGCAATGGATTTGAACTTGCACAAGATGCCTATGGGTAAAATTCTGTCTGAAGCTCCAGTCGTAATTGCACGGGATGGGATGTGTATGGTAATTGCTTGGTGGGACCTTTCTGGGCATAGTTTTGATGGAGTTTTAGCACAGCTTTGGTAGTTCAACTGTTTATTCTGTAATATGTGATCAATTCTGCTGCTGTAACAAACAACCTGATCAATCAAGTGAAACAACAAACTGGATCAGTTTGATCCATCTCCGTCCGAGGCCACCCCGGTGCCGCCCCCACCGCCTCTCCCTGTACAGCCGGCTCCAGCGTCTCAGATGCCGCCGCAGCCGCCCATGCCGTTCCAGCTTCAAAATATCGCGCCGCCGCGCCCGACTGCAATCTATAAGCTGAGAATAGGCTGATGCACTTTCTTTCCTTTTGCGTGTATTGCGTCAGTTTATTCGCTTGCTACATCCTTTAATAATTTCACCTTCATCTTGTATATCTGACTGTAAGAAATCCCAATTCCGTTAAGATCGATGTTGAAATGGCCGCAACATGAATGACCAATTCGTTCCATTTATCGCGAATTCATGTCTGCTTTACGTTGTTCTTCTCGCATTACATGGGAAATAGCGAATTGCTTGTGCACGGATTACACCAGTCTTCATTCAGTTGGAACTCCCTGCTACGGGATTTCCATGAAAAGATTCATAGCATTTACATGAATTAACTAGTACTGTTCTAGCTAACGGCTGTGTGTCAGTGTGACTTGTTAAAATTTCCTAGTCAGAATTACAGAGCACGCATCCGCAGTACATGCTTTCAGTGAATCCATCGCTGACCACCATGAGCTGCATCGAAATTTTATGCAGTGCTGCATGTGCACAACTTCTTGCATATGCATGATAGGTGCAGCAAACCTTTCAGGAAACCAACTAATTAACATCCGCAGACAAAGGGAACTTAGTTACAAGTAGCCATGCTTGTCTGCAATTACACCAACACTGCCATGGTCATGCTCAAGCACATACGTACACAGGAGCACATATCAGGCAGAGTACAGAAAAAAAAAGGATTCAACTGGCGATATGTTCAGAGCGAGAGGCCGCCGGACTCGTCGTCCTCGTCGAGGGTGGAGGTGTAGACGGTGTAGAGGGACCAGATGAGGCCGAACACGCCGATGAGGATCCACCCCAGCAGGTTGTTGCTCAGGCCCAGGCTCAGCCCGGTGCCCTCCGTCGACATCCGCTCGTCGACCAGCGCCAGGGCTACCGAGACCGTTATCGCGCTCGCCGCGTCGAGCAACGACGCGCCGTTGATGACGGCCGGGGCTGCCGCCTTCTTGGCATTCTTTGAGTAGCCGCACCTCACCTTCTCGGCTCTCACTCTCAGCTGATCCGGATCGGAGCGGGCGGACGGGAGGCGCGGGGCGAAGGAAGTCCAGACGGCGGGGGAGGAAAAAAAATGAGCTGACCGGTAGGGGTTTTTTTGCGAAATTGTATAAGTGAGTTGGTGTTTCCACCCTCAAGAATCTGGGCCATACGAAGCAGATCGGATGACTGTAGAGAAGTGTTAGCATGTTAGCACTGAAAAGGCTGTTAGCACTGGATACGTTCCACATATATATATTTATGGTAAGTTAGTTTTGAACTCAGTTCAAACTAGTTTGAACTACTTTTGAGTTCAATGCAACCACAGTGAGTATATACCATAAAAATAGTTCAAACTAATTAAACTGAAGTTGAATTTAAATTTTTTCGGAGTTTGATATCTCAAATATACTTTTTTATGGGTATATGAAGATACCCACATCAAACGTTGCGAATCTCGAAGCAAATCAACGGGTATTGATATTGGTGCCTAGGCACCATGGTGCATGAAACACTCGTCCTATATACATATATATATAGGACGCTGAAATGGAGCACCATGGTGCCCGGGCACCAAGCCTCTCTGACTTTGGATTGCTTTTAGATGCGTGCTAGTACAATAGTATGGAAAGGAAGTCATTAATATGGATGGAAAGTCTTAATCATGGATGGAAAATCTCACTCATAGATGGAAAGTCTCACTCATGGAGCCTGGGCACCATGGTACCCTGTTATTTATACTATATATATATATATATATATATATATATATATATATATATATATATATATATATATATATATATATATATATATATATATATATATATATATATATATATATATATATATATATATATATATATATATATATATAGGACATTGAAATGGGACACCTAGGTGCCCAGACACCTAGGCTCCCTGCCGTTAGATTGCTTTTAGATACGTGCTAGAGCAATGGTATGTATGGTATGTAATATATTAGGCATGTTAAATCAATCATGGAATGAAAGTCTTAATCATGGATGGAAAGTCTCAATCACACTAGCACGCATCTAAAAGCAATCCAAAGGTAGAGAGACTAGGTGTCCAAACACCTAGGTGCCCCTGTTATTTATACTATATATATATATATATATATATATATATATATATATATATATATATATATATATATATATATATATATATATATATATATATATATATATATATATGAAAAATATCTTTTACACCCGGGTGTAATTACACCCACCTCTAATATACCACCTAAACAAACTTAAAATACTCCTTACTCCAATGTGAACCACATGAAAAAATTGCAAGGGAGACCATAGCTTTTAGCATATTTTGTAAATATCTTCATATACACACATAAAAAGGAGTATGTCTAAAAAATGTACATACCACCTCTGAAAAATTGTTCATACCACCTAGGTGGTCTTAAATACTCGTATACTACATGTACATACCCTTTATTACGCAAGATACTCCCTACATTGTGAGATATGACATAGGGTGTAATTACCCGGGTGTAAAAAAGAGGTTTCCTATATATATATATATATATATATATATATATATATATATAGGACGCTGAAATGGGACACCTAGGTGCCCAGACACCTAGGCTCCCTGCCGTTAGATTGCTTTTAGATACGTGCTAGAGCAATGGTATGTATGGTATGTAATATATTAGGCATGCTAAATCAATCATGGAAGGAAAGTCTTAATCATGGATGGAAAGTCTCAATCACACTAGCACGCATCTAAAAGCAATCCAAAGGTAAGGAGACTAGGTGTCCAGACACCTAGGTGCCCCTGTTATTTATACTATATATATATATATATATATATATATATATATATATATATATATATATATATATATATATATATATATATATATATATATATATATATATATATATATATATATATATATATATATATATATATATATACACCTTATCTATAGCAAAGGCATATACAACCGTGGAATCAGAGCGCCCTTCCGCCGTCGCCGCAACGCATCACGCTGGCTGCATCCACCAGAATTGGAAAGAACGAAGGAAGGGCTCATAACTACCACTCCAACTCCAATTTTGTTCCGCGGGCCCCGTGGAAGGTGTAGGCGAATTGGCGAGTTTGGGGGTATGGAATCGAGCGAGCGAATCTTGAGCCAGTGAGATGAGGGGAGCGTAGGAGGAGCAAGGAGAAAAGAAGAGGAGGCGCATACTAACCAAGAAGCTCAGGGTGAGGAGAGCTCAACGGCGGTGGAGATCCAGGGGAGAAGAGGTGTTGCAGCCATGGCGAGCGGTGGAGATCTAGAGGGAAAGAGAAAATTGATCATTTACCACTTTGAAGAGTGGACTTCGCAAAATTGCCACTTTCGAAATCGGCTGCGCAAAAATACCATGCAGTACATTTACCTCTTGATTACCATGCCATTTGAGCCATTTAACTCATTTAATATATATTTTTCTAATTTTAGGGGCTGAAAAAGACCTTTCTACCCTTGCTAAGTTTTGCTGCCATTCATTCATGATGATTGATAAGTCGTCCGAACAACTAAGAATTCAAGATCCGAACAACTAAGAATGAAAAGATACGAAATAACTTCGTCCATGAGAGAAGGATTAACTGACTAAGGGCGTAAAAAATGCGATGAAATCAGGATAAGCTCTCAAGTGTAGTATTTCTATTTCCGCGGCCAAGAAGCCAGCTTATCAATTCAAGATGTGTATGAGATGTCCCCCATCAACAGGAACCAAGTTCCACACAAGACTCTGAATTGAGAAGCATACCACCTCGGCAATTCAAAGAAAGGGTGAATTTTGTAAGCAAAAGGGAACACATATTTCTCAAAGAATCAAAACCAATGCATCTAAGGCTCGTACTAAGCAAATAAATCAGCGCGACCGCTAAAAAAACAAGACAGGATCCCATACCCTAAATACATCAGCACGGAGACAAGAATAGAGAGAGGGGGTGGGCCGGTGGGGGGAGTTACCGCGGTGAGTCGCCGCCGCCTTCGGTGCTGGAGACGTGGATGGAAGCGGGAGGCCGCCTTGCGCAGAGGGCGGCGCGGGGAGGCCGGCCGGCGACGGGGAGACCGGCCGGGGATGCAGATCGTTGCTTCGATGGCAGTGCAGATCGTTGCTTCGGCGGGCGACGCTACACCTTCCAATCCAAAGCCCATGCAGTGCAAAACTTAGTAAGGGTAGAAAGGTCTTTTCCAGCCCCTGAAATTAGAAAAAAAATATCAAATGAGTTAAATAGCTCAAATGGCATGGTAATCAAGAGGTAAATGTACTGCATGACATTTTTGCGAAACCAATTTTGAAAGTGGCAATTTTGCGAAGCCCACTCTTCAAAGTGGCAAATAATCAATTTTCATCACCGGTCCATATGATATGCTCATATATATGCATCTCCTTTATTTGATAAGGATGAGTTTGCTTGGTTTCCGATCCGGGGGGCAAAGTGGAAACTGTGCATGCAACGGGAAGGTGGCGGTTGGCGGTAGTAGAGATCCGAGGGCAAAGAGGGTAGCGGCAGCAGTAAGCGGCGGAGATCCGATGGAGGGGAACGTTGCGGCTAGCTGTGGTGGAGATAAGGAGAGGAGGGGAAAGAGGCGTGTGGTGGTTGCGACCAAGCTGGCAAGGAGCGTGCGGCGGCGATCGCGAGTAAGTGGCGGTGGATGGGAATCCTAGCCATTGACCCCTTCACTCAAGCACTCAACAATTGACCACCCAAACCCAGGTATCCCGCATTCATGCCAACCCACCAGAGATAACCCATGGATTGAATCATTCGAATCCGAAATATTTGAACCCACACTGACACTAACCTAACCTATTTTTAGTGCAAACTCAAACCGTTAGCTTTTTCAACCCATTTTCACCCCACCCAAAACCAACCCAAATGAAAACCCAACCTATTTAGCCCGCGCGTTTCAACCAACCGATTATCAGGCCTAGCCACAACTCAAAAGCCATCACCGGTCCATATGATATGCTCATATATATGCATCTCCTTTATTTGATAAGGATGAGTTTGCTTGGTTTCCGATCCGGGGGGCAAAGTGGAAACTGTGCATGCAACGAACAACAACGCATATCACCTCTCCCTTTGGGAATGTGTGTATAATTAGATGGTGTGGTCAATACTCCAAAAGTCAATTGAGTAAATGGAACCCTAGGTTGATCACTCACAAGCATGTTCTTTTTCGGATTTTGGTTTCTGTTTTTGATTTTTTATAGTAACTATCTTTTAAACGAAGTGTCTTTTTAAGATAGAGTCTACTAGTTAATTGTAGTACATACTGTACCGACTTCATTGATATCGACAAAAACCGCACGTAAGTTTCTGTTACTCTGTAATTTGTTGTACAAATAACCTAAAAATTATAAACTGCAACTAAAAGTCATAAGTCTCAGCAAAAAAGAATAGACCTAAAAGCTAGGGTGGTTTGTTTTGCATGGAGGGCCGTTGGCAAGACGACAAAATGGCTGTCTTATGACCTTACAGGTGTGAGTGATGGTATGCTTGGTAATTGGTGGTTTATTCACATCGTTAAATATGATAGGAAGGCACCGAAAATATTTACAGCTTCCAACCTTTGGGCCGTCAGTAGTTGATCCAGCCGTCGAGACAGCTAGATATTGCTTACATGGGACTGTTAGGAATGCACAAATTTCACATGAATTTAACAGGAAATACTGATCATCCAATACATCGTCTAAGTAATACTATAAGAATGTAATGTAACTGCATAAGCAAGACGATTTTTTTTGTTTCTTATAGAAGGGCACGTACTTTTTTAAAAAAAATGAGAAGAGCACGTACTTGGGTGTGTCTATGGAGTAAGTACTTCCACAGAATAGGTCATCACAGGTAGTTTAAAACTGTAATCACAGACGATTTCTGACCTGTCTGAATTTATGTGTCTGTGATAACAGGTGGTTATCATAGTGGCTCTCGAACCATCTATGATAAGTTATAATACAGACGGTTTTAACTAAGAACCGTCTGTGATAGTCTAATATCACAGACGGTTCTAATTAAGAATCGTCTGTGATAGTCTATTATCACAAACGGCTCTAGTTAAGAATCGTCTGTGATTGTATTCTCACGTCCTTATAAATCGGCATCCTTTAGTTCATCAATATTCTCTAATTGCGTTATAAAATAGCGCAATCAGAGAATGCAGATGAACCAAAGTGGGTCTATGTCTTTGGTGGCACGTTTTTAAGTTGTAGGTGTAGTTGTTTTATTGCTTTGGTATACCATGGTCGTAGGCGCGCGATTGTAAGCCGTGGTCATAAGTTGTGGTCGTCAGCCATGGTCGTATGCTATGGTCGCAGGCACGCGGTCATAAGCCGTGGTCGTATGCGCTTAGTCTGTTAGCATCCATGTGCGCCACATCAGCAAATTATGGTAGCAAACGGAGGAAACGACCTACGATGTAAACGGAGATAAGTTTAGGGAGCCGAGAAAGTAAAATGCAAGTTCTCAGAGTAAAGTGGTAGGGGATATATAACCGGCGATGCAAGTTTAGAGAGACAAGATTTACATGGCTGAAACCCTAGCCATCCAACAATTTCGTAATTTCATATCCAAGCATCAAATAAGAGAGGGGAGGGGTGGGGGATATATCATCGGCGATGAAGGAGAGGCCGGTGGCGGCAGCGTCATCGTTGTGTCATGATGGTGACACCGCACAAGACATTCTTAAGATAAGAGTGTCTTATGTAGTGAACCATGGCATCACAATTGGAGATGGAGGAGCTCGGGGAGGTAGTTGGCTGAGCCTTCTATTTTTAAGAAAAAATTTGACGAGAAGAAGTGGAGGAGAAATGAGAAGAGAGAAGAGATGAGGAGAAGAAGAGATGAGGAGAAGAGGAGAAGTGAGAAGAGGAAATGAGAAGAAGAACATCCGAGGCTTCTATTTTAAAGAGTAAATCCAGTGAGATAAGCTGGAAATTTAAATTCGACAAGAGCGGGTAAGTTGAAATATTATCTCAAACAGATCTGGGTAAAAAACCGTCTGTGATAATTAGGTCATCACAGACAGTTTTTGTTCCAAACCATCTGTGATACATTATAGACAGTTCAAAAAAACATATGTAATAAGTACATATATCACGGACGGTTTTTGTTCTGAACTGTCTGTGATGTATCACAGACGGTTCGGAATAAAAACCATTTGTGATTAGTAAGTCATTACAGACGATTCTTTTCATCATGAACTTAGACGGTCCATCTTGTAAAACCGTTTGTAGTAACTTTACCACTGACAGTTTGTGTTGAACCGTTTGTGATGAGGCGTCTAGAATGACCCTTTTTGTAGTAGTGAAGGACAACCACACGGGAGACCCAAATAATATTCTGGGTCAATATGTGCTACTACAGTGCTATTTTTAAAAGGAAAAAATCATCTTTAAAAGAAAATCCATCTTATTTATATTAATAACTCAATGAGTAAAGTATATAAGTGCATAACTTTTACATTGAAGATTGTAGTTGAATAACATGTTACTATCAAGTCCTTGGGTCAATGAACGTGTTGGACTTCTTTATTTTCCTCACCATCAACTCCGTTTCTTACAACGGTGTCTTGATTGCCGATAAAAACAATAGTGGGAAGTAGATTGTCAATGATCTCTATTGATGTGTAGGACCTATGCCTTAGTAACGGTGTTGTTTATCGGAAGAAAACCAGAGGTGATTTATTGCACCCTTCTCGACCTGGTGTCGATTTCCAGCATAGACGTCGCCATCGTCATCCGGGTGAGTCGGTCCAATGAAACCTATTGTGGGCAAATAAAATCCGGCTAAGAACTCATTGGAGAAGAACAAAACTACAAAAAATTAATCTAGGAATAAAAACACAAGAAAAATCAATGGGTTCCGCATCCACTCAACACCAGAGAAGACGGGAGAAAGGCCGATGGAGGGACGACGGAGTTGCGCCAGCGGCTAGTGCTACTGGTGGCGGCTTCTTGGTACGAAATTTCCGATGGTGTTTTTTGTTTTGCTACAGTGCTACTAGGCCTATATAAGCCCCCTCATTGGGCATATATTTGGGGGTATCACAGGGTCTCAATGTTGTTTTCAGCCTGCGCCCTGTGCCCAACTTAAGACTTAGGTAGGTAGGGCTGCCCATTCATAGTTGATCAGGCTCTTCCAAATAAACGATAATGGCATGGCCATGGCCTGTACAGGACTCAACACTAAGTGGGCCTAGCGTGTTGTGATGTCTGTTAGCCCAATAAAAAGGACAACTTATGGTCCGATTCAGGTTTTTTTGGTAATGCAGGATTCCCTTAAAAAGGGTAATGCTGGAATCAGATTTTTTTAAAAGAAAAACATTTAGGTTCGTTTGGGACGCACGGATTTTACAGGAACTGTTCAATTGCTATCGGAATTGGGGAAAATCTATATTCCAAACGGGCCCTCAAGTTTCAGACTTTCTGCCCTGGTTAACCAATCTATGAAGAGACTAGCCTTTTGTTATTGACCCCTTTTTGCGTAGCTTTTATTTCATCTTATAAACCTGAAGCGAAAGCTAAATATGCCGATTGTTTTTGGTTCTAAGTTTTACTTATACTATAAACCCCTAATAAGAGGAAACTAGGTGAAGGGAAGCAGCAGCAGCAGCAGCTTACCATACTTGACAGGTTAACTTGCTGCATCGACCGAAGAAGTTCCCGTGTTAAAATCCGTAATTTGCTTCCAGCTAGGGATGAAAAACGGTAATGGATAATTCATTTTTATCCGATATTTGTATCTGAGAAAACGTGAATATGTAAGCAAAATCTGTATTTGAAAATGTTCATATTCATATTTGAGAATATTCGTATCCGTATTTGAGAATATTCGTATTGGCATTCATATTCAAGAATATTCGTATTCAAGACTATTCGATTCGTATTCGATCCGTTCCATTCCTAGAACCCATGAAAAATCCGTATGAATTTTGTGATTTAAAATTTGAATTTAGGCGGTTTAAAACCAGTAACGGGTCAAAAATCGGTGAAAAATTGGCAAAACCGTTAGGAATCCGTTTTATCTGATATTCGTATCCGAGAAAATTCGTATTTGAAAATATCCATATTCATATTTAAGAATATTCATATCTATATTTAAAAATACTCGAATTCATATTCGTATTCGTTTTAAATATATAGGTTCATATTCGTATTTAAGACTATTCGATTCGATCCATTTCTACCCCTACTTTCAGCATACATGATCGATCGACATCGATAGTTCGATTACATGCCATGAGAAAAACGTAAGACGCACAGATTGATTCTTGCAGAACGGCTCATGATTAAACGGGCGCTAGATCGAGAAAATACTGTCAAATTCTCTCAGAGAGCAAATTAGCACCAATGGCATCCATGGCTCGAGCCAGGCAAAGGCGAGCCCGCCGGCCGTGGCCCTGTCCCTGTGTACCAAACACAACAATACAGCATAGATCACAAGCACGGTTGCATAAATTAATTAAGTACGTAGGATCGAAGATGGCTATTAGAGAGAAGTGAATAGGAGTCACACCGATAACAATTTCTTCAAAATATTTTGCTTCAAGGTTGTCAGAATCTTTTACTCCAATAGCTATGATAAGCTATAAATATTAGAGACTAAGCATCATCCAAGAAATCCCTAAGAAAAAAAGAGCCAAACGGGAGTTGATACCTTATAGTGGTACTATTATAATATAAGGTGTGGTACTATTGCCATGTAGTGCAGTACTACCGTTGTGTTATACTGTCTCTGTTGTCATAAGTACGTCAATCCTACAAGTAACAACAAGCACATTTAGCCTCAGCGCAAAGGAGAACCTACTAAATTGCCAACTCCTTGGTTGGTAGTTGAGGAGGCATTTGGAAAATGTGCAATCTAGGAATACAAAGTCTAAATGGCAAATGATTTCATCCCCCTTCTTCACTATGTGCTTCAGTGGCAAATTCTGTACACAATCTGATGTAAGCCGACAGTCCCTCATGTGCAGTATGCTACCAAATTCACCCTCAAACAAGAACATAACCGCCCTTGAAATCACATGACATGGCAAGCATTAACCATGCTCAACTCTTTCCAATTTCTAGCACTCATTCTACAATGTTATCCCGACAATAAACTCATAGAGCGATGCATCAGCATCTGTGCAAAGGAACAACAATCGCGAATCACACCGATGACTTGAGAATTGAATCAAACACATCACTCCCCCTCTTTCGTATTGAATCAATGATTTTTATTTCTATGAGGAATTTAAGTTTTAGAAAAAGACACCGATTAGAACATAGTATAAGCTGTAACAAGATAGACAGCGCTGAAGAGACGAAAACGGAAATTACCAAGGCAATGGTTGTCATCATACACGGTGACGAAGAAGGCACCGGCAGGGTCGTCCACCACCACCATCTTCCCTACCTTCATCTGCACGAACTCCCCCACTCCAGCTACAGCACCACCACACAGACACCTCCGTGGAAATTATTTATCAGAGCAAAATTAACCACAACTCTGGGAGAGGGGATTATAGATTTTGCCTTCATTGCGTGAGGGGAAAGGGAAGGGGACTAGGGAGAGAAAGGGATCTGAGAAAAGGGAAGGGGAAGATAAGAAGAATAGAGTAAAGAGATGGGGTTACTTGACGCCAACTGTGGTGAGGAAATGCACTTTCCGCACAGAAGGATTTGTCGGCGATGAAGAACACTTCCCGCACAAAAGAATCCCTCTTCCGCTCACCTTTGGCGGCGCTCATATCAGATCTAGAAAACGCATGAAAAACCGACGATACATCTCCAACAAGCCTACGTCGTCGCTACCTTCTACTTTCTCATGCTGCGCTGATCGCTTCCGAAACGGGCGACTTCTCTCTCTCTTCCTTCTTTCTTTCATGTCATCATAAAATCCTATATGATAACCTTAGAGATATCTAAAATAAACTATTAAACATACCCTAAAGCTACACAAGCTAAGAAGGCCGCACAACGGGAATCTGCAAAGGGGAATTGGATTTCTGATGGAAAGTTGGGCTTGATATGTTTTTAAATGATGGACTTGTGTTATTGTACTCGCGTCTAAATTTCTCCAATCCTACATGTATCATTTTTCTTATGTACGTTGCAGCCTTGAAGGAAATGTCAAGTTAAAATTCAACTTGATGTATATATGCTTAAAATTCAACTTGATATACACAAACTTTTGGCTAGCTACTTTGTAGTTTTAACTTTAATTAATGAAACAGATGAATTCCATCCAGCTTTCGGATCATGGTGTTTTGCCTCCGAGAACATTAGTTCTCATCGTCAGTACTGAAGACGAGAGTATATACTTCCTCTGTTCTTTTTTACTTAACGTTCGGACATGATATGATCTCTAATACATATATTTAACCACTATATTTTCTAATTATATGTTAATAAAAATTAATAAATATATTATGATATGGAAGTACTTTTGATTAAAAATATACAAATATCATTTTTATATGATAAATCTAAATAGTTTTAAGTATATTAGTGGTCAAATCTAAACTAATAAACCACCAGTTAAAATTATCCTACATCCGCCCAACAATTACCTGCTCCACAGTCATGACTTTAACTACATCCACACCACAATATGCACCCAGAAATATACCATCCTAAAAACGTGCGCACCAGATTAACTCTCCTCCATTCTCTCTCCGTACTCAATCATATCCGACGGTCATCCTTCAATGGATCTGCAGTACCCCTCCCGCGTCCCGCTCTCCGCTCCGCCCTCGCTCCTCCTCCGCCTCCGTCTCCCCCGCTCCTCCTCCTCCCCCACTCAGCTGCCGCCTCCTCCTCCCCGCCTCCGTCTCCCCTGCTGCTCCTCCTCCCCCGCTCAGCCGCCGCCTCCTCCTCCCCCCACCCCTCCGCTCCGCCGCCGCCTCCTCCTCCCCCACCCCTCCGCACCGCCGCCTTCTCCCCCCACCCCACGCCGCCGCCTCCTCCTCCCCCCACCCCTCCGCTCCGCCGCCGCCTCCTCCTCCCCCCACCCCTCCACTCCGCCGCCGTCTCCTCCCCCCACCCCTCCGCTCCGCCGCCGTTTCCTCCTCCCCCCACCCCACGCCGCCGCCTCCTCCTCCTCCCCACCCCGCACAGCCGCTGCCTCTCTCTTTGGCGATCAACTGCCCCTCTCCCTCTCCGCCACACTCTCTCTCGTCTCGCCAAGTCGCTGCACCGCCTGCACGCTCCCCCCGGGTCGCCTTTCCGTCGATCGGCGCGGATAAAGCGCGGCTAGGGTTTGCCCTGCTCCCGGCCGATGGACGCGGCGGCGCTTGACGACGTCATCCGGGGAGTAGCAGGGATTCTTGCCTCTCGCAGCTGTCTGCTTTTCCTGTAGAAGCTTGTCTCTTTCAAGGGAGAGTAGGGAGGCAGGCAGGGCGAGAGGGAGGGAGGGAGGGATGGGGGAGGAGGTGCATCTGGGCCTGCCAGGGCCCTGGGCGGAGGACTACCGGGAGAAGGCCGACCACTACACCACCAAGATCGGCGGAGTCCCTGTATGTGTTTGTTACTTCTTGATCTTTGTTTCTGCGTAAGAATTACTCGCAGAGATGAAGCTATGCGCTTCGTCTATTATACTCCTATTTACTCCGTGTTTTATCAATTTTAGCTCCTAATCCTCCCCAAAGGTGGAAACTTTGGGGGACTGTTACGAGGCATCAATGTCAAGCTCCCCTTCTGAGTATTTGTTGAATCTTGTGCAGGATTGGCCAGCCGAGGATATGGGAATTAAACCTGACCTTCTCCAATGCAGCTTATGTGGAACCAAGCTCTGCCTTGTTGCTCAGGCGAGTTTTTACTGATATTTGGCAATAATTTAAGAGTTGAAATGGAGTATTATGAATTTATGATGTTTGGACATAGGTAGGGCTGGATATCGAGCTGGCTCGGCTCGGCTCGGCTCGGCTCGGTCTGGCTCGGTAGGATAACGAGCTGGCTCGTTATAACTAACGAGCTAAAAAGCCAGCTCGGCTCGGCTCGACAAAAAGCTCGAGTTAGCTCGTTTGGCTCGTGAGCCAGGGCCAAAAAAATATCTCCATCATATATTCATCCATGGAAGTTTGGCTCGTTTGGCTCGTTAGGCTCGTTTGGCTCGTTTGGGTACAATAGAGTACAAATTAACACATGCATGGCTCGTTTGGGTACAATAGAGTACAAATTTACACATTAACACATGCAATAGAGTACAAATTAGGTCCATGGAAGCAGCATATGCATATCTAAATTCCTGGAAGCATGGCTCGTTTGGCTCGTGAGCGGCTCGCGAGCTGGCTCGAGTTGGCTCGTTATAGCTAACGAGCTAAAATCTTGGCTCGGCTCGGCTCGTTATCCTAACGAGCCGAGCCGAGCCGAGCCAGCCACGAGCCGAGCGAGCTAACGAGCTTCGAGTTTTTCGTCCAGCCCTAGACATAGGTTACAATGGTCTATGATGGCTGTGAACGCTTCTACCTCACTACTTATAGTTTTGCTTCGTTTTTATTATTTCTGGTAGTAATTTCAGGTTTATGCTCCTCTTGCAAAGCTGAACATCGAGGACAGGACAGTCTATGTGCTTGTTTGCCCGACGCCAAAATGTGGGCCTAACCCTCAAAGGCAAGTATGTGTCTGTTGGGCTCGATGTGATTATAAGTTTTTCAGATCTTTCACATGATTCTAAGTTAGTTTTTTGTACTTTTGATTTTTGCTTCTTATAGTTGGAAGGTCCTAAGAGTTCAAAAGTGTCATAGTGTTAGGCAAACAGATGGTAATGGATAACGTGTCAGTTTTTCTAAATAGATATATCTCTTCTAGCATGGGCAAAGTTGAGCCAAGACGCAGTTCACTCACTTTCTGGATTCACAAGTAGTACACAATTACACGAGCTTGTCAAATGTAAACGGTTCTCTTTTTTATCATGAAGCATTGTCAAATTTTGAGCAATGGTAAGTACATACTTGAGCTACCAAAATTATCAAGGTGATATCAAGCAACATTTTTATCAGTCAAGATGCCATAAACCGAGTATTGCCCAAACAAACACAGACTTCAATTTCAAGCCACTTCTTCGGTCCAAAGCTCAAAGGTTTCAATAAAAAGAATAAAGCGAAGCATGCTTGCTGACTTCAATCTTGCCATATAACGATGAATTAAACTACTCTTCATCTGTTAAATAAAATCATCGGAAGTTGTTTACCGCATGGAAAAGAATATGAATACAATGTTTGATTTGATACACCGTGTATGATCATTAGACATACAAATCTGCATTGTCATTGTACAGCCAGCTTGGATTAACTATAAAAAAATTGGTTGGATCAAGCAAATAAGATTCAGACAAGAGCTCTCTTGGTTGAGGAAAGTGAAAAAAAAACTTCCATGGTAATATGCTATTGCCCAAATAAGCTAGAAGAAGCCGCCAGATATCCAGCTAGCTGTAGGAATAGAGAAACACAAGATCGCATATTAGTAGTGTAGAACTATTATCAACGTTCTGGTAATTAGGTAAGTATGGTATTTTCAAGTAGATATCACAGTTATTTGTTGAAAACTTTCTCAGGCAGAAAACCAGTTATCGGTTCTGATTACTATTGTCTACTATGAGGTGATTTCCTTTTTATAACTTAAGTACCTGTCCCAAGATACCCTTCCCTGTCTGACCTTCCACTACCAATCCTGCAGTCAATTCTATCATTGCCAATGCGCCATTAATAGCTTCTGCCTGACGGCGTCTCTGCATAACAAACAACTTTGATTTGGCAAAAATATGAAAAGGATATAAGAAAGCATATATATTGATTGTGCAATTCAAAGGGGTATACAACAGATGGGTCCTCCAGGAGGAACATGGACTAATTCATGGTAATAAAATGAGGAAACGGCCAATTGTTCAATGACAGGAAGTAGTACATCTTGGTGGGGGGGGGGGGGGGGGACCCTATACGTAAACCAGGGATGATGTATCGCATAAGGATTTTCAGATTATTCCTTGATGTGTTTTCTGAATAATCTTGAAATCCTCTATGAGCTACTACATATATATTTGAAAATAAAATTTGTATCTATGCAGCACTCAAGCATTGCAACTTGCAAGAATAGTTTTGGTTCATGTGAACATAACTGCAGTGGACACTTTCTTTGCAATTAGGTTAGGTTTGTTGATTTCGCAACACACCATCACATTTCGGTCGACAGAGAGGTGTAGATAAGGAATTGGCAAATTGAACAACAATAAAGCTAAGAGCCTTATATGTAGGGAAAAGCCAAGCCCTGTTTACAACTATAAGAAAGAATTTAACCAATAAGTGTAGAAAAAAATTCTCATTTCAGTACAATTTATATTGTTTTAGGAAAAAACATTTTATTTCATTATCAAGAAAATTTTGCCCTTTAGAGGAGACATGATTTAGTGGAAGTACAAGACAGCAACACTGCACCTTCAGCTTTTCTCTGGCACGAATTTGTTGCATTTGTTTAGCAGCTAAGCGCTTGGCCTCCAGTGGGTCAACCATTACCACATTGTCACCTGAACTCCTTTTGCCTTCCGGTGTCTGGTTCATTTCGACTCAGCATCTTAGCTACCAAGCAGTAATATCAAGGACAAGAAAGCTGTGACCTTAATAAAGGAAAATCGAGTCTCTTTCCCCAGTATCTAGGTTTGAGAATTACAGAGATTTTAGAGTAAGATGGCATCCTGCTTGGGATCTAGGACTAAGCATCATGCTAAATCTTGTAAGAACACTTCAAATTAGTAATACCATAAACAAAACTTGAGCATATTAAAAATTAAAATTATATAATGTTGCATTCAGTAAACAGTGTCTATTCTGTACCAGTATTTTACATTGCGTAGACCTACGAAAGCTCGTGTAATTTGTAAAAAATAAAACGAACAATCAGATTCATTAAGATTCACGTCTCACTTGGTATAACTGTATAGGTATTAGAATAAAAACATTTACAACTTCAACTCACAATCTCACATAGTGGGAAAAGGATACCCTTCTATACATCTATAGCAAGCGAAGTAATCTGACTTATGATTCACTAATGGTCTAATCCTTTTGAAACATACTGTATATAGATGTGTTTTGACAATCCTCCTGCATTATGGTAACATTATTTCCTTGCATGCAAATAACACAATATTGAGCTAAAATTGGTTTTATTGAAATGGATGTGGGTGTTATAAATGAAGTTCTTAGGTCAAACATGAGTTTTTATAGGTCTATTCTAACTAATCTTTATTATTTTACCACATGTTTTAGAGGTGTCATCTGCTTGCATAACATGTTTGCTGTTAGTCATGTTTTTATTCTACAATGTGCAGAGGTGGTAACATCTGCTGAGTTCCACCCTACTCACTGTAACACATTGGCATATAGTAGCTCAAAGGGCTCAATTCGACTTGTTGACCTGCGGCAATCAGCCCTTTGCGATACCCATTCCCAACTGTGAGCTTTCATTTTATACTTTTTTCAATATTCAACATACTGTAATTAGAGGAACATCATGTGGATATTGACCTGTCTTGAGTTGATTATCTTGAAGTTGGTTCATACTGTTTTTATAGCTATTCCTGTTTTATTCTTGTAGCTTTGAGCAGCATGAAGCCCCGGGTTCGAGATCATTTTTCACCGAGATTATAGCCTCAATTTCAGACATAAAGTTTTCCAAGGATGGGAGGCATATTCTGAGTCGTGACTATATGAGTCTGAAGGTCTATACCTGTTACTTCTGATCTGCGATTGCTTTAAATTTCATTTTTGCAGTTGACTTGTTGACATCCCTTTCATTTTTTCTTAGTCCTTGAGAAGCTAGATGTTTATCTTGTAATATCTGTTTGTTAGATGATGTATTACTAGACAACATAACCAGATTAACATGGCTATTATGGAGATCCCCCACCCCCACCCCCTTCCTCCTCCTCTTGTGTGTTAACTAAAGAAAATAGTTCAAGACAGTAGAGCACAGAGAGAATTACCAACATTGACCTTCAGAAGATCCAAAGTAATTTCTGGCTCTACTTTAGATGAACATTTGTACATATTTGCATCTAAACTAATAAACCGCCGCCTCCTCCCCCCGCTCCTCCGCTCCGCCACCGCCTCCTCCCACCCTTCGCTCCGCCCCTCGCCTCCTCCTCCGCTCCGCCCCTCGCCACGTTCTCCACCCTCCGCTCCGCTCCTCCGCTGCGGGCCTGCGGTTTTGGCTGCTGCTGGGATCTAGGGTTTTGGTTGGAGGAGGCGTGGAAGGAAGCCCCTAATTTTTTTCAGGACGCGTGGGTTTTCAGGGATCTGCCGAGCGGCACCAAAACCCCCTAATTTTTTTTCTATTTTTCCCCTTTTTTTCTTTTTCTCCTCTTCTTCTTTTCTCTCTTCTTCTTTTCTTTTCTCTTCTTTTCCTTTTTTTCCTCTCTTACCCGGCCGGCCCCTCCTCTTTTCCTCCCTCACCCGTCTCTCTCTCTCCCCCCAACTTCTTTCGGCCGAATCGGCCTCCACTCCTCCTCACCTCCTCCGCTCAGGGCGGCACGACGACGCACGCGGCCGGCACGGCGTCGCCGGCGGCCTTCCCGCCGCCCCCTGCCTTCTCCTCTCCCACCCCTCTCTCTCTCTCACGCGCCCGAGCGGCGCTCGGCGTCCCTCCGGCGGCGCGACGTCGCCGGTCCGCAGCCTGCCGCCGCCGGCTCCCTCCTCACTCGTCCCCTTCTTCCCTGCCTCAGATCCGGCTGGCCCCGACCGGATCCACGCCTCCCGGTCGGCTCGACCAGCAGCCTGGCCGTCGTCCTCGGCTCCGGCCTGCGCCACCACGCCTCCTCGGCTTGCACAAGGTACACCCTCCCTTTCTCTCTCTTAAAGCTATGGCGAGGGAACCTACCCGGGGGATGGCTTGGACGAAGAAGAGGGGTGTGGCGAGGGCTCTCTGCTTGGGTTGACTTAAGAAGGGGCTGGGTGATGACCTTTGCAGGGAGCAGGGCACAGGTGGCATGCATGCACGCTTAGGGCAAACATGTGGCTGCCACATCTCCCTGGCAGGTAGGTGGGGTATTACACGTAGGGTGCCAACGGCGAGGACCTTCATAGGTAGGATGACTTCAAGGGCTACATAAAAAGGTGGTGATGAGCCATGTGGGGTGAGCCTGATATGGATTGATTTCATTTCATTTTTTTTGATATCACATTTGTACATATTTGTGTTCAAATATTTTTGAATTTAATGTGGATAGATCTTGACTTGCTTCTAAATTTTTATTGACTTTGCTCTTGAATTTATCCTGATTTACTTTCAAAGTTTTGATAATTTGGTTTCAAATTTATCATGATTTGCTTTACATTTACACAAATCTGGTTTGAATTTCATATGGAATTGCTTTCAAGTTATCATTGGTTTGCTTACTAATTTATCCCGACCTGCTTCCAAATTTGTATTAACTTGCTTACAAGTTTATGTTGACTTCCTCCCAAATTTATACTAATTTGGTTTTGAATTTTGTTGATATATTTTCCCATTTTTATAATGTTTTGCGTTACATTCACACCTAATTTGATTTGAAATTTATACCGATCTTGTTTACAAATTATCCTAACTTGCTTGCATGTTTATCCCAACTTGCTCTCAATTTGTTTACCAATTTGCTCCTAAATTTTCTTTGAAATGATTTCCTATCAAATTTTACTAATTGTATATCAATTCCAATTAGATGGTAGAGGGAATAATTTTTGGATTGGATGGCTAAAGAGAGAAACACATTTACAAGGACGAAAAAAACATGAGCAGTGGGTATAGGACAAATTTACAAAGCAGTGGGAAATAATTATGTGACTATAAAGAGCAATTGTAGGTGTGCGTATAAATGAACTATAGCGCGTACGTGTGGTTTATTTTTGTGTCCTTAAAAAATATCACTATCCAAAACGGAGTCTATTTGATGATAGAGAGTACATATTTTATAATCAACTTTACATTACTAAGACAGTAGACTAATCTAGGCAATTGCAATATTAACTAGCTATGCAATTGAGCGATCTGCCCGATAGACCAAGAAGAGCTTATTCTAGTTAGAGCAAGTACAATAATGATCTTATAGCCAAGCTAGTCAGCATTTTTGCTGATGTGGAGGAGAGAAGAGAGGAGAGAGATGAGAGCTTGGCTCTCATGCAAGCAACAAGCTGGGCACGGGAGCCTATGCAGTGGTGGGCCAAGATAATAAATATATGTGAGGAGGAATAGGAAAGAGAATGTCAGACATGGTACCACATAATAATAAAAAATCTTTTGTAGACAAATAGAAGACAAATTATTGTATAACTTAGCTCTTATAACTTGATTTATAACCAAACACTTGACTCTATTATTGGACTTGCTCTTACAGTCATGCGAGCCAGAGACCCAGAGTACTGTCGGGACCTCTAGCATGGGACTATCCGGAGGCCGAGGTTTCTCTGCGCGTACTCGATGAGGCCGTCGATCTCGCTGTCGTCGATGTAGCCATCGCCGTCCGCACCGGCATAGCTGATCCCGCGCTTGCTCTTCCACCCCGTGAACCGCACGCGCATGGCCCGCATCGCTCGCCGCAGCTCCTCGCTGCTGATGCGGCCGTCGACGTCGACGTCGAACCGCCGAATCCACTCCTTGAACTCGTCCGCCGTCATGCTGTGGCCTTCGATGGAGCGCTGCTTCATCTTGAAGGGCATCAGCAGCATGCACGATGCCATCAGACCAACTGACAGATATCGAGCTTGTTCAATAGTATGTGTGTCTGTTTGTTTTCACTTAGGCAGGTATATCCATATGCGTGAGTGGATGAACATAAATGTCTTTACCCGGGTTGCTCTTATAAATGCGCGAACTCCACGTATCCGTGAAAAGAAGACATGGATGGGGAAATATATGCTTCCCTATCCTATTTGATCTTGCTTGGAGCTATCGATCTGAGCCATATCTGAATTTGATCTAAATTTGTATTAAAACTAGATAATTACGCTTTTAATCGTTCCATTTTCTTTCCTGTTCATTTCGGTTCTTACACCTTAGAAAGGACCGGAGAGATACAACCGCTACGTTTTTGAACGGATTCTGAGACAGGGTAATGTAATGTCATACCATGATGAAGTTGATCCGGCAATAATGACTAACTTCATATTGTGAATCATGATCTTCGTTTTTCTGTTTATAATGATGAGCAACAAGCTTAGGTTCGACGTCTGAATGTACAGGGATTGATTTCGCACGTTTCAAAGCAGAACGTACTAAAGAACTAAAATGAACATGCATAGGATGGCATCAGGCACTATCCAATTTGCATCTGATCCATTTACAACCACTGCTACCTTGGCAGCTAAATTAGCACTCGTCACTCGACTAAGCTACTTAGCTTCTCGGTGATTTAGTTGCAAGTAAACATTGGATGGAGACAGGGCCGGTCCTGAGATTTTAGAGGCCCGGGGCGAAATTAGAAATAAATGCCCTACTATAAATATGTAAATATAAATCTACATACGCGCGTGCGCGCGCGCGCGCGCGCGCGCACACACACACACACACACACACACACACACACACACACACACATATATATATATATATATATATATATATATATATATATATATATATATATATATATATATATATATATATATATATATATATATATATATATATATATATATATATATATATATATATATATATATATAGGGGAGGCGGCGGCAGGGAGAAGAGGCGGCAGCAGGGAGAGGAGTCCGGGAGTCACCGTGGGAGAGAAATGGGAGAGAGAGAGAGGAGGTCCGGAGAGAGACGGGAGAGAAAGAGGAACAGTGATATATCATGAGTGGAGGGGAGCTTCTGCTGTGAATGCATGCGCTGTATCCCTTCGGTTGTGACTGTATGTATGCATGCGCTTGCTCTGTAGTATATGGCGTTCGCCATGGCGTCGCCTAGGCGTCCTGGCGCTTGTTAGGCGCCGTGGTTGCCAGTTACACCGTAACAACCATGCTTACTAGTTTTTACTAGGCACTCAAATGTTAAAACATTTCGATTGGTTTCTATTCAAGTTAGAGATTAGTTTCCTTGTGTTAGAGATATAATTAGAGATATGATATTAGTTACTATATCTGTTAGAGATATGATTGAGATTAGATTATATCTGTTAGGGGAAGCCATCTATATAAGGAGGCTACCACATGCTATTGTAATCAAGCAAGAATAATAACAATAGTCTTCCTAGTCTATAGTCTCTCCTCTCTCCCTACGCCGACGCCATCCGGCCATCTTCTTGGTGGTGTTTACCCGTTATGAACTAAGGTTCATAACAACTTGGTATCAGAGAGTCGATCCCTTCCCACGACTTCTGCTACCATGGTTTCCAGCGAGGAGGCCAGTTCCGTGAGAGCAACGTTTAAAGCAATCCAGAAGCAGATGGCTGAGATCATGCAGCAGCAGGCCGAGATGAAGTCCCAGATTGCAGATTTGACGAGGCACAACATTACAACCAATGCCAGGATTGCAGCACTTGAATCCAGGGGGAGTTTAGCCGCCGGCTACGGCCCACCGGCCACACTTCCACTGGCCGCATCAGCTCCAAGCCAAGGGGATTGCATCGCTGCAGCGTCTCCATCCAGAGCCTCAACCATCGTCGTGGTCGCCACAGCTCTTGTTCCGGCGTCCCCGTTCAGCGCCTCACCGGCCGTCACCGCCGAGATGCCTTCGGTCGCCGCCGGCAAACTTCCGTTCGCCAGCAGCCGTCTGCTCTCCGCGTCGCCTCGCTCTCTGCGTCGGCCGCCGCCGTTCGTCGCCGCCACCAGGCCGCTGTTCCGCCTGGAGCCGCCGTCGCTCTACCGACGACCTCTGCGCGCGATCGGGCCGTCATCAGCCACGACGCGTCCAGATCCGTCCACCTCCGCTCCAGATCCGGACGTCCCCGGCTTCTCCGCGCCGCCTCCGGCCCGGCAGGAAGGGGCCAGCTCATAGCCGCCAGATCGAAGACCCTCGCTGTCCTCGGTTGCCGGTGAACAACAGCCGGCCGGACCGCCTGCGCCTGTGCAGCCGCCGCCGCTCGCTCCGCCTCCGCCCGGGCCATCTCCGCCCGCGCAGCCGCCGCCGGTCGGTCCGCCTCTGCCTGAGCCGCCGCCGCAGCCCGGGCCACCTCCGCCTGGGCCACCGCCACAGCCGCTCTGCCGGCCGCTGTTTCGCCGGAGCCGCCGTCGCCGCCGATCCGCGCCGTGCGCCGCCGCTCTTTCGGCTGCGCCTTTTTGACCGGATACGTTCGATGGGTCTCGGTCGGTTTTAAACCGACCGGTTAGTGAGGGCAAGCAAAAAAAAAATAATAAATAAAAAAAAGAAAAAAAAAGAAAAAAAGAGTTTATTTTGTAGGCATTATATACCGAAGGCGCTACACTTCGTCGCCTTGTTCCGTTTGGATTTGGCCGGTCGTCTCCATCCGCTGCAGCACTCTGCTACCGTTCGTCTTCTACATCGGCGTCGAAGGTCTTCCATTGGCCGCCGTCTAGCAGCTCGAGGACGAGCTGCATGTCCGGGAGGGGTGTAGTGTTATGGGCGTGGGCCTTGGGCCAATCGGGTATTATTAGGAATTAGAGATTGGTTTCTATTCAAGTTAGAGATTAGTTTCCTTGTGTTAGAGATATAATTAGAGATATGATATTAGTTACTATATCTGTTAGAGATATGATTGAGATTAGATTCTATCTGTTAGGGGAAGCCATCTATATAAGGAGGCTACCACATGCTATTGTAATCAAGCAAGAATAATAACAATAGTCTTCCTAGTCTATAGTCTCCTCTCTCTCCCTACGCCGACGCCATCCGGCCATCTTCTTGGTGGTGTTTACCCGTTATGAACTAAGGTTCATAACAACTTGGTGCACCATGGTGCCTAGGCACCAATATCAATACCCGTTGATTTGCTTCGAGATTCGCAACGTTTGATGTGGGTATCTTCATATACCCATAAAAAAGTATATTTGAGATATCAAACTCCGAAAAAATTTAAATTCAACTTCAGTTTAATTAGTTTGAACTATTTTTATGGTATATACTCACTGTAGTTGCATTGAACTCAAAAGTAGTTCAAACTAGTTTGAACTGAGTTCAAAACTAACTTACCATAAATATATCAAGGGTATAAAACATTTTCATACCCAAACTCAAAAAAATTATCAATCATACACGTGTATCGGATGTTGGTGCCTAGGCACCATGGTGCATTACGTAATTTTCCTATATATATATATATATATATATATATATATATATATATATATATATATATATATATATATATATATATATATATATATATATATAAAATTTTACCAACAAACTCTTAAAATACGTTATGTATTAAAGAAAAATACATATCAAAGAATTTATAGATATTACCTTAAAAATTCAATAGATGTGGACCTGCTGGTTTGAGAATTCCGAATTCCGCGGCTGATCGCTCGCCCGCTCCGCTCGGCTGTCGGATGATCAACTCATCTAGTCGCAGTACGCGCCTGCAAATCTGCAATCAATCATGCGGTCAATCGGTCATGCACTCATGCCATATTGCCATTGCATATTTGCATGCAGGCTGCAGCATGCTGCATGCAGCCATGCAAGCCATGCAATGATGCAAAGCGGATCTGCTCACGTCGCGCGACGGCGAATTGGCGAAAAGTGGTTGCGCACTTGCGCGTCGGCCGCTGGCGCTCGGCGACGGCTTGGTCGCTTACCGGCTGGGGGACGTAGCGGGGCTGCGCGGCGGAGTCACGGAGAGACGTCTAGTCGGTCTGGAGACGGGCAGACGGGCGACGGGACGGCCAACCTCGACGGCTCGGCCGCGCGGCGTGATGGTGCTGGCGCGACGAAAAGGAGATCCGATCATCCGAGATCTGAAGATGAGAAGTCGCCAAGAGTCCAAGACCAACCGATAGCCGCCTAGCCGGATCCGAATAGTATTAGACATTTAGACTATTAGTATACTCATATATATACAATGTATATCAATGTATTATGTATGGGGGCCCCTGGGTTTGGGGGGCCAGGGCGGCCGCCCCGCTCGCCCCCCCCCAGGGCCGGGGCTGGATGGAGATCCCTAGAGATAGCCATCATGAAGTTTAGTGGAACTAAGAATATACGATCGGTTGGATTAAGCTTGCTAGATCAGCATTCAGGTTGTACGAATCAAGAATCTGCAGCACGTGGACTAAGAAGGAAAGCCAAGGTGGCTATGGATGCATTTGAGTAGGCGACATGGATCGAGTAGAGTTATGCAACCAAAGCTAAATAATACAGGCACATAATGTGGGCATCTGAAAGATGAACTTATGCGGTTGCTTCAAAAATCTGACCACGACATGGAATAGGATTCCAAAGTTAGGTCTGCGTTATTGTATTCCAAAGTTAGGTCTGCGTTATTGTACGTAGCCGTGTCGAAAATTCTCCAATCATATTTCACTTTTCTACTGTTGTATGCCTAGGGGCAATCTTGAACATGAGCTTCACATGCAGTGTTTACATATGCATGGACAGTTTGTCCATGCTACACCAACCAAAAACTCTGTTCTGTGCTGATGAGCATTGGTTTGAAGCTGATTAGTTTATTCCACGCAGTATATGAGAGACCATGTGGAGGTCATCCCGTGTAAATGATGAGTAATTGACATCGGTTAGTGTTAAGTCGAGTTTGGTTTGAGTGGTTCGGACCTTGACGTTGCATGGTGCAATCGTGCTCGGTCGGACTTAGTCAAACCTAGTCAAGGTGCTTATGACGCATATTATACTGATTTGACAGGTTTAGACTTCATCTGTGGTAAGTATGATGGTATTTACGCTTTCATGTATCGAGCGGTGCTATTTGATGTGTTTCTTGTCTGTGTGGCTGCAGGACGTCGGGCGGAGTCGTGGCGAGACACGGTGGACCGGACTAGGCGCAGGTGGCGCTGAGGTCAGAACGGTCAGGATGTGTCGAAGACGACGTGGACTCGAGGTGGTTGCAAGGCGTGCGAGACAAGGAGCGCGGAAGCGTCCCGGAAGGTGCAGGAGGGGCGAATCGGGAAATTCGCGAGGCTGCATAAGCGGGAGCGGGCTCCGTTGGACGTAGCGGGCGTAACGGGGCGGAGACCTGTTAGCCAAGCGCTATAAAAGGAGAGGAGGGGCTGCATGCCCACTTGAACACTTGGAGAGAAAATTAGGGTTTACTCTAGTCAAAAGGGGCTTTGGAGAGGTTGTTTGCTTTGGGTCTTTAGTGGTTGAGGGCAGCAAAGCATGTCTCCTTAGTGTCCCCTACGTTCATCCCCTCTGTAGTGGTAGAACAGAGTGTGTTCATCCCCTCTCAAGCATGTATGGATTGTGTTCTTGAGTTGGAGAGGGAGTGTATGGATTGAGAGCTTGTAATCACTTCTTTGTTCTAATGTCCAGGCGTATGGGGACTCCTCTATATTCCTTTTGATCTAATGAATGAAATTCTGAAGTTTTTCTCTGTTCATTCTGTTCTTGCTTCGATGGTTCCTATGTGTGATTTTTGAGTTTTTCGATCTCTTGTTGTTTCTTGCTGAGAACGTCCAAAATGGATTGCTATGACATGAGAAATGCTCAAAAGCCATTTGGCTATTTAATCCCAAGAGCAAGTCAAGTGTAATCTCAGATTTTCAGATTTCTCCTCCCCTTTTCATATGTTGTTTTCTAGGGTTTTGAGTTAAATCTTGATTCCCTTTGCAAGATGACTTGAAACTTGGTATCCAGAGTCTTAAGGCTATCTATTAGATATCTGGAAAGTCTCATTAGCAAAGGATTTGAGACCATGGAGAAATTTGGGTTTTTGAGTGCTCCTCTCTGAAGATTTTCAGATTTCAGTCATTTCTACAATTTGGGGCTGTTCTTAATTCCCTTCATGAAAAATGACGAAACTTGGCATGCAGATTCCTATGGCTATTAAGTAGCTATCCTCAAAGTTTCGTGGCCAAAAATTCAAGGATTGAGTGAGAATTTAAGTTTTTGTATCTGCTGCCAGTAATGTTCAGATTTTGTCATATTTCTGAAATTCTTGCTCATGGGTTGGATTTCCTTGGTCTCTAGGTCTCTCTAGCTATTGTAGTTACTTTCTTGCTTCCCTTGTCCAAAAAGAATAGAAGTGTCTCATTGATTTTCTTGGATTTGGCAAGGAAAGGGAACTCCTGTTTGCTTTCTGAAAAATTGCTTGTCCAAGGTTCAGTGAGTTGGTGCATATCTTTCATAGGGTCTTAGCTATTGAATGAGTGAATCATTTGTGAGTACTTGGGGGCAAGTTTTTTATTGACCGACATTCACCCCCCTCTGTCGCCTTTTTCGGTCCAACAATTGGTATCAGAGCCGGTTAGCTCTAATTCATAGATCTTAACCGGTCTCAAGAGCCATGGCGACGGACAAGTACTCGACCAAGCCGCCCGTTTTCGATGGCATCGATTACCCCTTCTGGAAGAGCCGAATGGAGACATACATCCAGGCCCAGGGGTATGCCATCTGACGGAAGGTCAAGGTACGATTCGTTGTTCCTGCCGATGAGAACATCAATGCCGGGAACATGGCTGATGTTGTGGCGAATGCAAAGGCAAGGAACATCATCATCCAGGGGTTGAGTCGTAGCGAGTTTGACCGCATCTCTCATCTTCCGTCCGCCTTCGATATCTGAGAGACCCTCGATGCATACCATGAGGGCACCACCCAGATTAAGATGGTGAGACAGGACCAGTTCAAGCGAGAGTACAACAAATTCGAAATGCTTGTTGGTGAGTCCCTAGATGAGTGCTTCACGCGTTTCCACAAAATCCTGAGCAACCTCCGAGCGGTCGGTCTCACATACCCCGACTCGGACAACGCTCGTCAGATGCTCGCGGCACTCGACCTGCGTGTGTGGGAGATGAAAGTGACCACCATCAAAGACACGACAGACCTCTCGACCTTGACTCTTGACGCGCTGTACTCGCGCCTCAAGACTCACGAGATTGACGTTGTCTCTCGTAGGTCGAAGTCACAGTCGATGGCTTTGGTCACCGATCCCAGTTCAGCTTCTGGTCTCTCTTCTGAGTCTTCTTGCGGATTCTCCCTTGCTGCTCTCTGTGACATAACTGATGATCAGTTAGAGCAGCTTGCGGATGAGCAGCTTGCCCTCCTTGCTCGAAGATTCTCCCATGCTTACAAAGGGAGGAGGGACAGAAAGAGATGAGGACCCGTGATTTGCTTCGAGTGTGGTGGCCCCAACCACATCCGAGCAAACTGCCCCAAGCTTGGGAAGGGTAAAGGTGACTACGGCGGTTCGGGCAAGAATGACTACACCGACAAGAACCGCAACACAAAGCCCTCAGCACCTGCTCAAGGCAAGAAGAAGTTCCGAAGCTCTTCCACCGCGTCCTCACCGCCTTCGACGACCTCGACCTCAGCGAGGTGGAGGGATGGAGCGACGACGACGGGGCGGGTGACCAAGTGCCCAAGGATGGCGGCGACGACTTCTCCGGCATGTGCTTCATGGCCCTCGAGGGCGAACTCAGCGACAGCGAGCTGTACTCCGACTCAGACGAGGTATGCCTCACCTACGACCAGCTCAATCATGCTTTTCTTAAGCTAGGTGGATTTCATGCTAGAGCTAGGACTAGGTGTACTGAGTTAGAGAAGGAAGTAGACAGATTGTCACTAGAGATTATTGCTCTTACATCTGGTCCCTCTAGTGACGACTGTGATACATGCTCTGCCTTGCTGGGTGATGTGGAGAAATTAAGGACCTCGCATGATAGTTTGTCCTCCGAGCTTGATAGTATTAAGGTGGAGAATCTTAGTCTGATGGCTGAACTAGAAATGAGTAGGATTGCTTCTACTTCATCTACTCCTGTTGAGACTATTGTTTGCACCTCATGTGAGGATAAGAACAATGCTTTTAGAGGTCTTTATACCATGCTATTAGATCTGCCCGAGTCTTGTGAAAACTGCAATAAATTGAAGATGAACCTAAAACGGGCGGATCACAAGATTGCTAAGTTGAGTGCTTCTTTACTTGAGCCTATTGATTCATGTTTGAACTGTCCCAAGTTAACTGCTGAACTTGAATCTGTCTCAAAACAGTTTCAAGAAATGATTGACAACAACAAGAAAATGGCTCAGTATGCGACTAAGGATCCTGTTAGCTCACCATGCATTAATTGTGATAAACTAAAACTTGAACTCGTTGCATTGAATGACAAATGTGTGAAGCTAACTAAGGACTTACTAGAGAAGCCACAATCTGGTTGTGATGTGATTGATGGTGTGGGGGAGAAGCCCCAGGGTAAGGGTGAGACGCCTAGAGACGCGAACCAACCTGCTAGTAGTAGGATTGTCCCCTCAGAGTCGGCTGTGCGTGCACAAACCATTCTTTCCTCTACTATTGGTTCTTTTTCTGCTCCCTTACCTTCTGCTGTCTCTTCTTCTCCCTGCTCTCTTTCGGGAGTGTCAGTACCTTATGAACACTCTCGAGAGATTTGTAGGCGGCAAGAAGAAGCTTAATCTTATTCTAGACCAATCCATGATTTGCAAGTTCAATCAAGGTCTAGGATATGATTTTTATGAGGATATGAGGCAGCATCCACCTACTATTCTCCGACCCATCGTAGGAGGTGTGATCGAGGTTGAGCCCAGATCTGATGAGGTTAAATTCAAATCAGCGGGCTTTGTCCAAGGGATCTCTGACAGCAAGGTGATTCCACCTGTTGCTTCGGCCTCTCAAAAGGCGAAGCCTCTTCGTGCTACTTCCACCTCTCAGAAGGTGAAGTACCACTGCACCTTCTGTCAGAAGGATGGGCACTCGATCGAGAGATGCTTCAGGCGCGCCAGGATTGCGCGAAGAGACCGTGCAGAGCCACTTAGGCGTATTCAGGGTCAGCCCCAGATCCTGAGTGCACCTAAGACTAGCACGAGGTCCAGGTTTGCTTCTGACGTGTTTGGGCAGCATCGAGGACTTGGTTTTTCTGAGTCTTCTGGTTTTCGTCCTCATGCTGCTCCGGGTCGTGACTTCCGCCGTCCTGAGGGTACATCTCGTTTCCCCGTCGAGACAGTTACCCACGGCGTGATCAGCGTGTTGCCGGTGTTCCGACTCGCTCTCCCGTAGCAGTCGGACCCCGCAACAGCTTCAGATCTGCTCATAGACCTTCTGCTTCTTTGAGTCACGGAGAGCGTAGGGTAGATAGAGATCAGTCGTGTTTGACTACTTCATCTGCTCCACGTGTTACTCGGTATTGGGTGTCAAAATCACTCTTGATTTATCCCAGTACTGAGACTTTACTCTCTGTTTGACTCAGGTTCGCCGGGTAGGGAAGGAGAAGGTTTGGCTTGTAGACTCCGGTTGTTCTCGTCATATGACCGGAGACTCCCGTTGGTTCTCCTCCCTAGCCCGCGCTCCAGGTGATGAGACGATCACCTTCGGAGACGCTTCGTCTGGGCGCGTCATCGCCAAAGGTACTGTGCATGTTAATGCTTCTTTTATTCTTAAGGATGTTGCCTTGGTTAGTAAGCTGCAGTACAATTTGCTTTCCGTTTCTCAGCTTACCGATGACGGTTTCGAGGTGAGCTTCAAGAAAAACGCTTGCAAAATTCTTGACTCTTTGGGTAGTCTGGTTTGCGGGATTTCACGTTATGGGAGGATCTTTCGTGCTGATTTTTCTGATTCTTCTAGTGATCCTCTCCGGTGTTTGGTTGCCTCAGAGTCCCGTGATTTGACCTTCTGGCATAGGAGACTTGGTCATATTGGATTTGACCATTTGACCCGAGTTAGCGGCCACGACCTCATTCGTGGTCTGCCGAAGCTCAAAATGGTCAAAGACCTTGTTTGCGCTCCATGCCGGCACGGCAAGATGGTTGCCGCTTCACATCATCTGGTCACTGTGACCATGACTGATGCACCGGGACAGCTGCTCCATATGGACACTGTTGGACCAGCTCGAGTGCAGTCAGCCGGAGGGAAGTGGTATGTTCTTGTTGTGGTCGATGACTATTCGAGATTTTCTTGGGTGTTTTTCTTAGCCTCGAAGGATGAGACATTTTCTCATTTTCGAGGTCTTTTTGGTAGGCTTTCTGTTGAGCTCCCGGGTGCCTTACGAGCGATCCGTAGTGACAATGGCACGGAGTTCAAGAATTCCTACTTCGAGAGTTTCTGTGGTGAGACAGGTGTAGAGCACCAGTTCTCTTCTCCGCACGTCCCACAATAAAATGGCGTTGTGGAGAGGAAGAACCGTACCTTGGTCGAGATGGCCAGGACGATGCTTGATGAGTACTCTACACCGCGGAAGTTTTGGGCTGAGGCTATAGCCACCGCGTGCCATGTCTCAAATCGAGTTTTTCTTCGGGCACACTTGCACCGCACTTCTTATGAGTTGAGATACGGGCGAAAGCCCAGCGTCTCTCATTTTCGTGTGTTTGGTTGCAAGTGCTTTATTCTGAAGTCCGGGAACCTAGATAAGTTCGAGTCACGTTCTTGTGATGGGATCTTTCTAGGTTACTCGCCTTCTTCGCGGGTTTATAGGGTCTGGAACTGCGAGTCTAGCAAAATGGTAGAGACCTGTGAGGTGACCTTTGACGAGGCCAGTCCGGGGACTAGGCCTGATATCTCAGGTTCTTTAGAGCAGTCCGAGACCATCTTCGTGGATGACGAGGACGATAGAGATGAGGGTTGTCTACCCGATCCAGTCCCTTATCCACCCCTTGAGGTGCCGTCATCCACCGCACCTCCAGGTGATCAGCTCATGCCTTCTGCTTCCTCTGGAGCTAGTGGCTCTGTTCCTACCTCGTCAGCTCACGAGTTAGAGGCCACTTCTTCATCTCATCCTGGACCTCCCCGACATATCCAGAAAAGGCATCCTTCTGAGCAGATGATTGGAGACCTGTTCGAGCGTGTTACCCGCTCAAAATCTGGCTTATCTCAATTCTGTCTCCACTCTGCTTTCATTGCCTCCTTTGAGCCCAAGGATATTTCTCATGCTCTTTCCGATGAGTCTTGGGTCAATGCCATGCATGAGGAGCTAGATAATTTCGAGAGGAACAAGGTCTGGTCGCTTGTCAAGCCCCCGCGAGGTCACAATATTATTGGGACTAAGTGGGTGTTCAAGAACAAGCAGAGCGAGGATGGAGTGGTTATTCGAAACAAGGCTAGACTGGTAGCTCAGGGGTTTTTCCAGGTTGAGGGTCTAGACTTCGAGGAGACCTTTGCCCCTGTAGCTCGACTTGAGGCCATTAGAATCCTGCTTGCCTTTGCAGCTTCTAAGGGTTTCAAGCTCTATCATATGGACGTCAAGAGTGCCTTACTTAATGGAGTCATTGAGGAAGAAGTTTACGTCAGACGGCCTCCAAGTTTCGAGAACCCCAAATACCCACACCATGTCTTCAAGCTTTCCAAAGCGTTGTATGGACTTAAGCAGGCCCCCAGAGCTTGGTATGAGAGGCTTAAGTCCTACTTGTTGAGTCATGGGTTTGAAATGGGTAGAGTAGACAAGACCTTGTTCATCCGCCGTCATAGAAATGACCTTCTGCTCGTCCAGATCTATGTCGATGACATCATCTTTGGCGGCTCTTCCCATACTCTGGTTTCACAGTTCTCGGATGTCATGAGCACCGAGTTTGAGATGAGTATGATGTGCGAGTTGACCTTCTTCCTTGACTTCCAAATCAAGCAGACTCGGGAGGGTACATTTCTTCATCAGGGAAAATACACTCGTGACCTTCTGAGACGCTTCAACATGAGTGATGGTAAGCCTGTGTCGACTCCCATGGCTTCTACAACCTATCTTGACGCAAATGAGGATGGCGAGCCAGTTGATCAGAAGGAGTATCGCAGCATGATTGGCTCCCTCTTGTACCTCACTGCCTCGAGACCAGACACACATTTTTGTGTGTGTCTGTGCGCTCGTTTTCAGGCTTCTCGCGTTTCTCACCGCCAGGCGGTGAAGCGCATCTTTCGGTACCTGCGAGCTACCATTGACTATGGCATCTGGTACTCTTCATCATCCTGTCTTTCCTTGCGAGCTTTCTCGGATGCAGACTTCGCTGGCTGTAGGATAGATAGGAAGAGCACTTCTGGCACCTGCCAATTTATTGGCACTTCTCTTGTTTCCTAGTCTTCAAGGAAGCAATCCGGTGTTGCACAGTCCACCGCAGAGGCCGAGTACGTAGCTGCCGCCAGTTGCTGCAGCCAGGTGCTTTGGATGGTTTCAACCCTGCGAGACTTTGGGTTAGTTATCGACAGTGTTCCACTCTTTTGTGATAACACTTCTGCGATTAACATTGCTAAGAACCCAGTGCAGCACTCCCGGACCAAGCACATTGACATTCGCTTCCATTTCCTTAGAGACCATGTAGAGAAGGGCGATATAGTGCTCCAGTTTGTGGAGAGTGACCACCAGTTGGCTGACATCTTCACCAAGCCATTGGATAGTTCGAGGTCTTCAGCTCTGCGGGGAGAGCTTGGGGTGGTTTGTCCTTATGGACTGTAGTGAGGGGGAGCTTTGGGCTTTACTGCTTTACTATATTAATTATGCTCTTACTCCTTGTTGTTGCATTGCATTTTGGGTGCATTGGGATTAGTCCTCCTAGCATAGATTAGAGTGCTTCTCTTGTCTAGTTGCTTAGACTTCTGCTCTTATCTTGTGCTTCCAGGTTGCTTCTTATTAACTGTTTCTTATCTCACTAGATTGAGCTCACTCACTTCTTGTAGGTTCTAGCGAGGGTCGGGCCACCCTCGGGTAGACAGGGTACGTGTTTGCTCTCTAGCGTGTGTTTTGCGGTCAGCTAATAGTCCTGGAGTCATATGGGGTAGATGAGAGTCAGTCTGAGCCATAGTTGTCTCAATATCTTATCTATGCTTTAAGGACTACCCGTTTGGATTTTCTTTGCCAGCTTCTCGAATTTATTGCTTTGATTCAGGAGGAGTTCATTTGGGAGCTTCTGGAGCTTAATATTGACTTAACTTAACTTGAACTAAAAGTTGCATCTCATGTTGAGGGGGAGCTGAATTTTCTTGCATGTTAGCATCTCGCATTGTAATATAACTGCATTGAGCCTTGATTATTATCCTATTATGACATGTTTACAATGCTTTACACCTTGCCATGATTTGTGCTTATATGCTAGACGTATCATGACTTCATATGTATAGACTAGCTTTTGCCATGATAAGTCAATTAAAATTGCTAAACTTGAATTAAAACTTGTCATGCTAGCATTTAAGTCTAGTCTTTCTTGAGTTATCTCTTTATGATTCATGCCATGTCAAATAGGCTGAGTTTAGCGTTGAATCTCTATTGAGTCTTAGTTTGAGCTATGTTAGTTCTTGATGATGTATAAGTTGTCACAACTTGTTAAAAAGCAAAATATCTCTTTTTATGTGCGAAAAAACTGATTTCACCAATTCTTTCTCATGAGACGGCTTGCCATTGCACTAGGCATGAACTCAGGGGGAGTTTTGGATGACCTGGACTATCTTCTTAAGCTTCTCGCTTGGAGTAGTCGCATAAGGCTTGAGATCTAGCACATGATAAAATTTTTGGTTGAAAACAGCCATAAGCTTTAAAAGAAAATATGTCAAGTGTGCAAAATCTGCTTAATTACCCAAAGATTAAAAGTGCTTAAACAAATGTTTCATCTTTGAGTATCTAACACTCTATTTGGACTCAATATTAGCTTCTTAGTTACGCTTAGCTTATTGACATGGCCTGCATCATCCTTAGATATCTCTAGCTAGACTTTGTTTAAGTGATGACTTGACTTGCTCACTAAATGACCTACATTTCCGATTGTCATCTACGTGCTCTAGCTAGGATATACATATTTTGTCGTGATCTGGATAGCCTTTTATTGAGTTATGGCGTGGTGTACTTCATTATGGTCATTATGGATAATTCTCATGGCTCTAAATGCTTAAAATAAACAAACTTCAGCCATTTTCATTCATTGACATGTCATATTCTCTCCTTTGCATTCTTGATGTGTTTATTGCCAAAAGGGGGAGAGTAGAGAAGAAAAAGCTAGTTTGGGATCTTTTTAGAGCTTTGGAGAACGATTTGCTCTGTCTGTTATTGCTCTAGTGTTCCTTCTGTTGACATGGTCATTAGTTTCATTCCCTTCTTTGGACCATGTTGGACTTTGCAAATCAAACTCTACTTCATGCTTTTTCGGGGAGTTTGTCAATATACTCATCAAGGGGGAGATTGAGAGACCATGTGGAGGTCATCCCGTGTGAATGATGAGTAATTGACATCGGTTAGTGTTAAGTCGAGTTTGGTTTGAGTGGTTCGGACCTTGACGTTGCATGGTGCAATCGTGCTCGGTCGGACTTGGTCAAACCTAGTCAAGGTGCTTATGACGCATATTATACTGATTTGACAGGTTTAGACTTCATCTGTGGTAAGTATGATGGTATTTACGCTTTCATGTATCGAGCGGTGCTATTTGATGTGTTTCTTGTCTGTGTGGCTGCAGGACGTCGGGCGGAGTCGTGGCGAGACACGGTGGACCGGACTAGGCGCAGGTGGCGCTGAGGTCAGAACGGTCAGGATGTGTCGAAGACGACGTGGACTCGAGGTGGTTGCAAGGCGTGCGAGACAAGGAGCGCAGAAGCTTCCTGGAAGGTGCAGGAGGGGCGAATCGGGAAATTCGCGAGGCTGCATAAGCGGGAGCGTGCTCCGTTGGACGTAGCGGGCGTAACGGGGCGGAGACCCGTTAGCCAAGCGCTATAAAAGGAGAGGAGGGGCTGCATGCCCACTTGAACACTTGGAGAGAAAATTAGGGTTTACTCTAGTCAAAAGGGGCTTTAGAGAGGTTGTTTGCTTTGGGTCTTTAGTGGTTGAGGGCAGCAAAGCATGTCTCCTTAGTGTCCCCTACGTTCATCCCCTCTGTAGTGGTAGAACAGAGTGTGTTCATCCCCTCTCAAGCATGTATGGATTGTGTTCTTGAGTTGTAGAGGGAGTGTATGGATTGAGAGCTTGTAATCACTTCTTCGTTCTAATGTCCAGGCGTATGGGGACTCCTCTATATTCCTTTTGATCTAATGAATGAAATTCTGAAGTTTTTCTCTGTTCATTCTGTTCTTGCTTCAATGGTTCCTATGTGTGATTTTTGAGTTTTTCGATCTCTTGTTGTTTCTTGCTGAGAACGCCCAAAATGGATTGCTATGACATGGGAGATGCTCAAAAGCCATTTGGCTATTTAATCCCAAGAGCAAGTCAAGTGTAATCTCAGATTTTCAGATTTCTCCTCCCCTGTTCATATGTTGTCTTCTAGGGTTTTGGTCTAGATCTTGATTCCCTTGAGGAAATGACTTGATTTTTGGGCTAAGAGGTCCTTTGGTTATTGCTTCCATGTCTGCAAAATTTCATTAGCAAAGGATCAAGGGTTTAGGAGAAATTTGACCTTTTTGGTTCAGCTCGTGCAAAATTTCAGAATTGTGTCTTTTCTAGGGTTTTGAGTTAAATCTTGATTCCCTTTGCAAGATGACTTGAAACTTGGTATCCAGAGTCTTAAGGCTATCTATTAGATATCTGGAAAGTCTCATTAGCAAAGGATTTGAGACCATGGAGAAATTTGGGTTTTTGAGTGCTCCTCTCTGAAGATTTTCAGTTTTCAGTCCTTTCTACAATTTGGGGCTGTTCTTAATTCCCTTCATGAAAAATGACGAAACTTGGCATGCAGATTCCTATGGCTATTAAGTAGCTATCCTCAAAGTTTCGTGGCCAAAGATTCAAGGATTGAGTGTGAATTTAAGTTTTTGTATCTGCTGCCAGTAATGTTCAGGTTTTGTCATATTTCGGAAATTCTTGCTCATGGGTTGGATTTCCTTGGTCTCTAGGTCTCTCTAGCTATTGTAGTTACTTTCTTGCTTCCCTTGTCCAAAAAGAATAGAAGTGTCTCATTGATTTTCTTGGATTTGGCAAGGAAAGGGAACTCCTGTTTGCTTTCTGAAAAATTGCTTGTCCAAGGTTCAGTGAGTTGGTGCATATCTTTCATAGGGTCTTAGCTATTGAATGAGTGTTCATTTGTGAGTACTTGGGGGCAAGTTTTTTATTGACCGACATTCACCCCCCTCTGTCGCCTTTTTCGGTCCAACAGTATATCATACAATCATACACAGACATGATCACATATTCATCAGGATGTTAATTCTCGGGGACTTTGAGGCTCAAGGCTTCTTCCTTGGGCGAGTCATCATGGCCATGAAATCATCCATGTCCACAAACCCATCATGGTTCCTGTCAATCTCCTTCACCATCTTCCGACACTCCTCCAGGCTGCACTCGTCGCCCAGCCTGTGCAGCACCTCCATGACCTCCTCGGCGCTGATCCTGCCGTCCCCGTCCTTGTCGAACGCGAAGAACGCCCGGCGTATCTCCCCCAGCTGTACGCCGCTCCGGTGCACATCCATGAACTCGTCGAAGTCCATGTAGCCGTCCTTATTGTGGTCGGCGATGCAGATCATCCGCCTCGCTTCGTCGGCGGCCTCGGAGTCGGCCTTCCCTAACCTCTTCAGCAGCTCCTGGAGATCTTCCCTGGAGATCTGGCCGGGCTTGCCTGCGATCTTGTCGAACACTTTCTTCATCTCGTCGTCGTCGGGCGTGTAGATCTTCATCAAGTCGGAGGACTGCCGGTCCCTGCCGGACAGCAGCCGTCCGGCTGGCCGGCCAGCCTTGGACCGGAGCTTCGCTAGATTGTACTTGAAGGTCAAAATGTTCAGATGCGACATTTTGTAACTAATTTGCTGCAACTAGAGATGATGGGTAAGTTGAATTGATCTGTCCAGGCAGCCTCTGTGTGCCCTTCATGAAAGTTTATAGGGGTTCTATGTCCTGAATAAAGGTGTCCAGAATACAGATGCCTGACAGCTGCAGAAAGTTTCAGAATTTGGGATTCCCCTGGAGCTTGCAATATAGGCAACCCCAAAGCAAAAGGAGGGCAAAGGATGGACCATGCCAACAGGCAAAGTAAGAATCTAATCTGTAGCTGCTCGGGGTAATACTAATACAGGCCAAAAAGTTCTTTAAAAACTGAGCCAAGTGCTCCCTTGAAATTTATTCTTTCCTTTTCTTTATGAATTATGATCATATATCTGTCAGTGAAGAATAAAGGGGTACAATTGCTAGGTAGATAGTAGTTTACAACGCTTAAAGAATGGCATCCCATCATGTACTGTGCCTGAAACAGAGATTGTGCAGTGGAAAGAATCACAGGTTAAATTGTCGAATGCTGTGAACACAATCTATCCAGCAGCAGTTAATAAAATTGCAGCTGCCAAACGGACAGGGCCATCAAATTATGGCGGTTTCCCATTGTCTAACTCGTCCATGTTTTCAATGTCCTCATGATATGTAATTTTCCAAACATAACCTGCAGGCACAAAGAGAAGTCAGCGCATAAATTTCTCCCAGGAGGAACGAACAGTGAATGGAGCAGCAAGAAAGCACCAAGATGTCAAGATCTCAATTTTAAAAAGTTAATCCCTGAATCTCTCCTGGAGATCTGATTGGGTCAAGGTATTTACTTTTCCATGACAAAAAACCTACACAATTTGGCAGCATCAGGGTCAGCCAACCATCTTGGCGTCCACTCATCTGATGGCCAAAGGTATTACAATTACGTGTCCACCACTAACACACCTACAGGTCTTATGCAAATTTCATTCGGGGTGTTATCTATCAGGTCAGATTGCAGTTGTAAATTTGCTTGTTATTAGTTTTTCATATCACGCCCTTACGGTTAACTCCAATATATGATGCATTTTCAAGCTTCCACTGAAAAAAAAACATTTACCTAAATAGCATGATGGCATATTGATCGCAATTTAATTCAGATTTGGTTAGACCCTGTACCATATGATCTGAAGAGCTATGGTACCTCAGTAGCATGGACAATTCAAAAATACAAACACTAACGACAGTCGATAAACCAACACGCAATTAAAGACTTCAGCATGTGTTCAGTTTCTCGCACAAGTTGGTGCAACCACAGCGCATGCTCCATTGCAGAGATGATTGATAATGCAAAGTGGCATCTATGTAATACCACTAAATCGCAAAAGAGAGAATTAGGAAAGGTAAGGGCGGTTTTTGCCGTCAGACCCATCGGCTTTTAGAACGCCGATTAAGTAACGCTCGCCGAGGTTCCCATACCGCCTAGGAACGGTCGGCACCGTCTAGAAAGCCACTTAAAGTAGTGCTCTCAGAGGTTCCCAGACCGTTCAGGGCCGGTCGGCACCGTCTCGCGTTGTGGGCTTTCGTCATTCGGCAGAAAATTCCTTTTTTACCTGTTACCGATTTACCTGCCGCAGTAGAAAAGCACCAAATAGTTTAGGGCTGCCACTGGACCAAAAAGCACTTAGGGCCATAGCCAGCCAAGGCAAAAAGGGAGGGGTAGAAGCGACATTTCGCAGTGAGTGTGATAGCCATGCTTCTTAAGTAGACAAGACATCACACAGCCCTTTTACCTACTCCACTTTCTGCCACAGCCACAAAGCCAAGCAACATCATTTCACCCCCCCCCCAGCCGAGAGAAAGAGAGGGAAGGCAGGAAGGAGGAAGGCAAGAAGGAGAAGGGCAAGGTGGAGAGGAGGGCCCAATGGAGCTCAGGCAACGCCATCGAAAGCATCCAGAGGAGATCGTCCACCACCACTTCCGTTGCCAGTCCCGCAAAGCAAGTAGGTTGCCCATCCCCCATGTTTTTCCAACACAGTCTCACAAGCACAAACATGTAGAAAGTAGGGGAGGGAGGTGCACTGCCCTGAGTAGAAGCGAGCCGCAGAGCGCCGGCGCCGCACCGGTGACCGGCGGCACCTTTGGGGGCGACGGCTGTCGGTGACGGGTGGTGGCGTAGGCGTCCGGGGGCGGAGGCGCAGGGGGCCAGGGCCAGAGCCAGGGAGCGGCGGATCCGGGCTTGGCCGGCCGGATCCGAGGAGAGGAAGGCGGGAGGAGGGGCGGCGGAGGAGTCGCCGGCGCCACCAAGCCCGGCCGCGCCGACGCCGCACCGCTTGGAGCCGCTCGGCTGAAGGGAAGAGCTCGGGCGCGCGAGCAAGAGAGAGAGAGAGTGGGAGGAGTAGAAGGGAGGGGGGCCGGCGGAGGAAGCCGTGGCCGGTGGCTGCGGGGCCGGCAAGCCCCTACCGCGGCCGTGCGCAGCCGCGCCGCTGGGAAGGCCGCTCGCACACGAGGGAGAGAGGGCGGGGGTGGAGTGAGGCCGGTTCGGCCGGAATGAAAGAGTGAGAGAGAGTGAGGTGAGGAAGAAAAGAAGGGGCCGGTCGCGTAAGAGAAAAAGAAAGGAAGCGAGAGAAAGGAGAAGAAGAGAAAAGAAGAGGAAAGAAAAGAAAAGAGAAAGAAAAGAAAAGAGAAAAAGAAAAGAAAAGGGAAGAAAAGAAAAAAAAGAGAAAAAAGATTAAAAAATGGGGGGTTTTGGTGCCTGCGCGACAGGTCCCTGAAACCCGTGCGTTTTTACGCCCGATTCGGGATATATGTGTAGGGTCATCGTCGCCTATTTAATCTCTTGCTCCGTTATGATGTGTTGAGTCAGATAAATCGCTGGTACAGGTGGAGGTCCTGAGTCGACATCGTTCTCACGTCGCTTCGCTCCGCTTGATTAAATTGCGATGCTTACATGACATGATGCTTATTTGTGGATGACAATGGCATATGCATTTGCATTTATGTGCACTCAAGAGTGAGGGTTGTGAGAAAGTCTCTAGCTACGAGTAAAGCTAGCGGACTAATCCGGAGTGCTCTTGAGTAAGGGCCTGTTTGGGACTGCTCTGCTCCAGTTTTTCCAGCTCTGCTCCACCAACTCCACCATGGAGCAGCTCCACTATGGAGTTCCTGGGGCAGGTGGTCCTGTTTGGCACGCAGCTAGCCCCAGCTCCAGGAATGTGAGGTTTCCCTGAGAAAGGTCCAATGTGCCCCTGAATGATGTTTGGTGTATGTTTTGATGTCTGAGGAGCATATGTAACAGAAATTTTTTTGTTGCCAATTGAAATATGATGTAAAATATTATAATCGCAATTAATTTATTCGAGAAAACCGAAATTTTCACTAATTGCACCATGCAGAGACCAATCCACTGGAGCATCAACTAGGTCCGTAGCTAGTGGCGACACAAAGCACAAATGCAGGCCCCAAGCCCCTGATCCTCGCACATTTGATGCTGCACCCCATAGTTGAGCTCCAAACCAATTAGTCACACGGTAAATTCACAATCACAACATTTCCATCAAATTAGCCTTCACTCGGATCAGTCACATCATCACTTCCATCCATTTGCAAGTTCACCTCACCAAAAAAGAATCAGGATTTTTTCCTTCGCCAAAGTAGTCCAGTAATACAAACCAGGCGCACTGGTACTCATAAATTACCAACATGATCACCAACATCGCGTATTTTGCACCAAAGTAGGCTCAGTCAACCTTGATTGGGAGACCATACAAATATATCCTCGTCGATTGCACCCACAGGTCAAAACCCGCAAAACGGAAGGAAAAAAATCATCCGAGGCAACAGCAAAAGGGAAAAAAACGGAAGCGATCAGAGCAACCGCAGGAGCGCGTGGATCTCGAGTGGTCCTCACCGAACGCGCGGCAGGCCTGCAGGACACGCTCGCGCAGCCACTGCAGGGTGAGGGGCAGCTCGAGCAGCTGCCTCCAGAACTCAGAGGAGATCGGGTAGGCCTTCTCGCCGACCAGCGCCGCGAACATCTGCTCCGCGGCCCCCGGCGACTCTGCGCCCAGCCTCAGCGTCGACGGCGCCGCGCCCATTGGATCTGAGGACCCGGAGTCAGTGCCCTAGGGTTTGACACGGGCGCGGATTGGGCAGGACAAATGGCCAAGTCGAGTCGAGACGAAGCGAAGACGCGCCGTGCGGAAGAAAGAAAGAAAAAAGAACGAAGGGGTATGTTTGTGTAATCAATGGCATAGGTGGGTAATTTTCCCTCAACTCCATGAGGAGGTATGAATCTCTAGTTTCTGGAGTACCCCTTGAGAAGCTCCACAAAAAACGTGGAGTTGGCCCTCAACTCTACCTTTTTCTTGGAGCAGAGTTCTTGGAGCTGGATCTGTTTGGCTAGACAAACTGGGAGCAGAGCTGAAAAATCTGGAGCAGAGCAGTCCCAAACAGGCCCTAAGACCTAGTTCCGTAGGCCTCCACAGGAGTGGAGAGATCCCCGTGCCAATTATGGGCGGGCCCCAGATTATGGGTGAACATCGACGGGTGTTCACTCGGCAATACCGGTATTTGCAATGAGATGAGCAAATGTGCATGTAGAGCAGTGTTGCATTGCATTGATGATGATACGTGCATGGCTTTACATGCAGAGTATGTTATGGTTGGATTAAATTGCTTCCATGTTTGATAGTATTTGTCGTCCTATTATGTACTTGCTGAGTCTTTGGACTTACCCTTGCTTTATTGTTTATTTCTAGATGATCGTTGAGGACGCCATGCCTGGGGCGGGAGTAGCACATGAATAATCTTCATACACTAACAACACTCCCTGTACCACCTTTTGTCAGCTTATTTTAGTCTCTACTAGTCTGCTAGAGTAAGGGCTAAAAGACAAACTATGTTGTATCTAGTCGTTGCTACCTAATTATAATAGTGTTGAATTCCTAGCAAATGAAGGAAAGGTAAAAGTTCGCAATGGTGGTAGCATTCCGGGCTCAGAGGATGAGCGGGGTGTTACAATCTAGGTCGTTTACAACAGTCAACAGTACTTCCTTTTCTCATGATCACTCAAGAAAGCCCCTCTTTCTTTAATGGTATGACAGACGATGGTGCGTGCATCATGCTAAGTTCACTTTGTATGTATTTTCCTTCATGAAAAACAAAAGGCCACCTTCACCTATAGATGCTGTGATTACTGCTGTAGAGCATTAAGCTTAGTTAGACTTAGAAGAGATGGAGCAACAAAGCAAACAGTTGTTTGCCTAACCAATTTATGCAAGGACTAGAGAGAGAAGTTAAACATATTGCCTCATGAATTCATTCCCTCGATAGCTAGTGATAAATGTGCCGATACTTCTGAGCAAACAAGCAAGCCCTTAGTCCCCTCAACTTAAGCAGCCAGTTATTCACATCCGCTGGCTAGGATCCACATACTCAACACTTCAACAGCCTCTCACATGTAAGGGGGTGTTCGGATGTGGGGGCTTTTGTGAAAATTCTCAAAATTGCCCCTTATCCAAACAGGCCAGTGATTTATTTATTTATTTTTGTGGGAATATTTCTATATCCTTTGTACATGTGAAATGGGCATATCACATGGTTAAATTTAAATCAGATAGTTTAGCAATCCAGCTATTCCTGAATAGACTACAGATACTAATGCATTGGATTATAGGTTAACAAAAGTTCTAGTACTCCCATTGTTGTTCATCTGCACATGTCAACTGTCAAGAGCTCCATGATTGTGGTATTGTACGTAGTTTATGCTGTACCTCATCTCACCCAAAATCTGCTTAACATAAGCTATCATTGTTATTGCTATTACACTAGCATCTGCAATTAACATGTTTAATTCAGATTCACCTGTCTTATTTGAGCTTTCATGAATATCAAGGCTGAGGGAGTATATTGTTTATTATGCATCAATTGTTGGAGTATCACATGTTTCTCATGATCCCTTAGTCAACTCTTGAGCACCACAAAATCAATTAATTTTGCTGCAATTTACTCCCACAAAATACATAATTTGTCCGCATGCCTACTGCTACGTGTGTGGTTACTGTAGCATACATGTACTGTTCATCCACGATTAGTTTCCTTCCTTAAAGATTAGATTGATTTGGTTAGCTTGGAAGCTTATCTTTAGTTAGTTTGTTTCTTTTAAGTTAGATATTATTTCTTAGGGGTTAAATCAAGTTATCCCTATAAATATAATAGAATTGTAGTCTAATCAAGTAAAGATGAATAAACAAGTCCCTAGTCCCTAAAGTTCAGATGTAGTCGTTCCCTTAACCAACTATTTTAGATCTATTCCTCCCACAATTAGTGTCCTCCTTTACCTAGCGTCATTCTACTTCAAGTCGTCGTTGTCCGACCTCTCTCCGATGGATAATTACCCCTTATGCTAGTTCACAACAATTAGTATTAGAGTCAACACTATGGTTTCTGCTGCTAAGTTATCCCTATTAGACAACCTAATGGAGCAGATGACGATAATTTTGAAGACCGTGCACAAGCAGATTCACCCACCCCCATCGGAGGAGTTTGTCACCCTAGGTTACAGCTCGAGGACGAGTTGTTTCACTTGGTGGGGTGTAATGTTATGTGTATAGTTACTGTAACAAGCATGTCCTGTTCACCCATGATTAGTTTTCTTTCTTAGGGATTAGATTAATTTGGTTAGTTTGGAAGCTTATCCTCGGTTAGTTTGTTTCTTTAAGTTAGAGATTGTTTCTTAGGGTTTAAGTCAAGTCATCCTTATAAAAGGGATAGCACTGTATGCAAAGATAAATAAACAAGTCCCTAGCCCCTAAAGTCCAACTGTGGTCGTTCCCTTGACCAGTTATTCTAGATCTATTCTTCCCACAATCAGTGCCCTCCTTCACTTAGCACCATCTACTTCAAGTCGTCACTGTCCGACCTCTCTCCGACGGATGATTACCTCCTTGTTGTGCTAGTACGCAATACCTACCACCAAAACAATTGCAATTTCCGTTTATTTTATTGTGCTTGGCACCCAAGGAACACATACACGGGAAAAAGGGGGATTGGAGCAACAAAGAGGACTGGTGGTCCAATTCTAAATCTGAGTTTTTTAATATCATTTTAGCACAGAGGTTTATATCCACGATATACCATGAATTTGGTGCCATATCAAAGATATTTACAATCTTGATTTTTGTAAGAGGCAGAAGCTGAGCTAAATCTTTACTGCAGGTCAAGGTTGTAGGGTTAATTATCTTTCTAAACAAAGAATTCAAGTTCACAACTACATCACACCTAGTCACAAAAGTGCAAGCCTTAATTCAAGCTCCATCCTTCCCACGATCGCAATAGCAGCTTTCCTGGCAAGAAGATCTGGATACATTTGGTACCTCTACTTCCCTGTCCTAGTGTTATCTCCTAACAATAAGAACAATACGAGGTAAGGAAAGAAAGAGAAAATCTCACCAATGCCAGCGCAAGGCACACATTTGCAGATAGTCTCCCTCCCCTTCTTCCTGAAGTAGCTCACCAGCCCTGTCCCCTGGCAGCTCCGGCACTTGCTCGTCCACTCGTACGAAAGAGTTTTGCAATCCTTCAATCCAAAGCCACACAAACACACATCCCAAAATGATCACCAAATCTAGCACTAACTCACCGAAAACTCACGCTTCCACCGCAACCGCACCCACCTCGATCTCCACGTCGCAGCTGAGGCGGCGGTCGAGCTCCTCCCGCGACATCGGCTCGGTGTCCGGAACGGTCAAGGGGATCGGGAGCGGCTCCACGTCGTCAACCAGGTAGCTCTCCCTGTCCCCGGACCACCAGTCCCACCACCACCTCCTCCTTCCTCCCTTCTTAGTCTCCTCAGCATCCTCCGTGGCCTTGACGCGCACGCCGGGGTCTCGCGCCGCGACGTGGCCACCGGAGGTAGAGGGATCCGCGTCTTTCTGGCGTCGAGGCGGCTCCGGTAGTGTTGGCGGCCGCCGGCGGCGTCGGGTAATGGGGGCGCCGGTGGCGGCGGGGGAGGGGGAGGGAGCGGTTGGGGCAGGAGGAGAGGAGCGGGGTGGGTCTTGCGGAAGTCATGGGGACGGGGGTGGGGTCTGCGTTTGGGAAACGGAGGTCATCGCCGGCGACGAGGCGGGAGTGGTAGCGGCGGGGAAGCAGGCGAAGTGGCGATGAGCAAGGAAGGAGGAGGCGATAATTTATGGGAAAATGAGGAGAGACAAGAGAGGTATCTTTTGAGGGGATGGGCCGTAAACGGGCTGGGCTGACGGAATTTGGGCCTTAGAGTATTCCGGGCTGGATTGCAAGGCACTCAATCGAAACGTTTCAGGGTGTAGGTTGAATCCCCCTCAAAAAAATTGGATCGATTATAGTCGCAAAGTCTTCTTGTTTGTCTATGAAACAAATTTACATCTTCACATACAGATAAAAAAATTGAATCAGTACCACACAGTTCATATGGTATAGTACATTCATTCAAGAGCACTTATGCTTGCCAAAAAGAACATAAAGAAAGAACAAAATGTCAAAAAAAAAAACCATGATATACGATTGCTAGTCAGATGTATGCGTGTCCTCATATTCACTGTACTCTTGTCTGTCGATGGCTTCTCATTATCCCCCCCCCCCCCCCCTGGAAAGGAATCATTATCCCATGAGCATCTGATAATCTGAACGATTTTCTGTCCTTGTAATATTTTTGTTAGTTAAGGCTATTCCCAGGTGTAAGGAATACACTGGGCTGTAAGGAATCGCGAGTTTAGGATACAACGTTCGTGATCACTCACTGGAACCTAATGTCCGTTCTGCTCTTGAGGCTGCTTGGAATCATGCCTTGTAAATTATTGTTCTTGTTAAAATATAACAATACATACTTGAAGCCTCGTGAGCCATCAAGACTCTTCTGGAGCTAGCTGCCGACATGCAGATTTTAGTGCAAGCTTCCTATTAGCACTTGAATCTTCTAGCCGTAATGAGTCACACAAGAAAAAGTAAAAATACAAATTGGCTACATAGTACTTAAGAATGAACTAGGTAATGCTAGTGTGGCTAGTACTTAAAAAGGTGTGTTGTAAAAATCTTGTTAAGGTCGGTTGGTGTAACGTCTAGAGCCGTCTAGAGCTGGTCATTAGTTTGTTTTGAGTCAGTTTATTTGGGTATAAAAGGACCAGTGTCCTTCCTGTATGTGTGAGTATGAACGAAACTTGTTAAGCTTCATGTATGTGTATGTTTTGCTAGAGAGAAACGAGAGAATAGGATCCTAAAGCTACTTTGTCCTCTCATCTTGTTTCTTTTGAGTGTTGTGATCTCTAACAAGTGGTATCAGAGCTAGGTTGTCTGAGACTATCAGGATCGAGAGGAGTTTTTGAGGTGCTAAGGGGATATTCTGCCGGTCCACAGTCTGGGACTGTGAAACTCGTTGGTCTGGGACCGAGGCTTACTTGACACCGGGCGTCAGTCACCATGGCGGATCGTGTTGGCGCAAGCAGTGGGATCAAGAAACTCAATAGCCACAACTATGGCTATTGGCAGACCTGCATGGAGTCCTACCTACAAGGTCAGGATCTATGGGAGGTTGTTACAGGCACCGAGACAACTCCTCCACCAAAGGAGAATGTAGAAGCCTTGCGGAAGTGGCGCATCAAGACTGGCAAGCCTCTGTTTGTGCTGAAGACAACAATTGAGGAGGACCTACTGGAGCACATTCGTGATGAGAAGCTGTCACAGTTGGCTTGTGAGACTTTGGCAAAATTATTCTCGAAGAAAATGAGGCACGTCTCCAGCTCCTTGAGAATGAGCTTGCAGGTATCTCACAAGGTACTCTAAGTATTAGTCAGTATTTTACAAAGGTAAAAAATATTTGTCGTGAGATATCTCAGCTTGAGCCTGAGGAGAAAATTACTGAGGCAAGGATGAAGAGGATCATCATCCATAACCTAAGACCTGAGTACAGCGGATTTATGGCTGCAGTAAGAGGATGGCCGTCGCAGCCATCATTGGTGAAGTTGGAGAATTTATTGGCTAATCAAGAAGAGTTAGCCAAGCAGATGGGGAGTATTAATATAAAGGAAGAAGAGGAGGCACTTTTCACTAACAAGAAGAAGGGTCCACCTCGGGGACCATGGAGGCCCAAAACAAGGTGGATAGAAGGTGACAAACAACATACAAAAGAGAGAAGCAACTCTTCAAGGGAAGCTTAACGAGGAAGACAACATCAACAACAAGAGAAGAATGAGAGGAAACAATATGGTGGATGCTTCAATTGTGGTAAGAATGGTCACTGTGCTCGAGATTGTCGATATCCAAGAAAGCAATTCGGTGCATCTTCATTGCCTATGATGATGCCCGAAAAGGTTGGAGGTGTTGTGATCCGACCACAGGCAAGTGTCAAACTTCAAGAAATATTGTGTTTGATGAAGCCTCTTCATGGTGGACTCCCAAGGAGATCGTGACTTCTGAATCCCAAGATTTAGATGAGATTCTAGAAGAAGATAAGCCAGAAGTGGAGGAGCAAGCATCAACTCCAAGTGAAGTTGAAGGGAGCTCACCCAATAAGGCTAAGAGTCCATATATAGAAGACTGGCGAACATCAGCTTGTACTCGAGGAATATCATCCAAATCAAGTGGAAGTTGAAGATCTTGTACACGAACTGCGAAGATCTACAAGAAAGCGGAATCCCAATCCTATGTATGCTAATGCTGCCCTTATTGATAAGGCTATACATATTGAGCCATCTTCTTATGAGGAAGCAGCACAAAGCCCTGAGTGGCGAAAGGCTATGGAGGAAGAGGTTAAGACACTAAAAGAAAATCAAACATGGGACTTAGTGCCAATACCAAAGGATGTGAAGCCAATATCTTGTAAATGGGTTTATAAAATTAAGACTCGTCCAGATGGATCAATAGAAAGATATAAAGCTCGACTTGTTGCTTGGGGATTCTCTCAACAATATGGGCTGAACTACGAAGAAACATTTAGTTCAGTGGTGAAGATCACAACTGTTCAAGTCTTGTTTGCTTTGGCTACTAATAAGTCTTGGAAGTTGTGGCAGATGGATGTCAAGAACGCCTTTCTATATGGAGAGTTTGACAAGGATATTTATATGGAACAACTAAAAGGTTTTGAGAGTAAGACTCAACTAGAGTATGTCTGCAAATTAAAGAAGGTGATCTATGGCTTGAAGCAGGCTCCAAGAGCTTGGTACGGGAAAATTGATGAGTTTTTTTTATACAAAGTGGATTTAAAGTTGCTCCATCAGATTCTAGTTTGTTTGTGAAGGCAAAAGAAGGTACACTAGTAATAGTTCTAGTCTACGTTGATGATTTAATCATCACAGGAGATAATTACAAAGAGATAAAAGAAAATCTCTCGGTTAGATTTCAAATGAAAGAGCTTGGAGAGTTGAAGCACTTTCTTGGACTTGAGGTGAATGATACAAAGGAAGGGTTGTTTTTAGGTCAACAAAAATTACAAGGGACCTTCTTCAAAGGTATGGGATGTTTGGTTGTAAGCCTATTTCTACTCCTATGGATCCTAATAGGAAGCTACAAGAAGAAGGAAATGATCTAGAGGATGTGACCATGTATCGATAGCTGGTTGGGAGTCTTATCTATCTCACACTTAGTCAACTAGATATTTCCTATGCTGTTGGAATAGTCAGTCGGTATATGACCAAGCCAAAGAAGTCTCACCTTAGTGCAATTAAACACATTCTTAGGTATGTCAAAGGCACCATTAATTATGGCATTTTATACAATAAAACAAAAGGATGCCAAGTGAGCGGATATTGTGATACTGACTATGCCGGAGACGGCGACACACGTCGATCAACAACCGGATATTTCTTTAATCTTGGATCAGGAGTTGTATCTTGGTGCAGTAAGAGGCAGCCTACCGTGGCATTATCAAGCACTGAAGCATAATATCGATCAGAAGCAACAGCGGCACAAGAAAGCACCTGGCTTAAGCAACTGATGAAGGATCTCTACCAACCAACAGATTATTAAGTAAGGCTTCTCTGTGATAATTTATCATCTATATGTTTGGCAGAGAATCCAGTTTTTCATGCGAGGACAAAACATATAGAAGTACACTATCATTACATAAGAGAAAAAGTTCTCGAAGGAGATATCGAGATGGTGTCAACAACTACAGATGAACAAGCTGCAAATATTCTTACAAAGAGTCTCAACAAAGCAAAATTTGAGAAATTTTGAAAGGCTCTCGGAATGGTCTGCAAGACAACTTTAAAAGCAAGTATACACTGAGGGGAGTGTTAAAATATAACAATGCATACTTGAAGCCTCATGAGCCATCAAGACTCTTCAGGAGCTAGCTGTCGACATGCAGATTTGAGTGCAAGCTTCCTGTTAGCAATTGAATCGTCTAGCCGTAATGAGTCACACAAGAAAGAGTAAAAATACAAATTGACTACATAGTACTTAAGAATGAACTAGGTAATGCTAGTGTGGCTAGTACTTAAAAATGTGTGTTGTGAAAACCTTATTAAGGTCGGTTGGTGTAACGTCTAGAGCTGGTCATTAGTTTGTTTTGAGTCGGTTTATTTGGGTATAAAAGGACCAGTGTTTGCTAGAGAGAAATGAGAGAATATGATCCTAAAGCTACTTTGTCCTCTCATCTTGTTTCTTTTGAGTGTTGTGATCTCTAACAGTTCTGACAAACCTGCGAAACACGAATTCCAGTAGTCACAAATAGCGGATGAACTCAACAGCAGCAGGTCAAGATAGCAAGATTATAACTGGATAATGGAGCAACATGTTGAAGCCACTTACAGTTCTCGAAGTCTTGGAAGGTTTCCCAGCGATGGAGGAATCGGCCCTGTCAATCGGTTGTTCTCCAGGTGCCTTCAGATCAGAAATTCAACCAGATTAGTTAAATGGAACAATCAACATCTTCAGTTTTTTTAGTAGTAATTCTAAACTTCCTAAAAGATCATTGAACAATAAGTAATTCGTATGTTAGTACTTACAAAGAAGCCAAATGATGTAGGGGGCTCATATCTGGAATTGGTTCTGTCAGATTGTTCCCCACTAGCCAACTGCAATCACCATACCCCGATTAAATACTCAACTTCTCACTTAGCACGCACATCTAACATCAACTTGTTTCAAGAAGTTTACATGCTCAAGATTGCAGTCAGATTGGCAATGTGGTCAGATATTGACCCTCCAACACTGAAATTGGTGAGGTTGCTGCGGTACAAATGTACAATGGCCATTAATCGTTGTTCAGAAATAATAAAAAGGAAGAACATACGGATCTTGTATGCACAATATGACTTCCTAGTTCCATTGTTATCTATATGACTTTCTAGTTCCATTGTTATCTAACTAGTAACTTACAGGGCAATTACTCGAGTAAGTGGTTCTTGGGTGCAGGTGACACCAGTCCATGAGTTCCCCTGAGGCAAGCAAGGATCCAGTCCGATGGCGGGTTGACAAAGCCTCTTGCAAGAGCCTCCATTCCGATAACTGCAGTAACATGATAAAAGTGTTGGACCGAAAAAGGCGACAGAGGGGGGGTGAATGTCGGTCAATAAAAAACTTGCCCCCAAGTACTCACAAATGATTCACTCATTCAATAGCTAAGACCCTATGAAAGATATGCACCCACTCACTGAACCTTGGACAAGCAATTTTTCAGAAAGCAAACAGGAGTTCTCTTTCCTTGCCAAATCCAAGAAAATCAATGAGACACTTCTATTCTTTTTGGACAAGGGAAGCAAGAAAGTAACTACAATAGCTAGAGAGACCTAGAGACCAAGGAAATCCAACCCATGAGCAAGAATTTCAGAAATATGACAAAACCTGAACATTACTGGCAGCAGATACAAAAACTTAAATTCACACTCAATCCTTGAATCTTTGGCCACGAAACTTTGAGGATAGCTACTTAATAGCCATAGGAATCTGCATGCCAAGTTTCGTCATTTTTCATGAAGGGAATTAAGAACAGCCCCAAATTGTAGAAAGGACTGAAAACTGAAAATCTTCAGAGAGGAGCACTCAAAAACCCAAATTTCTCCATGGTCTCAAATCCTTTGCTAATGAGACTTTCCAGATATCTAATAGATAGCCTTAAGACTCTGGATACCAAGTTTCAAGTCAACTTGCAAAGGGAATCAAGATTTAACTCAAAACCCTAGAAAAGACACAATTCTGAAATTTTGCACGAGCTGAACCAAAAAGGTCACATTTCTCCTAAACCCTTGATCCTTTGCTAATGAAATTTTGCAGACATGGAAGCAATAACCAAAGGACCTCTTAGCCCAAAAATCAAGTCATTTCCTCAAGGAAATCAAGATCTGGACCAAAACCCTAGAAGACAACATATGAACAGGGGAGGAGAAATCTGAAAATCTGAGATTACACTTGACTTGCTCTTGGGATTAAATAGCCAAATGGCTTTTGAGCATCTCCCATGTCATATCGATCCATTTTGGACGTTCTCAGCAAGAAACAACAAGAGATCGAAAAACTCAAAAATCACACATAGGAACCATCGAAGCAAGAACAGAATGAACAGAGAAAAACTTCAGAATTTCATTCATTAGATCAAAAGGAATATAGAGGAGTCCCCATACGCCTGGACATTAGAACAAAGAAGTGATTACAAGCTCTCAATCCATCCTCTCCCTCTCCAACTCAAGAACACAATCCATACATGCTTGAGAGGGGATGAACACACTCTGTTCTACCACTACAGAGGGGATGAACGTAGGGGACACTAAGGAGACATGCTTTGCTGCCCTCAACCACTAAAGACCCAAAGCAAACAACCTCTCCAAAGCCCCTTTTGACTAGAGTAAACCCTAATTTTCTCTCCAAGTGTTCAAGTGGGCATGCAGCCCCTCCTCTCCTTTTATAGCGCTTGGCTAACGGGTCTCCACCCCGTTACGCCCGCTACGTCCAACGGAGCCCGCTCCCGCTTATGCAGCCTCGCGAATTTCCCGATTCGCCCCTCCTGCACCTTCCGGGAAGCTTCCGCGCTCCTTGTCTCGCACGCCTTGCAACCACCTCGAGTCCACGTCGTCTTCGACACATCCTGACCGTTCTGACCTCAGCGCCACCTGCGCCTAGTCCGGTCCACCGTGTCTCGCCACGACTCCGCCCGACGTCCTGCAGCCACACAGACAAGAAACACATCAAATAGCACCGCTCGATACATGAAAGCGTAAATACCATCATACTTACCACAGATGAAGTCTAAACCTGTCAAATCAGTATAATATGCGTCATAAGCACCTTGACTAGGTTTGACCAAGTCCGACCGAGCACGATTGCACCATGCAACGTCAAGGTCCGAACCACTCAAACCAAACTCGACTTAACACTAACCGATGTCAATTACTCATCATTCACACGGGATGACCTCCACATGGTCTCTCAATCTCCCCCTTGATGAGTATATTGACAAACTCCCCGAAAAAGCATGAAGTAGAGTTTGATTTGCAAAGTCCAACATGTTCCAAAGAAGGGAATGAAACTAATGACCATGTCAACAGAAGGAACACTAGAGCAATAACAGACAGAGCAAATCGTTCTCCAAAGCTCTAAAAAGATCCCAAACTAGCTTTTTCTTCTCTACTCTCCCCCTTTTGGCAATAAACACATCAAGAATGCAAAGAAGAGAATATGACATGTCAATGGATGAAAATGGCTGAAGTTTGTTTATTTTAAGCATTTAGAGCCATGAGAATTATCCATAATGACCATAATAAAGTACACCACGCCATAACTCAATAAAAGGATATCCAGATCACGACAAAATATGTATATCCTAGCTAGAGCACGTAGATGACAATCTGAAATGTAGGTCATTTAGTGAGCAAGTCAAGTCATCACTTAAGCAAAGTCTAGCTAGAGATATCTAAGTATGATGCAGGCCATGTCAATAAGCTAAGCGTAACTAAGAAGCTAATATTGAGTCCAAATAGAGTGTTAGATACTCAAAGATGAAACATTTGTTTAAGCACTTTTAATCTTTGGGTAATTAAGCAGATTTTGCACACTTGACATATTTTCTTTTAAAGCTTATGGCTGTTTTCAACCAAAAATTTTATCATGTGCTAGATCTCAAGCCTTATGCGACTACTCCAAGTGAGAAGCTTAAGAAGATAGTCCAGGTCATCCAAAACTCCCCCTGAGTTCATGCCTAGTGCAATGGCAAGCCGTCTCATGAGAAAGAATTGGTGAAATCAGTTTTTTCGCACATAAAAAGAGATCTTTTGCTTTTTAACAAGTTGTGACAACTTATGCATCATCAAGAACTAACATAGTTCAAACTAAGACTCAATAGAGATTCAACGCTAAACTCAGCCTATTTGACATGGCATGAATCATAAAGAGATAGCTCAAGAAAGACTAGACTTAAATGCTAGCATAACAAGTTTTAATTCAAGTTGAGCAATTTTAATTGACTTATCATGGCAAAAGCTAGTCTATACATATGAAGTCATGATACGTCTAGCATATAAGCACAAATCATGGCAACGTGTAAAGCATTGTAAACATGTCATAACAGGATAATAATCAAGGCTCAATGCAGTTATATTACAATGCGAGATGCTAACATGCAAGAAAATCCAGCTCCCCCTCAACATGAGATGCAACTTTTAGTTCAAGTTGAGTTAAGTCAATATTAAGCTCCAGAAGCTCCCAAATGAACTCCCCCTGAACCAAAGCAATAAATTCGAGAAGCTGGCAAAGAAAATCCAAACGGGTAGTCCTTAAAGCATAGATAAGATATTGAGACAACTATGGCTCAGACTGACTCTCATCTACCCCATATGACTCCAGGACTATTAGCTGACCGTAAAACACACGCTAGAGAGCAAACACGTACCCTGTCTACCCGAGGGTGGCCCAACCCTCGCTAAAACCTACAAGAAGTGAGTGAGCTCAATCTAGTGAGATAAGAAACAGTTAATAAGAAGCAACCTGGAAGCACAAGATAAGAGCAGAAGTCTAAGCAACTAGACAAGAGAAGCACTCTAATCTATGCTAGGAGGACTAATCCCAATGCACCCAAAATGCAATGCAACAACAAGGAGTAAGAGCATAATTAATATAGTAAAGCAGTAAAGCCCAAAGCTCCCCCTCACTACAGTCCATAAGGACAAACCACCCCAAGCTCTCACCGCAGAGCTGAAAACCTCGAACTATCCAATGGCTTGGTGAAGATGTCAGCCAACTGGTGGTCACTCTCCACAAACTGGAGCACTATATCGCCCTTCTCTACATGGTCTCTAAGGAAATGGAAGCGAATGTCAATGTGCTTGGTCCGGGAGTGCTGCACTGGGTTCTTAGCAATGTTAATCGCAGAAGTGTATCACAAAAGAGTGGAACACTGTCGATAACAAACCCAAAGTCTCGCAGGGTCGAAGCCATCCAAAGCACCTGGCTGCAGCAACTGGCGGCAGCTACGTACTCGGCCTCTGCGGTGGACTGTGCAACACCGGATTGCTTCCTTGAAGACTAGGAAACAAGAGAAGTGTCAATAAATTGGCAGGTGCCAGAAATGCTCTTCCTATCTATCCTACAGCCAGCGAAGTCTGCATCCGAGAAAGCTCTCAAGGAAAGACAGGATGATGAAGAGTACCAGATACCATAGTCAATGGTAGCTCGCAGGTACCGAAAGATGCGCTTCACCGCCTGGCGGAGAGAAACGCGAGGAGAAGCCTGAAAACGAGCGCACAGACACATAGAAAAATGTATGTCTGGTCTCGAGGCAGTGAGGTACAAGAGGGAGCCAATCATGCTGCGATACTCCTTCTGATCAACTGGCTCGCCATCCTCATCTGGGTTAAGATAGGCTGTAGAAGCCATGGGAGTTGACACAGGCTTACCATCACTCATGTCGAAGCGTCTCAGGAGGTCACGAGTGTATTTTCCCTGATGAAGAAATGTACCCTCCCAAGTCTGCTTGATTTGGAAGCCAAGGAAGAAGGTCAACTCGCCCATCATACTCATCTCAAACTCGGTGCTCATGACATCCGAGAACTGTGAAACCAGAGTACGGGAAGAGCCGCCAAAGATGATGTCATCGACATAGATCTGGACGAGCAGAAGGTCATTTCCATGACGGCGGATGAACAAGGTCTTGTCTACTCTACCCATTTCAAACCCATGACTCAACAAGTAGGACTTAAGCCTCTCATACCAAGCTCTGGGGGCCTGCTTAAGTCCATACAACGCTTTGGAAATTTTGAAGACATGGTGTGGGTATTTGGGGTTCTCGAAACCTGGAGGCTGTCTGACGTAAACTTCTTCCTCAATGACTCCATTAAGGAAAGCACTCTTGACGTCCATCTGATAGAGCTTGAAACCCTTAGAAGCTGCAAAGGCAAGCAGGATTCTAATGGCCTCAAGTCGAGCTACAGGGGCAAAGGTCTCCTCGAAGTCTAGACCCTCAACCTGGAAAAACTCCTGAGCTACCAGTCTAGCCTTGTTTCGAATAACCACTCCATCCTCGCTCTGCTTGTTCTTGAACACCCACTTAGTCCCAATAATATTGTGACCTCGCGGGGGCTCGACAAGCGACCAGACCTTGTTCCTCTCGAAATTATCTAGCTCCTCATGCATGGCATTGACCCAAGACCATCGGAAAGAGCATGAGAAATATCCTTGGGCTCAAAGGAGGCAATGAAAGCAGAGTGGAGACAGAATTGAGATAAGCCAGATTTTGAGCGGGTAACACGCTCGAACAGGTCTCCAATCATCTGCTCAGAAGGATGCCTTTTCTGGATATGTCGGGGAGGTCCAGGATGAGATGAAGAAGTGGCATCTACCTCGTGAGCTGACGAGATAGGAACAGAGCCACTAGCTCCAGAGGAAGCAGAAGGCATGAGCTGATCACCTGGAGGTGCGGTGGATGACGGCACCTCAAGGGGTGGATAAGGGACTGGATCGGGTAGACAACCCTCATCTCCATCGTCCTCGTCATCCTCGAAGATGGTCTCAGACTGCTCTAAAGAACCTGAGATATCAGGCCTAGTCCCCGAACTGGCCTCGTCAAAGGTCACCTCACAGGTCTCTACCATTTTGCTAGACTCGCAGTTCCAGACCCTATAAGCCCGCGAAGAAGACGAGTAACCTAGAAATATCCCATCACAAGAACGTGACTCGAACTTATCTAGATTCCCGGACTTCAGAATAAAGCATTTACAACCAAACACGCGAAAATGAGAGACGCTGGGCTTTCGTCCGTATCTCAACTCATAAGAAGTGCGGTGCAAGTGTGCCCGAAGAAATACTCGATTTGAGACATGGCACGCGATGGCTATAGCCTCAGCCCAAAACTTCCGCGGTGTAGAGTACTCATCAAGCATCGTCCTGGCCATCTCGACCAAGGTACGGTTCTTCCTCTCCACAACGCCATTTTGTTGTGGGACGTGCGGAGAAGAGAACTGGTGCTCTACACCTGTCTCACCACAGAAACTCTCGAAGTAGGAATTCTTGAACTCCGTGCCATTGTCACTGCGGATCGCTCGTAAGGCACCCGAGAGCTCAACAGAAAGCCTACCGAAAAGACCTCGGAAATGAGAAAATGTCTCATCCTTCGAGGCTAAGAAAAACACCCAAGAAAATCTCGAATAGTCATCGACCACAACAAGAACATACCACTTCCCTCCGGCTGACTGCACTCGAGCTGGTCCAACAGTGTCCATATGGAGCAGCTGTCCCGGTGCATCAGTCATGGTCACAGTGACCAGAGGATGTGAAGCGGCAACCATCTTGCCGTGCCGGCATGGAGCGCAAACAAGGTCTTTGACCATTTTGAGCTTCGGCAGATCACGAATGAGGTCGTGGCCGCTAACTCGGGTCAAATGGTCAAATCCAATATGACCAAGTCTCCTATGCCAGAAGGTCAAATCACGGGACTCTGAGGCAACCAAACACCGGAGAGGATCACCAGAAGAATCAGAAAAATCAGCACGAAAGATCCTCCCATAACGAGAAATCCCGCAAACCAGACTACCCGAAGAGTCAAGAATTTTGCAAGCGTTTTTCTTGAAGCTCACCTCGAAACCGTCATCGGTAAGCTGAGAAACGGAAAGCAAATTGTACTGCAGCTTACTAACCAAGGCAACATCCTTAAGAATAAAAGAAGCATTAACATGCACAGTACCTTTGGCGATGACGCGCCCAGACGAAGCGTCTCCGAAGGTGATCGTCTCATCACCTGGAGCGCGGGCTAGGGAGGAGAACCAACGGGAGTCTCCGGTCATATGACGAGAACAACCGGAGTCTACAAGTCAAACCTTCTCCTTCCCTTCCCGGCGAACCTGAGTCAAACAGAGAGTAAAGTCTCAGTACTGGGATAAATCAAGAGTGATTTTGGCACCTAATACCGAGTAACACGTGGAGCAGATGAAGTAGTCAAACACGACTGGCCTCTATCTACCCTACGCTCTCCGTGACTCAAAGAAGCAGAAGGTCTATGAGCAGACCTGAAGCTGTTGCGGGGTCCGACTGAGAGGTGGAAGTAGCACGAAGAGGCTTCGCCTTTTGAGAGGCCGAAGCAACAGGTGGAATCACCTTGCTGTCAGAGATCCCTTGGACAAAGCCCGCTGATTTGAATTTAACCTCATCAGATCTAGGCTCAACCTCGATCACACCTCCTACGATGGGTCGGAGAATAGCAGGTGGATGCTTCCTCATATCCTCATAAAAATCATATCCTAGACCTTGATTGAACTTGCAAATCTTGGATTGGTCTAGAATAAGATTAAGCTTCTTCTTGCCGCCTACAAATCTCTCGAGAGTGTTCATAAGGTACTGACACTCCCGAAAGAGAGAGGTGCAAGAAGAGCAGGGAGAAGAAGAGACAACAGAAGGTAAGGGAGCAGAAGAAGAACCAATAGTAGAGGAAAGAATGGCTTGTGCACGCACAGCCGACTCTGAGGGGACAGTCCTACTACTAGCAGGTTGGTTCGCGTCTCTAGGCGTCTCACCCTTACCCTGGGGCTTCTCCCCCACACCATCAATCACATCACAACCAGATTGTGGCTTCTCTAGTAAGTCCTTAGTTAGCTTCACACATTTGTCATTCAATGCAACGAATGGTGGAAGAGCTTCGGAACTTCTTCTTGCCTTGAGCAGGTGCTGAGGGCTTTGTGTTGCGGTTCTTGTCGGTGTAGTCATTCTTGCCAGAACCGCCGTAGTCACCTTTACCCTTCCCAAGCTTGGGGCAGTTTGCTCGGATGTGGTTGGGGCCACCACACTCGAAGCAAATCACGGGTCCTCCTCTCTTTCTGTCCCTCCTCCCTTTGTAAGCATGGGAGAATCTTCGAGCAAGGAGGGCAAGCTGCTCATCCGCAAGCTGCTCTAACTGATCATCAGTTATGTCACAGAGAGCAGCAAGGGAGAATCCGCAAGAAGACTCAGAAGAGAGACCAGAAGCTGAACTGGGATCGGTGACCAAAGCCATCGACTGTGACTTCGACCTATGAGAGACAACGTCAATCTCGTGAGTCTTGAGGCGCGAGTACAGCGCGTCAAGAGTCAAAGTCGAGAGGTCTGTCGTGTCTTTGATGATGGTCACTTTCATCTCCCACACACGCAGGTCGAGTGCCGCGAGCATCTGACGAGCGTTGTCCGAGTCGGGGTATGTGAGACCGACCGCTCGGAGGTTGCTCAAGATTTTGTGGAAACACGCGAAGCACTCATCTAGGGACTCACCAGCAAGCATCTCGAATTTGTTGTACTCTCGCTTGAACTGGTCCTGTCTCACCGTCTTAATCTGGGTGGTGCCCTCATGGTATGCATCGAGGGTCTCCCAGATATCGAAGGCGAACGGAAGATGAGAGATGCGGTCAAACTCGCTACGACTCAACCCCTGGATGATGATGTTCCTTGCCTTTGCATTCGCCTCAACATCAGCCATGTTCCCGGCATTGATGTTCTCATCGGTAGGAACAACGAATCGTACCTTGACCTTCCGCCAGATGGCATACCCCTGGGCCTGGATGTATGTCTCCATTCGGCTCTTCCAGAAGGGGTAATCGATGCCATCGAAAACGGGCGGCTTGGTCGAGTACTTGTCCGTCACCATGGCTCTTGAGACCGGTTAAGATCTATGAATTAGAGCTAACCGGCTCTGATACCAATTGTTGGACCGAAAAAGGCGACAGAGGGGGGGTGAATGTCGGTCAATAAAAAACTTGCCCCCAAGTACTCACAAATGATTCACTCATTCAATAGCTAAGACCCTATGAAAGATATGCACCAACTCACTGAACCTTGGACAAGCAATTTTTCAGAAAGCAAACAGGAGTTCCCTTTCCTTGCCAAATCCAAGAAAATCAATGAGACACTTCTATTCTTTTTGGACAAGGGAAGCAAGAAAGTAACTACAATAGCTAGAGAGACCTAGAGACCAAGGAAATCCAACCCATGAGCAAGAATTTCAGAAATATGACAAAACCTGAACATTACTGGCAGCAGATACAAAAACTTAAATTCCCACTCAATCCTTGAATCTTTGGCCACGAAACTTTGAGGATAGCTACTTAATAGCCATAGGAATCTGCATGCCAAGTTTCGTCATTTTTCATGAAGGGAATTAAGAACAGCCCCAAATTGTAGAAAGGACTGAAAACTGAAAATCTTCAGAGAGGAGCACTCAAAAACCCAAATTTCTCCATGGTCTCAAATCCTTTGCTAATGAGACTTTCCAGATATCTAATAGATAGCCTTAAGACTCTGGATACCAAGTTTCAAGTCAACTTGCAAAGGGAATCAAGATTTAACTCAAAACCCTAGAAAAGACACAATTCTGAAAATTTGCACGAGCTGAACCAAAAAGGTCACATTTCTCCTAAACCCTTGATCCTTTGCTAATGAAATTTTGCAGACATGGAAGCAATAACCAAAGGACCTCTTAGCCCAAAAATCAAGTCATTTCCTCAAGGAAATCAAGATCTGGACCAAAACCCTAGAAGACAACATATGAACAGGGGAGGAGAAATCTGAAAATCTGAGATTACACTTGACTTGCTCTTGGGATTAAATAGCCAAATGGCTTTTGAGCATCTCCCATGTCATAGCGATCCATTTTGGACGTTCTCAGCAAGAAACAACAAGAGATCGAAAAACTCAAAAATCACACATAGGAACCATCGAAGCAAGAACAGAATGAACAGAGAAAAACTTCAGAATTTCATTCATTAGATCAAAAGGAATATAGAGGAGTCCCCATACGCCTGGACATTAGAACAAAGAAGTGATTACAAGCTCTCAATCCATCCTCTCCCTCTCCAACTCAAGAACACAATCCATACATGCTTGAGAGGGGATGAACACACTCTGTTCTACCACTACAGAGGGGATGAACGTAGGGGACACTAAGGAGACATGCTTTGCTGCCCTCAACTACTAAAGACCCAAAGCAAACAACCTCTCCAAAGCCCCTTTTGACTAGAGTAAACCCTAATTTTCTCTCCAAGTGTTCAAGTGGGCATGCTGCCCCTCCTCTCCTTTTATAGCGCTTGGCTAACGGGTCTCCGCCCCGTTACGCCCGCTACGTCCAACGGAGCCCGCTCCCGCTTATGCAGCCTCGCGAATTTCCCGATTCGCCCCTCCTGCACCTTCCGGGAAGCTTCCGCGCTCCTTGTCTCGCACGCCTTGCAACCACCTCGAGTCACGTCGTCTTCGACACATCCTGACCGTTCTGACCTCAGCGCCACCTGCGCCTAGTCCGGTCCACCGTGTCTCGCCATGACTCCGCCCGACGTCCTGCAGCCACACAGACAAGAAACACATCAAATAGCACCGCTCGATACATGAAAGCGTAAATACCATCATACTTACCACAGATGAAGTCTAAACCTGTCAAATCAGTATAATATGCGTCATAAGCACCTTGACTTGGTTTGACCAAGTCCGACCGAGCACGATTGCACCATGCAACGTCAAGGTCCGAACCACTCAAACCAAACTCGACTTAACACTAACCGATGTCAATTACTCATCATTCACACGGGATGACCTCCACATGGTCTCTCAAAAAGACACGGATGATTTACCCAGTTCTTGTGAGCAAACAATGAATCAGCCATGACGCATGAGAGCTGCCTAAGTTACCATCTCTAGGATGAGTCCTCCCTCCAAGTGGAACAACCATCATGAGCTCAGCCGCATTGATCACCGGCCCAACCGGTGAACCAGGCGCAGGCCCGCCGTCGAGACATTCAGCTCGGCGAAGAACGTCTCGCCGTTGACGGCGACGTCGAAGACTCTCCAGCTGAGCGGGCTCGGCGTCCGGTTGTCTTGAAAGTAGAGTGCCAGGTAGTAGCTCGCCGCGGGGACTCCAGGCTCTTGCCGCGCCTGGCCGTTACGCCTCGCCGGAACACGCCCTCCGGGGCTTGTTCCAGAACGCCGCCGGCGCCACGCTCGCCTGGCTCTCCACCACCGGGCTCCTCCCGTCGGTGTATGGCTCCCAGTACCGGTTGAAACGATTGCCTGGATGGCTAGTAAATTTGCACAGACATTGCACATGATCAGGTAATGCGCTGCGGTGCTGAATCTATAGCAAACAATGGCAGAGTGGCATGGATGGCGTCTGGTTCTTGTCTTGTGTTACCTGAGGATCGAGCCGTCGTGGCCAAAGCTGTGGCGCGCGATGGTGCACGATGGTGCTAAGGGCGTAGGCGGCGAAGTCGGTGGAGTTGTACACCGAATCCTCCAATGGCACGACCTCGAGCGTGGAGATGGAGGGGTTGGACGTGGTGGCGCGGTTCCTGGCGAGGCACACGCTGACCTCCCTGCCTGTGGCGAGCACTACGGCCTCGTAGTACGTCGCGCAGCCCCTGGCGTAGTCCCCGGCCGTGTGCACCTCGCTCCACCGCGTGCCCTCGATGATCTGGTCGAACACTGGCGGCGCCTTGCCGCCGTCGGCCGTAGTAGTACGTCGTCCGGACCAGGTACTTGGCGTTCTTCTCCGCGGGGATCACGTAACAGTACTTCCTGGCTGACTCGTCCGGGAAGTACCGGAGCGAGGAGAGCATCGGCATCATGCCCCGGGACGAGAGGTCGAAGACGTTGCCGACGCTGATGAACCGGCCGTCCGGAACCCATGTCACGTTCTCGGACTTCGCGCCGCAACTTATCTGGTACCCTGCGAACGATTGCATATGACGTTACTTAACTGCTCAAGTACAACATAGTGCAATGACATATATTGTCCTCTAAACTATCTATGAGTTTTCTTACGCTATCTCTTGCGCTTGTTCTTCCCTTTGAAGTTTCCAGGATTGCTAGAGTTAGTAGTATTCCTTTGAGGTTTGTTCTGAGTGTTAGCATGTACTTCTAGCAAAGGCTTAGTGCCCAAAGGGCGCAGATTAGAGTTCCAAAGTAGGAGCTCACTATGTCTTTCTGCCTGAAGTAATGTTTTAATCAACTCAGAATAAACGGTGAAACCTCTTTCACGGTATTGTTGCTGAAGGATCATTTGTGCGGGAAGCATGGTAGACAATGTCTTCTCAATTTTCTCCGCATCAGATGGTTCTTTCTCGCAAAACTTCAGTTTAGAACTGATTTTATGAACAGCATGGTTGAACTCTCCCACAGATTTAAAGTCTTGTATGCGGAGGTGGTTCCACTCATTGACAGCCTCCGGTAGGATGACTGCTTTCTGCTGTTCATACCGTATTTGAAGAGCAAGCCACAGAGCGCGTGGGTCTTCTTCCATCAGATACTCAGCCTTGAGATCAGGATGGATGTCGTTCCTTATGATAAATAAGGCATTGTACTTGAGAGTCTCAGCCAAAGGAGCTTCACCCTCTTGGGGAGCTGCAATTGCCTGGTACATTCCGCGCAACGATAGACTCACTTTGAGATCCATCACCCATGTGGGGAAGTTGTGGCCGTCAAGAGCGAGAGCCTCAAACTCTTTAGCAGCCATTGTGCCTACATATGTAGGGCCACAGATTTGTTAAAATCTTTGGTAATGTTAAATAAGCAATGCGAAATGCAAGTAATCAAGGTAAACTTGAAATACATAAAAGGACATTCTCCTATTGTGGAACAACATAGTTTTATAATCAAATTGGGTATGCACGTTGAGGATGATGAAAATCCCACAGTAGTACCATGGTACTACCTTGTGTATGGCCAATTTGAAAATAAATAAAGGTATTCACCCAAAAGTGTAGACCAAATTGTTTCTAAACTTGATATTGGGTACGCACGTTGAGGAATAAATCTCGCAGTAGTACTATGGTACTACCTTGTGTATGGCCAATATCAAAGTTAAGAAACTTTGTGTTATTCCAAAATGAGAGAAAATCAACCTAAAGAATTTGCATAAAAAAATATTATGTGCTTGTATGGTAAGCTAGAAAACGTAATATTTAAATTGCATATGATAGATTGCAATAATTGATGTATAATACATTGCATGGAAACACATATGTACAATACATGGTTACATCAGGCGTCAAAAACAGTAAAACAATTTAGATTACCACACTGATGAAAAGTACTGCGAAATTATAATACAAAGTAAATTTAAATAATAATTCTGCATTTGCCATAAAAAGGAGGGGGGTTTGAGCAAATTTTCGGCAACCTGGGCTGAAGCCCATTTGGTCTTTGAGCCCATGTGAGGAGGTGGGATGGTTTTGGGCCAAAACCCATTTGAGGGCATCCATATAAAATGGAGTGAGGAGTGGGGGTTAGGGTTAACCCTAACCCCAGAACCACCAGTCGCCGGCCTCCAGGGGCGCCGCCGCCACCGCCGGAGCAAGGCGCCGCCGCCACCGGGGCACGTTGCTGCGCCGCGCCTCGGGCCTCGTCGGCCGCGCTGCTCCTCCGCGCGCTTCCGCCGGCCTCGTCGCTGGCGGCCGCCTCCGGCCTCGCAGACCACCGCCGGCCACGGGCGCATCCGCCCTGCAGCCGGCCACCCCCATCGGCTGCCCTACCGCGCACGGCGCCATTTTTGTCGGCCGCACCGCGCGCCGTCTCCTTCGGCCGCGCCTCCACGCTGTCTCCTCCGGCTCGGGCGCCACTGCGCCGGCCTTGGGCTCCACCGGCCACGCCGAGCGCGCCAGGCCGGGTCCCGCCTCGCCGCTGCCGGGCCTCCTCGGGCGTCGGGCGCCGCTCCACTCAGGGCCTTGCAGCGCCGTCCGTGGGCCGTGCCGCGCCACGCCTTGCCAAGCTGGGTCGGGCCGCGCCGGGCCATGCTGGCCGCGCGCCGCTCCGGGCCGCGCCGGCCGCCGGCCACCTCCCCTCTGCTCCCGAACTACGTCGAGGAGAAGGCGTCCTCTGCGGAGGAAGCCAATGGAGGAGTCCGGATCCGGAGGCCTGGACGGCGGTTAGCCGCCGTGGAAGCGTGCGCCGGTTGCCGGTAAGGACCATAGCGCGAAGCCCGCGCTGGTGAGAAGACGCCGTGCGCCGCCCATGGACGACGACGAACCGGCCTAGAGCCATGGCCGGTGGCGATGATGGTGGTGGTCGCCGGACGTTGTGGTGGTGGAGGGTGCGCATGGAGAGGGGTAAGAATAGCGAGCAGATTTTCGTGCAGGGAGTCGACTAATGCCAGAATCTCCAGAAGAACTTGTTTATGGTTTGCACAAAGTGCCATTACCTTCTTGTTCTTCCCTGTTGGTTGAGCGTGCTGATAACGTGTGAAATGTAAATGTAAACTGGAAACAGTGAATGGCAAATGAACTAACTATCTCTTTGATTGATCATTGATATGTATTTATACATGCCGTACGGACGCCATGGGCAACTGCTCCATGGAGCCAACGGTTCGAATGAGAGAGAGAGAGAGGAATTGCAGACGTTTCCTGGATGAGATCATCCGTACAACTTCACAAGTTGTAACAAGAGCAAGTACAATAATGCTGACTAGGTTGCCTCTAGCGAAATCCACATCAGCACAATCCTAAGTGGAAGAGAGAGAAAAGAGGAGAGAGAGGCAAGATGCCCCTCATGCAAGAGGTGACCTCTAGCACATCATACGAGGAGTTACATGCAGTTGGAGGCAATGCTAGTTCTTATTTATGCAAGTAACTGATATATTTATGCAAGTATTAAATGTTTGAGTGCTTTAGTAGAGGTAACCTCTACTCAACTTATTGTATTAGCTACCTCCACCATGAGCCACGTGTACTCTTTTTGCTTATTTGGCAAGTTCTAGAGGTGGCAGCCACCTCTTCTATTAAACTTGCTCTGACAAGAAAGAACTGAAGTAAACTTGACCTGACATGGCATTGTCGTCGCCGATGAGGAAGACGAGGACTACGGCGAGGAGGGAGAATGGGATCATTGGCGATGCTCCAATGGTGCAGCACCCATAAGAAGTTGTTAGTGATATGCTCTAGAGGGAATCATAGAGATAATTGTATTATTTCTATATTTATGATCTTTTGAATAATATATTCTTGTCTCTTGAATAAATGTCGTTCGTATTAATCAACGAGTATATGACTTATTCGTGGAACTCTTTAATCATGTTTTGATGTTATTCTAAATTATCTCTGATTTTATATCATTATGTGGGACAATTATGATTTACAAATCAGCACATATATTGATTGATGATCATGTTTAACAGATCATGGATATGGATATCAAATCAATAATGTAGACAGATGTTAGAGAATATGATGTTGGATTGTCCACCATGAGACATTGCGGGAATTATTATATTCTTAAATGTCATTAGTTGATCTCATACATGGTGTTTGTAGGATCCTTAGACTTGAGATCGTCAGTGTTTCCTACATGTGCAATAGTTTACTTATAGGCTACCAAACACTACTCTGTGACTGGGTGGTCATAAAGATACCTTTTGGGTTTACTATAAAACATACGGATGAATATGAGCAATTAAGATAGAATTTACCCTTCCTATATAACAGGAGAGGTATATCTGAGCCCCTCGATGTGGTTAGATTAAGGAAGTGCATGGCCATACCGAATGTGGTTGAGGAGTCAATTACAACTGCGTAATCCACTACATATTTGAGTGAATGATCGAGCTATCATAGGATAACACACTTCTTGCCTTGAGTTCGATCTGGTATCATGAGGTAAAGGGACACTACTACAAAACAAGCTATATTGGATGCCTCACCACTGACGGTTCATGTGGAGCTGTTTGTGATTTGATTATTACAGACGGTTCGTGGCTAAAATCGTCTTTGAAACTATCACAGACAGTTGGGTTTAAAAACCATCTGTGATATACGCATTATCACAGATGATTTTAAATTAGAATCATCTATGAAATTATCATAAACGACTTTTATTTATAACCGTCTGTGTTTTGTCCTTTGTTGTATGAATTACAGAAGTTGCTGAGATGAGAGATAAATTCAAGGCAAATTTATTACTAAAGTCCCAAAAAAAGATATTCCTAGATCTTAATCTTCTGGGTTTCATATGCTTCTTCTTCAATTTTTGGAGTTGGAGGATCAGCCGCCGAGTTCTCGAATGCCGTGAAGATTATCCTTGCCCTCTCCACTTCCTCCTCTAGCCTGGTCAAATCATTAGCATGGCCCATAATCTCAAAGAGGATGCCATGATAAGCTTCCTCAGAATTGGTCTCTTATACTTGATCGGCAATGTTATCCATGTGTCTCTCCACTGCCGCAAGAACTTCTTCTGCTTTGTGCACATTGCAGAGAAGAACGAGGCTAAGAGCGGTTTCCCTTTCTTGAGCGGCAATGAGACACCTCTGTCAACTGCGGATGACGAGGTCCAGCTGACGGATGGAAGTGAGTCGAGAAAAGAAAGCAAGGTGTGAACGGAGGAGCTGCTCCAGACGTAAATTATTGGCCGCCTATGTAAGGTTGCGACCGAACAAATCTTGATGGATAGATGAGAGGAAGGAGATCAAAAGAATATTAGATGCCATTATTGAAAAATTTGGTGAAGAAGATAAGGGAAAGGACAGTTTAGAGAAAATGGATTAGGGTGTGCATATTTAAGCATCATCACATACAATTCATATACCAAACCGTCTGTAATATTAATATCATAGACGGTTTGTATAACAAACCGTCTGTGATATGTGATATAACTAATCTCCACATCGAATGGTAGGCACCGGTTCCTCACACCGCTCGGCCCTTATTAATTACTCCCCCTCTCCCTTTCCACCGGCAATCACACGTGAGTTCATCCATTAGCTTCCTGCATCCTCCCCTCAACGACGCTGACTACCACTGTGAGCTAGCTCCTCCGCTTCCTATTGTGACACCACAGTGCGCTGCTGCTCCTAGCTAGTTTATCCACTCCTAGATTGTTCCTTGATGACGCCTACTACCACCGTGAGCTAGCGCCTCCGTTGTGACACCATGGTCGACTGCATAACACACTTTTATCGTAACTTTTATAAAAGTGTCTTATGTAGTCTCACCGTCATGACACAAAGGTAACGCTACCGTGAGGTGCGGTGTGCCGAGAGGAGCTCGGGGAAGGGTTTATATAGGCCAGGGGGTGGAACGGCGGCCGGTTACTCACCGGAGTTATGATCGGCACGATGGAGCTTAAAGACAAGGCATAAAGGGGATTAATGGAGAGGAGGATGGTGGGTGCTAACGCGGGGTCTTTAGGGACACTAATGGCATCGACTGCTGGCTAACGGAAAGAGTAACCAAAGCTTTAAAAGCTTCGACCATGGCGTTAATGGAGGCCAGTAGGGGGAGGAAGAAGGGGAGGAGGAAGAAGACGGCGTGGGTCCCACTTGTCAGTGAGAGAGAGAGGAGAAGGGAAGGGAAGGGGCGGATGGCCGGATGAGCGCCACGTGTCACGGAGAAATCAGGGCCATTGGATTTAAAATGAAGGGGTAAGTATTAGGGGACAGCTCATATTAGATCGGGCAGGATGGATTGTGCCAGGGAGTGACACGTGTCGGATGGAGGAGGTTTTGGATTTAAAATTCATTTTTAATTTTCAGAAATACAAGGAAGCTTCAAAAATACGTAGAAAATAGCAAATAAAGTCTAAATATTCTAGAAAAATTCACAAAAATCCCTGAAGATGTTTTAGACTTAGAAAAACTATTTCTAACTTAAATTTGGTATTTTAATTTTTACAAAAATACTTTTTAGCTTTGAAATTGATTTTTAAATTCTAGAAAATTCTCAAAAATTACTATAAATCAAAGGAAACCCAGGAAAAGCAAATTAAACCCTTTCTGGCTTAAATAAAATACTTAAAGTAAATTTTCTTACTCTAGGCTTTGAAATAGAATCCAGATAAATTCCAGAAATACCAATAAAATGGAAATAAAATTTTTGGGATGTTACAACACCGGCCTGGATGAACTTTGCGGGCTCGGTGACTCCGAAGGGGAGGAGGGCGGGGCAGCCAGACTAACGACGATGATGATGACAAAGCAACAATGACATTGATGACGCTAATCTTCACATCATTGACGTGCATGATTAGAACATGGAGGGAGACGAGGCACCCTGTGACATTGGTCGTGATGTGGACCTGGGCGAGGGCTGACCCACCGATGGCCTGGGGGCACGTGAGTCTGGCATTCCTAGAAGTTGTGGTGCGGACCCTTTGATGGCTTCTCTGCCTTTGGTGCAACCTGCCCCCTTGACCTCGTCGGGGCGTCCCACGAAGTGCACTCGGCTCGAGACCTTTGCCATGCCCCTGGGACAGGGCTTCACATTTTGGTAGACATGTTGGATGAGGATTCTAGTTTCGAGCGCAGGACGCCTCCACCTCCATCGGTTGGTGCAGTAGCTCCTCTGGTGATGATGCCTACTGGAGAGAACCTTGTGCGAGGTGAAGACAATGCACCCATGCCCAACTCCAGCTGATGTGTTCCAGGTTTGAGTTCCTCTTTTTGTTCCTGAGACTTCATGTGACTATCCCCGCTATGCTCTCTTACACTATCTCCCTCGTTAGCAACACACCCCTCTCCAATGGTGGAGCAGCAGTCATCCAGTCAAGAGCTCAGCCAGGGGCTCAAAGTTGTTCTTAGCGCAGTGGACACCTCGTGGGCTGGCACCACAGAGGATGCTTCTTGGACCTGCACAGTGGAGGTCATAGGCATGGAGTCAAGGCGGCTATCCCTAGGGGACTTTGTTATCTGGTAATTTAGATTGCTTATTTTTGTTCCTCTGCGTGTGTTTTGATTTCAGGTGGTAAAAAGTAAAGACAATCATTCACTCTCCATCTAATTGTGCCATACGATTCTACACATTTAGACTGCTTTAGGGTGTGGATCTTGCCAGTTTTATAGTCTATATTGAGAAAGTTGCTCGTACACTGTTTAGAGCACCAGCGTTAAAAAGTAGAGAAACCATTGTATAGCTTTTACAATTTGCGGCCTCGGATTTTCTGCAGCAATTATTACAATGACTAGTTGGATGCCCGTGTGTTGCTACGGATTAAAACATAATCGTAACATTTAAAAAGTCTAATTGCAAAATGATAGGGAGCAAAGGAAATACTCTAAAATTAGTCTATCAAACAAGAACACTATAGATCAGTGGAGAAGCTAGGAATAAAATTGAGGCTAGGCTAAATCTTTTATCGGACTAAACTAAATTGACATAAATACAGTGTTTTACTTTTTTTTTACAGAATTTCAAATTCATATAGAAACACACAATTAGAGACAAATAATGCAAAATAAAGAAATATAAAGTAGGTACCTCGAAAGTCGATAATACGAAACGCATACTCAAGAATATATAATTATTCTACCATGAGTGCAGATTAGCGATAAGCCACCTGTGTATGAAACATATGAAAATTAGTGATATAATAGAAACTTGTGAAAGACAATAAAAATTTAGATCATATAAAACATATCACAAATAAACTAATTTGAATCACGGGTAAGATTTAAAACTATAAATCTATAAATAAATTATAAAGATTAAACTATTAACTATCTTTAACTCTAAAATAGTAAATTAAGAGGGAGAAAATATTACCACTTACCACGCACTGATTCCGGCGCTGTCCACTGTCCGCTCGGTCTCTCCTCTAAATCACTCTCGCAGTCTTCGCTGTCGCCTGTCCGCTCTCCGCTCTCGCCTCTCGGTCTCTCCACTCTTTACGGCGCGAATGCGCAATGCTCCAGCCGGCCGGCAACTATCCTGCCTGCGATCTGGCTCTCCCGCGGTCCGGCCCCCTCGCCCCTCGGCGGCTTGGCCCTCGCCGCCCCCGCGCCCTGGTGGGCTCCCGCGGTCCTGCCCCTCGCCGGCTGGCCGCCCCCGCGCCCCGGCCGGCTCCCCCTCCCCCGGGCCCCGTTAGATCTGGCTCTCCTGACTCCCAGTGGGTTAGCTCACAGGTATAAAAATGGGGGGAAATCTCTGCCCATCGGGTAAACGGGTACGGGTATGGGTTAGCTCACCCGCGAAACAAAATAACAGGTGGACCATTAATAAGCCTTAGACTCCCGCCGCCACCCAGATAACTCGCCCGCCGCCACCCACGGCCCCTCTGGCATCGGAATCAGATCGCCTAACGTTGGGCTCCTCAACTTTCCTTTGCAGTCCATCATCACAGCCATCCATTTTAGATCCAATGACTTATATTCAATCTTTTAGTATTTAAAAATATATGTTATAAAGAGTTCTAAATAAATTTTATTAAAATTAGGATTTTTTATTTTTAAGTAAAAATCCTAATTTTAATAAAATTTATTTAGAACTCTTTATAACATATATTTTTAAATACTAAAAGATTGAATATAATTCATTGGATCTAAAATGGATGGCTGTGATGATGGACTGCAGAGGAAAGTTGAGGAGCCCAACGTTAGAGGATCTTATTCCCTGGCATCTCCGCGCCCCACCCGCCTCTTCGCCTCCTCCGCCCCCTTCTCGCATCTCCGCCCCCCCCCTTCGCATCTCCGCCTCCGCCCCCACCTGCCTCCTCCGCCCCCTCTCGCATCTCCGCCTCCTCCGCCCCCCTCTTGCATCTCCGCCCCCACCCGCCTCCTCCGCCCCCTCTCGCATCTCCGCCTCCTCCGCCCCCTCTCGCATCTCCGCCTCCTCGCCGCCACGCAGCACATCGTCAAGTCCCTCGCCACCTCCAAGAACGCCGCCGACGACATGATCCGCATCCTCTCCGGTTTCGACAACTGCCTCTCCTCCAACACCGCAGACCTCTTCCCCTCCCCCGACCTCGCCACCTCCGAATCGTCCGAGATCCCCTCCGCCGCCGCCTTCGACGCCGCCGAGCAACTCATCCTGCTCTGGGACGCCACCCCTAAGGCCCTCGTTCTCGAGGCCCCCGAGGACGACGTCGCGCAGTACCTCGCCACCGTTGACGTCGCCATCGAGCACCTCGCGTGCGGCTCCGCCGCCATCGGGCGCGCGGGAGTCGCCGTTCAGCTCGCCATGGCGCGCCTCGACGAGGAGCTCCACCATCTCATGGTCCGCCACGCCGTGCCGCTTGATCCCACGGGCCTCTTCTCGCTCCGCCGGCTCTCGCTCGGGTCCATGGAGGACCTCGACACCTCCTCCGAGTTCGACGCCGCCACGCCGCACAGCCTTGATGCCGCGCCGGAGACCGCACGTGGCGGGCCCCTGGGGAACCCGTTCGATGACCAGGTGTTCGACCCCGTGCGCCCCGAGGACGTCGACGACCTGCGCGCATAGCCAAAAAAAAGTGGCCCTACATGTCAGTGAAAAGAGAAGGAGTGTAGGATGCACCATTGAACTCCTTCTTTTTAGGAGTAGAGATTATTGAGCCCCTGGTTCTTGTTCGAACGTGGAAACACACCCCTAATGCACAAACAATGTGGCTCCAGATGTGGTGAGCTCTCCTATCTCAGCAACCGGATACAGCTGTGGATAATTGTTGCTAAGAAATCTAGAAACAAAGAAAAACAGAAAGAATCAACTGTGCCGAATAAGTGAGATTCTAGAATTATCAAACAATTTCCTCGCGAAAAAAGAGAGGCAGCGGATGGGTCCGTGGCTACTCCGCAGGCCGCTGCGACTGGACACCGCAGATCCGCCGTTTTGGCTGACGAAAAACACCACCAACCCCACAGCTGGAGCCGCGGGCCGCGGTTAATGCTGGCCTTTATCCAGAACCACGGTCGAAACCCCCGTGCGCGCCAGAGCCGCGGGCCCGCGGTGACACCCGCCTGGCCGCCTGTTCGACCGTTTTCTGCTGCAGCGGCACTACGTGGCGGGCGGGGTGGCACGTCGGAATCGTGGAAAACCGGTGTTGGCCGAAGCTACCTTGGGCATCGAGTCGCCTCTTCGGTCCTTGGAAACGAGTACTTGGCGACTAGCTGCCGTGGTCCTAGGCTGCGACTTTTCACTGCCACCTCCGGTGGTTGGTCCGTTGTTCTTATTTCTACATCTTGTACACTATTGAAGCCTCCTGCATTGCGCCAGCCAATATCAACACGTTAGTATTTCGTCACACGATACTTCGGGTGAAAGAACTTAAATGACTGTCAACCAATGTATACACGGTAAAAATCTATGCCGGGTGCGTAATTATGCTTGATTTTACCGTTTTGGCTTCTCTTTTCAATATCAGTAGATTAGTTTAACATCTTGCAGAGTGAGAAGGAAGTGACAAAAAATACATGAAGATTAGTCTGTCTGTGAGACCGTGGGCTGTGACTTCTAACGTCAAAGAGATGAGTTTTAGATAATTTGCACTCCAACGTACTGATACTACGCAACTAGTATTTTTGAAAGTAGCTAAGTTCCTATTTTCTATCTGTCACGAATAAGTCAACTGAACTAATATTGGCTCTTTACTCAAAAAAAAATTAAAATTGGCTCCACTCTTTACCATGTTTTGACTTCAGAGTTCAAAAAGATCTCCACTGTGATCTAATCTGCAGGGAACGTGCTGCTTTCTGACGACTTAATAGCTCAGTCAACTGTTTGTGTACTCGTCAGTCACCAACAAGATGCAACCAACCGCTGCAACCTGTCTCAATCTCAGGTCCTAATTAACCAAAAGTTTGCACAAAAGATTCATTGAAACAATTCCCCACCCATCAATATACAATTCTTTAGTACTTTCTGTCAACAAAAGAATATGCCTCCTCTATCAGTGAAAACCCTATTCAATTTAACAAACCTACCAGCTATTCTTTTGTTCAAACAATGCAGTAGAGCTATACAAATAAACAAATGGTCTTCCAGTTAGTCCAATCCAACGGTCGAGATCTAATCACACTTGTACAAGAGCTCAAATACTAGAAAGTTGCACCCGAAAATGGCGCGAACCAGAGATCCCCTTCGTCTAGCTTCATGAGATCCTGCAAGCCTTCCCACAGCTGGTCTCCCGATTCGTCCACACCGAGCTCCCACTCTCCCGCCGTCCTCTCCTCGGCATCCATACTGCACAGTGACGGCGTTCGACTCTCGGTTTTAGCCACCGCGACAGCGTCACCACCATTGCCATTTTTCTGGCCAGGCAGAGGTTCATAGTGCGGGAAATTAAGCTTGGCACGCGGGCCACGAAACTCGAGGGCGGCACAGTCGTATGCCCTCGCGGCCTCCTCCGCAGTGTCGAACGTCCCGAGCCACTTGCGCACTGCGCGGCGTGGGTCACGGATCTCCGCCGCCCACTTTCCCCACGGCCGTTGCCGCACACCACGGTACATGTTCTTCTTCCTCCTCTGCCTCCTCTTCGCTCCTGCCGCCGCCGGCACCGCCATTTTCTCCTTGCCATAATTCACTTCCTGTACCATCTCTGGCGCCCCCGCCTCGGCCCCGAAGAAGTCGCAGCCGAGGCAGCCGTCGATGCTGCACAGGTTGCATGCCTCCCCGCACGACACGGTAACTATTTCCGGCGGCGCCGTGCTGTACCCGGAGACGACGTGCCGCAGCGCAGCTACAATGATTCCGTGCTCCTGCGCAGAGGAGATCAATCGTCCGGCGAACTCCACGATGCTATTGTCTTTTGCCGAACTCGAGGCCTGTCTCCCGTGATCATCCAACTGTGCCTTGAAATCTTGCTTCGTGGTGGCCATGGCTGAGATTATCTTCTTGGTCATGAGTGTGCGGACGCGCTTGCTTAAGCTCAGTGGTTGGAAAGCTGAAAGTGTGCTTGAGCTGAAGAGCGAAAGAACGGCGGGTGGAGGCGCTTATAGAGGGAGGCGAACATCGAAAGCAACACGGCCCGCGACTCGGTGCGTATGTAGTGTACAGAACGGCGCCAGGTCATACGTCATGTTTGCTTCGGACCGTCGTTGATATTTCCACTTCTAGGAGCTCGATCAGTTGACGCTGTGGAAAACGTGTGGATGCGGGAAGCTTAGCTTCAATTCGCTTGCTTTTGGGATGTTTTTGAGTAGTCGAGTATTGTGTGGACTATATTTGAAGTGACGTACTCAGGTGCAGCCTGGTGGGCTTGCAGGTGGAGGCTTACTAAAAATCACGTCATCTAGCCATACAGAAGTACTCCATCTGTCGAGAGATATGCCCCTATTTATTTTCTTTCTATGGCATGTATTTAGAGGATGTTTGGTATAACTCCTTGTAGTATCCCACATATTTATATAGGATACCATTATGGAACATCATCGTCAAAGTGAAGAACAATAATAAAAGTAATAATAGAGATTACGAGAAAATTTAAACTTTAAAAGTACGTTAATAGAGAACTAACAAAAGCTGAAATAAATGTTTGAAATATGGGACCGGTCCACTTCTAACCAAATAAGAACAAATAAAACAACAAATAGTGGCAAGCCACGGTGCTGAAAACTCAAGTACTCCCACCCATGCATGATGTTATCACTCCACTGGCCTTTTACCTAAGAATGAAAAGAGCAAGCATGAGATTTAGAAATCTTAGCAAGTACCCAACAACGATCGCAATACAGTGAGTAAAGGACAGGTAATGCAAGCAAGATATGGAAAGGATAAGCAACGCAAGCAAGCGAGCAATTGATACAAGTTAAGTGCAATGAAGGTAGGTTATCAAAACACTGATACAGATTGGAGATAGAGATCATAGGAACAGTGACATTAAAGATAAATGTTATTTAGCAAGTGATGACAATGGCACTGGCGATCACCTTCCCACATGCCTGATTATATGAGAATAGTCAGGCACGCCATCATTCTCGACTGTATAACCGCCGATGGTAGTGGCGGAACCAGGATTTAGCTACGCGCCGGGCTGAACTCTAACAAGTAACAACTTAAAACTAATGCTAATTTGTATCCATACCACGATATAACAACAGTATATCATAATTGGCTAATTGCATTACTGATATGAAACTTGAGTTCAATACTAACCAAGTAAACATAATAACAAACATGGCATTATATTAAAATATATAAAATGTAGCATGACAGAGATACAATTTGAGTACCTAAATTACGAAGATTTGCTCTCTATCATATCCTATCATTTCTTCATTGATAGTTGGACATGAACCAGAACCTGTAAAGACAACATATGAGAGTAAATCAAACATGTGTATGAATAAATATGAACAACATGAAGTTTACATTTATAAGAAGCAAACTTACCACTAATTTCCTACAGCAAAAATTCAGATGTTTTTTAAGACATAAAACACTAATATTTTTTCAAATGCTATAATACAAGAACAGCTAGGATTTTCAGTATATGCTGGATTTTCACATAAGAACAAGAAATTGGTTGCAAAAGATTGAAAAGCTAGAACTAGTTTCAGAATTTACGCAATGGTAGATCTTAACCAATTCGACATTGCCCTCTGAAAGTTATACACATCTCTAACAATTTATACATTTCTGAACTTTGGACTTGTTACAAAATCTTAAATATCAATCAGTTTGACATCTCTGAAAAAATAAAGCATCTCTATGCAATTACAATCTCTGAACATTTACATAAATCCAAACAATTACACCTCTCACATCTGAACTACTGTCACTCTGTCAGGTAATGATGCATCCATCATCCATGAACATGTTATATCAATTAACAGTTGGCACATATTACAAATGACAATTTGATGAAAGCAAGAAATCAGCGTGAAGAAACATGTTTCCTCTACTGGCATCACTCAAGCATCATTTTTTCCCCTCAGATCTAGAAATTTGGGATGAATCTACACAATCCAAAGAACAAATTGGGGATGTTTCTCAAGGCGGCCGGCCGTGAGAACAAGGGAAGCGAAAGGGAAGGAACAGCCGGCGAGCACTTAAATTCGGGAGGTGCGGACGAGGCAGCGCTGGTGTCTGGCGACGGCCGACGAGCGGTTGCAAACTTGCGGGGTGGGGGGCGGCGCTGGATCGGCAGCTCAGCGCAGATCTGAGATGGCGGAGCGCTGGAGGCGACGAGGCAGTGCTGGAGCGGCGGAGGCGACGAGCGGTTGCGGTGCGCCGGTGCAGTGCGGTGCGGCAGCGCTGGATCGGCGCCTGGCTTCTCGCCTTCTGCTGCTGCTGGCGTTGAGCGACGAGAGTTAGGGTTTGCCGTGCGGCGCGTCTGCGCGTGAAGGCTTAGGCCGCGGGGCACGGGCTGAACTCTGGTGCCTAGTGGGAGTGGTGGGCTGCGACGCCGCGTGAAGACAGTGGGCCCCGCGTGAAGACTGAAGACGGTGGGCCGCGCGGAATTCTGAAATATATATGGGCTACCTGGGCTGAAAACTACTAATAATACCCTAGGCTGGGCTGAAAATACCTGGGCTATACCTGGACCATTTTTTCACGCCCCGGGCTAGAGCCTACCTTGCCGGGGGCCCAAATCCGCCCCTGGCCGATGGGGTATAATATCCCGAGTAACGAAAGTGTACGACCCCCGTACGTTACCAGGTGAGTTGGATGAATAGGTTAGGTTCCACGAATAAGGATGAATATGTTAGGTTCCACGAATAAGGATGAATTGAGATGACTTCATGTATTCATATTTATCAAGTCAAGTGGTGGATGCATCATGAGTTGATGCATGTCCAAGAGAAGATGATCATGTGTTGATCATCAAGTCAAGAGAAGAACTATCATGTGTTGAGTTGCCGCCATGGCCACGCTGGACTAGGAGTCCGTGTCATGCTCAGCATCCATGCCCACCATGGAGTCCTCGAGGGCTGGGTATAAAGGCCAAGCGCTGCCCTGTTCTTCGCATCTTGTAGCCACCCTCACCGAGTTGCGCTACAGCTTGGCTGTTGAGAACTCGCCGTTGTTGCCTCGTGCCACCGTTCCAAGCAGCGTTGTCTGAGTCGGCTTCACCTCTGGCCATCGCCATCATCCTCCTTGTCAATCAGTGAGCCGCCGAGCCGAGCCCCCCTCCCTGTTCACCTCCGCCCTAACCTATTGTTTGTCTCGTCAGTCGAACCAGCTGCCGTCACCTTAGTTCGTGAGCCACCGCGTCACCTCGCACTCACGCCCGCGCATCATTTCGTCTCCTCAGTGAACGGAGTTCACGATGCACCGAGAGCCTGTGGGCATGTCGAATGGCTACTACGCTTATTTCTATTTTTCGCTGCAAGTTTCTACTCAAGGAGGCCCATAGTTCAGCATATTCCCTACACCCAGAGAGTACCAAGATGTATCAGGACATGAAGACACTATATTGGTGGCATCGCAAGAAGAGAGACATCACCGAGTATGTAGCCTATTGTAATGTATGTCAAAGGATCAAGGTCGAGCACCAAGTACATGTAGGTTTGCTACAACCACCACAAAAATGCCTACTCTACATGGAGTTCTCTGACCATGATAGCTATTAGTTTAGTCTGAAAATGTCCCCATTTGAAGCCCTCTATGATAGAAAGTGTCGAACCTCTCTACGTTGGACAGAGGTAGGGGAAGGCCATATTTTTGGCCCAAACACCCTAAAGTAGACAGAGTAGAAGGTTTGCCTAATCAGAGATAGACTACAGGTAGCCCAATACAGATAAAAGAGCTATGCCGCCAACCATCGTAGGGAATTGAACTTTGAAGTTGGTGATCACGACTACCTCAAAGCGTCACCCCTATGAGGGATTAGAAGATTTGAAGTCAAAGGCAAGCTCACACTGAGATACATAGGACCACTCCCAATCACCCTAAAACGTGGAAAAGTAGCCTACCAACTGGAGTTACCCAGAAGTCTTGAAAATGTACATAATATATTCCACATATCACAGCTCAAGAAGTGCCTTAGGGTGCTAGAAGACCAAGCCCCAATAGAAGCCTTTGAGCTTAGAAAGGATTTAACCTACCTGGAGCATCCCATTAAGATCACCAACATCATGGAGCAAACAATGAGGTGCCATACCATCTACTTCTGTAAGGTTCAATAGAGCAATCACACCAAAAGAGAAGCCACCTGGGAACGCAAATATCGATTGAGGATGGACTACCCCTACTTGTTTTCTAACTAGGCGGAATTTTGGGGTCAAGATTCCTTTTAACGGGGTAGGATTTGTAATATCCCATTTTTGGGTATTAAAAAATTTTGAATGAAATTTGCTAAATTGTTCTCCGTTTCAAATTTTGGCAAGAACAAAATTCAAATTTCAAATGGAAGCTCAAATTAAAAAAATCAAAAGTGGAATATTGAGCTGGAATTTCAAAACAAAAGCCAAATGTCAAATCTAAACTTTGAAAGTTAAAATCAAATTCATATTTAAATTCCAATATGAAAAAATCCAAAATCAAAATTTAATTGGGCCAAGCTCACCTTTTCTTACTCCATCTTTTCGTTTCCTTGGCCCACTGGCCTTCGGCCCAGCCAGCCCAGCCCATCTCCCCTTCCACTTCTCTCTCCCTCTGGTGTTTTGGTTACATGCCCAACATGCCCCTGCTGCACTTGGCGCGTCCACGCCACGGTGCTCGCTGAGCGCCCGGACCTGCTAGCCCTCCCCTCCCATCTCTCCCTGACACGTGCCCAGCCTGTACGGGCCCCACACACCCACCGCGCCGCCGTCACTGTGTCGTGCCGCGCACACGCTTGTCTCCCCCGTGCCCCACGCCGTGTCTACGCCATCCCCACGCCGTACGCTCCCTGCCTTGCGCCGCGCCGCCCGCTGCTTTCCACGTCGTGCACTGTCGTGCACCGCCGGCGCCATCCGCACAACAATCGGTCGCTGCACGCATTGAAGCCATGCACGTCACCTTGCTCCCTCCTCCCAGCTATGAAAGCCACCTAGACATGATGCATGGATCCAGGGGCGGATCTACAGTGGTTCATGGGTGTTCAGCTGAACACCCAAATGTTTTGACAAAAAATCTAGTATATGTGAGGTATAATACATATATACATATATAAAAGGTTCAAAAATCTAGTATATGTTCAGCATCCTTCGGCCGGCGCGACGTCCGCGGTTCGGCTGGGCCTCAACTCGCGGCCTCGCGCGGTCCCGCACTCCCACCTGGTTGTGGCCCATTCAAACGCCCGACGCCAGCCCATTTACGGCGCGGCCGCGGTGAAACCAGCTGCTAGCGGCTGCTGCCCGAGCGCGCGACCGAGGGGCGAGACCCGACTCACCCGAGCGGAGCAGCCGAGCGTAACCCTACTGGCGAGGGTGAGCTGCGAGCGAGCGCGCCGCCGAACTGCCGAAGCTCTGTAGATCTGCCCCTGCCAGCCTGCCCCTGGTGCCGCCGGCCCCCCAAAGCTCGCCTCCGCTCCGGCCCTCCGCCGCCCGCCAACACCGCGCGCGACCGCCAGGCGCCAGATCTGGGCTCTCCGGCAGTCCGGCCTCAAGCCCTCAACTCCGCCGCTCTGCCCTCCACGGCTCCGCTGTCCGCTCCGGGCTCCGGCCCTCCCCTCCGCTCCACTCCGGCCCTCCGCCGCCCGCCGCCCGCCGGCACCCCGGCACCGCGCGCGACCAGATCCTCAACTCCGCCGCCACTGGCGTCAGCAGTCAGCTCCGGCTTCGCCGCTCCGGCGACCGCGGTGAGTAGTGGGCAGTCCGGGTGTCCAACAGTGGCCAATGTCAAATGTGCAATGTGCAAATTGTCTGTGCCTGACTGCATGTGCCCTGTGCTGTGCATTTGTGCAATACTGCAGTCTGCAATGTGCATGCTTCATGCTTGTTAAGTTGTTATTTGTTAACTAATTAACTTGTAATGTCTGACTGACTGAGTGACTGACTCTGGCTGTCTGTGGTTTTGTGCAATACTGCAATGTGCATGCTTGTTAAAATGTTAGTTGTTAACTTGTAATGTCTGTGAGCTGTGGCTCTGTGCAATGTGCATGCTTGTTAAAATGTAGGAGCGAGAATTTTTTCTGCAAGTTAAGGATGATGACATAATATCACGCTTCCAAGGCATGAAGCATCGCCAAGTTAATTTGTGAACTTTTGTAATTGTTTTGTAATTTTTTATATTATTTGACATGTTATTCCTAGTACAAACAAGCAAACTACAACAAGCAAACTGTAACGCCCCCGTTTCCAGGGGCGCGTACGGACACGGCATTCCGTAACTATCCACACATGAACAGTTATGGAACGTCGCGCAAGAGTATACCATTGCATGCTTACAATAAAAGTCCAGCATATATTTGAAATACGGATTAACATCCAGTTTTCCACAGCGGGGCGTGCAAGCCCAAAGTATATTTACAATACAAAAGACTTCCAGAATCCGCTTGAGCGCGGCGAAGACCTAAAGCCAAGGATCCTCGTCGAAGAACAGCTCCGCAGGGGGTTCCTCGACAGGGAAACCTTCCTCTTCGTCTTGATTCTCTAAAAGGGGGATTAACAAGCCATGAGCTACCAACCAGCTCAGCAAATCGCAACGGGAAACCTGACTTACTAATTGCAGGGAACATCAAGGAATGGCAATATATTTGGTTTATTAACTTTGAGTGGATGCAATTTTATTTGCAAACATTTTAGAAATTCACCAGACAAAAACTACTCCTTAACATTAGGGGTTTTCACGAAGTGTTCATTATCCAACTAAGCCAGTTAAAACACTTGCAAATTCTACTTAAGCTTTGCATCTGGAATCACCCATGTGACACAGCTTCATTAACCGGAAGCACAGCGTATTCGAATACCATTTAATTGACTCTGCAGAGTTGCTCAACTTTACCCACATGCACCCTTAACCCTCATGACTGAGCTAAGGAACCGGGTCTTTTCGCTGCTCAACCCTTGATATACACTCCACCCGATAGGTGCGACATCCACACAACCCCGGGTATCCGTTGGCCACCACGGAACGCCGAGCCCGAGTTGAGGGGACCTATCGTTGTCTTAGTCCGGATCCGCAATCCGCACAGACTCCCAATGCAGGGCTTCACTCAAGTTGAGCAGATACTAAACCAGGGTTGACAAGTCAACACCTGTGGTTGAGCGGGTACTATGTCATTTGCTTGGCACAAGGGTCTAGTCCTTATATTTTCCCGAGGTCCGCAACCTCCATTCTAGGGTAACCGGTGGGCGAAGACTGTCTCGTAGTTTCCCACAACGCACTTACCCTAACTTGTGCACGCATGCACTGTCACCCTAGGGTCCGGTGTCCCATACCACCTTACCCAACTCCGAGGTTTTACAAATCTACCGGCCCACGGCCACAACCTTATTAGTGACAAGTTTTGCATGAGGTAATAATAATAACCTACATGTGATAATACTACACATATGATAACTCTAGGGTTACAATGGCGGGGTTTCAATTTAAACAGGGCATTTAATGGTGGTAGGTCATATCTATATTGCATGTCATTCTAAACAGTTTTATTTTACTTAAACTAGCATTTCACAACTAGCAATAATGAAATTAGCATAATACATGAATACAAGTCATGGGCAATCAAAATGATCAAGGAGTTGCGACTTGCCGTTAACTTGAATAATCTCCGCAAGCTCGAACGAAGAAACACCTGGCTCCTGGGATTGCACCTGAACCTCCGGGATCTCCGAGACTAGCGTAAACAAGCAAAAATAATTAAAACCAGCTTGGGACTAATCAAGCGAGGAAAACAAACTAATTTGAAAAAGGAATAAATTGCATAAACACTCCAAATGGAATTTTAGAATTTTATGTGGAATGAATTTGGATGAATGGAGGCCAAAAATGAGTTCAGGGCATTTTTCTGAGCAAGGTGGTGAAATTTGGGGATTTTTGGGATTTTCTGGGATTTATTTGGATTTATTTGAATTCTGGAAATTGGAAAATCGGGGAAAAATAGGATGAACAGTATCGGGCCGGCCCGGGTGCTACAGTGCGGCCCGGCCCCGAGTTTAAACGCGCACGCGCGCGCGGGGACGAGCAGGCCGGGGAGAAGCGGCCCACGCACGCTCTCGGCCGGAGGCCCGTGCGCGCGCCCCGTCCCGGCGGATGGGCGACGCGTGGCGAAGCTGGGCGAGCGGGATGGCCCGGGAGGGAACGGCTCGGATCGGTGAGGGCGGGGGTCTGACGGCCGTGATATAACCGGGCGGGTGAAACGGTAAGGTGGGATCGGGCGGTGGAGAGGAGAGGACTTAAGTGGCATCAGACGGCTGCGGTGCGAAAGTGGTGAAGCGGTACGGGGAAAAGATCGGACGGAGATGGAGGGCGAACTTTACGAAGATCCGACGGCTACGACATGTTGCCATCGGGCGGCCGAGGTTAGACGGCTCGGAGGAGATCGGGCGACGGAGGAGGGGCCACATCCCCCGTCTTCAACCTCCAGACGCTACAGTGCTCCCCGTGGCGGGGATACGGCAGCGGTGGCGGTCCGGGCGCCAGGGGGCTCGCCGGCGGCAACAGGAGGTGTCAACAGGTAGATCTCACCACAGTGAGTCCATTTTTGGGCTTAGGGAGGCTCGGGGGTCAGTGGAGTAAGCTAGAGGCAAAAGGGGGAAAATCGGGTCCTCTGCGGTGGGGGAGGTCTCCGGGGCCGGTTGAGCTAAAACGGTGGTGGTTTCACGGTGAGGGGAGCTAGGGGAGTACATTGGTGGTGGTGGCGTCAGCTGGGGAGCTTCGAGGAGAGCTGGCCACGAGAGGGGGTCTCGGCCGGCGGTGAGCCTCGGGGGTGGAGCTCCACAGCGATTCTCCTGCCCAAACAAAGATGTCACGGTGATCAGTATGTAGTGGAGAAGCTCTGGACACGAGGGATTGAAAGTCAAGGGGATGGGGGCGAAGATCTTCTTTACGGGGGTGCCGGCCCAGGGGAGGACGGCGGCGGCGACTGGGGCGGCGGGAGCTCAATCGGGAGCTCGGGGAGCTTCCTTGGGGTGTTGGGAGGCGAGTGGAGGAGCTGGAGTCACTCGGGGAGCAAAGGAAGCAAGGGGCACCGAGAAGGGGCTTTTATGCCCGAGCGGGGAGAGGGGATCCGAGGAAGGAGCAAGTGGGAGTGGCGCCGGGGTCAAGGGGGAGGTACAGGAGCTGGTGGGGGAGCTTCTCCGCGACGTGAGGGTGACGCGGGCTCTGTGCTGCCATAATGGCGACGGACGGGGGCTGGTGGCCGGAGCGGCGTGGGCGGAGGCGCGTCCGCGCACGGGAGAGGGAGGGGGTTCGCGTCGCTGGCAGGTGGGGCCGCGCGAAGGGGGAGACGACAGCGCATCCGCGAGGCGAGGCGACGCTCGGACCGGCGGTCGGAACGGCGGCGCGGGCGGTCCGAAGCCGCGGGCGCGGGCGCCAGCGCGTGCGCGAGGGGAGGCGTCAGGGCGCGGGAGAAGGCGGGGAAGGGCAGAGGCGCCAGCGGGAGAGGAGAAGAGGCGAGCGCCAGAGAGTGGGGAAGGCGGAAAGGAGGTGGGGCGCCAAGCCAGAAGGGAAGGCGGCATCGCCCAAAAGGGAAAGCGGGGAGAGAGGGGGACTTTCCCGAAAAGGAAAGTTTTGAAATTACACTCAAAAATTGCAGAAAAAAAATAAGAAAATTCCTTTGAAATTTGGGGACTTTTCACAAACCAATCAATCGAAAAAAGTAGGAAACAGATAAATATTACAGTATCTCGTGTGAATCTCTTTTCTTCCTTCATAGCAAGCAACTCCTCAATGGAAGGTGAAAGAATCAGATTGGAGTTCGGGATGGAGAGAGGAGGGGCGGAGAAAGATAAGAAGTGGTGGGGAGGCAATTTCATGCGCCAAGCATGGAGATCCTCGAGTTCACCAAAGATAAATTTTCGCCTATTTTTGGTATATGGTGTTGCCGCTGTTCCACAAGTCCAGGGGACAGGGCCCTGTTTGGCCAGGTTCAAGGTTTCTCAGTCGGGGAATTAGATCATATACCCTCTTTTTAGTTAGGAAATTCAGGATTTATCATCCGCATCTTAATGATACGTAGGGTCATTATAAGTCACTGACACGTGGGTCAGGAAGATAAATCCTGAATTTTCATCTAAATGGAGGGTATATAATCAATTGGGGGTTCTCAGTAGGAGCCGGAGCACCCAGGCCAAACGACACAGCTCCAATGTCAAGCCGGTGCCACCACTTTCCCCACCTTCGCGCTGCTAGCCACGCTTCCCCAGCCGTCTCTGCCACTGGCTGCCGCCTCCCGAGCGTGGCCAGCACTGGTCCCACCTCCTGACCGTCTCCGCCGCCTCAAGGGTCGCAGCCGCCAATCGATGCTTTCGGGATGGTCTCCGCTACTAGTCGCTGGTTCCAGTGCCATCTCCGTTACTCCCTCCTGGTCGTCTCCCCCGCTGCCGCCTCCAGTCGCCGACGCGCTGCCCGTGTGTGAGATGTTGAATTGGATCGAGAAAAGGGGAAGGATTGGAGTTGGAGCAAAATATTCGAGCAAAAGAAAAAAACAGGGGATCCATTTCTTTCGAGTGAGGGCAAACTTGTCCAAACATAAAAATAGTTTTTTGAGACCAATTTTTGGATAATAAACCTGTTAGATTAATTGGGTTTGGTCCATTATTAATTTAGCAATTAATCAAATGAAATTCCTAGGCCCACATGGAAAAACTGTTTAGTCCCATATGGAGAGTTGAATAGGAGTTACACCACTTTAAAAGGTGGAACGTGGTAACCCCCTTGTGGAATTGGAGAGAGCCATTACACGCGCGCGCGCTCGCTCGCTCGCCACGCCACGCCGTGCCGTGCAAAGGAGGGCTCTCCTCTCCATACCAAAGGGGATACAAAAGAACAGTACCCAGTCTCTGTTTTCGCTGCTCTCTGCAATCTCCGGTCCAGAACCTTGCGCGCACAAGTTTCTGGGCGAGTAGGCCTCCGGAACTTCGTTCGTTTGTGTACCTGCACGGGTAGGCGGGCGATCAAGTTTTTGGGGAGCGCATTGGCGCGACTACTCAATCTGCGACGTCTACTTCCTGGTGGTGAACCGTTCGCGGGACTGCACTGCGAACACCTTCCTGCATCAAGCTTCGTCCTGCATCACGCCTTGATCGACTACATCGAATAGGCCATCACGTCGACTGATGGTAACGGTGCCTCCGGTGTCTCCGGCACTGGCCCCGCCCGAGGGTACAAATTGAAAACTTTTCTGGTGTATTTGTTTCTGTGCGCTATGAATATGTTAATAGATGTTTATGTTAGCTTGTTCGTTAGCGAATATGAATACATCGTTGATAGATCACTCATGCATGTTTATGTCACGTTTTATATGCTGAATTTCTGGATTAAAATATGCCGAAAATTGACTAGATTTCCAACAATCCCAAAACTTGATAGGTCTTTTTCGGTAGTTGGCTTTGCTGCGTCACTTAAGCCACACCCTCCGTTTGATGGTTCAAATTTTAAGAGATGGCGTGCACGCGCAATCCTGTGGTTTACTGCCATGGAATGTTTTCATGTTGCACAAGGCAAGCCCGCTGAGCCTCTGTCTGATGAGGATGAACTTAAGTTCAATGCAGCGGATAACTTGTTTCGAGGTGCACTTGTCAACATACTGGCGGACAACATTGTGGATGTGTACATGCATTTGCCTACGAGCAGAGAGATGTGGAATGCACTTGAGGCCAAGTTCGGAGTTTCCGATGCTGGCAGTGAGCTGTATGTCATGGAGCAGTTCTATGACTACAAGATGGTCGATGACCGTTCTGTAGTAGAACAAGCTCATGAGATTCAGGCGCTGGCAAAGGAGCTCGAGAACAATAAGTGCGAGTTACCGGACAAGTTTGTGGCTGGCGGTATTATCGCTAAGTTACCACCTTCTTGGTCGGATTTTGCTACCTCTCTAAAACACAAGAGGCAGGAGTTCAGTGTTACTGATCTCATTGGCACTCTTGGTGTTGAAGAGAAGGCGAGGGCAAAAGATACTCGTGGCAAGAAAGTTGCTGCTGAGGGAGGTTCTAGCGCCAATTTGGTGCAGAAGAAGAATCCTCAGGCTTTCCACAACAAGAAGAAAAATAAGCCTTTTGTCAAGCCCAAGGCTACTACTGAGTTTAAGAAGAAACGCAAAGGAAAGGGCAACTGCTTTGTGTGCGGTGATTCTGGCCATTGGGCTAAGGATTGTCCAGATCGCAAGGATAAGCAGAAGAAGTCTGCCAACATGGTTATTAGTGACGCCGGAGGAACATCGGGGTACGGTAATTATTTACCTACAGTTCTTTCTGTTTGTCAATCATTTGAGTGGTGGGTTGACACTGGTGCTAATATTCATGTTTGTGCTAATATTTCCTTGTTTTCATCTTATCAGGTCGGTCGAGGTTGCTCCTTGTTGATGGGGAACGGATCGCATGCAGCTGTTCATGGTGTTGGTACGGTTGATCTGAAGTTTACTTCGGGAAAGACCGTGCAGCTGAAGAACGTGCAGCATGTCCCCTCCATAAAGAAGAATCTCGTCAGCGGATCTCTACTGTGTAGAGATGGTTTTAGGCTTGCATTTGAGTCCAATAAATGTGTCGTGTCTAAGTATGGAACATTTGTTGGTAAAGGCTATGAGAACGGAGGTTTATTCCGTTTTTCTTTGATGGATTCCTGTAATAAAGTTGTGAACCATGTGTGTAACGATGATGATGAGTCTAATATTTGGCATTCGCGACTTTGTCATGTTAATTTTGGGTGTATGACGCGCTTAGCTAATATGAGTTTAATCCCGAAATTCACTTTGGTCAAAGGTTCTAAGTGCCATGCGTGTGTTCAATCGAAACAACCTCGCAAGTCTTACAAGGCAGCAAAAGAGGCGAGGAATTTGGCACCGTTAGAACTCATTCATTCTGATTTATGCGAGATGAATGGTGTGTTGACTAAAGGTGGAAAGAAATATTTCATGACGCTTATAGATGATTGCACTAGATTTTGCTACGTGTACTTATTAAAAACAAAAGATGAAGCGTTGGATTACTTTAAGATCTATAAAGCTGAAGTAGAAAACCAACTTGAGAGGAAAATCAAGCGGGTAAGGTCTGATCGTGGGGGAGAGTATTTTTCAAATGAGTTTACTTTATTCTGCGAGGAACATGGAATTATTCATGAGAGGACGCCTCCCTATTCTCCCGAATCAAACGGGGTTGCCGAAAGAAAGAATCGCACTCTAACTGATTTGGTTAACGCCATGTTAGACACTGCGGGACTTTCTAAGGAATGGTGGGGTGAGGCTATATTGACCGCGTGTCATGTCCTGAATAGAGTTCCTACAAAGAACAAAGAAGTAACACCATTCGAGGAATGGGAAAAGAAGAAGCTGACTCTCTCATATTTACGCACCTGGGGATGTTTGGCCAAAGTTAACGTGCCAATTGTCAAGAAGCGCAAACTTGGACCAAAAACCATAGATTGTGTACTTCTTGGTTATGCTATGCACAGCGTGGGTTATAGGTTCTTAATTATAAAAACTGGAGTACCTGACATGCGTGTTGGTACAATCATAGAGTCCAGAGATGCTACATTTTTTGAGAATGAATTTCTTATGAAATGTGATGTACCTAGCTCATCTAGTCAAGAACCTATAATTTCCCTTGATTCCTTTGTGCCGATAGAACATGTTGAGGAAACGCCTATGGAAAATCCTGAAGAAGATAACAATGAAGTTACTCGAAAGAGTAAGAGACAGACAAGGGCGTAGCCAGTAGGGGGGCTTGGTGAGGCTTAAGCCTCACCTCCCCCCGATGACAACCAACAAGCAAAGCAGAAGCGATTTTGTATATTTACTTGTTGTCTTCATATTATTTGCTGCTTGCCATTTTGCTTGAGCAAAGTAAAGTAAAACAACAAGCAAAGCAATCAAAAGTCTTCTGCCATTGGTAACAATCAACAACCTACTTTTAGTAATGCTTGCCATTTTGCTTGCTACTTCTTACTTTTCTCTGCGCTCTAAATATTTTCGTTGCTCGAGAGCAAAAGTTGCTGCTAATTTCCACGGCACGATTCCTTCCCAGTTTGTCAGAATCAAATTAAAATCATAATAAACTTGTTTAAAAAAATTATACTGCCCAGCCATATCAATAGGCATCATCCACAAAAACAGCATTACTGCACATTGTCTCCTTCATCTTGTTCCATACTGTCTTCTTGGGCAAACCTTCCAATAACCTATTCTCTGCTATCCAAACTCTGAATCAAGTGGTTCAAAAATTGAAATTCATCTACATTTATATTTACTTCCAAGTACCTATTTTATACTTTTTTATTTCATTTGATTTTATTTTGTTTGGGCCGCTTTTCACGTGTTGACTACGATGTTTCCGAGTATGACTTCGTTAATCTTTCTCACCACCAGTATGCTTTGAGCCCACCCTCTATTTTCTTTCTGGCTTCGCCACTGGAGACAGAGGATTGCAAAGTCTTTTGGTGATGATTTCATTGTATATCTCGTGGATGACACTCCAAGAACCATGGAAGAGGCATATTCTTCTCCTGACGCTGACTATTGGAAGGAAGCAGTACGGAGTGAGATGGACTCTATTATGTCTAATGGAACTTGGGAGGTCGTTGACCATCCTTATGGGTGTAAACCTGTAGGATGTAAATGAATTTTCAAGAAAAAGCTTAGGCCTGATGGTACAATTGAAAAGTACAAGGCAAGGTTTGTGGCCAAGGGTTATACCTAGAAAGAAGGCGAGGACTTCTTTGATACTTATTCACCTGTTGCCTGATTGACCACAATTCGAGTACTACTTGCCTTGGCTGCCTCTCATGGCCTGCTCGTTCATCAAATGGACGTTAAGACAGCTTTCCTAAATGGAGAGTTGGAGGAGGAGATTTATATGGATCAGCCAGACGGGTTTGTGGTAGAAGGTCAAGAAGGAAAGGTGTGCAAGTTGTTAAAGTCTTTGTATGGCCTAAAGCAAGCACCTAAGCAATGGCATGAGAAGTTCGACAGAACTTTGACATCTGCTGGCTTTGTTGTGAATGAAGCCGACAGATGTGTGTACTATCGCTATGGTGGAGGAGAAGGAGTGATCTTGTGCTTGTATGTTGATGACATACTAATTTTTGGGACCAACCTCAATGTGGTTGAGGAGGTCAAGGACTTTCTGTCCAAGAGTTTTGAGATGAAAGATTTGGGAGTGGCTGATGTGATTCTTAACATTAAGCTACTGAGAGGAGGTGATGGTGGGGTTACACTCGTGCAATCCCACTATGTGGAGAAGGTCTTGAGTCGCTTTGGTTATAGTGACTGCAAGCCTGCACCTACTCCTTATGATCCTAGTGTATTATTGAGGAAAAACCGAAGAATAACAAGGGATCAATTGAGATACTCCCAGATCATTGGCTCATTGATGTATTTAGCTAGTGCTACGAGGCCTGACATCTCGTTTGCTGTGAGCAAGCTAAGCCGGTTTGTTTCAAATCCGGGAGATGATCATTGGCGTGCTCTTGAGAGAGTAATGCGCTATCTAAAGGCAACCATGAGCTATGGAATTCACTATGCTGGGTACCCAAAGGTACTGGAAGGCTACAGTGATTCAAACTGGATCTCTGATGCTGATGAGATAAAAGCCACGAGTGGATATGTGTTCACACTTGGAGGTGGTGCTGTTTCCTGGAAGTCTTGCAAGCAGACCATCTTAACGAGGTCAACAATGGAAGCAGAACTCACAGCATTAGATACCGCTACTGTTGAGGCTGAGTGGCTTCGTGAACTCCTTATGGATTTGCCGGTGGTTGAAAAACCGATACCGGCTATCCTGATGAACTGTGATAATCAGACTGTAATTATCAAGGTGAACAGTTCTAAGGACAACATGAAGTCATCTAGGCATGTTAAGAGGCGGTTGAAGTCTGTCAGAAAGCTGAAAAACTCCGGAGTGATAGCGCTGGACTATGTCCAGACAGCTAAGAATCTGGCCGACCAATTTACAAAGGGTTTATCACGTAATGTGATAGATAGTGCATCGAGTGAGATGGGCCTGAGACCCACATGAGTCATACCACAGTGGTAACCTGTTCTACGTGATCGGAGATCCCGTGTAGGATGGTGAAACAAGCTGTTGGTTGACTGGGAGGAGAGACCCTTACAGGGCTCATTTCTTCAATGATGCGCTTCTCTCCTATTCTGTATGGCAGGTTGGTTTTTACCTTAATGTGATTCGAGTGGCTTATTTAGAGCAGATATGTCGACCTACAGGACATCTTAGAAGGAACACACATATATGAGTTCGACTGCTGGTCACAGTCTATGAGATTTGGGTGATCTCTAGATACTCATGAATAGGCATGGAGTATGACTTATACGCTCCAACCAGAGGGGATGCTTTAGGCAGCCTAGTACTAGTAAAGGAATTGGGTAAAGCTTGTTCGCACAAAACTGTCAATTCAAGGCATAGTCCATTGTTCAGTTGTGGATGAGTATAACTCCTTTCCTAAGGTGGATGTTCAACTTAACAGTCTCCATCGAAACACTGGTATATCAAACAACAGCAGAACTGGGCATTTCTTGTGTGCCTTGAAATTTGGTGGGGATTGTTAGATTAATTGGATTTGGTCCATTATTAATTTAGCAATTAATCAAATGAAATTCCTAGGCCCACATGGAAAAACTGTTTAGTCCCATATGGAGAGTTGAATGGGAGTTACACCACTTTAAAAGGTGGAACGTGGTAACCCCCTTGTGGAATTGGAGAGAGCCAATACACGCGCGCGCGCTCGCTCGCTCGCTCGCCTCGCCACGCCGAGCCGTGCTGTGCCGTGCCGTGCCGTGCCGTGCGGTGCGTGTGCGTGTGCGTGTGTGTGCGCGCGCAGGCGTGTCGGATGCGGACGCGTTTTTCTTTATCTATTCGAAAATCGAAATGCACCGACTCGCAGTAAATAGTATTAACGAATGGCTGGCAGTAACGGTTCAGTTACTAGTGGATTATGGCTGCGGTTACTTTCGAGTAATGGCTGCTGTTACTAGTGACTAATGGCTGCAGTTACTGGTCTCTTCGTTTTTGCTGTTACAGAGGAGGGCTCTCCTCTCCATACCAAAGGGGATACAAAAGAACAGTACCCAGTCTCTGTTTTCGCTGCTCTCTGCAATCTCCGGTCCAGAACCTTGCGCGCACAAGTTTCTGGGCGAGTAGGCCTCCGGAACTTCGTCCGTTTGTGTACCTGCACGGGTAGGCGGGCGATCAAGTTTTTGGGGAGCGCATTGGCGCGACTACTCAATCTGCGACGTCTACTTCCTGGTGGTGAACCGTTCGCGGGACTGCACTGCGAACATCTTCCTGCATCAAGCTTCGTCCTGCATCACGCCTTGATCGACTACATCGAATAGGCCATCATGTCGACTGATGGTAACGGCGCCTCCGGTGTCTCCGGCACTGGCCCCGCCCGAGGGTACAAATTGAAAACTTTTCTGGTGTATTTGTTTCTGTGCGCTATGAATATGTTAATAGATATTTCTATTAGCTTGTTCGTTAGCGAATATGAATACATCGTTGATAGATCACTCATGCATGTTTATGTCACGTTTTATATGCTGAATTTCTGGATTAAAATATGCCGAAAATTGACTAGATTTCCAACAAAACCTCCAAATTACAGGTCTGGTAACTCCTAAAAACTAGAGAGAGAGTTGTTCTTTTATGCGGAAATGATATACAAAAGATAGCTGAAGAAGTGCTGACAGGCCTCATCGACACCGGTGCCGTCAATAGAGGAGGCATGCTAAGGGCATCTCCAATGATTCTAGCTAGCAATTAACTATAAGACCTCCACATCATTTATATAGTACACACTAAAGCTAGCATTCTAAAGAACTATCTATAAGGATAGTTATTTGATGCTTACATGCACACACAGAATTTATAGAGTCTGTCTCGTTTAGCGTTATAAACTAGTGCTTAAGGAAGAGCTGGCTCGGTTTTTTTACATACTCTCTTTCCTCCACATAGGATATATGCTGATGTGTACATGCATATAGCTATCTGACTCAGAACATTGGAGATGCCCTAAGGCGGAGCGGTAGCATGCCTGTCGAGGCATGATAATGGAGGCTAGGGTATTAGTAGGGAAGGAGAGGTTTGTGTGAGAAGGATAGATGGGGATTGTTTGGTCTAAATCTAGCATTCTAAAATTCGACTTTAGGTATGAACTTTATCATCGTAGCAAACTGGTGTGGCTAATTATCTTAGATTGGTTATAGCACATGCTATGAAAAAAGACTATGGTCTAAATGTGACGGCATTTGGACTGCTTTAGGGTTTGGATCTTGCCAGTTTTTTAGTCTAATATTGAGAAAGTTGCTCGTACACTGTTTAGAGTTTTAAATACCAGCGTTAAAAAGTAGAGAAACAGCTTTTACAATTTGCGGCCTCGGATTTTCTGCAGCAATTATTACAATGATTATTGAGCCCTTGGTTCTTGTTCGAACATGGAAGCACACCCGTAATGCACAACAATGTGGTTCCAGATGTGGTGAGCTCTCCTATCTCCGCAACCGGATACAGCTGTGGATAATTGTTGCTAAGAAATCTAGAAACAAAGAAAAACAGAAAGAATCAACTGTGCCGAATAAGTGATTTTCTAGAATTATCAAAAAACTTCCTCGCGAAAAAAGAGAGGTCCGCTGCGACTGGACACCGCCGATCCGCCGATCCGCGGAGACGAAAAACACCACCAACCCCACAGCTGGAGCCGCGGCCGCGGTTAATGCTGGCTTTTATCCAGAACCACAGCCGAAACCCCCGTGCGCGCCACAGCCGCGGGCCCGCGGTGACACCCGCCTGGCGGCCTGTTTGACCGTTTTCTGCTGCAGCGGCACTACGTGGCGGGCGGGGTGGCACGTCGGAATCGTCGAAAACCGGTGTTGGCCGAAGCTACCATGGCCCATGGGCATCTTCGGTCCTTGAAAACGAGTACCTGGAGACTTTTCGCTGCCACCTCCGATGGTTGGTCCGTTGTTTTTATGATTGCACTGGTGTACACTATTGAAGCCTCCTGTATTGTGCCAGCCAATATCAACATGCTACTATTTCGTCACACGATTCTTCGGGTGAAAGAACTCAAATGACTGTCAACCAATGTATACACGGTAAAAATCTATGCCGGGTGCGTAATTATGCTTGATTTTACCATTTTGGCTTCTCTTTTCAATATCAGTAGATTAGTTTAACATCTTGCAGAGTGAGAAGGAAGTGACAAAAAATACATGAAGATTAGTCTGTCTGTGAGACCGTGGGCTGTGACTTCTAACGTCAAAGAGATGCGTTTTAGATAATTTGCACTCCAACGTACTGATACTACGCAACTAGTATTTTTGAAAGTAGCTAAGTTCCTATTTTCTATCTGTCAGTAATAAGTCGACTGAACTAATATTGGCTCTTTACTTAAAAAAACAATTAATATTGGCTCCACTCTTTACCATGTTTTGACTTCGGAGTTCAAAAAGATCTCAACTGTGAACTAAGCTGCAGGGAAGGTGTTGCTTTCTGACGACTTAATAGCTCAGTCAACTGTTTGTGTACTCGTCAGTCACCAACAAGATGCAACCAACCGCTGCAACCTGTCTCAATCTCAGGTCCTAATTAACCAAAAGTTTGCACAAAAGATTCATTGAAACAATTCCCCACCCATCAATATACAATTCTTTAGTACTTTCTGTCAACAAAAGAATATGCCTCCTCTATCAGTGAAAACCTTATTCAATTTAACGAACCTACCAGCTATTCTTTTGTTCAAACAATGCACTAGAGCTATACAAATAAACAAATGGTCTTGCAGTTAGTCTAATCCAACGGTCGAGATCTAATCACCCTTGTACAAGAGCTCAAATACTAGAAAGCTGCACCCGAAAATGGCGCGAACCAGAGGTCCCCTTCGTCTAGTTTCATGAGATCCTGCAAGCTTTCCCATAGCTGGTCTCCCGATTCGTCCACACCCAGCTCCCACTCTCCCGCCGTCCTCTCCTCGGCATCCACACTGCACAGCGACGGTGTCAGATTCTCAGTTTTAGCCACCGCGACAGCGTCACCACTATTGCCGTTTTTCTGGCCAGGCAGAGGTTCGTAGTGCGGGAAATTGAGCTTGGCACGCGGGCCACGAAACTCGAGGGCGGCACAGTCGTATGCCCTCGCGGCCTCCTCCGCAGTGTCGAACGTCCCGAGCCACTTGCGCGCTGCGCGGCGTGGGTCACGGATCTCCGCCGCCCACTTTCCCCACGGCCGTTGCCGCACACCGCGGTACATGTTCTTCTTCCTCCTCTGCCTCCTCTGCGGTCCTGCCGCCGCCGGCACCGCCATTTGCTCCTTGCCATAATTCACTTCCTGTACCATCTCTGGCGCCCCTGCCTCGGCCCCGAAGAAGTCGCAGCCAAGGCAGCCGTCGATGCTGCACAGGTTGCATGCCTCCCCGCACGCCACGGTAACTATTTCCGGCGGCGCCGTGCTGTACCCGGAGACGACGTGCCGCAGCGCAGCTACAATGATTCCGTGCTCCTGCGCAGAGGAGATCAACCGTCCGGCGAACTCCACCACGCTATTGCCTTTTGCCGAACTCGAGGCCTGTCTCCCGTGATCATCCAACTGTGTCTTGAAATCTTGCTTCGTGGTGGCCATGGCTGAGATTATCTTCTTGGTCATGGGTGTGCGCACGCGCTTGCTTAAGCTCAGTGGTTGGAAAGCTGAAAGTGTGCTTGAGCTGAAGAGGGAAAGAACGGCGGGTGGAGGCGCTTATAGAGGGAGGCGAACATCGAAAGCAACACGGCCCGCGAGTCCGCGACTCGGTGCGTTTGTAGTGTACAGAACGGCGCCAGGTCATACGTCACGTTTGCTTCGGACCGATGTCGTCGTTGATATTTCCACTTCTAGGAGCTCGATCAGCTGACTCTGTGGAAAACGTGTGGATGCGGGAAGCTTATCTTCAATTCGCTGCTTTTGGGATGTTTTTGAGTAGTCGAGTATTGTGTGGACTATTTTTGAAGTGACGTACTCAGGTGCAGCCTGGTGGCCTTGCAGGTCGAGGCTTACTAAACATCACGTCGGAATCGTGGAAAACCGGTGTTGGCCAAGCTACCTTGGGCTTCTAGTCGCCTCATCGGTCCTTGGAAACGAGTACTTGGCGACTTTTCAGTGCCACCTCCGGTGCTTAAGTCATCTCAATATATAGGTTAATACTCTTTTAGTAGTATATATATTCGAACTTCAAGTCGGACACAACTTCAACTTAAGTTACACACAGAGACGAACTGTACTACATCTTGAACTCTAAGTCAAGATCATTTCTAACAATCTCACCCTAATCTTAACTCAACATACTCTAGGTTTAGTCTCAATGTATTATGAACTACCAGCCACGCCTCCACATGAAGCGTTCTACATGCAAGCTACATGTAGGAACTCAACTTAACTGGTACGGATCCATCTAGATGCAAAGGTTCTAAAACATTAAACCAGTCGGTCTCAACTACGACTTACTAAACTCATACTTGATACAGAATAATGACACATCTCCTCAATGTTCTGATTTCTTTTCACTTTACGTGAGTTTGAACGGCGACATATCTTCTCAACGTCCCTGACTCAACTTATCATCAGAGCAGTGTTGATTCATCATCGCTAAGCGCTTTAGTAAGAAACACTTTCTTCATCCTCGGCTTGTGGCATTCTGAAGTAAAGTACCCATAATCGTTACAATTATAACACCTCACTTTTGCCATATCAAACTTCCAATTTTGACGGCCTTGGCCACCACCGCTGGAAGTGTTATTGCCTTCACGCTTCGATGATCGGATCTCCTACTCAGCGCGGGTCAACAATATATGTCTGTCACCGTTGTTACTATTGTCGCGAATGCGTTCCTTATATGCCTTAAGACGACTGATGACCTCCTCCACGGTCATTGTCTTTAGGTCTCCAAATTACTCTATGACCGAAGCAATTAGAAGAAACTGTAAGGGAATAGCATGAAGGAATTTATTCATTACGTACAACTCTTCCACCTTCTTGCCAATGGCCTGTATTAGATTGACGATGATCATCAACTGGACAGCGAAGTCATTGATCGATTTTGTTTCCTTCATACGCAACACCTCGAACTCGGTCTTTAGAGTTTGTACCTTTGCATCCTTCACACAATCAGCGCCAAGATACATTGTCTTCAATGCCTCCCACGTGGCTTTGGTCGTCTTCTTTTCGGCCAGTAGGAAGTGCGTCACCTCTAGGATGCCCTGATAGATGGCCGCCAATGCCATCTGATCCTTGCACACATCGACGTTGTCGTTCTTGATCATGTCGCCACACTCCTTGAGCCTTCATGTACATCTTCATCTTGATTGCCCAGACTGCATAACTGCTCGTCGTGAGCATCGGATAATGCAGTGAGACATTGGAACTCTCCTTCGCCATCATACTAAATGATGCTTCATCACTGGTGACACCACTTCCCAGAGAACGCGATATGATCTTGAGCACGGATCAAGAACTCAGGCTACTTTGAAGTGACTCTTGGACCAAGGGAACTAGAGAAAAAATACGCTTTGCAACTCTGTGCTGCTGCGCTTCGCCTTGTGCAGAACAAGAATCGAAGAGCTGCTCGTCGGCTTTTTCTTCGTGAACTGGCGAAATAATCTGAAGCCACTTTGCCTCGCGCGCTCTATTGCCGTGATTGCCACTTCGTCGCTTTTATAACATCAATATGGCTCACCTCAGGAGACAAAATTGAATGAGGACCACGCCTGCTGCTTGGCGTTGTTTTGTTCTCTAGGCGCTGGCTCTAGCACTGCTGCTTGGAATTGATGGCTGCTGGGTTGACTAACCGGGACTGAGCAAAGACGAGTGCCTCGGGAGCGCCGCCCCAGACAAGCGTACAACGGAAATCGTTGAGACAATTTTTTCAGCGACTCGGCTCTCGCGTAAGCTCTGATACCACTTGTTAACTTTGTTCCAAGAGAAAACGCACACATCGCAAATAAACTGAGAGAACACTGGAGAATTTCTGAATTTCTCTATTATCTTACTTGCTCCTCCTAATTTAACTGGTTACAAGTCATCTCAATATATAGGCTATTACTCTTGTACTAGCATACATATTCGGATTTTAAGTTAGGTACAACTTCAACTTGAGTTACACATGAAGACGAATTCTACTACGTTTTAGACTCTAAATCAAGATTATTTCTACATCTTGTACACTATTGAAGCCTCCTGTATTGCGCCAGCCAATATCAACATGCTAGTATTTCGTCACATGATTCTTCGGGTGAAAGAACTCAAATGACTGTCAACCAATGTATACACGGTAAAAATCTATGCCGGGTGCGTAATTATGCTTGATTTTACCATTTTGGCTTCTCTTTTCAACATCAGTAGATTAGTTTAACATCTTGCAGAGTGGGAAGGAAGTGACAAAAAATACATGAAGATTAGTCTATCGTGAGACCGTGGGCTGTGATTTTTAACGTCAAAGAGATGCGTTTTAGATAATTTGCACTCCAACGTACTGATACTACGCAACTAGTATTTTTGAAAGTAGCTAAGTTCCTATTTTCTATCTGTCACGAATAAGTCAACTGAACTAATATTGGCTCTTTACTTAAAAAACAATTAAATTTGGCTCCACTCTTTACCATGTTTTGACTTCAGAGTTCAAAAAGATCTCAACTGTGAACAAAGCTGCAGGGAAGGTGCTGCTTTCTGACGACTTAATAGCTCAGTCAAACTGTTTGTGTACTCGTCAGTCACCAACAAGATGCAACCAACAGCTGCAACTTGTCTCAATCTCAGGTCCTAATTAACAAACAGTTTGCACAAAAGATTCATTGAAACAATTCCCCACCCACCAATATACAATTCTTTAGTACTTTCTATCGACAAAAGAATATACCTCCTCTTATCAGTGAAAACCCTATTCAATTTAACGAACCTACGAATTATTCTTTTGTTCAAACAATGCAGTAGAGCTATACAAATAAACAAATGGTCTTCCAGTTAGTCCAATCCAACGGTCGAGATCCAATCACACTTGTACAAGAGCTCAAATACTAGAAAGCTCTACCCGAAAATGGCGCGAACCAGAGGTCCCCTTCGTCCAGCTTCATGAGATCCTGCAAGCCTTCCCACAGCTGGTCTCCCGATTCGTCCACACCCAGCTCCCACTCTCCCGCCGTCCTCTCCTCGGCATCCACACTGCACGGCGACGGCGTCCGACTCTCGGTTTTAGCCACCGCGACAGCGTCACCACCATTGCCCTTTTTTTTTTTTTGCCAGGCAGAGGCTCGTAGTGCGGGAAATTGAGCTTGGCACGTGGGCCGCGGAACTCGAGGGCGGCACAGTCGTATGCCCTCGCGGCCTCCTCCGCAGTGTCGAACGTCCCGAGCCACTTGCGCGTTGCGCGGCGTGGGTCACGGATCTCCGCCGTCCACTTTCCTCATGGCCATTGCCGCACACCGCGGTACATGTTCTTCTTCCTCCTCTGCCTCCTCTTCGCTCCTGCCGCCGCCGGCACCGCCATTTGCTCCTTGCCATAATTCACTTCCTATATCATCTCTGGCGCCCCCGCCTCGGCCCCGAAGAAGTCGCAGCCGAGGCAGCCGTCGATGCTGCACAGGTTGCATGCCTCCCCGCACGCCACGGTAACTATTTCCGGCGGCGCCGTGCTGTACCCGGAGACGACGTGCCGCAGCGCAGCTACAATGATTCCGTGCTCCAGCGCAGAGGAGATCAACCGTCCGGCGAACTCCACCACGCTATTGCCTTTTGCCGAACTCGAGGCCTGTCTCCCGTGATCATCCAACTGTGTCTTTAAATCTTGCTTCGTGGTGGCCATGGCTGAGATTATTTTCTTGGTCATGAGTGTGCGGAGGCGCTTGCTTAAGCTCAGTGGTTGGAAAGCTGAAAGTGTTCTTGAACTGAAGAGGGAAAGAACGGGCGGGTGGAGCCGCTGATACAGGGAGGCGAACATCGAAAACAACACGGCTCGCGACTCGGTGCGTATGTAGTGTTAGGGGTGCAAATGGGTCGGATTTGGACGGATATTGTTGTTACCATATCTTAATCCATATTTTTTCTCTCCGGATTCGGTACCAATCGGATTCGGTGCCGGATCGGTCGGGATTAACCCGACCCGTTTGCACCCCTATTTGTTTGTAAGGAATGCATGCAGTACAGCAAATGGAGTAGGAGGACGTACTGTCAAGAACTTGATGTTACTACTTAATATCTAATGTGGAATATTTTATTTTACCATTGCAAAAGAAAATGAAACATCAAATAGTAGCACTAACCTGAAATCAAACTTGAAGACGTATCGGATTCGGACGGATATTGCTGTTACCATATCCTAACCTATATTTTTTCTCCGAATTCGGTACCAATCAGATTCAGTGCAGAATCGGTCAGAATTAATCCGACCTGTTTGCACCCCCTATGTAGTGTACAGAACGGCGCCAGGTCATACGTCATGTTTGCCTTGGACCGATGTCGTCGTTGATTTTTCCATTTCTAGGAGCTCGATCAGTGGACTCTGTGGAAAACGTGTGGATGCGGGAAGCTTAGCTTCAATTCGCTTGCTTTTGGGAGTCGAGTATTGTGTGGACTATATTTGAAGTGACGTACTCAGGTGCAGCCTGGTGGCCTTGCAGGTGGAGGCTTACTAAAAATCACGCATCTAGCCATACAGAAGTGCTCCATCAGTCGAGAGGTATGCCCCTATTTATTTTCTTTCCATGGCAAACATTTAGGAGGTGTTTGGTATAACTCTTATTCCTAGCTTTTTATTGGTATCTAGTAAAACTGTGTTAAACACTTGGCTTCTCAAAATCAGTGAATTTGGATTCTCATCAGGCGCAGAATGGAAAATGGATTTAAGGTGGATTCTTGTGAGGAGTCAGCTAACCTGAATCGTAATTACCTCTAGAAGTTCATAAAAATTAATTACCCACCTTTTGCCCTTGGTACCGCTTCATTTCGTTCCCCTCGCGAAAGATTATCCATTGGGAGACTACAAGCGGTGGGGGTGTTGCAGCGGAGCGAGCGAACTCCACGGCGTCTGGTCCTCTCGGCAAGGTGAGCTCTCGTCATCTCGTCCCCTCCCTCCTCCGCCACCTCTGGTAGCCAGTTGTCACCGCCACCGTGCCTCTCGCTGCTGGGCGCTGCCTTTTTCAAGTCGCTTCATCCGAGACCATCTGTTGGTACAGACTACAGAAGCCATCCAAATCTGTATTTCTTTCCGAGATATTCCGATCCATCCAGTTAGTTGCGGATTTGATTTGATTGCTGATCTAATAGCAGCTTGTTTTCCCGAAATTTTAGGGCACGCAATTTCCTGGGGGCATGGAAATCATATCCAATTCCCAGATTTCCCCCCCTCAATTCCCAGTTACTTATCAATGTTTCAGTTTAATGATTAGGGTAAATAGATATACTTACTTGTGAGTTGTGAGGAGGTGATGACAGTTATGCTTATGTTTTTTTTTTGCGAGGGGTCTTATGTTTATGTTAGTTGTAATTAAGAAAAGCGCGCGTTCTGAGTTCTTGAGTAAGTTGGATTTTGTTAGTGCAGAGTATCTTGTTAAGATACCAATCATTTTTGCTTTTTTGAGATCATAGGTGTGAAGATACCAATCGTTGGAAGCTAATTAGAATTAATAGTACAGATTTCTATATTCCAGTCGAACATCACATGATGTTGTGCTGATGTTCACAGCAAAATTTTGGGCAATGACTTTAGTTCTTGAAAGTTGCATTGACACATGTCTCCCGTGATCATCCAACTGTGTCTTTAAATCTTGCTTCGTGGTGGCCATGGCTGAGATTATCTTCTTGGTCATGAGTGTGCGGAGGCGCTTGCTTAAGCTCAGTGGTTGGAAAGCTGAAAGTGTTCTTGAACTGAAGAGGGAAAGAACGGGCGGGTGGAGGCGCTGATATAGGGAGGCGAACATCGAAAACAACACGGCCCGCGACTCGGTGCGTATGTAGCGTACAGAACGGCGCCAGGTCATACGTCATGCTTGCCTTGGACCGATGTCGTCGTTGATCTTTCCACTTCTAGGAGCTCAGTTAACCTCTCTGGAAAACGTGTGGATGCTGGAAGGTTAGCTTCGCTGCTTCTGCGATTGTGTGGACTTTTTGAAGTGACGTACTCACGTGCGGCCTTGCGGCCTTGCAGGTGGAGGCTTTACTAAAAAAACACTTCATCTAGCCATACTTGAAGTACTCCATGTTTTGAGAGATATAAGAATATAGTTTAAAAGGTTTTATTCATAAATATAAGCTACATGTAGATTTAAAGAGATTTTTTCTTGGATGCCCCTATTTATTTTCTTTCTATTGTATACATTTATTCATTATCACCCATAAAAGTTTTCTCGCTTATCTTTCTGAAACAATTATGAAGGTTATCTAAGTTATATTTTGTAATACCTTTATCAATTTCATCACATCCTTAATCCTTATGTAAAGTCAAAATACGTTATATATTTCTCAACAAAGGGAGTACTAAATAACTAACTAGTCCTAAAAAGGACCTTCTGCAAAATAATGACTGCTTTAGCACAACATAAAACAAACGAACCAAAAACTACTGTAACTGAAACAAATAAGTATCTTAAACTGATGTGCAAGGAAACAAACAGGTTCGGAAGCCTATGTACATCGACTGGATGCACATACCCAACTTAGCAATGAAATTCCTTATCCAAACACCTTCCTTCGCAGCTTCAGAAACTGTAATGTACTCAGCCTCCATCGTAGAATCAGCAACAATCTCTTGCTTGGAACTTTTCCAGCTCACTGTTCCTCCATTCAAAATGAATACAAAACTAGATTATGAACGATAATCATCTTTGTCGGTTTGGAAGCTTGTATCAGTGTAACTATTTACAACGAGCTCTTCATCATCGCCATAAATTAGGAACTCATCATTGGTCCTTCTCAAGTACTTAAGAATGATTTTCACAGCTGTCTAGTGACCTTCACCAGGATCAGCTTGGTATCTGCTTATAACACTGAAAGCATATGATACATCTGGTTGAGTATATATCATGGCGTGCATGATAGATTCAATAGTTGAAGGATATGGAATACCATTCATACGGTCTCGCTCTTCAGTCATCGAAGGATGCAGACTCTTGCTAAGACTTATGCCATATGACATAGGCAAGAACCCCTTCTTGGCATCCTGCATGTTGAACCGTTTTAACACCTTGTCAATACAAGTACTTTTGCTTAATCCGATTAGCCTTCTGGATCTATCTATATAGATCTTTATCCCTAAGATATATGCTGCCTTTCCTAGGTCTTCCATAGAAAAAATATTTTTCAATGAGGCCTTAACAGATTCCAGCATAGGAATGTCATTCCCAATCAATAATATATAATCTACATGTAAGATTAGGATTACAAGTGCACTCCCACTAGCCTTGTGTAAACACAAGGTTCTTCTTTGTTCTTCACGAAACCAAACCTTTTGACCTCCTCATCACAACGTATATTCTAACTCCGAGATGCTTGCTTCAACCCATAAATAGATTTATGTAGTTTGCAAACTTTACTAGCATTCTTTGGATCAACAAAACCCTCAGGCTATGTCATGTACACATCCTCACTTAGATTTCCATTAAGGAAAACTGTTTTAACATCCATTTGCCATATGTCATGATCGAAATATGTAACAATAACTAGGATAATCCATACAGATTTAAGCATCGCTACTGGTGAGAAAGTCTCATTGTAGTCAAATCCTTGAATTTATCGAAACCCTTTTACGACTAGTCGAGCTTTATTAATGTCAAGATTTCCATCCATGTCAATCTTTTTCTTATAGACCCATTTGTACTCAATGGTTTTAACACCATCAGGTAGATCGACTAGGTTCCAAACCTGATTGTCTCTCATGAAGTCTATCTCGGATTTCATGGTTCCAAGCCATTTCTCAGAGTCTGGGCTCACTTTCTTATAAGTCACAGGCTCATCGCTGCACAACAACAATATATCATGTGAATATCGATAAGGTACTTTGAGCGTCATGTTTGACCTTCGTAGATTGGTGCTTCCTCGATTAGGGTATCTCCGACTATGGGTTCCCCAACCACATTTGCCCTTACTAGGGCATCTGTGGCTAGGTCCTCCCCAAGTGGAGTTTCTCGAGCCTCTTTGAGTTGCACAGTTATCCCACTCCCCAAGTAAGCTCAAGGTCACAAGCATGTTGGAAAATGATCACTCATACTTTGATTATGACCACTCAATGTTGGCTACGACCGCTTAGTGGTGTTGGCTACGACCACTCCAAGTTTCAATCACTTCGAGAGACGAGTGTTACGACCACACCTTCTTGACGTACTCGTAACCTTGTTATGACCACTCCTTCTGAGTGCTTTGCATGTACTTGTAACCAAGTTCCAGCGGATTACGAGTACTCAAGACTTCGACTACAAACACCTGCACCTTCGACCACGACCACTCCGCTGCTTCTTCGAGTACTCCAATTACTTGTAATCTTTCGAATCTCTTGGTATTCATTATCTTCGAACAGATTGCACTTGATACTCGTAAACTCCGAGAACGACCAGTCTACACTCAAACGTTTCAACTTCTTCACTGTGGTACTCGTAAGTCACAAGTGCTACAGTACTTGCAACCTTCGAGTACGCCGAACACTCGATACCCTACGCACTCGTATTTCCAATGCGTAGCTCCTCGACTCCTCACGTAGCTCCTTTGCTCCTCGAATATGCATTAGATAAAACACGCGGACACAGATTGTTTTCCTGGGAGCCAAAAGCACACCACTTTCCCACTCTTATTTCTTTCCCTCAACTTCTCGATCACAACCGATCACTCTCGTTCACTTGTATCTGATTACACGACTAGACTGCGCCTTATAAAGGCTAGTTATAGGACTCATAAATGGACTCAGCAACACAACTTGAGCTCTACTACGGACCCATACACGGACTTGACTCAAACGCTGTTACAGACTCGGATACGACTAAATAAAAAACAAGATTAATTCCAACATTCACCCCCTTAATCTTGTTTCTCCACCTTGATCACGCCAATCTTCTCTCCTGCTCCCGCCCTTGCGTTCCAACTCGTTTAACACCTCCTGCTCGAACGCTCTTTGTTGCGCTTCCACGTCTGGGGCTCTCATCAACTTATTGCTCCTGTTGCTCTGTCTGCCACTCAACGCCCTTCATCTTCCCCTGCTACCGCACTGGAACCTACACCTGCCTATTCTTCCTCTGCTGGTGCCACATGCTCCACTTGGACCCCTTCCTTTGCGTGAGACCACTTCCGATCGTTTCTTTGGCCTCTGCTGTCGCTGTGCTCCGCTGCAATCTATTGTGCGTGTCCCGAGCCATCTGCCCGACATGACCCGCAGAGCACCTCGTCCCATGCCTACCTGCGCATGCAGTCCACCTTGATCTCCCGCGCTGTTGGCTTCTACTTCTTCCTTTTTACCTGCACTCCTGTGCGCCGTTCCTTCCTGAGCCGTCACTGCCCTACTGCCTGTGCTTGCTCCATCCTGAGCCACACACAAACCAACACTTGCCATACTTTGCACCTAGACCGATCTCGTCCTTCCTTGCACGCTTGCCTGGGCTGGAGCGCCTGCTCCCACAACTGCCTTGGCCTTCCCTGAGCCTTCCACTCCTCTCTCTTGGAACAAACATGTCCGCTTTCCCGCGTACATCTCAACTGAGGCTACACCGCATCTAACTTCTGCGCTTGTGCATCCTATCTCCAACGATGACCACATTCCTTCCACAAAACAACAGAAAAATGCACCTTCTCCAGGCCTTCCTCTTAGAATTTGTGCATCTGCATGCCGACGAGACTGCTCCCGACCATCCGGGCTGCCACCCGCAGCATGCGCGATCGCGCTGCCTGCATGTATACATGTCTCACTCTCCCGAGCCGTTGTACTCCTCTGTGCTGGTTGTATGTCCTCCCTGGGATCCACATGCGTCGAGTTCATTGCCTGACTCCTCCAGGCTGCTCTTGAGATAAACCGATTTACATGTTTTCGAAGAAATTTTGTACAATTGATTCTATGATCTTTTCACCTTCATTAAGAAATCATCGTTCTTGTCATAAACATGCAAGAACTCATCTTGCAGCACCACCCTACACCCTTCTTCTGTCATCTGTCGAAGACTGAGTATGTTGTTGCATAATCTTGGTATAAAGTAAACTTCAGACACCAACTTCTAATCACTGTTTTTGCATTGCACCAACATTGATCCTTTGCCTTTTATCTCTACCATGAAGCCATCGCCAAACTTAACTTTGCCTAAAATCTTCTCGTCGAGCTCATGGAACATAAAGCGATCTTCTGTCATGTGATTGTAGGCTCCATTGTCCAGGTACCACCAATTAGTGCGATCGTCGCTGCCTTCCTCCGTGCGTAGTTTAGGAACTATGTTCTTCTAATTCAACATCACCATGCCTGGCATCTCTTCAACACATATGGAAAGAAGTAGTCCCAGCTCAACATTCTCCTCAGTACGGGTGAGCTTCACCTGATCATCCTTCTTTTTGCTTGGGCAATCCAAAGCGTAGTGCCCGTACTTCTTGTAGTTGAAACACTTTTATGTGGCTGCAACACTCTGATGTGTAGTGCCCGTATTCGCCACATTCAAAGCACTTGATATGTGACATGTCATGGGATCTTTCACTACCGCCTTGCCCAACTTTGTTTCCACGGTCACCTCTATTTCCTAGACCACTCTGGCCGCCTCACCCGTGCCATCACCCGTGACACCCTCCTCTCTCTGTCTTCGAGTTCCTTGCTTCCCACTTAGTTTGGGAGAACATTAGTTGTCCGTCTGCATTGTTATTAGTTCGCCGATTGAGTCGTTCTTCATACGCTTTTAGCCATCCTGTTGCTTCCTCAAATTGCATCACTTCAAGATCTGAATACTACTCAATTGACGCCATCAATTATAGAAACTTATTAGATACTGAGTCTGACTTTAGTTATGACCACTCAATGTTGGCTATGACCACTCAATGGTGTTGGCTACAACCACTCAATGGTGTTGGCTACGACCACTCCAAGTTTCAATCACTTCAAGAGATGAGTGTTATGACAACGCCTTCCTGACGTACTCGTAACCTTCTTATGACCACTCCTTCTGAGTGCTTTGCACGTACTTGTAACCAAGTTCTAGCGGATTATGAGTACTTGAGACTTCGACTACAAACACCTACGCCTTCAACCACAACCACTCTGCTACTTCTTCGAGTACTCCAATTACTCGTGATCTTTTGAATCTCTTGCTACTCGTTGTCTCTGAGCAGATTGCACTCGATACTCAAAAACTCCGAGAACAACTGGTCTGCACTCAAACGCTTCAACTTCTTCACTGTGGTACTCATATATCATGAGTGCTACAGTACTCGTAACCTTCGAGTACACCGAATACTCGATACCCTGAGCACTTGTATTTCCAAGGCGCAGCTCCTCGACTCCTCACGTGCTTCTCTGCTCCTCGAATATGCACTAGATAAAACACGCGAACATAGATTATTTTCCCAGGAGCCAAAAGCGCTTCTCGATCACAACTGATCGCTCTCATTCGCTTGTGTCTGATTACATGACTAGACTGCACCTTATAAAGGCTAGTTATAGGACTCATAAATAGACTCAACAACATGACTCAACCTCTACTATGGACTCGTACACGGACTTGACTCAAACATTGTTACAGACTCGGATACGACTAAATAAAAAACAAGATTAATTCCAATAGATCATAGGGTAGTGCCACTAATCAAATTAACAGTGACATCACAACCAGAATGAAATGAAGCAACTAAAACATATAAAAGGGTTTACGTGTGCTCGCTTTAATTTCCCATAGGAAGATTACACTAGCTCAAGTATCCCACCACTACTACAAAAAGGGTCATCATAGACCGCTCAAAACTGCCATCATAGACAATTTTCTGAACTGTCTGAATTTATGGGTCAATGATAATCGGAGGTTATTACTGACGATTTGTGAGCTGTCTATGATAAATACAACACAGACGGTTTATAACTAGAACCGTATGTAAATAACACTATCATAGACGGCTCGAACCAAAAATCATATGTGATACTCACACATCACAGACGGTTCTAGCTACCAACCATCTGTGATGGGCGAGTACCACAGACGATTAGTATATAGAACCGTCTGTGATACTTTGGCATCACAGATGGTTGGTAGATAGAACCGCCTATGATGTGCAAGTATCGTAGATGGTTTTTGGTTCGAGCCATCCATGATTGTCCTTCATAGATGGTTTATACCATAAAACCGTCTGTAATAGTTCATTCTATACCTAATTTTTTTTCTTTTTTTGCTAGCATCAAGTAATATTATTTATACCCTTTGAAAACAAGCAAATACAATTGCAAACACAACAACACATTCTATTTTCATTAAGATTAGAATCTATAATTGCAACATAATAAGATAACGAGTTGGTTACCCATCTAACACAACAAGAACATGACAAGAACACATCTCCTAATCTTACAAACCCAACTCTTAAACATGGCGAGAACATAGAAGAAGTAGAGATCTTAGTTGACTGTAAAAGTTCAATCACGCTGACGAGGCCTCTATGCCTAGGCCCTCTCGCCCCTGATGCAGCGTGCGAGCTGGATGTCCTTGACGCCCGCCATCACCGGCGCTGACTTGAGCGCCGTGTTGGTAGCTAGCTGCTTCCACAGTGCCTTGCTGCCCGTAGACTTGCGTGCCATCTACTTCGTAAGGGCCATCAGGATCAGGGTCGAGGAGGAAGACGATGAGGAGGCTGCAGAGAATTTGAGTGCGATAGAGGATGGGTTTGGGTGAGTATGTATTATTAGGGAGGGAGAGACGGGAGTGGGAAATTTTTTGGCGGAATGGGCGAGGCGACGAAGAGGTGAAGCTACAATCTATGGGGTGGGGGTTGGTGAGTATAAATTGGCTGTGATTGGGTTGAAGAGGATCGACAGGCCCAGCTTTTATGATACGTAATTATCACAGATGGTTTGAACCACAAACCGTCTGCTGTGGTACATAATTATCAAAGACAATGTATGTATATACCGGTGCAATGAAAATAGTTAGTCTCAAAAAATATAACAACAAAATTCTATATGGCTTATATATGCTCATTTGAAAGATTTCGATGAGATCTACACTTTTGTAGTTGAGGCGAACCCCAAATTCCGAACGAAAGATCAAAAATTTTGGCAGAAATATAAATCGAAAACTTGTGACGCAAATTTGAGGCTAAAGGTGGCCGATTTTGGGGGTCTTAGAGGGTGACTGGCACAAGATGGTCATGTTGTTTGGATCGGGCTCATCGTTAGCTTTCCAACGAGTATAAAAATGTCAAAAACGGACACTGTATGCAAAAGTTATGTTCGTTTTACTAAAGGTATCTTGGAATGGAATCCTACTCAGCCTGAGATTATGAAATTTTAAAGGAATCTTATACATCACAGACGGTTTTTAATGCAAACCATTTTTGATAACTTTATTTTCACAGATGGTTTGTATTACAAACCATCCATAAAGTATCACAGACGGTTTAAATAAAAAACCGTCTGTGATGTATGCTGACATCACAGACGGTTCGAAACAAAAACCGTCTGTGATAAGTACCGACATCTCAGACGGTTTTGGTTTAGAACTGTCTATGATATTATTATAGACGGTTCGGAATAAAAATCGTCTGTGGTAGTTTTATCACTGACGGTTTATGTTGAACTGTCTGTGATGAGGCATCTAGAATGAAACTTTTTTAGTAGTGTCCGATAAGAAGAAAATATGTGATCGTCTATATGTTCTTCCGTGGAAGATCCTTTTGCCATCGCATAATGGAACCCGTAATTACCTGACGAACTCTCACGTTTCATTTTTTCTCTCTCGCTTTATGACACTGCATGTGCCGGCGAAATTCGAGAGGCCAACACAGTACGTGGGACAAAACTGTTACGTTCTTTCCAAGTATCTATTCTGGCCATAAGCCCGTCCAAGAAAAATCTCTTCTGGCCGCAAGCTGCTGCACCCTGAGATCGTAATTTTGCAACTTTCCCATCATATTGTCGGCTACTGAAGGCTGTTGCTAGCCAGAAGTTATTCTCGGCACGTTTTTTTGGCGAAATGCAACGGTGCAATGCTGGCCTCATTTATTTTCTCATAGTCTAAACCTGTTTCCAATAAAACCTGTGATCGTCTAAGAGCAAGTTTAATAAGGCTGACTGTGTTAGCTATAAGGGAATCCATGTCAGCATAGTCCTATGTGGAGGGGAGAGAAAAGGAGAGAGAGAGAGCCAAGCCGACTCCCATGCAAGAGTCAGGCTATAGCACAGGAAAAGAGGCATTATTCATGCATGTACCTATAGAACTAATTGTTATACCCATGCATGTATTAAATTATCAATACCCATGTATGTATTAAATGATTGAGAGCTCTTGTGGAGATAACTTATAGCCAGTTTATTGTATGAGTTGACTGCATCATTATCTTTTGATGACATGGAAGTGTATTGGAGGTAGCAGCTATCTGTACTATTAAACTTGCTCTAAATGTTCTTCGGTGGAAGCCTTCATATCACAGAAAACCATCAATATTAAATACAATAATCATAGATAGTTTTAGTTTAGACACCATCTATGTTGCTGCTAACGCTAAAAACTATCTGTGAAGACATAATATCCTAGATGGTTTATAATGAAAACCGTCTGTGAAGTATCACAGACGTTATTAACAAGAATCGTTTATGATATTACCAAATATCACAGACGATTTTTTCTTTAAAACATCTGTGATACTTCACAGACGGTTTTTATGATAATTAAGCCATCACAGATGGTTTGTATTAAAAACCGTCTGTGATAATTTTACTATATTAATTGCAGACCGTCGACCTTCACAAATTTATCTTAAATTTCAGATCTATTCTTACAGCTCTGCTGCTTTGAGGAGGTGGGGGCTTTGAGGGCATTTGGTGAAAGAAGACCACGGATTTGACAAAAATGATTGTAAATCCATTAAGTTCTTGACTATTTATGGTTAGTAATTTATTGCTAATTGCATTACAATTTAGATCTAGGTTTTGGTGAAAGAAGAATTGAAAATGGTTTAGATTTAGATAGCTTGATATAGGGAGAAGATTATTTACATCTAGCATGGTTTAGGGTTTAGTCAATTCATAGTCTATTTCTACTTAATTCAATCTAATTAATTATTCTTGCTATACATAGCTACTTTAGATCATATATATCTAGTGAACTAATTAATTAATACTAAATTGTTAAATACATAACATAGGACTGAAACTGGATGTACGCTGAGAGCCATATGAGTGAAGAGTGCATTAATGGTGTGTCTGCTTTTACAAGAGCTACCGAGGAGGATATATTGAATAAGGGGGGGTGAAATATATGTACTGTCCATGCATTGACTGTGAGAATCTGAAGAATTTTAAGAACCGAGCGTAGATTGAAGCGCACTAGATTCGAAGGGGTTTCAAAAAGGGGTATGCACGTTGAACCAGTCATGGTAAGTGCAAATTACATAGGAAGGTAATAATGATAACATCGCTGACGATGTCAATGATATGCTGCCGGAAGATGTCGATTGTGGTTTTGATTTGGATGGGCTGAATGATGACAATCTGAATTAGATGTTTCGCGATGTAGAAGAAAACTATGATGAGAGAGAGTATTTATCATTCCGGGGTTTGATGAAGGACTCTGAAAACCTTTGTTCACATACTATAAGTCAAAGTACACGAGGTTGTCAGCCATGCTTGAACTACCAAAATTGAAGGCACGCAACGGTTGGTCCGACAAGAGTTTTACGCCGCTGTTAGGTCTTTTAGTGGATATGCTCCCGGAGGGAAACGAGTTACCCAAAACCACTTACAAAGCCAAGAAGATTCTTTGTCCATTGGGAATGGAAGTAGAAAGAATACAAACATATCCAAACAACTGTATCTTCTACCGTAAAGAGTATGCAAACATGTATGTATGTCTGGTGTGCAACCCATCCGGATACAATCGTAAGAATCAATCAGATAACGTCGAGGGAATAGATGTAAAAATAGGACCTCTTGCTAAGGTGACATGATATCTTCCTGTAATTCCCCTTTGAAGCAGTTTTTTGCGACCCAAAGGAGGCAAAACTGTTGCGTTGGCACTCGGAGGAGCATAAGAATGATGGAATGCTAAAACACCTTACTGATTTCGCTCAGTGAAGAAACATCGATGTGAGTTTTGTAGACTTCAGTGCAGAATCGAGGAATATAAGGTTTGGATTGAGTACAAATGAAATAAATCCTTTCAGTAATATGAGCCGCCGACATAGAACTTGGACCGTGACTCCTTACATCTACAACCTTCCTCCTTAGTTATGTGTGAAGTGAAAGTATATTTTGCTATCGATACTTATCCAAGGGCCAAAATAACATGTGAATGATATTGTTGTGTACATAGCACCATTGGTAGAAGATCTAAAAATACTGTGGATCAAAGGGGTACAGATATGGGATGCCTACAAACGAGAGAACTTCACTTTACGCTCCTGGTTGTTTTGCACCATAAATTATTATGCTGCCCTTGCTCACCTGTCGGCTAGAGTAAAAAAGTGGCTAAAGCCTGTATTCACTGCTTAGATAAATACCGAGAGCGAGCGGCTGAAGCACTCATGCAAAATTGTGTACATGCGTCACCGTAGGTTCCTTCGGTGGGCTCACCTATACCACAAGTTGAAGAAATAATTCAACAGAGAGAAGAATGACAGCTCAACTCCAAGGCATTTAAGTGAAAAAGAGGTCTATAATATGATTAAGGATTTAGATACTGTGCTCGAAAAGGGACGTAAATCAAGGACCTATGAGAAGAACATCAGGAAGGAGAGATCAGTATTTTGGGACTTACCTTATTGAGAGCATCTAGAAGTTCACCACTGCATCGACGTCATGCACTTAGAGAATAATGTATGTGACAGCTTGATTGGTCTCTTACTGAACATTTGTGACAAAACAAATTATGGTGTCAACACATGGCTTGACTTGGTTGATATGGACATCAGGCCTGACTTAGCATCGATAAAGACCGATAAAGGATGAACTTACCTTCCACCTATTTGTTACACTCTGCTCAAGGCTGAGAGAACTGAACTGTGCCAATGCTTGTATGATGTGAAAGTTCCATCTGGTTACTCTACCAATATGAAGAAACTTGTTTCAATGGAAAATTTGAAATTAGTTGGCACGAAGTATCATGATTACCATATGCTAATGGCACAGATGCTCTATATTGCAATTAAAAGTATTTTACCGATTAAAGTCTGAGAGACAATCATGAGGCTATGTTATTTCATTAACACAATTACTCAGAAGGTTATCAATCCCGAAGGACTAGATGCTTTGTAAGATGAGATAGTGGCGACTCTATGACATCTTAAGATGTATTTTCCTTCGTTGTTTTTTGATATCATGATCCATCTCATTATTCATTGTGTTAGAGATAAAAATATGTGGGCTCGTGTTCCAACATAGCATGTACCCGTTTGAGAGATTCATAGAAATTCTCAAGTCTTATGTATAGAATTAATCTCTGCCGAAGGGTGACATTGCCAAAGGTTATACAACTGAAGAGGCCAATAAGTTCTATGTTGATTACATGGCTTAGGTCCAACCGATAAGTGTGCCTCGATCTCGCCAACTGATATATGTGAATTTGCATTTATGTATATGAGAATGTGTGCATGTATATGTGAATTTGTATTTATGTATATAAGAATGTGTTATATGTATGCGATTTTGTTTTTATATATGTATATGAGACTATGTCATATATATGTGAATTTGCCTAGAACATCACATATGGTTTTAAAATAAAACCATCTGTGATGTTTGCTTATTACAGATGATTTTAATTAAGAACTGTCTGTAATGTTAAATATCATAGACGATTTTAGTTAAGAACGATTTGTATTATTCCCCTATATATTACACTGTAGGGTTTGCCCACTATACTAATACACTCCCCCAGGCCCTACTTTAACGCAGCCGCCTCTCTCGAGCCCGTCGCTGCCTCCCGCGACTCTGGTGGCCCTCTTCCCTTGCGCTCGGTGCCCTCCTCCTCCCCCGATCTTGTCACTGCCTCCCGCGACTCCGATGGCCCTCCTCCCTCGTGCCCGGCGCCCTCCTTCTCAAGCGAGCACACCACCTCCCCCGAGCCTGTCGCTGCCTCCCCCGACTCCGACAGCCCACCTTCCCTGTGCTCGGCGTCCTCCTCCTCCCCGAGCATACCGCCTCCTCCAAGCCCGATGTCACCTCCCCCGAGCTCATCACTGCCTCTCCCAACTCTGACAGCCCTCCTCCCCCGCGCCTGACGCCCTCCTCTTCCCCCAAGCATGCCACCTCCCCTGAGCCCGACGCGGCTTCCTCCCCCAAGCCCGATGCATGCCTTGCCCTGGTTCTTTTTAGTTGTTTCGATTACCATCGGTGTTGTCAGTATTCCGGCAATTCTTCCTTTACACTTTGCTTGATCTATTTCAGATAGCTATTCTGTGATTTATCACTATATATCTCTAGTTAGAAGAAGTTGCAAAGTGATGTTTGTGTAGTAGGCTCAGTGCTCGATGAAGAAATTATCTAATACTGAAATTGAATTGATTAATGTTGTTACTCAGTTAATTGGCAGTAAGTAGTCTCCTTGTGAGTTAGGACCTTTTCTATGAATTGTTCAGTTGAAAACTTTTTAGAGTTCAAAATCTAAACTATGGTAATCATTTCCAATTTGTGAAGAGTATAGACAAAGTATTGAGAAGGCCAAGAGTGAATCTTGAGCAACTCTACAACTGAAAGCAATAATCACATTAAAACATGAGTTTCTTGCTAGTTTTAATTGTTTTCATGCTCTATGTTTCAAGTCAGCTCAATTTTGCTTACATGAGCTATCTGCACCGGTGCCAAGTCCACGGAACTACCTGCACTCACGCAGCAAGGGCATGGTGGATCACATGCATCTACATCTTATGCCTAGTCAACTATCATGAAGTCGATCTCTAACAAATGAGGCTGTAAGACAAACCGAAGAAGACCGATGATGATATCCCCTACTTGTTGTTGGCCTAGAAATTTGAGCTAGACAAGTCGTTGGTCATTCCGATAGAGCACCTCTAAACCCTAGGACTGACTTGCCAGACATTGCATGTATGGTACATAAAACAGGTCAACAAACTGAAATAACAACGTTGCTCGAGTGTCATCGTAAAGTTCAGACCACATCATCTTCAGCACGATATTCATGACTATGTTTTCACGGTGACCTTCAAGTACTTGTTCTTTCTCCTCAACCTCGATATCCTCGACACCTCACTAATTTGATGTTGGACACTACAAGTGTGTAATATCATGGTCTACCTTCATGTAATACCAAAATGTGATATATATATATATACACACACACACATACACAAAAGCAGTGAGTTATTGGATGTATATATACTTGTTGTGTTTTTGCTTGTTTCAGAGGGAATGACTAGTATTTCCTGAGACTAACCAACAAATATAAATAGATTTAGGAATACAAAAGAATATCACAAGCGGTTATTAATGCATAACCCTCTGTGTAGTTACCTACCACAGAGGTTTGTAGTTGAAACCATCTGTGATTTATAAGATATCACAAACAGTTTCTAATACAAATCGTCTATGGTAGGTAACTGTCACAGACGGTTATGCGTTAATAACCGTCTGTGATACGAACGGTTCGAAAACCGTTGGTGATGACCTCATATTGTTATTACTAACCCAGACGGTTCGAAAACCGTTGGTGATGACCTTATATTCACTACTACAGAAAGCCTAATAGTAGACGCCTCATCACAGACGGTTTTGTGAAACCGTCTCTAATGAGCACTATTACAGACGGTTGTAATTTGGAGGACGTCTGTGGTATTTGTGGCGGGAAAATGGATTATCACAGACGGTTATTAACTATGAACCGTCTGTGATACGTTTGTATCACAGACGGTCTGTATTAAAAACCGTCTGTGATAATCCCAGATTATCACAGACGGTTTTTAAATAAAAACCGTCTGTGATAACCTTGTTATCACAGACGGTTAATAATTAAAAACCGTCTGTGATAATTCACAGACGGTTTTTTATTAAAAACCATCTGTGATAATGTCAGTAGGCATTTATTGCGCTGCTCAGACCGCATCTGTCTTCATTTCGATCCAGATCTAGCCACTGCTGCGCACTTTTTCACTCGGGAGGAAGCTAGGCGATTTCAGGCCTTGTTAATTTGGTGGGAAGAGGCAGAGATTGAGCTTTGAAGATTCATACTTTGCTGGTTGTTCTAGATATGGTTAGTAATGCAATTTATTTTTTTCTTTAATTGCATTACAATTTAGTTCTAAGTAATCCATGAGTGGTTATTGAAGATGGTTAATTTGCAAAATTGTTGGTTATATAATAGCTGTTGTGTTTGTAATATGAATCTAGCAAATAAAGTCTCAATATAATAAATGTGGCCGGTATATATGTAGTTATAATTAGTTAATCTAGATTTTAATACTAAGTTGTTATATATGTACGTAACGTAGGACCGAAGCTGGATGTATGCCGCGAGCCGTGTGAGTGAAGAGTACATTAATGGCGTTTCTGCTTTTATAAGAGCTGCCGAGGAGGATATGTTGAATAAGGGGGCGATATATATGTGCTGTCCATGCACTGACTGCGAGAATGTGAAGATGTTTAAGAACCGAGGGCAAATTGAATCGCACTTGATTCGGAGGGGTTTCAAAAAGGATTATACGTGTTGGACCAGTCATGGCGAAGTGAATGATCATATGCCGCCGGATGACATCGCCGGTGAAGTGAATGATATGCCCCCGGATGACATCGCCTGTGAACTGAATGACATGCCGCCGGCTGATGTCGATTGTGGGTCGGATTCGGATAGGTTGCACGATGATAATCTGGATCAGATGCTTCGCGATGTTGAAGAGAACTATGATGAGAGAGAGTATGTTAAATTCCGTGGCTTGATGGAGGACTCAGAGAAACCTTTGTACACGGGATGCAAGTACACGAGGTTGTTGGCCGTGCTTGAACTGTTGAAATTGAAGGCAAGCAACGGTTGGTCGGACAAGAGTTTCACGGCGCTGCTAGGTCTTTTAGCGGACATGCTTCCGGATGGAAATGAGTTGCCTAAAACCACGTATAAAGCCAAGAAGGTTCTTTGTCCGTTGGGAATGGAAGTAGAAAGAATACATGCATGCCCGAACGATTGTATCCTCTACCGTAAAGAGTATGCAAACATGCATGTATGTCCGGTGTGCAACGCATCCCGATACAAACGTAACAATCAATCAGTTGATGGCGAGGGAACAGAGGCGAAGAAAGGACCTCCTGCTAAGGTGACATGGTATTTTCCTATAATTCCCCGTTTGAAAAGGTTTTTTGCAAATCCAAAGGAGGCAAAACTGCTGCGTTGGCACTCGGAGGAGCGCAAAAAGGATGGAATGATAAGACACCTTGCTGATTCCGCGCAGTGGAGAAACATCGATAGGAGTTTTGCAGAGTTCGGTGCAGAACCAAGGAATATAAGGTTTGGACTGAGTACAGATGGAATGAATCCTTTCAGTAGCATGAGCAGCCGACATAGCACATGGCCCGTGACTCTCTGCATCTATAACCTTCCTCCTTGGTTGTGTATGAAGCGAAAGTATATTTTGCTGTCGATACTTATCCAAGGGCCAAAACAACCTGGGAATGATATCGATGTGTTCCTAGCACCGTTGGTGGAAGATCTAAAAGTAATGTGGAACGAAGGGGTACAGGTATGGGATGCGTACAAACGAGAGAACTTCACTCTGCGCTCCTTATTGTTCTGCACCATAAATGATTATCCTGCCCTTGGTAACCTATCGGGCCATAGTACAAAAGGTGCCAAAGCTTGTACTCACTGTTTAGATGGTACCGAGAGTGTGTGGCTGAGACACTCACGCAAAACCGTCTACATGCGTCACCGCCGGTTCCTTCGGAGGGCTCACCCATACCGCAAGATGAAGAAACAATTTGACGGAGAGAAGGAAGATGGTTCAGCTCCAAGGCATTTAAGGGGACGCGAGGTTTATGATATGGTTAAGGATTTAGATGTTGTCCTCGGAAAGGGACGTAAATTGAGGGCTCATGAGAAGAACACCTGGAAGAAGAGATCAATATTTTGGGACTTACCTTATTGGGAGTACCTAGATGTTCGGCACTGCATCGACGTCATGCACGTAGAAAAGAATGTGTGCGACAGCTTGATTGGTCTCTTACTGAACATCCGTGATAAAACAAAGGACGGTGTCAACGCACGGCTTGACTTGGCTGACATGGACATCAGGCCTGAGTTAGCACCGACAAGCACTGATAATGGACGAACGTACCTTCCCCCTGCGTGTTACACTCTGTCCAAGGCTGAGAAAACAGAACTGTGCCAGTGCTTGCATGGTGTGAAAGTTCCGTCTGGTTACTCCGGCAACGTGAAGAAACTTGTTTCGATGCAAGATTTGAAGTTAAATGGCATGAAGTCTCATGATTGTCATGTGCTGATGACACAGATGCTCCCTATTGCAATTAGAAATATTTTGCCGATCAAAGTCCGAGAGACAATCATGAGGCTATGTTATTTCTTTAACACAATTGCTCAGAAGGTCATCGATCCCGAAGGACTAGATGCTCTGCAGGACGAGGTGGTGATGACTCTATGTCACCTTGAAATGTATTTCCCTCCTTCGTTTTTCAATATCATGGTCCATCTCGTTGTTCACGTTGTGTGGGAGATAAAAATGTGCGGGCCCGTATTCCTACGCAGCATGTACCCATTTGAGAGGTTCATGGGAATTCTCAAGTCCTACGTACGGAATCGTTCTCGGCCGGAGGGCAGCATCGTCGAAGGTTATGCAAGCGAAGAGGTGATTGAGTTTTGTGTCGATTATATGGCTCAGATTCAACCGATAGGTGTCCCTCAATCTCGTCATGAAGGGAGCCTGAAGGGTCTCGGAACTATCGGAAGGAAAGCAATCACTCCAGATATGGACACGTATACTCAAGCCCATTTCACGGTGTTGCAACACATGACTGAAGTGGCGCCTTATGTGGACCAGCACAAGGATGTGCTTCGGCAACAGAATCCAGAGCGGCCGGATGTTTGGATCATGAGGCAACACAACCGTTGGTTCAACCAATGGTTGAAGGAGCAAATTGCTAGGAGCTCGCCGAGTGAGACGCTGAGATGGTTGGCAAAAGGGCCGACATTTACAGTTGTGACATGGCAAGGATATGACATAAATGGGTACACATTCTATACGCAGTCTCAGGATGTCAAGAGCACTAACCAGAACAGCGGAGTCCGCATAGATGCATTCAGTACCGATGGGTCGAGAAACTCGTACTATGGCTTAATAGAAGAGATTTGGGAGCTCGACTATGTGGTTTTCAAGATCCCCTTATTTCGCTGCCGTTGGGTGCATCTCCCACAGGTGAAGGTTGACAAGTACGGTGTCACGACCGTGGACCTCCAACGTGTCGGGTACAAAGACGAACCATTCGTACTTGCCAATCAAGTTGTTCAAGTTTTCTATGTAACCGACCCGGCAAATAAGAAACGCCATGTAGTTCTTCATGGAAAAAGGAGAATTGTCGGAGTGGAGAATGTAGTGGACGAGGAGGAATACAATCAATTTGACGAGTTACCTCCTTTTGGAAATGGCATAAGGGTCGACGATGAACAACGTGACGAAACTAGTTACGTACGCATTGATCATGATGAAGGGCTAATTTTTAAAGGAAATAAGCAAGTACAATAAGAATGTATATGTGAAAATGTGTGACAATTTTGAGATCTATATGTGAAAATGTGTGATGTAGTCAATTTTGAGATGTATATGTGAAAATGTGTGACAATTTTGAGATGTATATGTGAAAATGTATGATGTAGTCAATTTTGAGATGTATATGTGAAAATGTGTGATGTAGTCGATTTTGAGATGTATATGTGAAAATGTGTGACAAAATGTATATGAGTATTGGCATTTATGTATATGTGTGATGCACATGTGATGGTTGATATGAATGCAGCTGGTTGGTGTTGTATATGAATGCAGCTGTTTGGTGGTGGATATGAATGCAGCTGTGGTTATTGGTGTTGTCTTAATAACTACAGTCGCAAAGGCTTATCACAGACGGTTTTAAACTTAGAACCGTCTGTGATATCAATAAAACAGACGGTTCTAAGTTTAAAACCGTCTGTGATAATATGACTATCACAGACGGTTATACACTTAGAACCGTCTGTGATATTTATACTATCACAGGCGGTTTTAGACTTGGAACCGTCTGTGATATTAATATCACAGACGGTTTTTGAGTTAGAACCGTCTGTGATAACCTCCCTATATATACCCTCTGGCTAGGGTTTTCCCTGTGCGCTGCGCAGTTATTCGATCTAGATCCAAGTAAATCCCGAGCCCGTCGTCGCCTCCGCCTCCCCGAACCCTCGTCGGCCGCCTCCTCGAGCCCCTCGCCGGCCGCCTCCGTCGAGCCCCTCGTCGCCTCCGCCTCCTCGAGCCCCTCGTCGCCTCCGCCTCCCCGAACCCTCGTCGACCGCCTCCCCGAGCCCCTCGCCGGCCGCCTTCGTCGAGCCCCTCGTCGCCTCGGCCTCCCCGAGCCCCTCGCCGGCCGCCTTCGTCGAGCCCCTCGTCGCCTCGGCCTCCCCGAGCCCCTCGTCGACCGCCTCCGTCGACCCCCTCGTCGCCTCCGCCTCCCCGAACCCTCGTCGACCGCCTCCCCGAGCCCCTCGCCGGCCGCCTCCGTCGAGCCCCTCGCCGGCCACCTCCCCTCGATTACCGACTGCATTGTGAGCACTTTCTATGATGGACTAGGGTTTACTGCAGTAGCTTAATTAGTTTGCTATTTGGTACATTAATTGTTTACTACAGTTGCTCGATGATGATAAAATCATATACTGAGATTGGTTCATTCAGTGCTTGAGCTCTAATAGCTGTCGGTTCATGCAGTTTTCAGGTTATAGCATGTTATTAAATTGATCTGTTCGGATTTAATCTTGACAAGTTAAAAGACTGAATTATTGGGCAAAGTTAACTTGTGTGGTCTTGATCTGTATGAATACTGTTGTTTGAATATATGCATGCTAAATATATCTTGATCTTGAGATTTTAGAGTTTGTATCTAGAGCTCAAAATACTGAATTCATTATTTGGCATAACCAATCAAGGAAGAGTATATGATTTAGTAGCGGGACGGCCAAGATTAATCTTGTGCAACCCTACAATTTGAGAGCACATATTCATGTTGAGACTGTTATTGATTCTATTATTGATGCTTGTTGCTTGTTGCTTCATATTGCTACCATTATATATGTATATATGTAGGTATGTATATGTATATATGTAGGTATGTATATGTATATGTATGTATATACACATATAGTATGTAGTATATAGTATAGGCACATAACCCCTCTCTGTGTCCACATCACCCCCTCCCTTCTCCCCCTTCCCTCTACTCCTCTCCTCTCTTCCGAACATTGAGCATCATGTTTGACTTTTCGTGCTTCCTCACTTTGAACATTCTCATCTTATCTTAATAGACCCACAAAATGAGCAACATGTCACCCGCGCATTCTTCATCATCATCGCCGGAGGCGTCCGCTCCAACATCAAGACGCCAAGGAAGAGGGCTATCAAAGAAGCCTCAGAGCCGACAGACCATCACAGCGGTAAACGCAGCTGGGGTCCCTATCCTTCCTAAGCAAGCGGTAAACGCATTCCGAACCATGGTCGGAATAGTTGCACGACAACGAATTGAGATCACATACAATTCGTGGAAGAACGTGCCTGACACTCGGAAACGTGACCTGTGGACCGAAATCTTGGCATCGTTCGAGTTCCCAGAAGAACACTTACACGCTGTGGAACGACAAACCTACCAAGCGGCGTGCAAAGCATGGAAGAACTTCAAGAGCACGCTTGTCAGGAAATACGTGGAGACGGACGAAACGCCTTTTACTAAATACCCATTCCTGGAATCACAATGGGAAGAGTTCAAGGCGATGAAAACGACCGAAGAATTCAAAAGTACAAGTGTGGCGCACAAGGCCCTCCAGGCAAAAAACACGCACCCCCACAGACTTGGCACAGCTGGGTATGCGGGTAAAATCCCGCAGTGGAGGTTGGAGGATGAGCTGGCAGCTGCAGAGGACATCGCCCCGCCGTTTTCCAATATCCCGGATGACCGCGCTCGAAATTGGCTTAGAGCAAGGTCATCTACAACGACATCGGGGGACGTCTCCTTTCGAAACCCTGCAGACCAGCAAGTGTCCCAGCGCCTGGTAAGATATCGATCGAACTACGTAGCTTGTAATTACTCCACAACTTCGTACGAATTGAAATGACATGTCGTGCTCTTGCAGGAAGAGCTGAGTTTTGAATCTACCCTGGGATCATTCCAGGGAACAAGGGAGAATGATATGCTCTCCGTGGCCCTGGGAAACAAGGAGCACCCGGGTCGTACGAGAGGCCTTGGGCTTTACGTTCCTTGGAAACATGGTTTCCAAGATGACTCCGGAATGTATCGGCGTAGGAAGAGAAACAAAGCCGAGCGTGAGGAGCAGCTACGAGAAGAGATCAAGGAATCTCTTCGAGAGGAGCTATTTGCTCAGATGGGTGAAGTAATCAGAGAAGAGGTGCGGAAACAGACAGAAAGTCAGCAGGCCGCCACCGCCGCTGCTATGCTAGGTAGCCCGCACAACCGTCCGAGTAGCTGCGCGTCCAATCCGACGCATACCCAGTCCAAATTTCCTGTGGACGACATCCTGGTAATAATTATTACCTCTCGAATGCTTGCTCCATTGGTAGGCCTATTCGAGTAGCTAATTTTGTATCGTTATGTAGGAGCCTACGAACTGCAAGCTCCAAGTGAGATATGGCGCCATTCCCTTGTACGCTGCTTGGGGCCAGGCATATTCGTCTGGTAACGGGGCCATGGTGCACGGCCAAGCTTTAGCGCCAGGCTTCGCAAAAGTTAATGTGGATGGTGTGTATGTCAATTTTGAGGTGGTCCCGCTACCGAAGCCCCCCAACGACGAGATCGTGACTCTAGGACAGGCCATTGGAACATTCATCCAGTGGCCCAAAAGCGACATCTTCCTGGAGGCTTCTTCACCGGTGGCAGGACCAGAGCAACATGCACTGGTGCCATCTCCAGTACAAGACCAGTCGGTTCCACCACCGGATACTACAACGGTGCTATCTCCACGGGCCCTATTCTCGCCAGAGCAACTTGCACCGCTGCTACCTTCAAAGTCGACTTCCGTGAAGTCGACCCATAGCCGAGGCAGCAAGGCCAGCAAGGGCAAAGCAAAGAAGACCAATGATGATCTTCCGTACCACCCTTTGGCCCGCAAATTCGTGCTTGGCGAGCCGTTGCTCGAGCAAAAAGCCCTCCAAAAGCTACCATATAGTTGCATGCAATTGCACACGTGGTATATGCAGCAGTCCAATAAGCCAGAGGGAGAACGGACTTCAAGTATCACTGTCAAATTCTCCGAGGAAGATTTACACCACAATCTTCAAGAGTGTACATTCGTGGTCGCCTTTGAGGATTTATTCGAGCTGTTCATGCTCAACGCTCTTGACGTCTCAATCGTTCGATGCTGGACGCTGTAAGTGTGTACAATCACAGTCTCCGTTAATGTCATACCGATAAATGCCATATCTAATTTTTTGCTTTCGTGTGTATATATATAGACACATGCTGATTAAAGCTAGAGTATCGAACTCATCAGCTGGTTTCTTGGACCCACAATTGGTCGCCAAGACTACCATCGACGTGGAGGCATCCCTCGTCGAGAGGTACATTGCATCAGGCCTGCTGAGTTGTCGCAATAAGGACTATGTACTTATGCCCTTCAATCAGAGCTTTCATTGGATTTTAATAGTAATTGTACCAAAATGGAACAAGGTATATTACCTTGATTCCCTAAGTAAGAATAAAATGGACTTCACAATTGTCGGCCAAGTAATCGATAGGTAAGCACATATTCCCCATACATATCTACATTGTACTCTTTCTTTCCTTCCGAATGATTAAGGTTAACCTTTTCGAATTACGTAGGGCGTTCGCGATGTACATTGAAAAGGGAGGTGACTCGAAGCGCGGGGCCAACGGCCTGCTGACACATGTTCGAGATTTTAAGGTATTCGCTATTTCACATTAATTAATCCTATGCAACAGATGGTACTAATGCCTTTTGAACTAACACATTCCATTTTTTGCAGTGCCACCAGCAGCAGCCGGGCAACACATGTGGATACTACGTTTGCCAACATATGGAACTACTCCTCGATTCCTCGAGGGTCACCAATCGCAAGGTTTGTCACTCTTCCCATAATTACTTCATACTTATCACGTTACATATATATGTACATTGATATTCCTATCGACAGGCTGTATCAATCCCGTCAACTGCATTGAAACAGTCTGAGCTTCGAGAGGTTCAATCAGAGTTAGCGTTCTTTTTGCTGACTCAAGTCATACAGCCAGAAGGACGGTTCCACTGCGCACACTGATTTCCTATTGGTCTTATCACTAAGTGTAAATGCAGTGTAGATCTTTTGTAACTGTGCATTTGTTAATGGATATTTCAGTTCAATTCAATTAATTGATTTGCGAAATGGATGCATGCTTTATGTCTGTGAGATGAAGTGCGATGTCAATTGGATGTTTTATGTCTGCGAAATGTACCTGAAAGCAAATGAGATGTGTGAATTGTATGTTTTTTGTCTGTGATTATCTGCTTGTTTCAGAGGGCATGGCTAGCATTTCCTGAGGATAGCCAATAAACAGAAATAGATTTTGGTTTAGGAGGAAGGAATATCACAGACGGTTTTTAAGTAAAAACCGTCTGTGATATGTATCACAGACGGTTTTTCATTAAAAACGGTCTGTGATTATTAGATATCACAGACGGTTTTTAATTAAAAACCGTCTGTGATATCTGATAATCACAGACGGTTTTTAATTAAAAACCGTCTGTGATATCTAATAATCACAGACGGTTCGAAAACCGTCTGTGATAACCTTCGATCATCACTGACCCATAAATTCAGACGGTTCAGAAAACCGTCTGTGATGACGTTTCTGAACCGTCTGTAATGTCGATTTCTGTAGTAGTGATTATTATTACTAACCCATAAATTCAGATAACTTACGAAACTGTTTGTGATGATATTTTTGAACCGCTTAAGATAATTTTTCTGTAGTAGTGATAATTAGCTGACGAACCCTCACGTTTCATCATAAACTGATAAACATCATAAAAGATCCACCACAAGCATACTGCACCCTGAGCTTGTAATTTTGCAAATTTCCCATCATATTGTCGGCCACTGAAGGCTGTTGCTAGCCAGAAGTTATTCTCGGCACGTTTTTTTAGCGAAATTAATGCAACAGTGCAATGTTGGCCTCATTTATTTACTCATAGTCTAAACCTGTCTACAGTAAAACCTCACCACCACAAGCTAGCTGCACCCTGAGCTTGCAGTTTCTTTCGCGAAATGCAACGGTCCGTGCAATGTTGGCCTCATTTATTCTCGTAGTCTGAACAGTCTAAACCTGGCTCTACTAAAACCTCAACATCAGTACATCACAATAAACAACATCCCCGCCCCACCCCCCGGGGGCGCCCGCGCCTATTTAAGCACACACAGAGTATACCCCTCATATCAGCTCAGACCGCCACTGATCAGCCACTTCCTTCCATCTCCAAGCTTCAATTCATCAGCTACACCTTGCAATGGAGTTCCCACCATGGACGCCGTCCTTTCTCACCGTCATGCTCGGCATTGTGCTCCTCCTGAAAACCATCTTCCACCGCCGCCGGGGGTACAATCTCCCACCCGGCCCGAAGCCGTGGCCCATCATCGGCAACCTCAACCTCATCGGCCCGCTCCCGCACCGCTCCGTCCACAAGCTCTCCATGCGATACGGCCCGCTCATGCACCTCCGGTTCGGGTCCTTTCCCGTCGTCGTCGGATCGTCCGTCGACATGGCTAAGTTCTTCCTCAAGACCCACGACTCGTCGTTCATCGACCGGCCCAAGACCGCGGCGGGCAAGTACACCACCTACAACTACTCCGACGTGCTGTGGGCGCCCTACGGCGCGTACTGGCGTCAAGCGCGTAAGATGTGGCAGACCGAGCTCTTCAGCGTGAAGCGGCTCAAGTCGTACGAGCACATCCGCCGGGAGGAGGTGCGCACAATGCTGCACGACCTGCAAGAGGCGTCCGGGCGTGTGCTGCTGCTTGGCGACTACCTGTCCACGTTAAGCCTCAACGTGATCTCGCGCATGGTGCTTGGCAAGAAGTACGTCGTCGAAGGGGCCGGCTCGGTGACGACGCCCAAGGAGTTTAAGTGGATGGTCGACGAGCTGTTCTTGCTCAACGGCGTCCTCAACGCCGGTGATTTTATCCCGTGGCTGAACTATCTGGATCCGCAGGGGTACATTGGGAGGATGAAGAGGCTAAGCAAGAAGTTTGATCTGTTCCTGGAGCATGTGCTGGATGAGCACAACGAGCGGCGGCGGCGCGAGGGTGAGGAGTTCATGGCTAGGGACATGGTGGACCTGCTGCTGCAGCTCGCTGATGATCCCAACCTCGAGGTCCCGATCAAGCGGGACGGCGTCAAGGCATTCACTCTGGTAAGGCTTGAGATAGGAAGTGCTAAACAGTAGTTAAGTGTTTTTTTGATTCAGAGTACTTAAATTTTTTTCCATGTGTTCATCTCTCTAAAAAAATGTGAGTCTCCAAACTATAAAAAACACTCGAATCTCATTCTCCTATATATGTACCCTTCTAAAAAAATATGAATGCTTCGAACTATAAAAAACAGTTGAATCTCTCTTCTCCCATTTATGCACTTCTCCAAAAAAAACCAAAGTGCTGTAAACTAAAAAAAAATACTCAGGTGCCCCTAAACGCCACCCTTGAGATAACTCAATTTACTATCCATCACCAGTGTATCACTCTTATATACTAGGCTTACCAAATGGTGTAGGACCTCATAGTTGCTGCAACGGATACCTCGGCGGTCACGCTTGAGTGGGCCATCTCGGAGCTCCTCAAGAACCCGGAGGTCTTTGCCAAGGCCACCGAGGAGCTGGACCGTGTCGTCGGCCGTGATCACTTGGTCACGGAGGAAAACATCCCCAGCCTCCCCTACATCGAGGCCATCGTGAAGGAGACCATGCGCTTTCACCCGGTCGCGCCCTTGCTTGCTCCCCGGCTGTCCCGCGAGGACACGTCGGTCGGCGGCTACGACATCCCCGCCGGCACACGTGTGCTCGTCAACATGTGGGCCATCGGCCGCGACCCTGCGCTGTGGGACGCGCCGGAGGAGTTCATGCCGGAGCGGTTTATAGGGAGCAAGATCGACGTAAAGGGGCAGGATTTCGAGCTGCTGCCGTTCGGGTCCGGCCGCCGGATGTGCCCCGGGTACAGCCTTGGGCTCAAGATGGTCCAGCTGTGCCTAGCCAACCTGCTGCACGGCTTCGCTTGGAGGCTCCCCGATTGCATGACGAGGGAGGAGCTGAGCATGGAGGAGAAGTTCGCCCTGTCCGTGCCGCGCAAGGTCCCGCTCGAGGTCGTCGTCGAGCCCAAGCTACCGTCTCACGTCTAGGACGGGCGTGATGTCTGTGTTACTGCATGTCGAGTACGTGTGCCCGCTTAATGTATGTCTATACAACATTCGATTGTTTTTGAAGACAAAAACAGTTAGATTGATCTGAGGCGTTAGATCTCCATCCAACGGATCCACCCATACAAGTCCCCCTCCAAAAAAAATGACCCCCTCCAAAAAAATGATCTAGGGTGTTGGATCTTCATCTAATGGCTCAAAATCTGACTATTTTTATCTTAAAAATAGTCAAATATTATATAGACACTCCCTAAAAATAAATGGGGTGTGATCGTGCGATAGCGTAGTCTGTTTCTATACATTGTCATAGCTTCACCTGTGTATTTTGTAACTGAACAAGGTATGTTTGGCTTGGATTTATCTTTAATTTATGATTTTATTATTTTAGGTTGATGTCCCGGAGGAAAAGTACCAGCGTGAAATATACACCGTACGGGATTGCAATACAATTCCCTGTTCTGATTAAATAATCCTTGCCGTCTTTGGAAACAGGTCACTGGCGTAGTGGTTGTTGGCCCAGGCCTGACGTGAGGAGAAGCACAGGGGGAGAGCAGAGAAGGAACGAGCGAAATATAGAGAAATTGTTTCTTCATCTCCGGCGACACATGCCATCCAAGAATTCTATTCGCTGTATTCTCAAACTCTCTCCGAACTCTACAGATGTACATACCTTTAAATAGGCCTCACGCACATACGGTTACACCACCGCACGCACCCACTACTGCTACAACTCTGACGGCCACTACCTGTCCATGCCGCTCCGGTCAGCCACCTGCTGAGCGCTGTCAGTCGCCCACCCACGTCGCTCCGCTCAGCCCATGCCCAGCGGCGGACCCAGATCAAAATTTAGGGGGGGCTAATAGGACTTACTGACCAGTTTGCTGAATACCGAGTTGCTGGCCTATGATAGACTTGTAGACACTAGAGGGAGAGAGGCTCCACGCCAAGAGCCAAGATCGCGGCTTGTAATCACTACTATAAATACAATTTTTTTCATCATGCAAAGGCTTTTTAAACCTGATAAGGTCATTCATATGGCTAGCGTGGAGCTGTAGAGATGAGAGAGGTACACACGGCCGGCTAGCGGTAGGGGGGTTGGCGCCCCACCTGACCCACCGCTGGGTCCGCCCCTGCCCATGCCAACCGCTATAATGACCAGCCGCCTGCCCATACCGGGTAGTTAGCCAACCAAGGATGACCTGCGTCACCCACGATCGCTCGTGTTGACATCTACTACCAACTGCTACAGTGAACGACATACATATATGACCGCTGGCTTCATCCTTAGCTTGTCTTCGACCACTGCACTAGAGTTTTGACCATGGCGCCAGCGAGTACGACACTGATCGTTACAACAATCATACAATGTAGTTGTAATGACCATGGCTTCTGGGACTATCGGCCTTTTGACCACAGCTTCCCTTCGACCGCTTCACTGACCACACAGGTCTTTGAGCACCGACCATCTTACTGTAGTTTCGACCGTGGTTTCAACCACAACATCGACCAGGCCTTCGACCATGGCTTCAACCAGGCTTCGACCATAGCATCACTTTGAGGAGATGCTGAAAAAATCCTCTATAGCGACCTGTTGTCTGTCGGATGTACTTGACATGGGTGTAACCGGTTCTTGAAGGTGAAATTGATCTAATTCACCATTTTTCACTCCTTCAACTGAGAAGGAAATCCACTTCTGCAGATTGTTTTCTTCATATGGCTTTGCCTCCCACTACCATGCTTTATCTTCACAAAAGATCACATCTCGACTTACCACAATTTTATCTTCATGAGGACTGTACAACCGGCTAGCTTTGGTTCTTAGCTCAACTCCTAATAGATCAATTCCTTTCATCTGTCATCTAATTTCTTCAGATGAGTGAGCACCTTTGCATATGCTAAGCAACCGAACACCCTCAAATGTTCTAGACTTGGTTTTCTTCCACTTAATGCTTCATACGGAGTCTTTCCTTCCAGAGCTTTTGTGAGTACTCAATTGAGAATGTAAACAACATGTCTTACAGCCTCAGCCCAAAATCTTTATGGTAGTAGTCTGCTTTTGAGTAAACTTCTTGCCATATTCATTACCATCCAATTTCTTCGCTTGACTACTCCGTTTTGCTGTGGACTATAAGAAGCTGTGAAGTACCTTCTGATTCCTTTCGTCTCACAGATTGATTCAAATTCTTGTTTCAAGAATTCACCTCCACGATCTGATCTCACCACCTTGAGTTTGTGATCAGTCTCCTTTTCATCCAGTGTCACAAACTTTTGAAATATGTCTTTGGCTTCTGATTTCCTTTTGAGTATGTATACCCACATTACTCTAAAATAATCATCAACAAGAAGCAGAAAGTATTTATTACCTCCATTTGACTAAGGGGTAATAGGACCGTAAATATCCACATGTAACAGTTCCAGGACCTGTGTCACTCTATATTGTGTTTGCTGTGGGAACGGGAGTTTTGTTTGTTTTACAATAATGCAACTTTCACACACTTGAGATGGATGATTGTTTCAATAAACCATCATTTTCTCTGTCATCAGCTTCAAAGAGTAAAAATTGACATGACCAAGTCGATCATTCCACAACCACACCATATTATCCACCTTGGCATTGAAACCAGCTGGTTTGGCTGAGTCGAGTTCAATCTTGTACGACCGATTTGGTGTTCGTATCACCTTCATCAGTAGTTATTCTTCGCGATCATGCAGTAGCCTTCTTCAGTTACCTGACCCAAACTAATGATATTATTACACAATCGTGGTATATAATAGACATTAGTCAAAGCTCTTTGCTCTCCACTCTTGCTTTGCAATAAAATAGTGCCCTTTCCTTCTATTTGAACAACTGACTCATCTCCAAATTCAATTTTCCTCGAAAGCTCTCATTCAATTAACTGAATTTTCCACTTTGTCCAGTCATGTGGTTTGAATCACCATTATCGAGATACCAAATATTTGACTCCACCATCTCTTCTCCAACTTTTAGCAGTTTTGGTTGAACATGCTCTTCATTTAGCATCATAAGTTGTGTGTTTTTTTCTTCCCAGATGGACAGTAGAAGTGCTAGCTCCTGCTCTGTTTTGGCTTAAACCAAATTTTCCTCCTTCTTCTTGTATCGGCAGTTAGCAGAATAGTGCCCAAACTTTTGGCACTCAAAGAACTTAATATGACTTCTGCAAACTGCAGCATAATGGCCTTCTTTACCATAGGTAAAACATTTCACTTTTGGCTTGTCTCGATTGTAAGAGAACTCTCCTTGCATTGCTTTCTCCCCATGATCAGCAGTAAAACCACGGCTTCCTCGACCAAAACCGCGACCACCTAGTCCAAGACCACGTCCACACCAATTGCCAGATCCACAACCTCCTCCTTGGCTTAGATTTGATTCCCGCCAAGTTTTATTTTCAACCTTTGCTTCACTTTTTACTAGCAATGCTTGATCAATTCTAGCTTTACACCCTTTGAGCAATCCCTCATAAGCTTTGAGAGACCTTTTTACTTCTTCTATGTTCATGTTTTGGAGATCACTCGAATATACAAGAGTCGTGACCACTAGCACGAAACTCTCGGGTAGGACACCAAGTACTTCTCGACCACTGTTGTTTCCTCTAGAGTGCCTCCAAGAGATCAAATTTCATTAACCACAATAGTTAATTTACCTACAAACTTATCTACTGACTGAGTTTCATCCATATGCATCACCTCATATTCTCCTCACAGAGTTTGTAGTCGAACCTTCTTTACTCGATCCACGCCTTCGTGAATAATCTGAAGAGCAATCCAAGCTTCTTATGTTGTATCTTTTTCGACAAGTTGATTGAGCATCGAGTCGAGTATGGGAGCGTAGATGAGCACCAAGGCAGTTTGATCGGTCTTCACATCAACCTTTCCACTAGCATCGATCAGATCAGCTACGTCCCAGACTCCTTGGGTACGCATATTCACCCACATCTTTATAGACTATGCCGGATAGTTCTCTAAATTGAGAACTGGATACGGAAGGGAATTTGGTTCTTCCTTCATTATCGACGAAGATCCACTTCTTGCCATGCTCTGGTCCTTCTACGAGTCGACCGGTACCTGCTCTGATACCAAATGTTGAATACGACCAATCTGTAGATGTTACGACCACGTTGATTGATTTCGACTACGATCACGTCTTCTTCGGATGTCGGCTTCGACCACTTGCTCGTAGACAACTTGGACTTAACTTCATCGATTGGATTGGTATGATCAGTCGTAAGCAGTCAATCCACCCGATCGTAAATCAACGATAAAAAATAAGTAACTCTTCGGACTGCTCCTATTGCACGTGATGCCGTTCGGAGTGGTCTGAACATTCCGACATCAATCAAACCATCAAAACGACTTAGATGAAGATCGGATGGTCTCAGAAATGACTTAGATGAAGATCGGATGGTCTGAGTGTCTTCGCTGATCGGACCCCTAGTCCATTTTTGTAAGTTATGAACAGAGGCAATATGAAAACACAAAAACTTTGATGGTGCTCAAATCGTTGCACCTTTTCTTTGGTTTTCTTCTCATTTATACACAGTTTTACAAACTTAGACTTAGATGCACAAATCGACTCTAAAACTAATTAGAATTCAACTCAACTCAGACTCGAAATCGGATTCGGCGGGATTATTTCCAACAGGCAAAAGAAAGAGGAAAGAGTTCTAGATTGCTGACCCCGGTAGAAGTTCTAGGTGTCCTCGTCATCAATTGGTTGGGTTGGTTGCGATGAAGCTCGTGCACGCACCTCTATAATATCTGCATGGCGCTCCAACTTCCAGCCGTGTTAGCGGTCACGCACATCGCTGCCGGGTTCTTGAACGACTCCAACAGTGCCAAATCGGACCAGGCATGGTCCTCCACTAGCTGTCGAGCTCACGATAGCCTTGCCGCTATTGCTATCTAGCTCGCAGCTAAGCTGCCTAATGCAGCGCCAAGGGGGTGGCCAAGGAGGAAGGGGAGGGGTTGGGGTGTGACTGGATTGGACGGTTTAGGGTGGAGGGAGAGGAATAGAAGGGAAAGGAGGATGGGGATAGATGATGGATTGATGGAAGAGGAAGGACAAAAAAAAAAATGTTTTTTCACATGTCACTTAACAACAATGTTACAATTGGGTGACAGAAATAGGATGAGAGCGCAACGAAATCTCTTCCGATGACATGGTGTCTACGAGGGAATTGAGTATTAATTTGTTAGGGAGCACTTAGATTTTCTGCCATCCATTCAAAATATCTCTCCCCATCCAAAATTACTGCACACATTTTATCGGGGCTCCACCTTGCGCTCGGAAACTAGTGTGCAAATGGGTCGGATTGATTTTGTTTTGTAGGATGAAAATTCGACACGGGTTGAGTGCTCTTCAAGGGTTTGTGTTCGGTTTGTCCAGCCTATTATCCCACTGTGTGTGCTCCGGACCTGAACGAACATACACCAAACGAAGCATGTAAGCCAGCAGGCCCGTATGAAAAAAGCGTGATGAAAAAGGAACATCAAACGAAATGAAATTTACTAAATAAAAATTGGTTTGAGTTAATGTAAAAAAATGAAGGTTAGAATTAATATAAGAATTAAATTTAATAAATAAAATTTGTTTAGAGTTAATGTAAAAATGAAATTTACTAAATAAAAATAGTTACAGTTAATGTAAAAATGAAATTCACTAAATAAAATTGGTTAGAATTAATATAAATGTGAGATTTTCTTAGTAAAATTTGTTAGAATTAATGTAAAATTGAAATTTACTAAATTAAAATGGGTTAGAGTTAATGTAAAAAATGGCTGCTCATTGTAACATGTAGACGTCCAATGAACCCCTACAAAATACAAAGACAAAAAGTTTTTCTAACCTAGACAAAAATAAAGTAAACTCAGATGAACCCTACAAATACAGAAACAAAACAGAACTAAAAATTGAAGTAAAGTTGTACTAAAATCGTGCATTACTTACCACCACAATTTTAAGCTTAGTACTGTGCAATTTTATGTAGCTGAGTGATAAAAAAATTTCAAACGAATGAAAATTACCAAAACTGTTATTAAAAAACATTTGTAAGGGCAAACTTCGTTAACAAGCCTGTTACAACATATTGGAGGATTACACCAAAGCACTCCTGTCTTACAGGTAAGGGAGAAGGGTGGGGGGCAAAAATTGCATTTAAGCTTATTTTACATAACTTGATGCCATTTTTATATAAGATAAAAACATTTTTACATATAATTAATGGTATAAAACTCGTCAAATTGCAATTAAATTAAAATTTGTATTATATTAACTCCTATTAGTGTAACAAATCTCCTGTGAATTTGAGAGCGTTGAATTCCTTCATGCTACAAGTAACCGAAGCAGAAATTTTCGGCCTAAAACACCCGAAGAAGCATGTGCTTAACCGAACAGGCCCTAAGCGATAGGCCCATATACTCAGGCTCGGCCCATACGATGTCGCCACTTCCCTTCCGCTCGCGTTCAAGGAGCTCGGAGTCCTACTACTACCATGTAGAATCGCAGTTAAGAGTATGTTTGGGAGAGCTCTACCAGCTCCAGATCCACGAAAAACAGCTCAACTCCACAAAATTTTACCCAAACGCTCCAGCTCCGCGAAATCTAGATTCACCAAAATCCTGGATCTGAGGGTCAGATCCATGGATTTCATGGAGCTCCTCAAGGGGTGCTCCACCGTGGAGTTGGGTGATAATTACCCACCAATACCACTGGTTACACACAAAAGTGGCCATTCCCACCAAAACCTCAATTTCGTGGATCTAGAGCTGCTGTACAAGCCAAACACTCCATGGTGGGATCCCAGATCCACGGTGGAGCTGCTGCTCCAGATCCACGTTTTCAGTGGTGGAGTTCTCCCAAACAGACCCTAATAATGCAGATGCCGACCGCTTTCACCCATTTCTCATCGACTTAAACATAGCTTGCCCAAATTCTTACCAGTTGGGAAGAATCGCCGAAACACGACCACGGCATTGAACTGCACAATATTGAAAGGAAAAGGATAGAGAAACGTTTCTTTGGCGACCACAAATCGGCGCGATCGATCGAGTGCTTGTTTATTTCCACCAAGCTTAAACGTGCCACACCCACGAGAAGTGGCAACCTGCCCTGCTTCTCAGCCATACGAACACGACCAAAGAGTCGACACGAGGAGTAGGCGTGATCGTTTTGGCTTCAGATTGGCTTTTGGCTTATTTTTCACTATTTATAAATTTCGCCTTTTTCTGAACTTTTAGCTTTTTGTTGAGCTTTTTGCCGGTTCTTTTTTCCTGTATTTGTTTGTATTATACGTCGTGGTCTAACATATATTTTTATATTTTTTAATTTTTTAAATTTAATTATGCTAGATAAGCAAGTCTCTGTCAGTTACAGTGTTTTTTTCAGCTAGCTACAGTGCTTTTCAGTCATAAGCCATAAAAAAAAGCCAAAATGATCACCACCGCCGTGAGATTTACCACAATCTAAAGCAAAACTAGTCTTTGCCTTGTTATCTATCCACGTTCTCCTATGTTGGGGGATTTTAGTGCCAACCAGTATCCGCTCTCTTTCACTAGAACCGCCACTCCTGACCTAGTCACCGATGTTTCCCCAGAGGCAGGATATTCACGGCAGTAAACGACCAACTGTGCCGTGCGAGACCAAGAAAAAGACGGTCACATGCGCGCTGAGGCAGACCGAAATGGGCCTACGGGACACGCCCATGTGACCGCGTCTTTGCCTGGATGCAAAGCGCTGCCGCGTCCGGTTCAGATCGTCGCTTTGCGATCACTTTACCAATCCTCGCAGCGAGATTGCAGGCGCGGCCGTACTCGTGGACACCACCACTGGCCACACCTCGTCCTCCTCCTGCACAGTGAGCGGCGCGCGGCTTTAGGATTCGGACCAGACAAAAGCCCATGTCCAGTCGGCAGAACAGGGGGAACAGATTAACGGAAAGGGAGAGGCGCGGGCGCCCGTTCCCCGCCGTAGTCACCGGCGTACATGCCGATTGCCGAGCAATTAACGAGGTGAAAAGTGGCACCGAGCCGCTAATTTTCCACGGCCACTAGCGGTGGCGGCAGCTTGGCTGTGCGGACCGTATTTCTGCCGAGGAAAGCATGGGGAATATTTGTGCAGGCTCAAAAGTACCGAGATGTGCAGCTAATTAAAACACCCCATGTGAGTGTGAACATTTTGACACGCTAGCTAGCTTAGGTGCGTGCATGCATGCATTCCGATCAAAAGGTGTCTTGCACCAGAAACACACCATGATGGCCCGCACTCCATCCTATGTTCAGACCGAGTTCGCCGTTCCTGTGCAATCAAGCTCCCGAACGGCGCATGTTCGGTGGTCCAGAAACCACGGTTGCCGCGGCAGTGCGCGCAACCGTAGATTTGCACCGTCCGAACACGCGAGTCCAACCCCACTACCACCGGCACGGCGCGAGGCGGAGCAAATCGATGCAACCGAGCCCCCGGAATGCGGGAAACACGCCGACACAAACGCCCCGAACCGTATGACGACGTGGTGACAACCACGATAAGAATTTGATGCTGCTCTTACTTTAGTGTCATTAGTTGAGTTTAATTATGAAAAATTATATTTTGATCCATTGCTTTCTGAAACTTACAGTTTGATCGATCCTGGTGTGGCGGTCTGATCGGTGTACAGTAGTACCGGCTCTGTGTTGACAGTAGCTATTTTTCAGAGAAAGTATTTTGAAGGTTTTGAGCTGAAGCCTGATGCAGTAGTACCATCATTGGAAATATGGTATGACCGAAGAGTAGAAATCTGACCAGCCATTGAATGGTTGATCGACTGAAGTTTGTTTGGTGGTGTGATTGACTTGGTGGCCATGACCAGGCTGGCCCTTATTGAACTGTGCTGAGTTGAGTTGGTTTAGTTGTCAGTTATGATATGTCTTGCAAGCGTTAGTCATTGGGTTTTCATTCAAATGTGAGTCATGGCGTAGGTTCATACATGTGTGTTGCTACTTGAGAGTCAAATACATATCATTTGTTCTCGAATTGATTGCTTTATTTTTAATGTGCAAGTGCTTGATGATTGTCAGCGGCAAGACCGATACTTGGTGGTCATGGGGTGTCACATAAGTTCGAGTGGAGCATCATCTCAGGTGAGAAGCACGGGAGAATGGTAATGATCGTGAGGAGGCAAGCGTGTATATGTGGTGTGCCAATTGGACTTGTGTGTTTCAAATGGTGATGATTTCCGGGGCATATGTATGATCTTAGCGGCAAGTAATTAGGCATCACGAACTATGGTGTAATGTGGTGTGTTATAGGACTCGAACATTTCAAGTGATGACAGCCTCAGCGCAAGTGTATGATCTTGACGATGAGATGTTGGACATCACACCTTCGTGAAAGATCGGTATATGGCAATTATAGAAATTGTTCAATACCAAGTAGAGTGTCGGTTTGTAAAACCACGGCATTAGCCTAGGTGGTTTGATCACGTACTTGTAGATGGAGTGTCTTATTTGGCTCGTAGAGCCTTGCGTAAGTTATGCTTTGAAAAACATGCAAATATGTAAAATATAAAATCCATTTGTGTGTGGATTACCAGGTTTCCCTATATGTAAGTGGTGTGATCCCCTAATGAGTGTCTGGTTGTTAGGGTTAGTAAGACATGATAAGCCTCCACTATATAAATCTTTGTTGAGAGATATGTAATCAAGTCTAGGGTTAAGGTTTCTTGCGTTAGAGTCTTATGTGTTTGTGTCAAGTTTTATTGTATTTGCATCAATGGTTTAAGTGCTGGCTTTTATCTTGGATCTTATGTGGTGCTGATTACATTGTTTCTCAGCGAGCAGTTAGCCCGTAAGGAATCGAACGGTTAGACTATTTGTTGGCCAACGGTCAAACTGGTTTGTCTCAATAGATTTTGGCTTTTGTTCTGTGAACTCGTGAGTTTATGTTTTTACAGTGTGTCGTTGTCGATGGTAGAGAAAAATTTTAAAGAGTCCTTAACCGCTCTGACTCCCGTGCTCGATGGTGCACGAAGAAAAATAAAACCAAGGTGAGACGCACATTCTCCGCCGCACCGGCAGGCACATAAACTATGCTACACTGCTGCTGTTGCCACAGAGAAATCCACTCCGACAAATCACCATTCACTCACCACCATTGATAGCAGTAGTAGTACAAAAATTACACATTGCAATCGGTAGGTAATAACAGGGTGACACAATAGTAAAATACTCTTAACTACTAGTAGTAACTACACGCAGCGGCCAACAACTGCGTTACCATTGCACGCCAGCTGTACGCGAGCGATCTATCGAACACGGTCCCCATCTCCGTCCGGCCGGTTGCTGGGGAGGAACCAATCAACGTATACGTTCTCTGGACCGTGGTGACAAAGGATTCGACTCAAAAGAAGGGTAAAAACAAAAAAGTAATCACCTCCTCCCCCTTTCTCGCTAGTTACTATAGTAGTATGTTGCAGTTGAGCTGCAATTACTGGTTGCCGCCGCAGCTAGTTGCGGTTAATGAAGGCGACGAGGGTGGCCATCTCGGCTTGCGCCTGGGGCGTGCTGAGCTTGGTGAGAAAGTAGACGTGGCCCTCGCCCGGGGTCTCGTAGAGCTCGGCTTGGCCGGGCCAGCCGCTGCCTCGGAGCGTGGCGTAGTACCCGCGCTGCCACGGGCTCAGGCGGTCCAGCTCCGACACGGTGACCAGCACGCGGGAGCAGCCGAGGCGCTGCCACGAGGAGGTCGGCAGGGCGAGCGGGTTCGCGTACGGGTGGTCGATCGGGTACTTCCCCGCGCAGATGAAGCTCCAGGTGCGCACCGCTGACTGGAGGTAGGCCGGGTCCATGGAGTCGGCCCCCACCGGGCTCCGCCCCTGGAAGTACGGGTCGAGCAGCGCCACGCCCTTGATTCTTGCGCCGCCGTCCAGGCCTTCCTCCCCGGCGCGCAATGCGAGGTTGTGCGCGATGTTGCCGCCGGCGCTGTCGCCGGCGAGGAACAGGCGGGACAGATCGCCGTACTGGGAGAGCCACGGGTCCGACCCGGGGGCCGCATTCGCGAGCACCCACTTGAGCGCCGCCCACGAGTCGTCGTACGCGGCCGGGAGAGGGTGCTCAGGCGCGAGGCGGTAGTTCACGGACACGGCCACGACGCCGGCCCTGGCCGCGAGGGTGTTGAGGTAGCTGTGGTAAATGGGCGTGAACGCCGACTCGACGACGAACGCGCCGCCGTGGAAGTAGACGAGCACGGGGACCCTGGCGCTGGCGCGGAAGCTTGGGAGGTAGAGCCGCGCGGCGAGGCCAGTGGCCGGGTCCATGACGACGTCCCTGGAGGTGACGCCGGTGAGGGGGTCCGCGGACGCGGCCACCACGTCGGTGCCCATGAGCCGCTTCACACGGCCGCTCTTGTACTCGATCAAGAACGGCGAGAAGTCGAACTTGACCTGCGAGTTGGGGCTCCCGGCGCGCGGGGGCACGCGCATTCCCGGCCGCGCCCGCGCCTGCAGCCGCCGCCTCGACCCCGGCGCTCCGCTGCCGCAATGCGAGCAGAGGAGGAAGAGGAGCAGGGGGAGCAAGATCCGCGAGGCCATCGGCAGCAGAGTACTGGGAAGAGTGGCAGTGTGGAGTGTTGAGTGTGAGCGACACGCTGCCACGGGATGGGTCCGCTTATATGTGCTGAGGCAGCGGACAATGGCTGGGCGCACCGTACTCTTTTTGTGGCGCGGATCGTGGTGGGCTTTCTACCGCTTTAACGCCGGCCCGGCTTTCCTTTCCCGCTGCACTGCACCGTGCAGCGCTTGTGCCTGGGTGCCCGCGCGGTTACATGAACGCGGTGCGATTTCTGCCCTTGGACCTATTTGTTTAGGTTTTTTCTCTGATTTAAAAAAAGCTAAAGTCTAATAAATAGATAGTTTTTATTGAGCTTTTAAAAAGTCTTAAGCCACCATATAATTAAAAGCCAAAAACCAGTTTTGATGTGCGGTTTTTGGCTTTCGTAGGATGGAAATAGCCCATTGCCACTGAACTTCGCCAAAATTACTCGCTCCTACCACGTATAAATAGTTCTCCATCTATCTCCCATCGTCCAGAACCCAACCGGCACCTAGGGTTCCCAAGCCGCTTCCCCCACACCTCGTTCGCCGCCACCTCCCCCACTCCTCGTTTGCTGCCACCTCCTCCATTGACAGCCTCCTTCTCGTCGCCTCCTTCTCCCCCAGTGCCGTTGCCCTCGTCGCCTTCACCGTCGTGGCCCGTCATCGCCTCCTTCTCCCCCGACGCCGTCCCCCATCGCCTCCTCCCCAACGCCGCCGCCCTCATCGCCTTCACCGCCGCGGCCCCTCATTGCCTCCTTCTTCCCCAACGCCGCCACTCCCGTCGCCTCCTCCCCCGTCGTCATCATCTAATTTCTTGCACTTTTTGTAGAATTCTTGTACCAGATGGGGATCATTCCATTCTTTTTCTGTTTTTCAATTTTTTCCCTTGAAATTTCTTGAGGATGAAATTTCTTGCACCCAATTAATTTGTTAAGAAGATGGAATTTTTTACCTGATGATTTTTCAATGATGTAAGAAGAGTGTAGCGTGAATATATTTCCATAGCACTCAACCAAACTTTATGGAGATATGCCCAATAATTCTTATTGAGGATGCTTGGATCTAGTGGATGGTGTTGGCTCTGTTCTTGTGGATGGTGCTTGCTATTCATCAATTGGTTCCAGTTCTTGCTGTTTCCCAAATTTTTGTTGTTCATCAATGCAATCGATTGTTTGTTTATTGTTCATCTGAAGGGATATATGAGAAGGTCCATGATACTATTGTGATGAACCATTGCAATGTTTGTGGAGTGGTCAATTAGTTTTGCAAATATTGCATTTGATTTGGACAATTTTCTGGAAGTGTCAGGAAAATCGGAAATACCGCAGGTATTAGTGCGGTAGTTCTGTTTTGCGAAAGTACTGCAGGCATAAGTGCAGTAGTACCGCTCGATGGAAGTATCAGGTTGAGTTGCGATATGTTTTTTTCTAGAGAGGTCCAGGTGAGGTTTTCAACGTGCAAAAGTACCGCTTTGGGGAGCGGTGGTACCGTAGAACGAAAGTACCGGCATGGTAAGTGCGGTACTTCCGATCTTCCTAGAAAAATAGGATTTCAGATAATTGAGTCATGGATTAAGTTGGTTTGATCTGGGTCATTGGATTAAGGGTGCATGATGTATGTCTTGGCTAATGTAGGTCAAGTTATAAAGAACTTGTGTTTGGAAACGATTTCTTTATCATTGTATGTGCAAGGTCACTTGAAGTCAACCGTGGTCAACGGCGGAGATCGGGGCTAGACTTACGGAGGAGTTGAAGCCCAGAATGGTCAAAGATGCTAGGTGAGATGGTGTGCTCAAGCATGGCACGAGAAGGGTGGGAAATGTTGAAGACGAGTTCGAACAGCGAGATGTCACCATGTAGCTCGCACGGGCCAAGTGAGCCATGATTTCGTGGAACCGGGATGGGAGAGACTTGGCGACGTGTGTTAGGCTAGTAGTGCACCTACACATGATAAGTATGGCGATTGCTCGCAATGGTTGGTGATGACCGGGTTAAGGAAGGGTATTTTGGTAGTTTGACCAAAATACAGGAAACCATCTTGGATCAAAATCGTGGCGCATAGGTGATGCGTTGGAGAGTAGTTTAGGTCAAGCTGGAGCTGGCACATAGGGTTAGCGGATGCACACTTATGCACTTTGAAAAGTATGTATAAGTGAACTTGTGAGAGTAAAACATGTGCATGGGGTTAACGGATTTCCCCATTGTAATAGTGGATATAATCCATTAAGGGATTTAGGTGGCTGGTTGTCCACCTATAAAAGGGGTTGAGATGGAGACATGTAAGGTGAACCATCTAACCCATCTCTTGTGCTCTCATCTCTAGAGTTAGGAATTGAGAGTGAGTGCCTTGTGTGTTCTTTGTACTTCAAGGTGAAGTGGCTGTAAAATTTAACTTCTCAAGTAAGCAATACATCAATCGTTTTGCATCTCTTGTGTCTCTCTTGTTTTTGATTGATGTGCTTGACTTTTGGTTGGCTTTGATCTCTCTTTTCTCTCTCTTATGATTTTGCTGTGTCAAGAACATGTAAGATATGGAATAATTCTTAGAAATACATCTCTACCCATCTAGACACTTTGATAGCAAGATTCACAAGAAAATTCAGGTTTGCTTGATTTTGGTATCTTTAATTCATCTCTTGATCCGAGGGTTTTACTTAGGATTCTTTGGTGTTCTAACTTGCTGTGAAATCCTAAATCTAAACTGTTGAATATCTAGTCAATTTTCGGCATATTTTAATCCAGAAATTCAGCATATAAAACATGACATACAAAAGCGATTCAACAATGATGTATTCATATTCGCTAACGAACAAGCTAACAGCAGCACCTATTAACATATTCATAGCGCACAGAAACAAATACATCAGAGAAGTTTTCAGGTTATACCCTCGGGCGGGGCCAGTGTCGGAGACACCGAATGCGCCGTTACCATCAGTCGACATGATGGCCTATTCGATGTAGTCGATCGAGGCGTGATGCAGGAAGATGTTCGCCGTGCAGTCTTGCGAACAGTTCACCACCAGGAAGTAGACGACGTCACAGATTGAGCAGTCGCGCCAATGCGCTCCCCAAAAACTTGATCGCCCGCCTACCCGTGCAGGTACACAAACGGACGGAGTTTCGGATGCCTACTCGCCCAGAACCCTTTGCGCGCAAGGTTCTGGACTGGAGATTGCAGAGAACAGCCACAAAAACAGAACCAGAATAATGTTCTTTCTTGTCCTCTTTTCGTATGGAGTAGAGAGCCTTTTTATACTCTGTTCTTTTGTAACACCGTTACTGCCAGCCATTCGTTAATACTATTTACTGCGAGTCAGTGCGTTTCGATTTTCGAATAGATAAAGAAAAACGCGACCGCACCCGACACGCCTGCGCGCACGCTCGGCGTGGCGAGCGAGCGCGCGTGCGTGTATTGGCTCTCTCCAATTCCACAAGGGGGTTACCACGTTCCACCTTTTAAAGTAGTGTAACTCCTATTCAACTCTCCATATGGGACTAAACCGTTTTTCATGTGGGCTTAGAAATTTCATTTGATTAATTGCTAAATTAAAATAGACCAAGCCCAATTAATCCAACATAAACAAACAGGTCTTTAGTTGATTTACAAAGTGGATTCTCTCTTTTCGACGAACTGGAGTGCGTTTCAAGGTCCACCGTTTGTGATTCAAAAGATTCAGGTTCTTCAGAAAATGCCGGTCCACGCATCTTTTTAACTGTTCCAACCCTGCAATGCTGCAAAGTGTAAATACAATGAATTAGCGCAACACTACTAACAGCGGATATTTGCAGGTCCTGCACATCGACCATTCAATGCCATGCGTACAATGGCATTATCATTGAAGGATTAAGAACTTTTCGGCATCGAGGGTGACCCGTGCCTGCCAGTAAATTTGTACCATGTCGATGTGTAAGTGACTTAAGTGTAACCTTTGTTGCTTTACATGGGTTGCCGGCCGAATTTAGAGCCTAGCTAGCGCTTTCTGTGCCATCAATGCCTTTCATCATCAATTCATCTTTCTGAAGCCCGTGTTCGACGCTGTGCGTTGCCCACACCAAACTCAATAATTTCGAACTGAAACCCACCCTGACATGACATGAGTACAGTAACATCATCATGTATATGTAGTTATGCGATCTGATGAAAGAAAAAGAACATCGATCATGTACACTAGTGTGATAATATTAACGTACTGATTGTTGGAACTGCGCGTTTTGTTTTTGTAGCCATGATGCCGAGCATGGGCGAATCAATCTGCTGCATTCGATTTGTTTGATGATCATGTGGACCAAAGTGCAAGGTGTGAGCTCTACTCCTCCTACTTCCAGCCAAATGCGTTGCTTTCGGTGTAAAATTTCAAATACAATCTAGTAACAGTTTATCGTGTACTTAACTCACAGCTGCCGACACTACTACAAAAGAGGCTATACTGGACACTACATTACAGACGGTTTATACGGAATCGTCTGTGATTAAACTTTCACAGACGGTTTATACTCGCAACCGTCTGTGATATTTTCACAGACGGTTATTAACACGAACCGTCTGTGATAATTGAAACATCACAGACGGTTTGTATTAAGAACTGTCTATGAACTTTCACAGACGGTTCTTAATACGAACCGTCTGTGATAATCTGGACAACACAGACGGTTCGTGTTAATAACTGTCTCTAAAAATCACATGTCACCAATAATTGACGAATACCCAGGATTTCTATCTCGACCGTCCGTTCTCTCCACATCGAATGGCAGGCAGCAGTTTCACCCACTACTCAGCCCTTATTAATAACCACATCGACCTTTCCAGTGGTACTAGTCACGCGTGAGTTCATCCACTAGCTAGCTTCCCCTCCGCTGTGAGCTAGCGCCTCCGTCACGGCACAGCGGGCGGCTGGACAACACACTCTTGCCGTAAATGTCGTAAGTGTGTCTTGTTCAGTCGCACCGTTGTGCCATGAATGGTTCGTTAGCTTGTTATTCTGTAATAGATCGATCTGAATGTGTTGTTGTGCTTCCTTCATGCATCTCCCCTCCGCTATGAGCCAGCGCCTCCATCGCGGCACGGCGGGTGGTTGGACAACACACTCTTGCTGTAAGTGTCGTAAGTGTGTCTTGTTCAACCGCACCGTTGTGCTATGAAGGGCTCGTTAGCTTGTTATCCTGTAATAGATCTGAATGTGTTGTTATGCTTGTGTCTGTATTTCTTGTTCCTCCACAACGCCGACTACTACCAACACACTCTTGCCGTAAGTGTGTCTTGTTCAGCTGCACCGTCTGTAGACGGCAAATCACAGACGGTTTTGTGAAACCGTCTGTAATGTAAACTATTACAGACGGTTTTAATTTGAAGACCGTCTGTGGTATTTGTGGCGGGAAAAAGGAGTATCACAGACGGTTCTTATTGCTGAACCGTCTGTGATACTGGAATATCACAGACGGTTTTTATTAAAAACCGTCTGTGTTGTGTCGACTATCACAGCCGGTTGTTGTTAAGAACCGTCTGGGAATGTTCACAGACGGTTTTTCACAAGAACCGGCTGTGATGTCCCTTTGTCTGTCATATTCTAGATCAGAGGTTAATATATAAGTACACATTGCTTCTAATAACTTAACTACAGAACTACTGAGACAAGAGATCACAAATTAAAGGCAAATTTATTAATTTCAATTAGAGGCAAATTTATTACAAAAGTCGCACAGGTAAAGAGTTTCCCAGATTGTATTCTTTTGGGCTTCGTAAGCTTCTTCTTCAATTTGGGGACTTGGAGGATCAGCCGCTAAATTCTCGAACGCCGTTAAGATTGCCCTTGTCCTCAGCACTTCCTCCTGCAGCCTGGGCAAATGATCAGCAGCATCCATAATGTCGTAGAGGATAGCATGAAAAGATTCCTCAGAATCTGCCGTTTCTGCTTGATCGGCAAGGCTATCCATCAGTCTCTGCAATGCGTGTAGAGCTTCTTCCGCATTGCGCACATTGTGGAGAAGAACCAGGGTGAGGGATGTTTCCTTTTCTTGAGCGGCAGCGAGACGCCTCCGTCGACGGCGGAGGATCAGGTCAAGTTGACGGATGCAAGAAAGTCGGGGAAGGAGAGCAGGACGGGTGCGAAGAAGCTGCTCCAGATGTAAATTGCTGGCCGCCTGTGTAAGGTTCCGGCCGAACAATTCGTGATGAACAGATGAGAGGAAGGAGATGATCACAAGAACAGTAGTAGAAGCCATGTTGTATTGTATATTGTATTGTACGTACGAAGAAACTAGAGACCTGGATTAGGAGCGCATATTTAACCTTTAGCACAAACGGTTCGTATACCCAAACATGAATGATATAGACGCTTCGTATAACGACCGAGAGACGTTAATTAGACGATCGAAACACGAAGCGTTCTGGCATCGAAACACGCGCGAAGCGTTCTGGTATGAAGCTTATCACAGACGGTTTTTTATAAAAAAACTCGTCTGTCATAACTGGTTATCACAGACGATTTTTAGTTAAAAACCGTCTGTGATAATGACTAAGGCATTTATTGCGCTGCTCAGACCGCATCTGTCTTCATTTCGATCCAGATCTAGCCACTGCTGCGCACTTTTTCACTCGGGAGAAAGCTAGGCGATTTCAGGCCAGTTAATTTGGTGGGTAGAGGCAGAGATTGAGCTTTGAATTAAGATTCAGACTTTCCTGGTTGCTGTAGATATGGTTAGTAATGAAATTTATTTTTTTAATTGCATTACAATTTAGGTGTAAGTAATCCATGAGTGGTTATTGAAGATGGTTAATTAATTTGCAAAATTGTTGGTTATATAATAGCTATTGTGTTTATAATATGAATTGAGCTGGGAAATTAAGTCTCAATATAATAAATGTGGCCGGTATATATGTAGTTATAATTAGTTATTCTAGATTTTAATACTAAGTTGTTGTATATGTACGTAACATAGGACCGAAGCTGGATGTATGTCGCGAGCCGTGTGAGTGAAGAGTACATTAATGGCGTTTCTGCTTTTATAAGAGCCGTCGAGGAGGATATGTTGAATAAGGGGGTGGAATATATGTGTTGTCCATGCACTGACTGCGAAAATTTGAAGATGTTTAAGAACCGAGGGCAAATTGAAGCGCACTTGATTCGGAGGGGTTTCAAAAAGGATTATACGTGTTGGACCAGTCATGGCGAAGTGAATGATCATATGCCGCCGGATGACATCGCCGGTGAAGTGAATGATATGCCCCCGGATGACATCGCAGGTGAAGTGAATGACATGCCACCGGCTGATGTCGATTGTGGCTCGGATTCGGATAGGTTGCACGATGATAATTTGAATCAGATGCTTCGCGATGTAGAAGAGAACTATGATGAGAGAGAGTATGTTAAATTCCGTGGCTTGATGGAGGACTCAGAGAAACCTTTGTACACGGGCTGCAAGTACACGAGGTTGTCGGCCGTGCTTGAACTGTTGAAATTGAAGGCAAGCAACGGTTGGTCCGACAAGAGTTTCACGGCGCTGCTAGGTCTTTTAGCGGACATGCTTCCGGAGGGAAATGAGTTGCTTAAAACCACGTATAAAGCCAAGAAGGTTCTTTGTCCGTTGGGAATGGAAGTAGAAAGAATACATGCATGCCCGAACGACTGTATCCTCTACCGTAAAGAGTATGCAAACATGCATGTATGTCCGGTGTGCAACACATCCCAATACAAACGTAACAATCAATCAGAAGATGGCGAGGGAACAGAGGCGAAGAAAGGACCTCCTGCTAAGGTGGCATGGTATTTTCCTATAATTCCCCGTTTGAAAATGTTTTATGCAAATCCAAAGGAGGCAAAACTGCTGCGTTGGCACTCGGAGGAGCGCAAGAAGGATGGAATGCTAAGACACCTTGCTGACTCCGCGCAGTGGAGAAACATCGATAGGAGTTTTGCAGAGTTCGGTGCAGAACCAAGGAATATAAGGTTTGGACTGAGTACAGATGGAATGAATCCTTTCAGTAGCATGAGCAGCCGACATAGCACATGGCCCGTGACTCTCTGCATGTATAACCTTCCTCCTTGGTTGTGTATGAAGCGAAAGTACATTTTGCTGTCGATACGTATCCAAGGGCCACAACAACCTGGGAATTATATCGATGTGTTCCTAGCACCGTTGGTGAAAGATCTAAAAGTACTGTGGAACGAAGGGGTACAGGTATGGGATGCATACAAACGAGAGAACTTCACTCTGCGCTCCTTATTGTTCTGCACTATAAATGATTATCCTGCCCTTGGTAACCTATCGGGCCATAGTATAAAAGGTGCCAAAGCTTGTACTCACTGTTTAGATGGTACCGAGAGTGTGTGGCTGAGACACTCACGCAAAACCGTCTACATGCGTCACCGCCGGTTCCTTCGGAGGGCTCACCCATACCGCAAGATGAAGAAACAATTTGACGGAGAGAAGGAAGATGGTTCAGCTCCAAGGCTTTTAAGGGGACACGAGGTTTATGATATGGTTAAGGATTTAGATGTTGTCCTCAGAAAGGGACGTAAATTGAGGGCTCATTAGAAGAACTCCTGGAAGAAGAGATGAATATTTTGGGACTTACCTTATTGGGAGTACCTAGATGTTCGGCACTGCATCGACGTCATGCACGTAGAAAAGAATGTGTGCGACAGCTTGATTGGTCTCTTACTGAACATCCGTGATAAAACAAAGGACGGCGTCAACGCACGGCTTGACTTGGCTGATATGGACATCAGGCCTGAGTTAGCACCGACATGCACTGATAATGCACGAACGTACCTTCCCCCTGCGTGTTACACTCTGTCCAAGGCTGAGAAAACAGAACTGTGCCAGTGCTTGCATGATGTCAAAGTTCCGTCTGGTTACTCCGGCAACGTGAAGAAACTTGTTTCGATGCAAGATTTGAAGTTAAATGGCATGAAGTCTCATGATTGTCATGTGCTGATGACACAGATGCTCCCTATTGCAATTAGAAATATTTTGCCGATCAAAGTCCGAGAGACAATCATGAGGCTATGTTATTTCTTTAACACAATTGCTCAGAAGGTCATCGATCCCGAACGACTAGATGCTCTGCAGGACGAGGTGGTGATGACTCTATGTCACCTTGAAATGTATTTCCCTCCTTCGTTTTTCGATATCATGGTCCATCTCATTGTTCACGTTGTGTGGGAGATAAAAATGTGCGGGCCCGTATTCCTACGTAGCATGTACCCATTTGAGAGGTTCATGGGAATTCTCAAGTCCTACGTACGGAATCGTTCTCGGCCGGAGGGCAGCATCGTCGAAGGTTATGCAAGCAAAGAGGTCATTGAGTTTTGTGTCGATTATATGGCTCAGATTCAACCGATATGTGTCCCTCAATCTCGTCATGAGGGGAGGCTGAAGGGTCTCGGAACTATCGGAAGGAAAGCAATCACTCCAGATATGGACATGTATACTCAAGCCCATTTCACGGTGTTGCAACACATAACTGAAGTGGCGCCTTATGTGGACCAGCACAAGGGTGTGCTTTGGCAACAGAATCCGGAGCGGCCGGATGTTTGGATCATGAGGCAACACAACCGTCGGTTCAACCAATGGTTGAAGGAGCAAATCGCTAGGAGCTCGCCGAGTGAGACGCTGACATGGTTGGCAAAAGGGCCGACATTTACAGTTGTGACATGGCAAGGATATGACATAAATGGGTACACATTCTATACGCAGTCTCAGAATGTCAAGAGCACTAACCAGAACAGCGGTGTCCGCATAGATGCATTCAGTACCGATGGGTCGAGAAACTCGTACTATGGCTTCATAGAAGAGATTTGTGAGCTCGACTATGTGGTTTTCAAGATCCCCTTATTTCGCTGCCGTTGGGTGCATCTCCCACAGGTGAAGGTTGACAAGTACGGTGTCACGACCGTGGACCTCCAACGTGTCGGGTACAAAGACGAACCATTCGTACTCGCCAATCAAGTTGTTCAAGTTTTCTATGTAACCGACCCGGCAAATAAGAAACGCCATGTAGTTCTTCATGGAAAAAGGAGAATTGTCGGAGTGGAGAATGTAGTGGACGAGGAGGAATACAATCAATTTGACGAGTTACCTCCTTTTGGAAATGGCATAAGGGTCGACGATGAACAACGTGACGAAACTAGTTACATACGCATTGATCACGATGAAGGGCTAATTTTTAAAGGAAATAAGCAAGTACAATAAGAATGTATATGTGAAAATGTGTGACAATTTTGAGATGTATATGTGAAAATATGTGATGTAGTCAATTTTGAGATGTATATGTGAAAATGTGTGATGTAGTCAATTTTGAGATGTATATGTGAAAATGTATATGTGTGATGTATTTGAGAATGACAAAATGTATTGGCATTTATGTATATGTGATGTATATGTGTGATGTATTTGAGAATGACAAAATGTATCAAGAAATACACTGTGTGAATGCAGCTGGTTGGTGTTGTATATGAATGCAGCTGTTTGGTAGTTGATATGAATGCAGCTGTGTAGTTATTGGTGTTGTCTTAATTGCAACAGCCGGCAAATGCTTATCACAGACGGTTCTAAATTTAAAACCGTCTGTGATAACATATCACAGACGGTTCTAAGTTTAGAACCGTCTGTGATAATCTTCCTACATATACCCTCTCGCTAGGGTTTTCCGTGTACCCTCACCGAAGAAGTCGGCTATGTCGGCTGCTCACCGAAGAATCTGCAATGTCTTTTTTTTGCACTTTTGTAATAAAATTGACTTGAATTTTGCGGGAAAAAGAAGGACTTGATACATTGGTACATTGGTAAGATAGGCACATCACCCTCTCTCTATGTCCATATCACCCCCTCCCTTCTCCCCCTCCCCTCTACTCCTCTCTTGTCTTGCAATTCAATATGATTACTTTCTCATCTTATCTTAATAGACCCACAAAATGAGCAACATGTCACCCGCGCATTCTTCAACATCATCGCCGGAGGCGTCCGCTCCAACATCAAGACGCCAAGGAAGAGGGCTATCAAAGAAGCCTGAGGGCCGACAGATCATCACAGCGGTGAATGCATCTGGGGTCCCTATCCTTCCTCAAAAAGCAGTAAACGCATTCCGAACCATGGTCGGAGTTAAAAACCGTCTGTGATTATCAGCTATCACAGACGGTTTTTAACTCCAAACCGTCTGTGATTATCAGCTATCACAGACGGTTTTTAACTCAAAACCGTCTGTGATATCTGATAATCACAGACGGTTCAAAAACCGTCTGTGATGACCGTCGATTATCCCTGACCCATAAATACAGACGGTTCACAAAACCGTCTGTGATGACGATTTCGAACCGTCTGTGATGACCTTTTCTGTAGTAGTGCGAGTTGTGTGTGCCCGTTCTTAGAGAGGATGACAACGATTCCAGTCATGATGCTGAAGACTTGGAGCCGCCAATATGACGAGCCGAAAATACCGTTCTTGTGCTCTTTTCTGAGAGAAATTTTCGTTCTTGTGATCGTGAATGTGTTGTGATGGAATGGATCTGGATGTGCTCACTATCTCCACTCCCTGTACTCAGGGTTTCGCGGAATTGGTGTTTCAGATCGCCCCTGCACGAGGTTTACATCATGAGGCTGACGGTTGACCTTTCAACTTTCTTGCCTCAAGGATCCATTGCTTGTCAGTACTGAATCGGTTTTGCGTCTTAACAACTTTACTCTTTGTAGGTCCGGTATGTTAATAGAGGGGTGAATGATATCTTTAAATTTTTCTTGAAGTATTCACTAATTATTCACTCAAATAGCTATGAAGATAAAGAACCTAAAATTTCGAAAAATTTTGGTGCTACAATAATTTTAGCCCGTAAATAGTGAAAAAAACTATTTCAAATTCAAAGATCCATAAAACGTTTAATACGTATATCCAAAAGACTTGAAATTTAACCAAACCTAAATCACGACCTTAAGAAACTATTCCAATAAAATTTTTGAAAGAACTTAAAAGAATTAGAATATTTCAGTTCGTGAAGCTCTGCTACACCAAAACCAGAGCAAAACATAAAATTGGGCTAACTCTCAAATCAAAAATCCAAAATCACTTGAAATTTAGTATGCACTTTCTCTAGGATATTAGGAACCTATTCAATCAATGATCAAGAAAATCGTTGCTAAATTTCTGACATTTTTTCGTTTCAAAAAATATTGTACCAAAAACTGTGAATATAACTTGCTCGTAGGTGGATAATGGCCAAAATAGTTCTAGATATGTTCTCATATATCACAGCAAGCGAGAACACTAAATAAATCAAGCCAAAATACTCAGAGCAAGAAATCACTCGCAATGGTCAAATCCAAGCAAAACTAAGTTTCTTCACGAACTTACCAACCAAATGACTAGATGGGTGCAATTGATTTTCAGGGGTGTCGACATTTTAATATCGATTTTATGTATGATTTATTTGGATTCAGAGAAACTTTTAGAAGATCCGGTGTATGTACATGCAGAGTAGAGACATGCAAATTTTTATACAGGTTTAAGCCTTCTTGTAAGAGAATAATAACCATATGTCCTGTATGATCACTAATCACCAGAAAAGGATTACAATTGAGAGTAATGTGAATGCCTGGCATTATCTCCTCCTTCGATCTAAATGCCTCCCCCTTCTCTCTTTGACATTAACCTTTATATAGCTAGTGAAATGATGGCAGTTGTCCCGCGTCAGAAGACGCCTCAACACTTCGGATGATAACCGTCTGACGGAAATTACTGTTAGAGAGATGTAAAATGTTGTTCGTCATGTAGCGATTGTTGTTAGAGAGAGATCGCGTATGGTTATTGGATAAACGCACGTTCTAACTGCCTTAAGAGATGAACCCACGATGTAGTTGCACTCCAAATTGAGTAATTACACTTTTCATCAAGAACATTTTTGCGGCTTTCGTTGTTATCCTAGCTATTGGTTCGGCTTCAATATACTTCGCAAATATATCAATAGCTATGAAGAGAAACTCGAAACCCTCCAACGCTCTTGGGAATGGCCCCAGGATATCAAGACCTCAAGTTGTAAAAGGCTAAGATAAAGGAATCGTTTGAAGAGCCTGAGCTGGTTGGTGTATTTACTGGCTATGAAACTAGCATTGTATATATTTCTTAGCCAGATCTATAGCGTCGCTGAGGGCTCTTGGCCAATAGAAACCTTGTCAAAAAGCCTTACCAACCAACATTCTGTAGGAAGCATGTGCTCTACAGATGCCCCCCGTGTATGTCATGAAGGAGCTTTAATCCTTCTTTCTGCGATATATATCGCATGAGAACTCCTTGAGTACCCTTTTTATAGAGTACTCCATTGACCAAGATATACATCCTGGCCTTGCGGGCATGACAATCTATTATGGGATTGTCATCGGTTGTTGAACCCTTTTGAAGGTAGTTGTAGATGGGAGCCGTCCACATCTCTTTGTACTCTAGAGAGACTGTCTCATTAGGGGTTGTTTCTAGTGCTTCAACCAAAGACGGCTTCTGGAGCTATCCAAGCCAACTGGTGTGCAAAGAAGTTATCCTTCCAAGGGATATACTGTATCTCGAAACCGAAAAAAATGCTTTTCAAGCTTCCGTACTTCCGACAAGTACTGAGATATGATTGTACTCTAGCATTGATACTCTTTTCTGACCTGATTCACAACTAGTTGAGAGTCTCCTCTCACAAGTAGTCATCGAATCCTGAGCGCTTTAGCAGCTCATATGCTAGCCAACAAACCTTCATACACAACAACATTGTTCGATCAACCATTTTGCCATGCGGTCCGCTGTTTCCTTATTCCAGAGGATCTCCCCTAATGGAAACTCAAACGACACAATTATCTTGTGCGCCTGAAAATAATGCCTCAACTCTCTTGAAGCCATGAGGAGAGCATAGAGAAGTTTTTGGACCTGAGGGTAGCGCTCCTTAGGATTGTGTAAAACTTCACTTACATTGTATGCTGGTCTTTGAACGCCCTCGCGCTTTGTAACTAGTACAACACTTACTGTCTGTGGTGTGGTGGATAGATACACTAAGAGTGTCTTACCTATTTTTGGAGAAATTAGGACAGGAGCACTCGTAAGGTATCTCTTGATATCTTCAAAAGCGTCATTGGCCTCTTTCGACCACTCGAAACCCTCATGTTTCCTCAAAAGCTTAAAGAAAGGAAGGTCCTTTTCTCCTAGTCGTGCGATGAAATGACTTAAAGCCGTCATGCACCCAGTAAGTCTTACAACTATATGGTCGTAGAAGAGCTTACGACCATATGGTCGTAGAAGAACTTATGACCATCCTGCCATATTTAGCTCTTATCGATAAGGGGTATATTCAAGGAATATAATGATGTTATAATTTGAGGATTGTTCTATCCTTATCAAAGGGTTATCTCTATCTCTTACACGTCCTTGTCACAACAAGATCAAGAAATGGAGAGAGAAGAGCAAAACAACTAAGTCAAAAGCAAATCAATTAACACAAGAGAGATCTATAGAGATGAACAAAACTTGATGTATTGCTACTTATGGATGAAAGTTTTACACTCACTCCACTTGGAGAACAAGATATCACACCACAACACTCAACTTCTTTCAAACCTTAAGCCTAGAACACTTGGTCACAATGAAAGGATGGTTAACTACAAGTCTTCATTCTAATCAATTAAATAGATGGGCTAACCAGGCTCATCTAACCGTTAGTGAATACTATCCATTTATCACAAATAGGGAAAACCCAATAACTCCCCACACATGGGTTTTAACTCACACACTAAACTTATGCACGCTTTGCCAAACGTATGAACCCAAATCTACTAAGTTCTTAGTTTTGATCTAAGTTGATTTTCTCAGTTTCTCTTTGACCTAAACCCCTTCCCAAGCGCCGCAGTTTTGATCCAAGATAGTTTTCGGTATTATAGTCAAACTACCAAAATACCCTTTCTTGACCTAGTCTTCATCTTCTATTGCAAGCAACCATCATATTTGCCACATATAGATGCACCACTAGTTTATTACACGTCAGCAAATCTCTTCCGTTCTGGTGCAATCTCGCCTCACTTGGACCAACTACACCACATGGTGCAACCCGTTACTCAAGCTTCTGTTTAACCTTTTCCACTTTCCTTATGTCATGTTTGAGCTCAGTTATCTCACATGGCATCCTTAATCGTTTTGTGCCTCAGCTCCTCACCGTTAACCATAGTTGACTCTTAGTGACCCTGCATATCCAAAAACAAGAAATTATTTTTGGTCACAAGTTCTTCACAACTTAATCCACGTTAGCTGTAATATGCATCATGCAACACATATGCACTGACTTAGGTTGAACCAAATCATCTCATAATTCAAATTTCCTAAAATCATCTATTTCTGTAAACTGTTCAGAAAAATCTATAATTTTTAAAATTTTAAAATTTCACACCTCCAAAATAATAATGGCTCACAATAACAAAATAATGAACCTTGTCACATGATGTTTCACTCTTGTCCCTGGTCTCTTTACATCCATGAGTCATATGGGGAGTGCACCGTGAATGATCTTGAGCAGAGGGCAGAGCCACACATATTGTTGCAAGTCTCAATCGGCATGGTCTGCGAGCCAATTTGATTCCGAGCAAATGTAAGGCTCTGCTTCTGCTCCGTGCTGCGCACATGCCAATATTGGCCCACGCCTTCCGAATACGGCGCTGCTGAACGCTGAGCTCGGGCTTATCAGTGAACCTGTACCCGTCCTAGCTTAAAGGAGATAAGAACGATCTGAAAATAACTGCTAGAGTAGTCACCGAGCACATGACTCAGGAGTATGGCGTTCTGAACAGAATTCTCCATTCTTGTGCAGGGGCCTTAAATTTTTAATAGATACATTCTCGGCAGTAACAAACTGTACTTGTACTATGCATGCTTCTACAGTGATGCTGTTTATTGTCATATCCTGCATCAAATTCGCCTGTCAGTCTGGCACGAAGCTGTACTCAACTTCTGTGCACGCGTGGGGGGCTCAAAGTGCACTCAACACATGGTGCCAACCTTTCGCTTCACTGGCTAGGCAAAGGCAACACATTCACAAGCTCCAACACATTCACAAGCTCCAGGAAATGAGTATAGCTGTTCGTCTTTACAGAATTGTAACAGTGCTAGTTCCTTTGTAATATGACGGCCTGTTCTTTTCAGTTTTTGACTTGTATTTTTGACTTTTTTATAGTAACTAGTTTGTAAAGAAAGTGTCTTTTTAAGATAAGGTTTACTAAGTTAACTGTAGTATATACTAGGGGTGAAAACGGATCGGATATTTTCCGCCGGATCCGGACGGATACGGATACGGATTGTGTCGGATCGGATTTTTTTCGGATAGTTCTCAGATCGAATACGGATACGGATTTTTTTTATCGGATACGGATACGAATACAATAATCATAGTATCCGTCGAATACGAATACGAATGCGGATAATTCGGATACTACGAAAACAGATATCCGGAATTTTAGCCCATAATGAAACCCAAACCGGCCGATCCTTGTTCGTGGGTCCAGATGTCATCGGCGACGGCGTAGGTAGATCGGACAATGACCGACCGGCCGGCCCAACCCAATCATGGGAGCTGCTATCGACCGCAGGACTTGAGCTCGTCCGGCTCGGGAGATGGGTCGCGCCCACGGCCCCACGCGCCGGGAACGGCAAGGGAATCGATCGGAGGCATTACAGGATGCACTCTAGTAAAATGTGGTTGGTGGAGTCTCAGGACGAGCTCTTTCTAGTCTGCATCTTCTTCCTGCACTTCGATGCCGATAAGATCGACGCCATCCACGTGTACAAGATGGATTTCTCCGAGGAACAAGCTTGGCGTCGGGTGCATGACATTGGAGACTCCGTGTTTCTTTTGGATGACGCAAACATAGCAGCTTCCTACCCTGCAAGCCCGTTGGGGCTCAAGGGAAATCAAATCTACTTCATGAGGAATTTCAAAGCGGATGATGGTGAATTAAGCATCTATGATGTAGAGGAAGGGATTGAGGAGAGTACCCAAGTTCACCAAGATGACTTGGTAATTTTGTGCAAACCATTCTGGATAGTGCCGTGATGCGTGCCTCTCAACCTCGAACGAAACGGGTGTAGCGCTCCACGCGCAGTCGGCGTCTCGGGATTTGGCTTCGCCGACTCCGGGCACGCACGAGCCGGCATGGTTCCAGGGAATTACGTATTTTCGCTGACTATGTTTGTTTAGATTTTATGAATGTTTTGACAAGATGATCTATTTACGTATTTTCGTTAATTTTGGATGTATAGTTTAAGGGGTTTTCATATTCCGATAAATATTCGTAACCGTATTCGTTTCGATTCGTATTCGATCCGTATCTGTATTCGATATTATTCGTATTTGTATTCGTATTTGAGTTATCCGTATTCGTATCCGTATCCGAAAAAAAATATGAAAACAAATATGGTAGAGGCATTATCCGTCCGTATCCGATCCGTTTTCACCCCTAGTATATACTGTACCGACTTCATTTATATCGGTAAAAACCACACATAAATTTCTATTACTCTGTAATCTCTCATAGCTCGAAATCCACAAGCCAAGTTATAAAGCCTTAAAAAAAAGAACAGATCGTACTCTGCGATCGCTTTCCCTTCTTTCCAGCTTGTGTTGTCTTACTGACCTGTGAGCAAAGCCATTTCTTCAGTACCATGACACAGGAGGCACTCATCAGTTGTCAGTACCCTCAGCAGCGCAGCGATGCCTGACTGTGCTCGCGCCATTTGGAGACGACGGCGAGACGTAACTCTCCACAAAACGTCTGAGATGATGCCGAGGACTGTCAGTTCTGTACAGCCCTTGCTTGACAGGTGCAAATAAATGGGCTCTGTCCTACGAGGCTTATTAACGAGCCGCTCCTCTGACCACGCCCTGAGCTGGCACCGTGTCCTGCCCATGCAACAGCCAGAAAAAGCCGAGTTAATCATTGCCGAAAAGGGGACGAATGTGAGGCGATCCCCAATTCCCCACCACCAAATGCATCGATCTCCCTCTCCGCGGGGGAGCGAGCATGTGAGCCTGCGAGGCCAATAATGCCCTGCAACGGCAGCGATACTCGGCCGCTAGAGCGGGGACGCGCGGCCGGATGGGTGGCGCCGGCGCGCGCATCATGGGGCGCCGTCGGTGCGTGATGTTTACGTGCTAGTATGCGGTGCGGGTGTTAGGTGAGCGTGAGCCACAGTTTTGTGATGATTGAGGCGGATTCCACCGTGTTTTGGAGTGGGTTGGATTCGTGTTTGCGCGGCGGCCATGGGCCCGGCCGGGAGTTTTGCAACAGTGACGTACGTACTGGTGAGGGTGAAAATGGATCGACGAACTGATAATGTCAATACTATATTTGTTTTCATATTTTTTTTATTTAGACGCGGATACTAGTATGAAACCCTAAATATGAATATAAATACAAATAATATCGAATATAAATACGATGCAAATAAAAATTGAATAGAATATGGTCACAAATATTTCTCGGAACGTAAAAATCATTTAAATTGTACATATAAAATTAAGAAAAATATAACTAGTTTATAAACATTCATGAAGAATATTCATAAATTCTTCATATAGACCAAGATTCATTCTCTAACTCTATGTATTGATATATATATATATATATATATATATATATATATATATATATATATATATATATATATATATATATATATATATATATATATGTTAACATATGATAGGTAACTAAAGTATCATATAAGTGGACTGGGCTAAAATAGAGGACGTAGACTGCAAATATCCGGTCCTGAATATCCGGATAATCTAGATCCGTATATGTATTTGATAGATAGTGAGCTACCAAATCCATATTCGTATCTAACAGAGAAAATTCGTATCCGTTTATGATCCAATACTATCCGACAAGTGTTCAAACCGGTAGAATTTGTATTAAAACATTATACAGATCAATTAAAAACTATCTGATCTATTTGTACCTCTACTTTCGTGCGTACACAGATTCAGTCACAAGGCGACGGCACTGTGCCATTGGCGTCTCGGTCTGCCTCTACCTTCCGGACGCATTCAATACCGCACATGACATGGCGTGTGATCTGTTTATTTTCACACAGCGGCTTTGTTCGCTATAGGTTGGTGCCCCCGTTCGGTGCAGGCTTGAAGCCAAAGCGTATGCTAGTCTTCGTGTTTACAACGAACTGTGGTCCTAGAATTACCTCAATTACTCATGATTTACCACCATGCCAAAATGGGTGGAAGCATAGAAGCGCCCCTTTCTGGCTCTCTCATCTCGGCGCTAAAGTACTAAATGTTGGCTGGCTCGAATTTCAGACTAGTGAGTTCTCTGATATGAAAGCAATAAAAGCAATAAAATCTTACGCAAAAGACAAGCAGCATGCTAAATTGCTTATATCAGGTTGCAAACCAGGGGCGTATTTAGGCCCATGGCAACAAAGGCTTTAGCCTGGAGCGTGAAAAAAATTTTAGTGTATAGCCCAGACATATTTAGTCTAGCTCAGGCAGTATTTCAGCCCATAATCCTCTCAACGGCCCGGCTCACTCCTTCGGCAATCTGGCAACGTAGCTCAGTCCTCTCCCAGTCTCCCAGTTGCCCCAACCCATCCCCTGCGTCGCGCTCATGCAAAAGAGGTCGCGCATGGCACTGCACGCCCAAATGGCAAGTGCCAAAGCCAAACCCTACCAGCTCGGCTCCCGTACTCAGTCGACACCCCTCCCAATCGTCTTGCGCTGCCGCCCCCAGCTCACACGTCACACCGCACTGTCATCCCCCTCTTGGCTAGCTTCCTCGCACCGCGCCACCCTACCAGCCAGCTTCCTTACACTACGCCGCCCTCCTGGCTAGCTTCCTCACACCACGCCACCGCCCCCTCCCCGACTACCTCCAAGGTCGATTCCTTTCTCCATTGTGGACTGCTACTTGTTAATTATGTGTGTGATTGCTATTATGCGTGTTATGTTAATTACATGTGTGATTGCTATTATGTGTGTTAGATCTAATCTGGTGAGAATACTTTTAGATTTGGTTTTGTCTGCCATTTTTTAGATTATTTGGATCATGTGACGATTTAGCTTTTAAGTATTTTGAGTTTGTTGTCTTTTTGTTTTTAGTAGTAACTTTTGTTAGCTAGTGTGAGTTGGCATCGGTTGCTGATAAACTTTAATATTCTACAATGTTGATTCCCAAATGATCATCTGACCCTTATTAAACTTAATTCTTATTAAACTTAACTTTGTATTGTTGATCATGATAGTTTATGCTCACCTTTTCCATTTGCAGGAACATCTTTTCTTACTGTTGCCTTGCTGTTGTGCATATAGTGAAATAGGAATGCATACTTGCATGCATATTGTTGAACATTTGAATTAGTTAGTGAATAATGAATTTGTGCTTATTGTAGGAAATACAAAATGAAGAGCACCAAGATATTGTCATCTTATTGTCCAATACAATCACAATCCAACCAATGCCCTCCAATTCCAGAAATAGTAGAAACAGGAGCTAGTAACACACATTAAAAAATTCCTCATGCTCAATTTAGTCGAGAAGACATTGTTACTGATTCTGGGGTTTGGAAACCAAATGAGGATTTGGATATGGATATCAGAGATACTGCTGGAAGAGAGTATTTGCATATGGGTCCATGCAGGTACGCCAATAATAAAGGGCATGTGATAGAGAGGTTTCTTGGGGTTCAACATGTTTCTTACACGACATCGTCTTTGCTAAAGCTAGCATTAGATGGTATGCTCCAGTTTCATGGCTTATCAATCTATAGATTGCGATGATAAGGATATGATGAAGCATCAAATATAAGAGGACAATTTTTTGGGACGCAAAAATGCATATTGGATGAGAATCTATATGCATTTTACGTCCATTGTTTTACTTACCAGTTGCAATTAGTGGTTATTTACATTGCCAAGTGTTAACTCTTTTATTTTGGATTTCTTTAACAATGCCACCATGATTATAAACATCATTAATGCTTCTTGTAACAAAAGGGATCACTTGGGCTAAGATCACCATGATAAAATTGTGAACAAATTAGAGACCGGTGAAATTTTTTAGGAAAGAGGGAAAACCAACAAACTAACCTTGCAAGGCACAACGATACTCGTTGGGGCTCACATCATAAAATCTTGTGTCATCTTCTTCTCATGTGGGATTTGGTCCTAGAGATATTAGAGAATTTAAGTGATTATGCCACTAGTGCAACATAGAAAACCACAACTTCAGATTTGTTGGAAAAAAAAATAGAGAGCTTTGAATTGTACTTATATTGCATCTTATGATCAAAATTTTGGGTAAGACTAATGATCTATCACAATGCTTGCAAATGAAAGATCAAAACATTGTTTGTGCCATAAAGCTCATTAAGACCACATTAAAGACAATTGAGGTAACAACAAATGATAGGTGGGGTGAACTTTTCAAAGAGACAAGTGCCTTTAGTCTCCAACATAAGTTCATTGTGCCAAATATGATTGATACAATACCGGTTAGGGGTCATGGTGGCCAAATGGTAACTTACTATTCTCATTTTCATTATGAAATATTTATTGTGGTGCAAGACCAAATTATTGTTGAGATGAATAATCACTTTGCTGAAAGATCAACCCAATTATTGAAGTTCATTGCTTGCCTTGATCCAAAAAATTATTTTGCCAACTTTGATGAGGACAAATTAATTGAACTTGTTAGGATGTATATTGCTGACTTCTCCCAATATGATTGTGTAGTCCTTAGGAACCAACTTGGTATATTTATTGCTAATGTGAGAGATGATTTAGATTTTACAAATTACACTGACCTTGAAAATCTTGATGTGAAGATTGTTTATATTGATAGACATACATTTTTTTATTGGTATATGGTCTCATTGAATGGGCCTTGATTTTACCGGTGGCAACAGTAATTGTAGAAAGAGCCTTCTCAGCTGTAAAGATTATTAAGACTAATTTGCAGAATAAGATGAATAATGAGTGGATGAATCATAGCATGGTATGCTATACTGAGCGAGACATATTTACAAACATTAATAATGATAAGATTTTGGAGCCTTTTCAAGGGATGAGGTCATATAAGAAGCAACTATCTCATGCTAGTGGTAAGTTAGCTTCTTATAAATGTAAACTTCATGTATTCATACACCTCTTTGATTTACTCTCATATATTATATTTGTAGCTTCTGGTTTTTGTCCAACTATCAATGAAGAGATAATGGGATAGGATAGAGAGTCAATCTTTGTTATTTAGATACTCAAATTGTATCTCTACTATGCTACATTGTTTATTTTTGCCATGTTTTTCTTACCATGTTTTATTTATGAAGATTTGAAGCGCGCACTCCGTCCCCCATCGCTTGGACAGGCGTTGATGAACTTGCAACCACGAGGTGGTTGAACGAGTGTCGACGAAGGCATGACCACGAGGTGGTCGAGCATCAGTGAAGTCTCGACCACGTCGTCATCATATACATTGACGAAGATGCGACCGCACGATGGTCACAAGTGTCAACGAAGTCAGCGGCAAGACGAAAGCTTTGAAGTGTGCGGTCCACCCCCACCCTTGGACTGGCACTAACGAAGGGTCAACCATGGCGTGGTCGTATACATCGACGAAGACGCGACCATAAGGTGGTCAGACGGGTGTCGACAAAGACACGACCACAAGGTGGTTGTAAAGCGTCTCACAACTACGTCGATGAAAATGTGGTCATGGGCGTCGACAAAGTCAGTAGCGTAATGAAGACTTGTGCACACACTCTGTCCCCATGCTTCGGACTAGCATCGACGGAGTTGGTGACCACAAGGTGGTCCTAGGAGGCCTCACTACTACGTCAATCATGATGTGGTCGTGGGCATCGACAGAGTCCCGACCATGAGGTGTCGGAGGAGCATCGATGAAGTCACGACCACAAGTGGTCGGACAAGTGTTGATGACAAAGTCTCGACCCGAGGGGGTCGGACTCGAGCACAAGGTGGTCATAGGTGTCAACAAAGTCTCGACCATGAGGTAGTCGTAGAAGGCCTCACGACTACGTCAACCATGATATGGTCGTGGGCAACAACAAAGTCAACAGTGGGACGAGGACTTGAGGCGCGCGCGGTCCATCCTCCAACCTTCGGACGAGCGTCGACGAAGTCAATGGTGGGACGAAGACCTGGAGCGCAGTCCATCCCCCACCGCTCGGACAGGCATCGACGAAGCTGTGACCACGAGGTGGTCGGATGAGTGTCGATGAAGACTCGACCATGAGGTGGTTGAGCATCGATAAAGTCTTGACCCCTGAGGCGGTCGAACAATTGCCGATGAAGCCATGACCATGAGATGGTCAAGCTAACGTCAATGAATTCCCGACCACGAGGTGTCGAACATGGTCATGGGTGTCGACAAAGTCCCGACCACGAGGTGTCGGACGAGCGTCGACGGAGTCCCAACCACGAGTGGTTGAACGAGCGTCGACGGAGTCCCAACCACGAGTGGTTGAACGAGCGTCGACGATGAAGTCTCATCCCCGAGGTGGTCGGTCAAAGTTACAGCCACAAGGTGGTCGAGCGAGCGTCGATGAAGTCCCAACCATGAGGTGGTCATACGTGTCGATGAAGGCACAACCACGGGGTGGTCGAGCGTTGATGAAGTATCAACCATGATGAAGTATCCGTTTGTAATAGCCTAGCTTCTTTATTTCAAAAAATTAATTAAATAAAAAAAAATAAAAAAAGTGTTTATTTGGGTTTCCCTAAGTTTTAAAAAAATTTCCATGATTTTATTCATTTAAAAAAGGTTTTTCCTTTTTCCCTAAAAATTAAACGTATTTTATATATAAAAATAAAAACCAAGTTTAAGTTGAAAATAATTTTCCTAAGTCTAAAATAATCTCAAATTTTTCTGTGAATTTTTTAGAATTTTTGGCTCTATTTGCTATTTTCTAAACTTATTTAGATTTTCTTAGTATTTCTAAAATTACAATTTAAAACCCCTAAAATCCTTTTTTTTCTCTCCTAGGCTGGCCCACTAGTCGGACATATCACAAACTGGTATGCGAACTGGTCATATGGGATATAGACTAGTCGTAACCAGATACGAACTGGTCGTAAAGAGTTATAAACTGATTGTGAGTAACTAAGACCTGATTACAGATCATATTGCATAAGAGTCATTCAGTTTGATCTTTGTGTATATTTGAAGATCGATATATCCTATTAGGGACCGCTATCGACTAGTAATTGAAAAGGTGTTTCTTGGTTACAACTAAGTATATGGTCATACACTTAACGGTTTGAAAAAAAAAATAAGGATATAGATGATAAACTTTGAGTGGGATACAATCTGTTCTTGTATTGGATAAGGATCTGGTCAAAGGCTCTACAAAAACAGGTGCATTATGTTATAAAAAAGTGAGAGACATCGCACCACCCACCAAAACCATAGCCTCATCCTTCTAAAGGCCTTGGTGTGCGCATTGGTGCTAGCACACTGGTGCACAATATTCTATCCCTAGATGTGTGGACTTCGATAGAGGCATTGTTGTTACTGCGGGCCTGATCGGGATGATCAGAGAAGAAGACGACCGGCTTGTGAAGATCGATTACCGCTAGAGAATGATCGACTTCAGGGATCGCTTTCTAAAGACATTGGATGATCGACTACTTCCATTACACCAATGCACGCTACATTGAACCAGGTTGCTTCAACTTTTCTTTCGCTGCACTGCACATCTAGTTGTAATGATCCATGATCTCTTACTCGCATGGCTTCCTAGCTTACGCGGTACAAATTTTAATTTGTACTAGTGTAACCTACCTGTAATCCCAAAAAGTGGTATCAGTGAGGTTGTGTAGTATATGATCTAGATTGGTTGCATATAGTTGGTATGCAGTAGTAGTAGATTAGATCAATCACTAGTTTGATATGATAGCTTAGATCAGTTCATATTGACAGATTGGTTTAGGCACTAATTGATAAGATCAATTGGCTTTGACTTTAGTAGATGAGTTTGTAGAAGGAATGAATTAGTAGCACCATATGATCTGATGCGCTTGTTCACGATCACATCACACATTACCCGTATCGAACGGGACACCGCCATCGACGTGGACCGCAGTGCATAGCCATATAGAGCTAATAGATTGGTATTGTGGATCACTGCCCTCAACCCACTAAGGGTGCTTCCCTTTGACCCCCGCCCGCTAACCGGTAGTGGGACCACCGTGCTAGTTAATCGTTGACATGTTATAAGTATTATGTGTTCATATCGCTCGATGGAATTGGATTCTTTGTGTAACTTGATTCTGTAAGGATTGTTCATACCACTTCGCTCAGGGCCATGCCTCCCTCATCGTTTCCCACCACACCGCCTTCATCCTCCTCACCAACACTGCATCACCCATGCTCGTGCCCTTCACCACCACATCCCCGATGTTGTGCAACCGACAATAAAGGAAGTGCACAAAAACATGGCAGATTTTTTTGGATCCATTCGTACTAATGATTTTGGGCAATGAAGAAAAGGTGGAATTGAATACATGAACCATGATTTTCAAACATGTAGAATGGCTGGCCGTAGTTGTGGGCATGCCATAGCACCACTACCATTTCACGGCTGGGAGGCTGTTCAACGGTGCCAAATTTGCATGGGGAAGCAATTGGAGGAGGTGTGTCGATGTTTTAATACCGATCATACGTATAATTTGTTAGGATTCAGGGAAAACTCTTATCACTAAGATCTAGTAATGCAGAAGGAGTACAAGGAAATTTTTATACAGGTTCGAACCTTCTCTAGAGAGAATAATAACCCTACATCTTGTGTTGCTATTGCTCAGAGAGGAAAATTACAGTGTGTAATGAGAAATGCCTTGCACTATCTCTTGCTTCGATCTGCCTCCTTTCTTCTCCAATGTAATCCTTTATATAGTTGGCCAAATGATGGTAGCTGTCTTGCGCCAAAAGGCGTCTCATCAGTTCGAGAGATAACTACTTAACGGAAGTTATTGTCAGAGAGACGTGGAGGCAGTTCGCCATACAACGTTGTTGTCAAAGGGAGATCGTGTGTGGTTATTAGAGATAAGCGCATGTTCTAACCATCTTGCCAAGCGACTCTATGAGGCACTAGATAGGTTATTCGTAGAAAAGTCTATGACCAGGTCGTAGGACATCTTACGAGTACATGGTCATAGCAAGACTTACAACCAAGAAGTAGTCGCAGTAAAACTTACAACTATGTGATCGTAGAGAGACTTACGACCAAGGAGTAGTTGCAGTAAGATCTACAGCTATGTGGTTGTAGATAGACTTACGACCAAGTAGTAGTCGCAGTAAGATCTACGACTATGTGGCCGTAGAGAAACTTATGACCAAGGAGTACCCGCAGTAAGACTTACGACCATATGGCCGTAGAGAGACTTACGACTAAGGAGTACTCACAGTAAGACCTATGATCATGTGGCCGTAGAGAGACTTACGATCAAGGAGTAATCGTAATAAGATTTCCGGTAGCCTACGATGATTCCTGGATGGCGCTCAATTGGGCGGCATCAAAGGCTGAATCCATGGCTATCGGAGCAAGGTGATGCCGGCCGCATCTTCTAGGCCGGCGACAGAGGAGGCGCAAACATTGTTCACAACATAGCAATCATGGACGGCATTCAGGATGGTTTACCCCCTGGGGCACTGGTAGAGGGGGCTATCATATTTCATCCTATGTTTGGAGGGAAGGAACCAGTCGGTGGCGAGGCCATGGACATGAGAGAACAAATGGAGAAGCTCTGGTCCCTAATATGTCCAGAATGCACAGAAGGGTCCCAGGTTGAACCCGATGGCAGAAGGAGCTCCAAGCTTGCAGAAGTTGGCATGGCGGAAGCTGCTTGTCTGCTCTGCCGAGAGAGAGATTGCACGGCCAAGGGCGGCGGCGTACTATCAGGCCATGAAGGCGAGCGGGTGGCGCGGCATGGAGTGGTTGGAATCGAATGGGGGAGGAGCATGTGTTCTTCCTCCACAAGCCGGAGTGTGACGAGTCTTTGGCACTGATGGACCGGGTGGTGGCGGTCCTTTCGGTAACTGAATTAGATGCGAGCGTGTGCTATATGTACAGCTCCCTTCCCATTGAAAGTGTAATCAAACTGTTCTTTCCTATTGCAAGCATATCAAAAATTGTTTGTGAACAAATAGTGGAGAAAGGGTGATCGAAATGGATCAATTTCTGGCTGTGTGAGTTTTGAGTTGTTAAATTGTGAGATGAAGTTTCATGAGTTGTTGAGTTGAAAATGCTTATAAGCAAAATTCAGTGTGAAATAGAACAGGGCTCTACAATATCTGATACCTTTCTTTATCTCATATACTCTACTACACAAGCTGCACTTTAACAACAAGTTGCTCGTCTACTCTAGGAGTTCAAGCACATGACAATACCAACTGTAAAGGTTACAGAACCCAACATGATTAACACTTTTCTGGTCAATATTCTACAGTGAGAAGATGCTGCTGGTTGGCCTTAATCACGCGAATCACGACCGGTTGGCACAAAAAAAGTTCTGTAGATGCAAAATTCTTTAGCAATCTTGATGCACATCAGAAATTCAGAATCAACAAAAGATCATGAGTATCATTTTGCTTTCGATCTTGCAACTTACCCATAAAGACCAAATCACAAAATGTGTTTATTCCTTTATTACTGAATCACTCACCGGACGAACAAGCGAAGCAACCTCAACAGCGCCTGACGAAGTCGGCCACGACGGCAAGCTCCTTGACGGCATTGTCGCACTCGGGCTTGGGCAAGAAGTAGACATGCCCCTCGCCCCTTGTCTCGTAGAACTCGAGCTCGCCCTCCCACCCGCACTTCTTGATCCCCTCCGCGTACGCTCGCGCCCTCTCCACGAACCAGCAGTGCTCCGCCGTGGTGACCAGCACGCGGCCGCACCCGAGCTGCCTCCACTCCTCCGGCGACGCCGCCGGGTTGACGTACGGGTGGTCGAGGCCGAACTTGCCACCGCAGACGAACTCCCACGTGCCCTCGAACTGGCCGCGGTAGCCGGTGTCGGTGGACTCCCCGCCCAGCGGTTCTTTCCCCCAGAAGTATGGGTGCAGGAGCGCGACGCCGCTGACCCTATCACCGTAGCCCTCGATGCCTTCCTTCCGCAGCCTTATCGCCGCGTTGTGCGCCATGTTGGCGCCGGCGCTGTCGCCTGCGAGGACGACGCGGGAGGCGTCGCCGTGCTCGGCGAGCCAGGGCTCGGCGCCGTCCGGGCGGCATGCGGCGACGACCGCCTTGAGGGCGGCGAAGGCGTCGTCGTAGGCGGCCGGGACGCGGTGCTCCGGGGCGAGACGGTAGTCGGCGGAGACGACGACGGCGGGGACCGCCGCGGCGAGGGAGGCGGCGTACATGTGGTAGAGCGGGGAGGCGGCGGTGTGGACCATGAAGGCGCCGCCGTGGAAGAAGACGACGACGGGGAGCTTCTTGCCGGGCTCCGCCGCGGCGACGGCGGGCAGGTAGAGGCGGGCAGAGATGCCGGCGGCGGGGTCGAGGACGACGTCCTTCGAGGCAACGCCGTTGGCGGGGTCGCCGGAGGGGGAGGGCGGGACGGTGTCGGTGCCGTCGAAGCGGTCGATGCGCCCGCTCTTGTACAGGCGCAGGACGCCGGGCATCTCGTACTCGAGTTCGGAGCCGGCGTCCATGGCGGCGTCGGCCTTTGGCTCTGTGGCGTTGGGAACGAGGCTGCGGATCGGGAAGCGGAAGAGCAGAGCGGCAAGCGCAGCGACGAGGAGTGCGGCGAAGAACACCCGACGCGACGCTTCTGGAAGGGAGGAGGGCATCTTTTTTCCCGTTTCTCCTCCGTTTGATTAGAACTGGGCCATGGGATCGCCACCAGAGAGAAATCTGGTGTGGTCTGATCCGGTCAACGCCTTTGGAGTGAACACGTATCTCGCGGTATCACCGAACCGTTGGATGCGACTATTCACATATTTCTTTATTATTATAAAAGTGTAAGTTGATAGTTGATTTATTCTCTTTCCTCTCTTCTCAGCCGTCCGATTTGATCTGAAATATTCGTCCCTCTCAAGATACAACCGCTCATCCCTTGTACTTTCTCCATCTCCTCGCGCATTCTTTCCACCTTTAATCTCTGTTGCTTGCTCTTTAATATTTGATGTGTGAAATTAGTTAGGCAGTAAGTTTTATCTCATTATATTTATGATTTTATTGTAAAGTACGGATCTTTAACTAGTCTGAGTAAAAAAAGCTATTGGTACCAACAATCACCAGACCGTACCACTCTGCAGATCGAAGTGCTCGCTGGAGTTGGTGTACTCACCGTCTTACAGTCTGTGTTAGGAACTTGGGGATCAATCAAAAGTCTCGACACGTTTCGACTTTCGAGTTTTCCAGAACAACACGCCTTGCACTAACTTTTTTCATTTTTTTTGTTTCCTTTCTTCTTTCGAGGACAGCAGGTAGCCATCTGAAAACTGAATAAAATTGAACGATGGAGTTTTAGAACTCCTACAAAGAGGATTTCATTCCCGGTGGGATTAGCGAGACTCGCGTGATTCAACTAGGAAAATTCGCAAAATACCGCTGTAGAGAGTGTTTTCTAGTTGAGATTAACATGTGTTAAAAGATTAGCGTCTATCAAACGCCAATCCAAATATTGAAACTATCACAAATTACCATTTCAAAAATTCTCTTTTCCTAGTTTCAATTGAATTTGCCTTTTCCGTCGCTGCAAAAAGATGATTTTACCCTTCCTCCTATTCCTCCTCCTTCTTCCCTATATCAACCCTCAATCATAATCTTCTTCGCCTCTGGGCATGGCCACTCTTCTCCTCAATCATAACCCTCAATCATAATTTTCTAGCTCCACTCCATAGAAGATAGGACCCATGCCTCCTCCAATCTCTGCCAATCCCACCATCCCTCATCGTCTCCTGCCTCAACACTGCCGCCTCCCCGCAAAATTGATGTAGTGGCTACACCACCTGGAGAGCAGCGGTGGCGTAGCACCACAGTCGTTTCAGCGATGAGAGATTGAGTCGGAGTAGTTAAATTTCGCAGGCCACAAACACAAAACCATTCAAAATTGGGGAAATTTTGCACTGAATTGGCTTTGCTGATAATTGACATATTATGAGAGATATCTATGTATCTACAAACATCTGTTGAGATTAAAAGTATCTTCTTCACTTTAAAGGGCTATAAAATTCTACAATAACCCTTAAATCAGGAAAAAAACAAATTCCTGACACCTGAAATAAGAGTTTTCTAGGGGAAAAAAGGCAAATACAGGAAGCAGACTCGGCATCAACAATTGTCAATCCAGACCGCTCCACAAAACAGTTAACCGGCACCAGTTGGGTGTCTTCCCCTCCACCCTTGGGATGTGGTGCTCCACCAGTCCAGGACCACCACCACCATCACCAAACAAAGGTCTCCTCACATTCAATCCCATCACCACCCAAATCTCCCACAATACAAGCAGCAGCATCTCCAAGCACAACCTCGCAATTTTTGTATCTTGATCCTTTCGGCAGACAAGAAGTATTTATTTAGGTTCATCTACCAAACTCCCAGATCAAAGTTGTTTTTTTCGCTTTCCAGCTTGCCGCTTGCTCCTTGTCAGGTTAGTTGCAGCAGGTGCTAGAATGGTCGCCAAGATCAAGCGACAGCTCGCCAGCCTCCCGCTCCTCGCCAAACTAGCCTTGCTTCTACTCATCTTCCTCCTCCTCGCTGCTATCTTGCTATGTGTCTTCCTGCTCCCGCGCCACCACAGAGCGCGGCTGCCACCGGCGCCCGGCTCGCCCCCGGGGAACGGCTCCGTGAGCCCGGACAACATCGTGGCGTTCGACTTCTCGCCGTTCCTCATCCTCTACAAGAGCGGCCGCGTCCACAGGATGGACGGCACCGACCGGGTCCCCGCCGGCGTCGACGAGGCCACGGGAGTGACGTCCAAGGACGTCGTCATCGACCACGGGACTGGCCTCGCGGCCCGGATGTACGTGCCCCCGGCGGCCGGTGGGAAGAAGAAGGATCTTGGCGCGCTCCCGGTCCTCGTGTTCTACCACGGCGGCGCGTTCGTCATCGAGTCGGCGTTCACGCCCAAGTACCACGACTACCTCAACTCGCTCGTCGCCAAGGCGCGCATCGTGGCGGTGTCTGTGGAGTACCGCCTCGCGCCGGAGCACCCGCTGCCGGCGGCGTACGAGGACTCGTGGCAGGCGCTCAACTGGGTGGCCAAGAATGCCAACGCCGGGCCGGAGCCGTGGCTGCGGGACCGGGGGAACCTCTCCCGGCTGTTCCTCACCGGCGACAGCGCCGGCGCCAACATCGCGCACAACATGGCGATGCGCGCCGGGAACGAGGGCGGCCTGGAGGGCGGCGCGGCCATCACGGGCATCCTGCTCCTCGACCCCTACTTCTGGGGGAAGCAGCCGGTGGGCGCGGAGACGACAGACCCGGCGAAGCGGCACAAGTACGAGGCGACGTGGTCGTTCATCTCCGACGGGAAGTACGGCATCGACGACCCGCTGGTGGACCCGCTGTCGATGCCGGCGGCGGAGTGGCGGAAGCTGGCGTGCTCGCGGGTGGCCGTGACGGTGTCGGACCTGGACGACTTCAAGGAGCGCGGGAAGGCGTACGCGGCGGCGCTCCGCAACAGCGGGTGGGACGGAGAGGTGGTGCAATACGAGACCGCCGGCGAGGACCACGTCTACTTCCTGGACAAGCCCAATAACGCCAAGTCCGTCAAGGAGCTGGCGTTCGTGGCAGGATACTTGAGCCGGGAGTAGTAGGATCGAGTAGAGGAGCACCACGCCATGGATGATGCATCATCCATGTGCGATTGTAAGGATAGCTAGCTGATTTCAGTACATGATGGATTGATAATTACTACATGTTCTTTTTGTTTTTAGCGCTTGGATTTTGTTGCTTCTTTTTGGGTGGGTTCATGATGAGTACGGTGAATTTGGTAAAGGTGTTCGGGGATATGGGAATTCTTCAGTTGTTCTGCCGTTCTGCGTCTTTGGGGAAAGGTGTCTGGCTGCGATGCTTACCGTGACTGCGGCTGCAGTACAGCGTGCAGAAGCAGCAGAGCAACAGTTCTGCGCTCGAGCAGCAAATGTACCCCCCGAAGCGGCTGTAGTCAGTGTGTCAGACAGACTGGTCAATCTCGCAATGTTCCTGTCTTCCTGACACGTCCATTTGTACCATTTTGGGATGATCGGACGAGAACAACTGGACAAGGTAGTGTTGATATTAATTATTCGGTATTCTTTTTCTTAGAAAACCTCGTAGTAATTTAGCTGTTTAGATGTCTTTCTGGCCTCTTTTAATACACTATTTCCGTACCAGCCTGAAGCTTCCTGCTGTTACAATGGGCGTCAGAAGTCAGAACCGTTGGATAACCGACATCTCAAATATTGGAGGGTTTGAAAAGTTGCTAGCCACATGCGGATGTTACTAATTTTTGCCGATGATTTTAATTAAAAATAAATAATAATAACTAAAAGAAGTAATTTTTAGTATAAAGGGACGAGTGATACAAGAAAATGAGGATATACGTGCATATGATAAGAACGAGATGAGTGATGTGACTCCTTGCCTTATATTTCTTAAGTAAGATGGTAGTGAGAGGAGTAGAAACTGTTTCGAGAAGCCGAATGTTCGTATTGATTTTTGACTTTTTTTAAGCAGAAGGCAGAAACAGAAGCCAATACGAATATGACTTAAGTTTATTCACTTGTATTACTTTCTTCTTCGTTGTTAAAACGTGATGTTTTGTTCGTGTTCCGCGTGGGCGTATTTGGAATGTAAGAATTCCGTATGATACTGTTCAATTATATGGAAGAATCCACATGTTCCAAAAAGGTTTGGTTCGCTTGCAAGTTGTTTATGCTTTAACGTCCTTTGTACAATTGTATGGCTTTAAGATTCATGCTGCAATCATGTTTTGCACTCACCCATCCGCAACTATAGATGGGCATCAAAGGTTTTACTAATTCATCGTGGGTTGTAAGGACGGAGGGGACAAGAGGCAGGCAGCATTAATGCTGAGGTTGCAATGTTCACCCGTGACAAATAGCACTAGCGAGCTAAGGTGGTAGTGTTGGCACTACTGCTTAGGAGACTGCGAAATGGCGGTTGGGTAGGATGGAGACTGCCAAATCGGCAACTTTAGCTGGGCATCAAAGGGGATCGCGTACGTTATATCCAATCCTATACGATTTAGATGCCGATTAGTTGGACTGAAATAATCTAATTTATGACTAAAATTATACTGTAGCTAGCTGAAATTACACTATAGTTGATGATGACTTATTTAGCGTAACTAAATTTTAAAAATTTAAAAATAAAAGACATGTTAACCCATCACAGACAACACAAACGAATACGGAAAAAAGAATTGATAAAAAGTTAAAAAGCCAAAAAAGATGAAATTAAGAATAGTAAAATATAAGTCAGAAAATAGAAATTTAAGGCGAAATAAGCGAAGCTTTATTAAACTTCACTGAATGGCATGCCCTTCCTATGTACCCGAAGAGCTCGAGTGCCTGTATACGGCTGGGCGTTGCTTGCGCCTTCGATCGGTGAACGGCAGCTTTGAGAGCTGTGCTGTTTTCTTCCTCCATCTGTGCGCGGCAGACGGTACGGCCACATTCTTGTATCCTGCAAGACTGCAATGTGCCTTTCCTTCGCGGAAGGGAAAAATCAAGTTATCTACTACATTAGGCGTGAACCTTTTATCGGCGCGCCTTGCGGTCCAACGCAACATGGATAACGGATGGGGGTAAAAGTACCACACGACGATGACATCTCACCTGCTTCGAATAGACTGGTATCCATGTACCAAGCTGTTTTTTTTCAGTCTATCAAAAAAAAAGCTGTTTTTTTCAGAGTGACGATACCTACCTGATACCGCAAGTCATAGCGGAATGGCACTATTCCAAGCACTTCTTCACATCCATATCTGTTAGAGATGATGCCATGCAAGGCTCTAGTTTGACTAGTTGTTGTAACCCGGCAATGATTGGTGAATGCCGACCGAGGCAAGTCACGCAAATTATTTGGGCAGAGTTTTGTGCAAGGCTTCATATACATTTGAGATACATTGTTTGAGCAACAAAAAACAGGGCTACTTGCCCTCAAACTTCCCGAAATCCACTCACGGTCATTGCTGAATGGCTGTTGCGAACCTGTGCTTGGTTTGGTCAGAAACTCGATCGGAAAATAGAAAAAAGACATGAAGTTTGGCTCGTCAAATGTTCATCTCGAAGCTGGCAAACAGCAGTCTATTTGTGGATATATGGATATACACCACCACGGCCAGCCGATCTGAAATCGGCGGACCAGATACAGGCAGGCCGCTCGAAGCTAGCGGTGATCGAACAAATTTTTTTCCAAATGGATCAACAATTAGAAGTTAACAACACGAATTCAGACATTTTTTTCCCAAATGATTCAACAATTTTTAGGCAAATCGAACACAAATCATACAGCAAAAACCAGCAGCGTGCGCAATGCAATCTATTACCACCCATGAGATCGAGGGGCCGTAAGTTCTACCGATTGATGAACTTGGCAATGGCGTCGTCCTGCATGACGGCATCGTCACACGTGAAGTTGAAGAGATGGAAGCAATGGCCCTGCCCGGCCACCTCAAGGACCTCCACCTCCCCCGCCCACGCGCTCGTCTTGAGCCCCTCGCAGTATGCGCGGCCGCGACCGCGGACCACGTCCGTCTCCGCGAGGCACATGAGCACGCGCCCGCACGCCAGCGCCTCCATCGCCGGGGCGCCGTCCGCGAGCGGGTTGATCCACGGGTCGTCGACGCCGGTGGTCGCGGGGCACACGACGCGCCACATCTTCCCCACGTTCTCGGCCATCGCGGGGTCCGTGTCCTCGGAGGGCACCTTGCCGTGACCCAAGAAGTAGGGGTGGACTGTTAGATAATCTAGTTGCATGTTTGTTACTAGTCTGCATGTATGCCATCTATAATGTCCAGAATTGATGCATTGTGTTAAGTTAGTGCAGGTCAGTTTTTTCAGCCATTTAGTAGTTCAGTTTTCAGCCATTTAGTAGTTCAGTTTTCTCTTGTTAATTGCTATATAAATGGAGGAAATAAGCATGAAAAGCTGCAGTTCTGGGCAGCACAAAAATTCTTCTTGCGTACGTGTGTTTGATTGCTCAGTTCTAGCCAACAATTGGTATCAGAGCTCCGTTCAGGATCCTGGTGACCATGTCAGCTCCGGTGGGAGACAGGTCGGTCACACCTCCGCGGTTGGATCGCCTTCGGTCGCCATCACGTGGTCCTTGCCATCCGCGACAACAGAATGGTCGAGAGCGCGAGGTCGTCATCGAGCGCGTGGTCAAGAAAGCGTCGGCGTCGGTGCAGTATCTGATGCTGACCAAGACCAACTACCCCGAGTGGGCGATGCTCATGCGCATCAACCTGCAGGCGCAAGGCTTGTGGGGAGCCATCGAACCCGGCGGCGCAGAGTACAGCGTGGATCGTCTGACGTTAACAGCGATTGCTCGAGCTGTCCCGCCGGAGATGCTGGCCTCGATTGGCAATAAGGACTCCACGCAGGAGGCGCGGGATGCTGTCAAGATCATGCGGTTGGGAGTCGAGCGCGTGCGCGAGGCGAACGCGCAGAAACTCCGACGCGACTTCAACAATATTGCATTCAAGGAAGGGGAGGCCATCGACGACTTCTCGATGTGCATCACGGGCCTCGCCAATAATCTGTGGCTTCTCGGCGACCACATCACCGAAGGCGAGGTCGTGCGCAAGATGCTGCAGGTGGTCCCTGATAAGTTAGTGCAGGTCAGTTTTTCAGCCATTTAGTAGTTCAGTTTTCAACCATTTAGTAGTTCAGTTATCAGCTATTTAGTAGTTCAGTTTTCAGCCATTTAGTAGTTCAATTTCTCTGGTTAATTGCTATATAAAGGGAGGAAAGAAGCATGAAAAGCTGCAGTTCTAGGCAGCACCAAAATTCTTCTTGCGTACGTGTGTTTAATTGCTCAATTCTAGCCAACATGGACTAGGACGATGCCGCTGATCCTGGCGCCGTGGGGTAGCCCCTCGGCGCCGGCGCGCATCGCCATGTTGTGCGCGATTTTGGCGGGAGAAATCGGCGTGGTCGGTGAGCCAGGTCTCCTCGCCAGCGCCGCCGGAGGCGTGGGACGCGTCCGAGCCTAGCGCCCGCCACGAGTCCTCGTAGGCGGCGGGGAGGGGGTGCTCCGGCGCGAGACGGTACTCGACGGAGACGACGATGGCCCGGGTGTGCGCCGCGAGGGAGGTGAGGTACGCGTGGAAGACGGCGTTGAAGGCCGTGTGGAGGCAGAAGCCGCCCCCGTGGTAGTAAACAAGGAGGGGAAGCTTCTGCCGTTACCATCTCCGCTCTCGCTGGCGACGGGCGGGAGGTAGAGCCGGACAGCGACGTCAGGGGGGGATGGCGTGGTCTTTGGAGGCGACGCCGGTGGCAGCGTCAGTGGAGGCCGGGACGGGGTCGGAGCCGAAGCAGCGCTCGACGCGGCCGCTCTTGAAGACGCGGATGCAGTGGTCATCCGCGGTCGACCTCGAAGACGAGTAGACGACCTCGTCGTCGCTGGCGCTGGAGCCGGCCATGGGTGATGGGTCGGGCGTGGAGTGGGTTGGTTGGGGATGATGTTGGCGGATGAGTGGTTTTGTTTGGTTGAATGGTTGGTTGGGCTGAATTTAACATCATGGCCCACGTTGATGTTAGTTGGATTTCGACTTGTTTTTGGGGGTTTGGATTTCTTACGGAGTTGATTTGAACTTTAAAACAGGCTGATAAAAGTCAGAGGAGAATCTGGTGGCTGAAGGGCACAAAAATGAACGGCGATGATTGATGAATGATGAGTCATATTGGTTGGATGGTTTCATTTGAACATGGTTGTCTTTTTTTTTAAAAAATGAATAGGTAGGTTTTTAGGCATATTTGATAGGGCTTCAGTTTCTAGACTCTCAACTAGAACATCGGGAGCCTAGCCAAATACCCTGGCTGCTTGTTTTTTTTTAAAAAAAATTAGGAGCACCTGAGGAACGGAGCAGGACGTAGTTTATTTCTCGGAGCGAGGTTGGGGTCACTCCTCTACCTCTAGTTATCTAACTGCCCCTGGAGTTGAGATGAAATTATCCATCAATTGTCATCACACAAAACCATCCCCTAGTTACCTAATCTGAACATTTATTCGATCTGCACATAGTGGATGATGCTTTCTGCCAGTACTTTCATGTCTAGATCCTGCTCTCTACACTGTTCATTACTGAAGTAGTCTGGTTTGTTGCAAAAGAATTCGGAAAGCTTTAGAATGATGGCGAATTTTTAAAGAAGAGAAGTTCAATTAGACAAGAACTAGTGTGTTTTGGATGATGCCTAGCAAATACATGCTCCTTTTTTGTCCATGAACCAGATGATGAGTGATTCATGAATGAACGATTTGGATTTCAATTTCTCGGTAGTTTCAGAGAATGATTTCAGCTCTGCTGTAACTTTATTTTGGTGGTATTTACTAGTTAGTTAGTTGATTGGTCGTAATGTGCTTTTTGTGCGAATTAGAAGCCATATTGAGTTCTGATTTCTGTATAAATTGGTATACAGTGTTAGACTATACAGGTGGTCATAAGCAATGAGTGGTCGTAATGAACATGGTCGATCATACGACTACGGCATGGTCATACGACCACGGCTGAGTGGCGTGGTCGTAAGCATCAAGTGGTCATAACGACCATGATCGGTCATACGACCACGACCAATCGAGATTGTTAGGTTACACAGATGGTCATAAACATCATTACAGTGGAAAAAAAAACCACAGCTCATAAGCTATATTAAAGAGGGCCTTAAAATTTCGCTTTGCATCCGTTTTCCAAGGCAATGTGGGTAGCGGCGTCGAAAAGTCTGCGAGTCTCGTCGCAGGGGTTTTCCATTCCGATCCAAGGTTGTGGTTTTGCAGTGCTACACGCTGTGGTTTTGCCAATTTCCTATGGTACCATCAGAAAATGATCTGCTTCAGAAGTTCAGATTAATGGAAATTTTCGCAGGATGCTGATCTAATGTGACATGTGATCACAACAAAAGATTGTAGGTTCATAAAATGTCCCTGAGATGTGTCAAATCAAGATTGCTATAGTCCAGTGGTGGACCCAGAACTAAATTTTAGTTAGGGCGAATAATTGGCCACTAAGCATCGTGTGATCTTTTGCTCAACCGCTAATTAAATAGTAGTGATCTTTTGTTCAGCCACTAATCAAATAGTACACAGCTTGTTATGGACTTATGGTAGTCAAAGCAAAAAAGGAACCTTTTATATTTGCTCAGCTCCACACCCTTGATTGATATAGCTCCAGCCATTCCTGTGACAAAGACTAACATTTAGGTGCTGTTTATATACTTAGAACTTCAAAGAAAAAATAGTCAGTTAACCAATAAAAAGTTCTGGTAAAACTTTCAGAACGCAAAAACTGCAGTAGAGGCATATGATATAACAGATGTGACATGTGAGAAGCAAGAACTGCTACGAAATATTTTTATGAAGCCATAAATATCGTTCAGAAGTTTACAGTAAGTTACAACATTTGACATGGTAGGGTATGAAATTATGAATAATCGAGCATCTCAGAGGGCAAAACAAAAATGAGTACACAATGTTGTCAAGAACAAGTGAATGCCATGTAGTTTTCAACCATTTCGCCATTTTGCAGAACACCTGGCAGCCTCCCTCCAAACTTCTCCCAAGATACAGTACTGTTTATCTGCCAACCCATCCATAAGCTCACATGCCTAGCATGAGCAGGGTGTTGTAACAAAAGAAATAGCTTCATGTAGATGAAACTGCCGATCGCAACTAAGCTTCTCTTGGCCATCGATGTCCATACAGCCAGCATTCCTCTGAAATGCAGACTACGCAGGCCACACCACACGGTGGCTACACTGCTAATCCTTCATTTCCATCGCCGTCTCTGGAGGGGGATGGCCGGCGACGGAGCTCTCGCCAGAAGGGAGGGTCCGCCCCTGCTATAGTCTGTTACTATAGTTCTACAACAGTATGTGAGTATATGATGTTTGCGATGTCAGAGGCAGCGGGAGAAAACACAACCAACGCTTTAAGATAGAAAGAGACAACGTTCCGACACCCATGCCTTCTAAGAACCTTTTTTTTTTGTGTCGGATGGTTTAGCTAATATGACCAAGTAGGACAAAATAGATCTGAGATCCAAGATGGATCTTTCGTAGCCGTTAGATCCAACTTAGGCAATCCAGATTGATCACGAAAGGTACGGGCGTACATTTACTATAGGAACCCTCGAATAGTTTCTATTATCGTTTCCGCCCATCGATCGGATTGATCGAAAATAATTATCGCGATCCGGTCTCTTTTGGCCGTTCGATCAACTTATGCTGTCCAGATTGAGTACTTGCTACCAACAATATTTCCATTAGAACCCTTAAAATGTTCTATATTATCATATGCATCCGCTGCGGCGGCTCCGGCAGCCGCTGGGTCACCGCCACTTGGTGTGCTTGGTCAAAATAGCTTCCAGATCCTCCAGTTATGAACTAGCTTAATACAAGGACTACTCCAGCTCACTGATCTCCCCTCTGCGAGCATTCGAATTCGTTCACTCTAGCCTTGCACCGCAACGCCTCTCCGATCTCGACCGCTGCGCCATGCCCGACGCCGGCGACGATGAGGTCATCCACGACGCCCCCAACTTCATCCGCGTCTACAAGAGCGGCAGCGTAGAGCGCTCCCTGCCGATCGACTTCGCCCCGCCCTCCACCGACGCTGCCACGGGCGTCTCCTCAAAGGACGTCGCCATCCTCCCAGGAGCTGTCCTGTCGGCGCGTGTGTGCCTACCGGCGGCACCCGCCGGAGTCCATGGGGGCAAGTGCCTCGTCCTCGTGTTCTTCCACGGCGGCGGTTTCTGCCTCGGCTCTATTGCATTTTCTCAAACCTAGATTGATTCTGTTGTGGAAACTTTTTTGTTCTATCCTCTATTTCTCTATTTTATCCGTAGTGACGCTTATAATACATAATGAGGCTAGAGGGTAGACACATATTTATAGACTTCATTTCCAAGTGTTTCAAAGTGACTCACCTGTTTCTGGTATCCCATAAGACTCCTGAACCATGTCATCAATCACGATCAGACAGGCTAGTTTTATAAGTCTAAAATATATTAGTCCCAAACTGTAGGACCGAACAAGCAACAGAGGGGGTGAATAGTGCTTAAAAGAATTTCCCCAAGTATCTACCTAACACTTTTCTCCACTAGCTACTAAGCTATGAAGACAAGAGTTGAAGTCTTACCGGAAACAGAGAAGCATAACCGAAGAACCGAGCTGGTCGGAAACTGACTGCGTAGTTGAGACTTACCACGTGGTCGTAAAGTCTCAACAACGTGGTCGATAGTAATAAAACCCGAGACCAGCAGAACAATAGAGAAAACACATCAGAGATCAGACCATGGTCGAAGAATAGTACTGTGGTCGAAAACTGGCAGAGCGGTCGGATTTCGACAATGTAGTCATAAACACAACCACGTGGTCGAACAAAATGTTGTGGTCGTAAGCCTGACTATGTGGTCGATATTTCGACACTGTAGTCGTAAATCGTCCTAGTCGGTACCTACCAAAACCAGAGCCAAAGAAACCAGAATGATTGCAGTCAAGATAAACGTGGTCATAGCCAAGGGGTGGTCGAACATCCAACGTGGTCGAACTAGTCTGCGACTCAACAGAACAATATGGTCAAAAGGGATTCGGCAAAATAGAGGAAGGTCAGGAGGCGCACGACCACAAAGCTAAGATTCCAGATAACTTTCAACTTAAAGATCAATTGGCCATGAGACTTTGTACACAAGAAAGTGAAGATCTCAAGAGGTTTCTTTGATCTTTAAATGAAAACTTATTTAGAGAATAGAAACCTACACAAGATTCCACTAAGACCGCCCAAAACAAAAACTAAGAGGACAAGGAGACACTCAGACCATGCAAGTGGGATTAGAATGGCCAAGATGGCTTCAAGTATGATTTCCCAACACCAAGCAGGTCAAAACATCAACAAAACAACCAAAGGCAGAAGTCTCAGATCAAGAAAGGAAGAATCCATTAAAAGAACAGAGAGAGCACAACTGATACGACCACACCCACTCAACTCCAAACATAAGAGCAAATAGAAACAAAGATCAAGAAGGTGATATATTGCTCCGGAGAAGAGAAGAGTTTATAGCCACTCCATTTCGGAGGACCAGGAGCACCACTGCCCCACCCAAAACAAGAATGCACACAAGAATAGAAAAAAACTAGAAGCGCTTCCAGAACCACACCGCAGACTGGTGTTCTCCATCACTATTTATAGCCTCTAGATACCGGGGGGAAACCCGTTAACCCCCACCTAACACCGGGTTTTCATGCACACTCTCTCGACAACCCATTAACACAGACGGGACACAAATGCTTTAACGGATCAGCTTTAACAGAAAGCCTTTTTGCAGGTCTTGAACATTTCTCCAAAATGCCCCTCTGCACCTTCCTGGAAGCTTCCCATTTCCTTGCCGTCCAATCTTCGCAGCCACCTTGCAAGCCTAGTCATCTTCAGCATCTCCCCAACTGTTTGGACCTCAACACCTCCTGTGCCTAGTCCCGGCTCTTCCATGCCTTGCCATGACTTAGCTCCAAAGTCCTACGACTATCACAGACAAGCAAAACATCACATAGCACTGCACTATGAACAAGATCCATCAATCTGCATATCTCAGAGAATAATCCAAAAAACAAACACAGCAAAGGAACTAGTCTTAAACCACTTACGACCACACAGTAAGTCGTTACGACCACACCACATGTCGCTGTGACCAAGAAACCAGATGTTACGACCATCGCTAGCAGCTACGACTTCCCCAGACCAAGTCGTTACGACTTATGACCGCTCAGGCAGAGCCTTACGACCACTGTAAACAATCAGAAGATATGACTTACGACCTTGACCAATCGAAGCTACGACTACCGACCACAGCGATCGAAGCTACGACTTCCAACCACAGCGATCGAAGCTCCCGACCACAGTGTGAAGCTGCCAGGTGGTCGCTTTGATGACCATGTCTCGGTGTGATGTCGAGCAGTAGCGGTGCGATGCCGCTGCAAAAGGAGAAGTTGGTGTGAGACCGACAACGCCCACAGCAGTGCGAAGCTGCTGTGTGGTCGATGGCGGTGTGAAGCTATCGTGTGGTCGTTTCGACATATGGTCGAAGACGGTGGTGTGAAGCCATCGTCACTGGAGGTCGGTGCGAAACCGACAATAGAAGAGTTGGCGCGAAGTCGACAACCATGGTCGAAGTAGTGTCGATGTGAGACCGACAACGCCCACAGCAGTGCGAAGCTACTGTGTGATCGATGGCGGTGTGAAGCTGCTAGGTAGTCATTTCGACATGTGGTCATTGGTTGTGTGAGACCGCTGCGGGAAAAGTCGGTGTGAGATCGACAATGACAGCGGTGCAAAGCTGCTGTGCAAGGTTTCAACTTGTGGTCAAAAACGGTGGTGTGAAGCCATCATCGCTGGAGAAGCGGTGTGATGCCGCTGCAACGAGAATTTAGTGTGAGACCGACAACAACACTGATGAGAAGACGCTACGAGAAGACGTTGACGAGACGCCATAGCATGCGACCAAAAGCCTCTATGTGTGGCAAGAAGATGCGGGTGATCCATATCAATGAGTAAAAACCATCAAGATTAAGGGGAGAATGGTGGAATTAATCATGATGATTTGTACGTGATCGTGGTGCTTGTATGTGGTTGATAGTCGACAGTCGTGGTCGATAGTTGATAGTCGACAACCGTGGTCGATAGTCGATAGTCGACAGCCGTGGTCGATAGTCGACAATCGTGGTCGATGGTTGATAACCGATATTTGTAGTCGTCAGTGCATACTCAAAGGAGCACCATGGTCGGAGTAGCCGTGGTCGAGTGCCCGTGGTCAAAGCTTCGAGTCGCCGTGCGTGGTTAGTAATGACCACGTTGTGTGTGGTCGGTCACAACCATGTTGTCTGTAGTCGATTACGACCATATTGTGCATGGTCGTAACGACCAGCGTATTGGCGCTTGTGTGTGGTCGGTTCGACCACGTTGTGTGTGGTCATAATGACTAGCACCATAACGTTTGTGTGAGTGGTTGGTTACAACCACGTTTTGTGTGGTCGTAATGACCAAGATCGCAGTCGTTGGCGTCGCTGTCATAGCTCCTGCATGTCCATGGTCAAAGCTCCAGCACAGCGGTCAAAGGCAAGCCAAGGATGAAGCCAGCGGTCATGGTCACGTGTCAACCACTGTAGCAGTTGGTAGCAGGCGTCAGCACGAGTGGTCGTGGGTGACGCAGGAAGTCCTGGTCGGCTACCTACCCGGTATGGGCAAGAGGCGGCCACTGTGGCAGTCGTGAGCAGCTGAGCGAAGCGGCATGGGCAGGCGGCTAAGCGGGGTAGTCGTGCGAAGACGTGGGTAGTTGAGCGAAATGGTATGGTTGTTAGCGACTCATCTAAGCGGCGTAGCAAAAGTCGTAGTGGGTGAGTGGCCAATGTGGCCCGGTGTCTATATGTACCATGTAATCCTTGTATAACTGTGAGAGTGAACAAGAAAAGGAAGAAAATTGCCCTAAACACTCTCCACCTCGTCTGACTTGTTCCTTCTAGTCCCCTGTTTTTCCACCGTAGTCGTAACCACTGTCCGGAGTTGCTCTACTCACTGTCTGACAACAGAGCGGTCGTACGAGTTTAGGCGTGCAGATCCTGTGGTTCTTCCCCATAGGGGCAAGGACACCATAAGGGGTAGGGGAAGGCTGTATTGTGATAAGCAGAGGGGAAGCGGGTGGTGCGGCGAGGTGGAGGTCTGGGAGGTGGACGGGCAGGGCCACGGCTTCCACCTCTTTTGGCTAACATCTTTTTTTACAACTCGGTCATGGCTGCCCCACAAATAACTAGCCGCCACGAATATATACCATGAGCCACCACTCTAAACCCTAATACAACTCGTCCAATTGGACCTAGGTCTTTTTATCTTAATCAAGCTTTCTGCCTATTACTATTCAAGGGACCCGAAACCCTTTCTAACACGTATTTTCCAAAATTCCAACTTTTCCAACTCGTCATGTGTCGAAGCCTCCAGGACCACACCTCCCGTAGCTTCTCCATGCACCATCCACCTTTGATCTCCATGTGCTCCAACGTGAGCCCGACCACCTCGTGACATCCTCGACTGCTTGGATCTCAGATTTTCCCCTCCTAGTCCCGGTTTTTCTCATCACTGACCATGACCGTCTCCACGCCCAACCTGCACATGCAAAGATCAAAGAACGTTTTTCCGGCACAAATTCTCTCCAACTTGATGGAGTTCAAGAAAGTGGATGCATCATGTGCTGATGCATGTCAAGACGATGACTCGGACTTGAATTAATGATGTACGTCATCAAGCTTCAAGAGGATGCTCAAGGCAAAGGTATAACTAGTTAGGGCTAAAGATGTGTTTCTAGTCTTTTACTGGTCTTGGAGTTTGGTTGGAAGACCGGATTGCTAGTATAGGTTACCGTATTATTAAGAGGGGTCATGTTTAGTTGCTTGGGTCTCATCATATGTTGGTAGCTCAACCTCGCCTCTTATAGCTCATCTTGGTATGAGGCCTGTATTTGCGAATGTGTTTTGCAAATAGTTGAAGCTCATGTATTGAATCCTTGTAACATGGGACTATGCATTGCAAATATGTTTTGAAAGTGCTTGAACTCCATGTTTCCATTCTTTGTGATATGAGGCTTATATTTGCAAACGTGTTTTGCAAATGGTTGAAGCTCATTTAATCATTGTGTCATGATTCTAAAAATATGCAAAATATGTTTTGCAATTTAATATGAATTATGTTTGGTCCTTGTATGCATGAAATTGAAGTTTGCAATTGTGTTTTGTAAAACCTGGTGAAATATCTGCATTCCTCAGGACAATCGGAACTACCGCAGTGTAACCTGTGGTACTACCGCGGACCAAAACTATCGGCGTTGTAATCATGGATCCACCACGTGCGTTGGTCATGGACCCGAGTGGTTGAACAGACTTGGTCGAACCAATGTGGTCGAAACTGACGTGTTCGAGATCTATGTGATCGAAACCAACGTGGTCGAAATCGACATGGTCGTGGGCGAGCTTCGTGGTAGTAAACCAGCGTGGTTGGAATTGACATGGTCGTAAACCAGCGTGATTAGAATCGACATGATAGTAGGCCTTCGTGGTCATAAACCAGCATATTTGGAATCGACGTGGTCATAAACCAGTGTGGTTGGAATCGATGTGGTTGTAAACCAGTGGTCAAAATTGATATGGTAGAAACAACATGATTAAAACAACGTAGTCGTAGATCGACAGGGTGGTCGGAGATATGTGTGATCGAAGATTGAAGTGGTTGAAGATTGACATGGTCAATGTGGTCGAGACCTGAGTGGTTGAAACTAATGTGGTCGGAGACCAACGTAGTCGGAGACCTGTGTGGTTGATCTGAACAATGTTGTCGAGAACCAATGTGGTCGTGGACCAGGTAGTCGATGATTGGAGTTTCTGACCGGCTCTGTGTGTGTGGTCCGAATAGCTCTATGTGAGTGGTCCGATTGGTGAGCAGAAGTACCGACTCTATGTGAGCGGTATTACCGGTGAGTGGAAGTGCCGGCTTGAGTAGCGGCACATTTTTTCTAGAGAGACACCTGTGTGGAGTCTTCTCGTCCCCGAGAAAATCGGTAGTTCCACAGAATGTAGCAGTACTTCCGATAATCGGTAGTACCAGACTTTACACATCGGAACTACTGGATTTGGCTGCAATGGCTAGTTTTCTGGTCATTGGCAAGGGGAGCGGAAGTACCGGCCTAGAGCCAGCGGTACTTCCGATTTCCCTGATTTTTCAGGGGTTTGGCTCAAACAGTTAGTTTTCTTGTGTGGGGTATAAATACCCCCTTGTAGCTGGTTGGAGATGTTGTTGTTTGACCCATTTCCATTCCCTTAAGCTAGTGTGAGCCTCTCCACTCAATTGTGCATGTGTTACACTTTGTGAGTAAGGAAAAGTGAACTAGATTGCATGTGTTGCATCTAGAGGTGGACTTAGTATCAATTTGAGCTTGTGTATTCGTTGCATATGGTGAGAGTTAAGCGAGGGGTCTGACTTGTTACTCTTAGAGTTTGCCGACTCCTAGACGGCGTTGGAGGCGTCGTGCACGGTGATCTTCCAAAGAAGGTTGTGAGAAGACCCAGCGAAGTGTGGAGGTTGGAGATCGCCTACTCGGAGCGGGAAAGAGCTACCACTAGTCGATTGAGGTGTTTTTGGCTTAATTTATGGAGTCGGACCAATTCGTTTGGGCTAACCTCAACGTGGACTAAGGGAAAGCGGCGACTCTCCGAACACCACGATAAAAAGAGACACTGTCTATTGTGGTTTATTTTCTTGTACTCAATTTAACTTTAAGCAATTTACTTTTATAGAATTAAATTGGTTGCTTGTCATCAAGAATTGCAAATCTTGACATAGTCTAAAATTGTTGCTGCACTTAAGTGAACTTAATTGATATAGGTGTTATTTGTGCTAAACCAAATTGATTTAAGCTTTCGCATTGTTTACTTGGTTTAGACAAATAGAAAATGTCTTGAATTGTTAATAATTAGAAGAGAATTTTTAGATCGCCTATTCACCCTCCTCTAGTCGGCCTTCTCAATCTTACACCATGTGGACTAATAAGATAATTTGATGCACATATAATCAACGTATAGTTTTGAGATTAAATAGAGGTACATATGCATATATACAATGTAGGAAGATTAGGGGCATGCAACTACATAATCCATGCATAATGAAGAGTGCTTATATTTTTAAGAACCTCAATAACATAGAATGCTCAATAATTTTCTTCTATTAAGCTCACACTTCAATTACATTGCTTAAGTTATATTTTCTTTCAACTTTCTATTATCATTTCCTATGTTTATAATATCTTAAAATTCTAAATAACATATGAGATACGTAAACATATTTTCAAACACCTAAATTAATTATATTATTTAATATTAAAAACTTTAAAATAAATCTAGTCATATAAATACGTGAGCCACTTTGGAATAAAGAGAGCCGGTACGGTGCTGCCGCATGGAACAAGTACCTGGTACGATTTCGCTTTGCTTTCCACGTAGAAATAGATAAGCCTATCTCTGCTTTGAATAACAAGCAAGATGAGCAGCTTTTTCAGAAAGATCGCTTTGCCCTTTGGTTAGGCTTCTGCCGTTGGCCATGGGCGGAAAGACATAAATTCCGATTGGATTTAGAACGTGGACAGACTAGGCAAGCGTATGCAAGTGGCTTCACTAACCCAAAGCTGTTCATATTTAGCTTGCAATGAAAGTTCCAACTCATTATTTTGTTGCCATGTACTTTTTTAATCTGAATACTGAGGGGGCTCTATTGCTGTGATCATGGTATTAACTCTGCCAAGTTGGATTTGTTTAACATTGCAGCAACCGAGGAGCACAACTAGGCTGCAGGGGGGCTGGAAGTCATTATTTTGATATGGTTACAAATACAACGGTGCTTGCTCTCCAAAACACTTCGTCCCTACAAAAAAAGGACATCTTGTATTCATCACCAATCAAATTTGGAGCACCGTAAGATTTGATCAGTCATCAATCTCACATGCGAGGTAGGTGTATCTACCAACTTTAAGAATGCAAATTGGCCATGAAGTCATAAGTATAGCTAGTTAAAGCTGAGACAATTGGAATTTTGGAATCAAGTGTTTCCTTTAGCTGGATGGTAGCAAAATATGTTGCAATTAAGTACAAAGCTTAGACCTTCGGACAACCAGCCATGGGGTTCATTGTTAGTGCCCTAATGCTGTATTTGATCGTCGACCATAGTTTTGGAAAAAGCACATTCGACAAGTAGTTCTAGCAATATAGTATACCAAAACCCTGAACCTTTTGCGCATGTTAGTGGTCTGCACCGGTTGAGTGCCCTAAACCGTTGGTCCTGAGCAACTTTGCACAGCCGTCGCTCGTACACCAAATATATTTCTGCTCAAGTCGTTAGGCTGTGAAGTTAATGATTAAAGGGCGATCTCCTAGGTCCCGGGAACCGGCGAATGTGTTGGCCGGTCAAAAGCTGGCTGTCTGATCGACGGAGCAGGACGCAAGTGAAACACAAATGCAATGAGCACCTCCTATGTATGGACCATGCAATCAGGCAAGCAAAGAAGATTCCCAGATTGTACCTTTTCTGATATATATCTTTGCATGAATATAACAGTTTGGATGCGTTGTATCTGTCCAAGTAAAAGTGTGTAATAGTTGAATGCAGGTTCCTTTCAGAAGCCTTTTTTATTTTCAGAATACTTAACACGCGCGTGCACATGAACATATAGGTTTTGACCGTGGCACCAGCATGTGAAGAAAATTGGAATTTGGTGAAAATGACATGCATGGTGCTCTGGTGGACTTCATGGGTGTTTCCTCATGTATCTTTCTGATGTTTTTCTTTCTTATTCGTGGAGCTTAGTTATGTCCCTCGTACCGATTGCTCCTATTTTCTATATGGCACTGCATAGTGCACACCATAGCACTTTCTCTCTCCCTATAAATTGTCGCAGCAGAGACCCCCTACGAATCTAAGCTAAGAAACTCAAGAAGAGTTGTAGTGTATATATACCTGCGTACTACTACAACCCTGTGCGTTCCTCTCACGCATATTAGCTACTTCATATATACTTGCATACTTATAACATGGCAGGTTCCAAGTTCTCATCATCATGCATATGCATTCTGATCCTCTTGATCGTGTCGAGCCACGTGGCGCACGGCAAGGCGAGAAGGCTGATGGTGGCAACGAGCGAGAGCGAGGGAGCATATGCATGCAAGGGATGTCCTCCCGTGGAAGGCCATGAAAACCTCACTGCAACGACGTCGAAGATGGCGACCACCGATGGCCGCCCCACTGCTCCTGGCCACAGCCCCGGAATAGGCAACAAAGTTGCAGGGAACTGAACGACAGTTGAGTGCATGTTTTGGGTTTGGTTAAGCAAAGTGCAATGCTGTGTGGGTACAAAACTTTTCATGTCTAGTTTGTCTATATTGTTCTCTTGGTTGGATTGCTTGAAGCAAGTCAAGTCACTGTCAGCCTTAGGTGTCGCTCGGTTGGGCTGAAATAAGTTGGCTTATGGCTAAAATTACACCATGACTGGCTGAAATTTCACTGTAATTGATAGTGGTTTATTTGGCATAACTAAATTTAAAAATATTAAAAATAGAAAAAACAAGTAAACCCATCACGGACAATGCAAATGAATACGAAAAAAAGAACCGGCAAAAAAGCTCAAAAACAAGCAAAAAAGCCAGAAAAAGATGAAATTTAGGAATAGTAAAAAAATAAGCTAGAAGCCAGAAGCTCAAGCCGAAATGAGCGGGGCAATTTGGCAAATGTGTGTGTTGTATATCTGTTAGTTCGAATAAAGTTGTGGGCATTGTCTTCTTGTTAGACCATGTGGATGGTCGTAGATTAAGATATAATGAATAATTCATATTTTGGCTTGACTTGGATTTTGCGTTTGTGAAAGACTTGGTCGGCTGTTGTTGATGTCCTTACTTTCGAGTGTTTTTGCTTAGTTACAAGTGATTACAGTTTTCAGACACTCTTAAGACCACGGCATCAGAACACAGACAATCTTACGACCACAACATCGGAACACAGACAATCTTACGACCACGACATCGGAACACAGACAATCTTACGACCACGGCTTGAACACGGCTACGACCACAGCAGCTATCGACCACGTTCAGCTTACGACCACGACATGCTACGACCACGTTCAACTTACGATCACGGCATGTTACGACCACCTTCAGCTTACAACCACGGCATGCTACGACCACGTTCAGCTTACGACCACGGCATGCTACGACCACGTCTGGTTTAGACCATGGCAGTATGACTTCTATCTTTCGATCACGGCAGTACGACTTTGGTTTTACGACCACGGTAGGTAATCATAGCTACAATACTCTCTCTCATGATCGTAGCTACAGTACTCAATAGTCGTAGACTTTACTGGTCGTTAGTCGAGGGCTTTTGGTCGATTGTCGTAAGTTTTGCAGACAACGTTCGTGGTCGTAGAATTTGCAGACTACCTTCATGGTCGTAGATTTTGTAGACTGCCTTCTTGGTCATAGATTTGGCAGTTTTGTCGATACTTGTAGATTTCATAGTCTGCTGTTCTGTCTTTGGTAGTCGAAGGCTTAGCGATCGGTTGCCGTTGGCTTCACAGTCGGCACTCGTAAGACTTCATGGTCGATACGAGTGCTTCACTCTTGCGATCTTCGAGTATATCAAGTACTCGTGTTGGATCAGTGGTTGACTGGTCGGTGAGTGGTGGTCGATGGTGGATGGTCATTGCTAGAGGTACTCGTAGTCGAAGGACTCGGTACTCAATATAAGTGGTTTCACGATCGGTAAAGGTTCTTGAGTATTTGTGGATTACGAGTTAGCGGTCATATTGGTGGGCTTTGGTTAGCGATAGGACTGTGTGGTTGTAAACGATCTGGTGCATGGTCGTAGGTGGTAGCGATAGAACAGTACGGTTGTAAACAACTTGGGAGATGGTTGTAGGAGGTTCGGATCTTATCTGGGGATAGACAAGGGTGTGTTTTGCTAATGTGTGTTGCCAGGAGATGGTGTCTTTGGTCTTTGCATGTGTAGGTGGGCATGGAGGCGGCCATGGTCGGTGACGAGGAGGACTAGGAGGGGGTAATCTGAGGTCCAAGCGATCGTGATGTCATGCGAGGTAGTCGAGCTCATGCTGAAAGCACATGCAGATCAAAGGTGGATGTTGTGTGGAGGCATGGAGACGGTTACGGTCGGTGACAAGGAAAACCGGGACTAGGAGGGGGTAATCTGAGGTCCAGGCGGTCAGGTGGTCACGCGAGGTGATCGGACTTACGCAAGAGCACGCGGTGATGGTGTGCTATGAAGATTTAGGTGAGGATATCCTGAGGCTTCATGGCGTGTGAAGTATGGAATCATGGATTGAGTCCATGATCTGTACGAGGTGGTTAAAACCAGTGTTAGAAAGGATTTCGGGTCCCTTGATTTGAGGGTACGTGTCTAGGTGGATAGAGACATGGTTTTGAGGTGTTTGTGTTGGACACGTCTTGTGCGCTGGCTATAAATACAGGGGAGGCTGTAGGCTAGCGGAATAAAAGTTTTAGGGCTTTCGTGGAGAAGGTTTTTAGGGGTGCCGTGAGGCACTTTGTAGCTAAGAACTTGCTGATGAAATAATAGATCAGATTCCTTCATCTCCGACCACTTCCATAACATCGCTCCTTCCTATTTGTTTTCTGTACTCTGTTTTTGTCTACAGCGCATCTCGTCCAGGCAGTGGTCAAAAGACTGGGGACATCAGGCGAAAGGAGGTCACAACTACGTGCATCGTGGTCGTGCCGAGCAATCGGAACAGTTAGACTGTCGATCCATTATCATACCGAGCGATCGGAACGATCAAGTGGTCGATTTGAGATTGTACCGAGCGATCGGAACGAGTGGGTGATGGATTTGAGCACTCGTGAGCAAGCGGTCATAAGCGAGTGTTCAGGACGAGCGATCGCAAGCGAGAAGTTGTATCGAGTGGTCATATCGAGCAGTTGGACGACAGAGGGTTACAACCATGTTCAAGCAAGCGGTCGTAACGAGCACGTGTATGGCCAGAGCAGCAGAAGGTCTTCGACCATGTACAAGCAGCAGTTGTGGTTGTTGTCTTCATTTGGTAATATAGATTATTTCTGTTTTTGTTTCTCTGCGCTGTGTTTTGGTTTCAGGTCATAAAAAATAGGAACAATCATTCACCCCTCTCTGATTGTGCCATACGATTCTACACTTCTGTTTTTTTTCTCCTAACAATGAGTATTAGTGTCTCGGCAGCTGAGTTACAGAAGTGTCCAATACGAGTTCATCTAGGGTTTTCATTAGCGTCACGGCGGGGCCATCCATTTGTGCTGCAAGATTTGTGCACTGTACAATACCTGGGTGATCCTTGCTTGGATCCATTTCAAAACATAACATGTGGCTAGGCAAAAAGATAGTTGATTTATTTTGTTATATGTCATGAGATTGATGATGTCTAGTAACGATTTAAAGATGAGGGTCCCGTAGAATTTTCTTCCGGTCTATAAGACCATGTCCAACGCAAAGTTGCTTAGATACGATGCTTAAAGGGAGTGAAACAATGCCACATCATGAAGCATCTATACGACAGTTACAGTCTCCAATGCAAACAGCTATTTTACAGATGCTTATCTAATTTGAGAAACTTTTAGCATGTGCAAACCGTCCCTGGCGTTGGCCTCCAATTCAAGCAACACAGCCAGCACATTTGCATGCCAAGATGTCCATAGTAGCAAGTAAAGGCAGTTATTTGGCCTAATATGATTTTAGGACGGTTATTTTCGGATTGATAGCGTCTTGCGCATGTCTCCCAATCGATCGTACTGTCGACATTGACAAGGCCACACGTCCTTGCATGTGGCGGGAAATGATGACTGCAGTTTCAAGTAGAAGCTCTTGCTGTTGTAGTTGCCGGCGACGATTGCAGCGGTCGGCACTGGATGGCAAATGACATGCATAACAGTTCGGCACTGAAAATACCCTAGTTAACTAGAAAAAAGAAAAAGCGATAGAAATGTAGTAATCGAGATCGAACAAAGGAAGATATAAAGTGGCTCCATTCGTGCGCATCAACATAGAAATATCAGCTTGCTTCAGTTAGTATATTGCGCATGAATGGCTGTCAACCAAAGGAACCATGATTCTCTTACAGTACGTGCAGCAATTTAATTACGATAACCTTCTTACAGAAGCTAATGAAGCTCTGTATAGTAAGTACTACAAGGAATCTCAGGACAGTTTCTCTGGTAGTAGGTCGAAAAGAATACTACATGCATGAGCATGAGATCCTCCCAACTAGAGATCTATCTAGCAAGTATCTTTTCAGCAGGCAATATAACGAAGATTCCTAAGTATTTGACTGCACCGGCCGGACACTTTGCCGCATTGTGCAGGTATATTCCCTCGTCCTCGCCGTCTTTGACCTTCCTGACGTCGCAACTTGCACCGGCCAGGATCGTCTTCCAGCATCAATGCGTAGTCAAACTGTACGAAAAAAAAAGAATGAACCGTCGATATCGTGCGTTTGTGGCACAATTGGGCGCATAAAATGAAGGAACGCAGGCAAGCAGAGGCAGCCGTTGTGTAGTACTACGTACAGCCTAACTTAACATGCAACGCACAACAAGAGATCTGGCTTTCATCTACGCTCAAATGTTTTGATTTTAGTTCATGTTTTTATTACACTTTTACCTTCTTTACCACACTCGATCTTGGGGAATCCTAGTGGCTGTGCTGATGGGACTCGGGTTTGGGGTCCTCGCGCCCGGGAGCAGTTGTCAAAGCCCGAGGGCACTCACGGTGCTGGGATGGCTGCTAGTTGCTGTGGTAGCCACTGATTGTGCTGGGTGGATTCTCCCTCCATCTCGACTGCCTGGTTCAACTGGATGAGCCGAGGAGGAGTAGTGCCGAGGGTTTGTGTGCTTACTCGAGACGAAACCAAAAAGGGGAAGAAGCAAAAGTGGGAGGGAATGTGGGCCTACTTGGGTATTGGGCTGAGAATGGAAAGTGTTCGGCTGGTGGTGGTTGCAGTGTGGTCCTCACGCAGTCATAGTCGTGGATGAAGGTGCAATCAAGGTACTTGTCATGGTCAAAGACGTCATCTTGTGGTGGTCCACCCTGTCGGCCACCTTGTCCCTTGGTCCTCGTTCGCCTTCGTCTTCCTCTACGTTCTGCCTTCCCTTCTCTGACACTCTTCTCTTCTCACTCAGATGGTGGCTGGCTGTGGCCAAGAGCGATTATGGATGGGAATGGGCTTTCGGTTGGCATGGGGGCTCGGATGCTCTTGGCTGTTCTTGGTGGCTTGGCTGGCTTGGACACTTTTTGTGGGCTTGTGATCTTTCTGCTATTTTGGCTTTGGTGGTTTCTAGGAATGCAGTGGGTAATGTGGGTGATCGCTGGATCTGAGGCTTATATATGGGAGGTTTCGTCCTCCTCTTCTCTCTAGCTTGGTTGGCTTCTTGCTGTGCATAGTTGGGCATCGCCGATCTTATCCTTCTTTGTGTCTTGCCTTCCTATTCTTTGGACCAGAGGTCCTAATTAAGCGTGGGCTAGGCACTATTTTGGGATTTACTGCGGCTGAGGTAAGTTTGGAAAATGTGGGCATTGAATTTTAATTGCCGGATGATAAGGCCCACTAATGGTGAGAGGCGTCGACTGACCCGGGACGGTCTGGGAGCCTCTAGGAATGCTATTCTATTTGGCTCTACTAGCCCGAGGGTACTGACGGCAACTATTCCCTCCCCCCTCTCTCTTATTCTCTCTTGGATTGTTATTTGATTTGCTCTTTGCTTACCAAGAAAAGGAAACGGTTTGGGGTGGCCGGCTTGGTATACTAATGTTGGCTAATCACAAAAATAAGGCACTGGAATGCAATGCACCAATTTACTTAGCTTTTAGATTACTGCAATTAAAATTTTAGAAATTAATTTTTTCTTATGCATCATTTTTGTAAAAAGGTTGTAATAACTAGCTTCAGTTTAATTAATTGAGATTTGAGCCAAATGTTGACATTCATTCTTGGAAGTACTGCTTGTAATAACTCTTAATTAAAATGTTAATCATTGCTAATTGTACTATTTAAAGGTAATTAGGGTTAGGGTTCTTTCATTTGGAAAGAAAGGAACATGCTTCGGCATGATCAGGGCAGACTAATCATTGACGAATGTGTTCTCTGGGTCAAGCAGGAATTCTTCGCTTGGTCCTCAACTGCCAACTCAAAGTTCAGAGTCCTTAGCGATCAGCTAGGTTCAATCTCAACCTAGGGCAGGTCACTAGCTAGCTGTTTCCTCTTTGTATTGTTTGGTTCCTAGTTCGGCCATTAGGCTACCTCTCTTCCGCTACTCTTATTCTCCTTAATGAATGAAATACAAGGTGGCATACTGACTGCTACACCTCGAGAACGTTAGGTTCTACTGGGTTCCTTGATATGTAAATTACAAATCTACTTTTTAAATAAACTTGAGCATGGAATTACTTGTTCTATTTTGTTGTCAATTTCGGCGATTTTATTTCAGCCAACGAGTTCTTTGGCTGAGTTCTGAAGGATTCCAGGTCGGCCATGCAGTGAGACATTTGGAATAAAGAGAGAGCCCGTGCTGCCGCATGGAACCTGGTACGATTTCGCTTAGCTTCTACGTAGAAATAGAGAAACCTATCTCTGCTCTGAATAACAAGCACGATGAGCAGCTTTTTCAGCAAGATCGCTTTGCCCTTTGGTATTTCCGTAGGCTTCTGCCGTTGGCTATGGGCGGAAAGACATCAATTCCGATTGGATTTGGAGCGTGGACAGACTAGACAAATGTATGCAAGGGGCTTCACTGACCCAAAGTTGTTCATATTTAATGACAGACTTTCTGAAAGGGCTGTGCAAGAGGCTTATCTGTTTGTACCTTTTAGCTTGCAATGAAAGTTCCAACTCATTATTTTGTTGCCATGTACTTTTTTTTTTGTGAATACTGAAGTGGATCTATTGCTGTCATCATGGTATTAACTCTGCCAAGTTGGATTTGTTTAACATTGCAGCAACCGACAGGGGCGGAACAGGGCCTCGGGTTAGGTAGGCTATTGTCCGAGGCCTAAAAAACCTATTAGTAGTACCCTATTTTAGCACTAGCCCATTTTATATCCGTCGTGCTAGCCCAGCCCGAGGCGTGGAAACTTAACAGCCTGGCAGCAGCACATGGCAGCCCGCGCCCCCCCTCAGGCCTTGGTCCACCAAAGCACCAAGTGAACGCCACTTAGCCATTGTGAGAAAGGAAACCCTAAGGGCAAATCCCCAAATCAGAGGCCACTTGACTACTCAAGGGATCGCAGCCCCCGATCCATGCCCCCGCCAACGGCCGCCACCCTCGACTACGTGAGCCGTGCTTCAACGGTCCGCCGGCCGCCGCCCTCGCACTCCCGACGTCGTGGTCCCTCACCTCGCCTGCACTCCCGACGGCCGACGCCGTGGTCTCAAGTCCAGACGCCACCAAGCCCCGTCCTCACACTCCTACGCGCGCTCCCCCAAGGCCCCTGTTCTACGATGAGCTGATACTTCTACCATCTACTGTCAGGCAATAACTGAACTCTTGCCCTCCTTAATTACTCATCCGGCAAAAATAACTGAACTCTTGTTTCCTTATTCATAAAATGAGCTCACAAACTACAACAATATGTTCAATATTTGCATGTCGTTACCTCAATTTGCAGATCGACGCCTAGCACCTAATCGGGCTAGACGGTCGCCTAGGCAGGCTAGGCGGCCGCCTAGACGGGCAAAATCGGCTAGACGGCCAAGGCAGAAGGCTGGCGCCTAGCGCCTAGTGCTTAGGCACTGCCTCGGCGGGCTAGACGACCGCCTAGGGGAACACTGATTACCACATATAGTTTCTTTTGTAGGGTGAGGATGTGGTTGCTGGAATCAGAACTCCATAGGATCTTGATGCCATGAAGGAGTGCATGCCAGAGCCTTATGTAGAATTGGTTGAGAACTGCAAAATCTTGAAAAGCCACTACAAAGAAATGATGGTACATTATACTAATCAAATTATATAATTTCCCCTATGAACTTAATAAAATAATATTTTGTGCTTACCATCAAATGACTTCACTTCTCGTGTATGGTGTAACTGCAATGATTTTTTTGGCTTGCCCTGAAATGAACCTACTTTTTCATGGAATGCAGGATATTGAGTTCACTGTCCAGGAAAACAGACTTTGGATGCTGCAATACAGAACAGGGAAGTGCACAGGCAAAGACTGCAGTTCGGCGATTAGATGGTGGAACCACGGCACTTGGATCAACTTCTTCATCCCCAGGTATAACTTAACTATGAAATAGCCCTTGTCTGTTGTATTATGTACTTTGTACATAGTTATTTTCTCTAAGGGAAAAAGTAGCAGAGCTGCAAAAAAAATGAGTGTTAAATATAATGTTTCAAAAAAAAATGGGGTTTACGCGCTTTATTCAGATGATAGATCTCTCATTTCATATTTTATTATTCATATGATGGATACATATCCACAACTAGAAACAACATGCACTTCTTTTGTTTCAAATGTAGTGAGTGATACATTGATATATCTTCTTTAATATTACCATATGAGCTTGAAGGCCAGTTGAGTAGGACTTCTGACATAATTCAGTTAGGATTAATCAAAATGTATCTCTACTATGCTACATTATTTGTATCTTACTATGTTTTTCTTATTATATTTTATGTTTTACCATTGAACTCAAGTTTTATATCAATGATGTATTTGTGATGTACTTTTGCTATGCCGTGATGTGGGTATAAATTAACGTTAGTTAGAGTCTAGAGTTTATCCTAGGGCATAGCCGGTCAAATTCGGATTCCACCACTGACAACTGAGGAGCACAACCAGGCTGCAGGGGGACTGGAAGTCATTATTTTGATATGGTTACAAGTACAACGGTGAGTAGCCTTTCCAAGACGAGGCTAACCATGTGCTCTCCAAAACACTTCGTCCCTTCAAGAAAAGGACATCTTGTATTCATCACCAATGAAATTTGGAGCACCGTAAGATCTGATCAGTCATCAATCTTACACGCGACGTGGGTATATCTACCAACTTTAAGAATGCAAATTGGCCATGAAGACATAAATATAGCTAGTTAAAGCTGAGACAATTGGCATTTTGGAATCCAAGTGTTTCCTTTAGCTGGATGGTAGCAAAATATGTTGCAATTAAGTACAAAGCTTACACCTTCAGACAACCAGCCATGGGGGGCATTGTTAGTGGCCCAATGCTGCATTTGATCATCGACCATAGTTTTGGAAAAGCACATTTGACAAGTACTTCTAGCAATATAGTATGTCAAAACCCTGAACCTTTTGCGCATGCATGTTAGTGGTCTGCACCGGTTGAGTGCCCTAAACCGTTGGTCCTGAGCAACTTTGCACAGCCGTCGCTCGTACATGAAATATATTTTTGCTCAAGTCATAGGCTGTGAAGTTAATGATTAAAGGGCGATCTCCTAGGTCCCGGGAACTGGCGAATATGCTTGGCCGGTCAAAAGCTGGCTGTCTGATCGACGGAGCAGGATGCAAGTTGGAACACAAATGCAATGAGCACCTCCTATGTATGGACCAAGCAGGCAAGCAAAGAAGATTCCCAGATTGTACCTTTTCTGATATATATCTTTGCATCATTGCATGAATATGGGCCTGGATCCACCCAGATTTTAAGAATCTGACTTTTGGAAACTGGGTGGAATCCAAACAGATCAGTTTTTGGGGCAATTTTTAAAAGAGCAGTTTTCCTATCCTTGAGCAGGTACCAAGAGGTACAAGGTACCAAGAGGTACCAAATTAGATCCAGCCGTTCAATCAGTGTGATCAACAGCTCAAAATTTGGTACCTCTTGGTACCTCGTACCTCTTGGTATCTCGCGTCCGGTACCACTAGGTACTGCCAAATCTCAGCCGTCCGATCAGTGTTATCAACGGTTCAAATTTGGTACCTCTTCCCCCTCAAGGATGGTAAAATTTCCCTTTTTAAAATCTACCTACCTAGATTCTTAAAAACCAAGAAGCTGTTGATACCCAGCTTTTGCCAGTTTTTTTGCACAAATACCCATATACCCTCATTAAAGACCACGCGCAGACGCTTCCAATCATAAATGTAAGGGTATAATAGTCTATTAGCACCAATCATAAATGAAATCAGCTTTTAAAAACTAGGGGATCCAAACACCCTATCAGTTTTTGCTTAGAAACCAGCTTTTAAAAACTAGAAGTAATAGCTGGTTTTTAAGAATCTGAAACTGATCCAAACAGGGTCTATAACAGTTTGCATGCGTTGTATCTGTCCAAGTAAAACTGTGTAATAGTTAAATGCACAGGTTCCTTTCGGAAGCCTTTTTTATTTTCAGAATATTTAACACGCGCGTGCACATGAACAGATAGGTTTGACCGTGGCACCAGCATGTGAAAAAAATTGGAATTTGGTGAAAATGACATGCAAGGTGCTCTGGTGGACTTCATGGGTATTTCTTCATGTCTCTTTCTGATGTTTTTTTTTCTTATCCTATGGAGTTTAGTTCTATCCCTCGTACCGATAGTGTAACGCCATTTCTAGGAGCGTCATGATTCACTTACAACTGCTTAGGATTATTCAGCTACGAGTTATAACAATCGACTGTACAACATTGTCAACATATGCTTAAGAACAAAACCAACTTTATTACAAAATAAAGGCGCTTATCAGTCAAGTTTAACAGCGAGATATAGCCCTTAGATATATTACGATACAAAAAAACACCATAGGCAAGCCTAAGCGAAGAACAACCCTAATTCCAAGCGTCATCTACTCCGTAGTATTCCACTATGTCGTCCTCGTAGACTTCCTCATTTTCTTGCCATGTACTTTTCTGTTAATGTTTTTAGTAAGTATGAGTACAAACCACCGTACTCAATAAGTCACATGGAAAAATATTATTTGATTACATCTAGGATCTTCCAAGGGATTGGAGTGTAGTGGTTTTAATAATCTGTGGATGCAATTTTAGTTGAAAACTATTATAAACACAAAGTCACCACCTTCTTAAAGAATTGGGGTAATAACAACTTGGTTACCAATCTTAATAAATTTCCAAATCTACTTATGCTTTACTGTTGGATTCACCCCTTAAACACAGTTTCATTTACTGGAAGCATAGCGTATCCGAATACTATTTATGCATGACTCTGCAGAACTGTCTAGCTTTACCCACAAGATCTCTTAATCCCTGCGTCTGGGCTCAAGAAAACAAGCCTTTTCATTGCTCAATTCTTTATGTAGCCTCTACCTAGTAGGTTCTTATTCCCAACAAACTCGAGTGGCCCACGGTCTCGCCCGATTTGTTGCAGCCCTACCGTTGTATGGTTAACCACTTCTCATACAAACTCTCCCTCATCTCCCCCCACCCTTTGTAGATATTCAATTGAACTTGAGCAGTTACTAGATCAGATTTGACAAATCAACACTTGTGGTTGGGCGATCACTATACTCTTTACTTGGCATAAGGGTCTAGTCCTTAGTTTCATTGAGGCAACTTCCACCCACAAATCCATATTTCAGTGCCCACTGCACTGTCACCATTCCAGTCCAAGCCTCCACCTTAGGATAAGGTCATGGGTGTGACACCTCGGCCCCTGTAGAATTAGGCCCATGATGACCCATATGTGTGTGCACATGAGGGTGTGGATTGGTCCCACCTTGCTAGTTTAGCTTGAGAAGCACTAACATATAAGCTTAGGGCTTCCAATGGTAGCAACCTCCGGTTAACCATTTTGCGCGAAGCGAGTACAAAAGTGCAAGCGGGTTGCTACGTGTGCATGGCCTATCCAAATGGGGTTAGGCCTGAGCCGGTTTGGACCCTAGGGAAGTACAAATGGTATTAGAGCCGACCCTCGTGGTTACAAGAGTGCGTGCGGGTCAGGGGCGCAGGCATATAGCGCATGGCACGTGTGGGCTCGGAGTGGACACACGACATGGCATATGTGCTGGCACTAAACACACAGACATATGCCAAGAGGGGAGATCCTGATCATTTGCCCCAATGTGGGTATGTTGGGCCGACGAGGGTGTCAAGTCCTTTGAGGGGGTGTCTGTGACACCTCGGCCCCTGTAGAATTAGGCTCATGATGGCCCATATGTGTGTGTGCACATGAGGATGTGGATTAGTCCCACCTTGCTAGTTTAGCTTGAGAGGCACTAACATATAAGTCTAGGGCTTCCAATGGTAGCAACCTCCGGTTAACCGTTTTGCATGAAGCGAGGACGAAAGTGCAAGCGGATTGCTATGTGTACGTGGTCTATCTAGAATGGGGTTAGGCCTAAGCCGGTTTGGACCCTAGGGTGTTACAATGGGACTCGGCCAACTCATGGCCTCCCGCGATCCTTTCTTATCCTAGAACCATTTTAAAAATTCTGACAGCAAAATTCCAAGTCTCATAGCAGTATAAAATAGTTGAATTCCTAGTCCACCATGATTATTTATTTGAATAATATATTTAATATTAATAAGTCTTATTAAGGTGAATATGGCCATCAAATTAAATAGGGCTTTTCAGGTGGTAGGGCAATAGCTAATATCATGTCATTCTAAACATTTATTGTACAAGAAATAATAGTGCGCAAATAATGTAATGAAAATACCAGTAAATAAATATTTAGAAGAATGTAGGTTCAATATGATCAAAGAAATGTGACTTGCCTTGCAGATTTATATGTTCAACAATTTTGAATTCTTCTGATTCTTGATCTTGAGCTTCTTCCTCCTGGTTTGGCTGGGTTTCAACATCGGAAGCTAACACAAAACAAAAGAAACTAAATCAATTCCATGCTCAAAGGATTGAGCTAGGAATAAATAAATAAAATAAAATAAAGTAAAATTTAGAAAAACTAAATAAAATAGGTTTAAGGATTAAAGGAGTTTGGTATGGGAAAATGGAGTTGAGGAATAGATAGACGGGTTCAAAATGATCAAAATGGATGTGTATATGTATTTTCGGATTTTGGTGAATAGTAACGGATCTGGGTACTATTCACTACGGGTCTTACTGTTCATACTCGGAGGGTTTGACGAGTACTTAGGTGGTCGGTGGTATCGGTGAGGCTGAAAGACGTGGTTGTAACTGGGTTATGACTACGAAGACTGAGCACTGTGTGATCATAAACCACAACGCAGTCATAAATCGCATCGTGGTCATAAAACATAACGTGGTCGAAAGCCACACCATGGTCGTAAACCACCATATGGTCAGAAGCCATACTGTGGTCGTAACGACTACTGAGTAGCCAAGTGCAAAGTCGATGAAGATTAGACGGTGCACAAGTTGTTACTGAGATCGGATGGTGCACGAGTAGTTGCGGGGTTTGGATGGTGTTTGTGTGGCTTAAGGGCATTGAATGGTGTACGAGTGGCTTAGAAGCATCGGACAATGTTCAAGCGGTATTTCTCAGGACTAGGGGTGGAAAACGGTAATGGATAATTCGTTTTATCCGATATTCGTATCCGAAAAAACACAAATGTGGTAAGCAAAATCCGTATTCAAAAATATTCGTATTCGTATTCGAGAATATTCGTATCCGTATTTGAGAGTATTCTTATTCGCATTCGTATTCGAGAATATTCGTATCCGTATTCGTATTCGAGACTATTCGATTCGTATTTGATCCGTTTCTAGAACCTATGAAAAATCCGTACAAATTTTGTGATTCAAAATTTGAATTTAGGTGGTTTAAAACCGGTAACCGGTCAAAAACCGGTGAAAAATCGGCAAAATCACTAGGAATCCGTTTTATCCGATATTCGTATCCGAGAAAATCCGTATTCGAAAATATCCGTATTCGTATTCGAGAATATTCGTATCCGTATTTGAGAATATTCGAATTCGTATTCATATTCGCTTTAAAAATATGGATTCGTGTTCGTATTTAAGACTATTCGACCGTATCCGATCCATTTCCATCCCTACTCAGGACTTAAAACGGCACGGTCGAAGTCTTTCTCGACTACAAGGTGGTTGAAGACTTCAAGTGGCAGAGCAGACGGAGTTGAAGCAGGGGAGCGGTTGGAAATTTTGGGCGATTGGGTGGTCAGGAAATTCATGGTTGAGACATCAATCGACGACTATGGGTAGGTTCTTAGTGTCTAAGGGTTTCCATTTAGGGGTTCGGCGACAGCTGGGGATTTGGCGTTCGCTGGGGGTGAGGTCTCCTCCCTTGGGATGTTGGATGGCACGGGCTTAAGGACGTGTTTAGAGGATAATTGCGTTAGGATTTGGGCATCTATGGGGTTAGAGAAAACTCAGGGAAGTGGTGGCTCGAGTCGGGAATGGCTGTGTTGGGCTGTCCACGGTAAGGCTCCATGGCCGAGCGGCGGCACTAGTCACCAGTGCAGGCGAGGTTTCGGGAAGCTATGGCAAGGCTTCGGTGGTGTTTCTAGGAGTGTAAGGGTGCTACAGGTGGAAATAATTGGAATGCAATTGATTGAATAGGCGGAATTGAAATGGGGCTTACTTTGGGGTCTTCGGGTGGTCGTGAAGAGTTTAATTGGGGAGTGGCGGTGGCTCAGTGGATGCTTATACGATGTCTGGAGGGGGTCTCGAGCTTTTATAGCTGTCCTATGGCGGTTCAGCACAGGTGTAGGGCTAAGGCAGTGACAGCGTGTGGCAGTAGCCAGGAAGGTGCGGGAGAGTGTGGAACAGCTAGGAGAGGGGAGGTATAGGCTGCCTTGAGCACGGTATTGAGATGGTCAAAAGGTGATGCAGTGTGTCAGGTCAATGGCTGAGAGAATGAGAGCAGACAGAGCAGGGAAATCGGCAAAGCGGTGAGGCTTACGACTACGAAAGAAGGGCGTCGGGTGGCTTGAGCTGGCAGAGGGGAGGTTCAAGTTGTCTCAGGCGCAGTACTTGCGGTGGTCAAAAGCAGTCAGAGGTGAGTCAAGTCGGCTGTGAGAGGATTAGGGCAGAGAGAGCGAAATTGGATGGCTGTGGTGAATCTACTGTGGCGGCTCGACCAGGTGAGAGCTGCGGCCATCAAAAAAGTGTGTCAGGTGTCAGGGTGGTCGTACATGACCTAGCAGCGGTTGGCAAGGCGGCGTGGCAGTTTGCGGTGCAAAACAACCAATTGGTGAGAGAAAAACAGAGTGCGGAAATGTTATGGTGGCTGTGAGTTCGATTGGTGGGGCTGACACGTCGCCGGTGCAATTAAGAGGGTGTCAGAGGCAGGAGAGACCAGGGTTAAACATTTCGTCCGAAAGGTGGCAAAATTTCGGGAATTTTGCTCCTTTCGGAGGGTAGCGAAAGAAGGAGCATTCGGCTAAATTTTGGATGAATTTATCATCATTTAAAATTTGTTCAAATTTTGTCCAAAGTTTGGTTAAATTTTATCAAAATTTAAGTGATATTTGAAATTTTCGTCCGAAATTTTAGCCGAAATGAATGAAATTTCACTATTTTGTTACTTTCGTCGGCCTGCAAAATTTTTTTCATACCGTAAGTTTTTTCCCTGGGAGAGACGAGGCGGTATGGCATTTGACTGGTTGCAGCAGTGAAGTAGCGGCGGGAAGGCGAGAGAATGAGCGAGACAGATCAGGTGGCGGCAATAGTGCAGCACTCTCGCTATAAATTGTCGCAGCAGAGACCCCTTTCGAATCTAAGCTAAGAAACTCAAGAAGAGTAGTAGTGTATATATACCTGCGTACTACTACAACCCTGTGCGTTCCTCTCACGCATATTAGCTACTTCATATATACTTGCATACTTATAACATGGCAGGTTCCAAGGTCTCATCATCATGCATATGCATTCTGATCATCTTGTTGATCGTATCGAGCCACGTGGCGCTCGGCAAGGCGAGGAGGCTGATGGTGGCAACGAACGATAGCGAGGGAGCATATGCATGCAAGGGATGTCCTCCCGTGGAAGGCCATGAAAACCTCACGGCAACGACGTCGAAGATGGCGACCACCGACGGCCGCCCCACTGCTCCTGGCCACAGCCCCGGAATAGGCAACAAAGTTGCAGGGAACTGAACGACAGTTGAGTGCATGTTTTGGGTTTGGTTAAGCAAAGTGCAATGCTGTGTGGGTGCAAAACTTTTCATTTCTAGTTTGTCTATATTGTTGTTCTCAGTGGTGAATCCACCGTGAATGCTTGTGAGGGCTCGAGCACCCCCTCCTCTCACCGTGGAAGAAGACCCCCTCCTCCTCCCAGTCCGTCAGGCGTCGGCAGAACTCGGTCGCCGTGTGATTGCTTGAAGCAAGTCAAGTCTATGGCTCATGTAGGCATGCACAAATATCAGCTCACCATGCATGCAGAGTGTGGCAAATGTGTGTGCTGTATATTATCTGTTGGTTCGAATAAAGTTGTGAGCATTATCTTTCTTTCTTCTAACAATTAGTGTCTCGGCAACAGAGTTACAGAAGTGTCCAATGCGAGTTCATCTAGGGTTTTCATTAGCGTCACGGCGGGGCCATCCATTTGTGCTGCAAGATTTGTGCACGGTACAGTACTTGAGTGGTCTAGGAGATCCTTGCTTGTAACCAGTGGCGGACAATGGAATTTTAGAATGGGTGTTCGAAGTTATATAAAAAATTTTCAGTACAAAATATAAAGATCTACAGTAGCAATAGTTAACATACAATTGTTCGTACTAGGGATAATATATCAAATAATATAAAGAAATTACAAAACAATTGCAAAAGTTCACAAATTAACTTGGCGATGCTTCATGCCTTTTGTTGTTTTGAGTTTGAAGCAAAAGATTTCTCAATTGATACTTTAGGTTTAATGAATAAATTGTATTTCTCTTGAGCTTCATTGTGGGCACTAGTAATTGCTCCAACATGTTTGTCAAACCTATTTTTATGGTTCCAATTTCTAAAGCCCCCATTCACAAAACTATCTCCACCAACACAATTAGTTTTATCCTTGAACAGATAACAAACAAAACAGAAAGCAGCATCTCGTTCTACACTATACTCAAGCCAATTATATTGATCAAACCAACTAGCTAAGAAGCGACGCATACCTCCAATATTTCTTTTTAGAAAATCATGCGGCCGGTCGTGTGGCGTGGAGCCGGCGGAGCGGATGGCCGAAGGTGCAGTCGTCGGTCGTGCGGCGTGGAGCCGGAGCCGGAGGTGACGTGGTCTGCGATGGCGGCGGAGCGGAGGGTCGGAGGCCATAGGCATGGTCACCGGTCGTGCGGCGCGCCGGTGCGGAGCCAGACGGCTGGAGCCCAGATCCACCCTCCAGGCGGTGTCGCGTACTCGCGGTGCCGACGGAGTGCCGGAGCGGTCGGAGGGCCGGAGCCCAGATGGCGGTCGTGCGGCGCCGGAGGCCGGAGGCGTGGACCACGCAGTGGACGTGGGGTCGCGGGCTGCTGCTCGCCTGCTCAGACAGCTCGGCTAGGGTTAGGGATTGGGCAGGATGGGGACCGGATGGACCGGGCCATCGGGGAGACGGGGACGCCGTTTCTATCGCGCGAATTAATGGGCTGGGCCGCAGGCCGCTGTGCGTTTCCGGTCGGGCCGGCCGGCTAGTTGAATAGTGATGGACTGGAGGCTACAAATAGTTATTTTGGGCCAATTAAATATATGTATATGTATATGTATTATACCTTATATACACTAGATTTTTGTCAAAAAATTTAGGTGTTCAGCTGAACACCCATGACCAACATTAGATCCGCCATTGCTTGTAACCATTTCAAAACATAATATATGTCTATGCAAAATAGATAGTTGATTTATTCTGCTATATGTCAAGAGATTGATGATGTCTAATAAGGATTTAAAGATGGGGGGTCTCGTATAATTTTCTTCTGGTCTATAATATGGTTTTAGGACGGTTTTTTCAGATTGATAGCGTCTTGTGCATGTCTCCCAATCGATCGTACTGTCGACAAGGCCACACGTCCTTGCATGTGGCGGGAAATGATTACCGCAGTATCGATTCGAAGCTTTTGCTGTTGTAGTTGCCGGCGACGATTGCAGCGGTCGGCACTGGATGGCAAATGACATGCATAACAGTTTGACTTTGAAAATACCCTAGTTAACTAGAAAAAAGGAAAAGCGATAGAAATATAGTAATCGAGATCGAACAAAGGAAGGCATAAAGTGGCTCCATTCGTGCGCATCAACATAGAAATATCAGCTTGTTTCAGTTACTATATTGCGCATGCATGGCTATCAACCGAAGGAACCGTACGTGATTCTCTAACAGTACGTGCAGCAATTTAATTACGATAACCTTCTTACAGAAGCTAATCAAGCTCTGTATAGTAAGTACTACAAGGAATCTCAGGACAGTTTCTCTAGTTGTTGGTCGAAAAGGATACTACATGCATGAGCATGAGATCCTCCCAACGAGAGATCATCTGGCAAGTATCTTTTCTCCAGGCAATATAACGAAGATTCCTAACTATTTGACTGCACCGGCCGGACACTTTGCAGCATTGTGCAGGTACATCGCTCGTCCTCGCCGTCTTTGACCTTCCTGGCGTCGCAACTTTCACCGGCCAGGATCGTTTTCCTGCATCAATGCGTAGTCAAACCGTACGAAAAATGGAGGGGTGTTTAATGTTGGGGAAAATGACTCAGGGGTAGGAGATACTATCTGCTCTCACATTTTGCGTTCTTGATTACGATACTGTTCTTTTAGGTTTCGATTAATAGTTTTTTGTTGTATTCTTTGATATGGTAATGAACATTGGAGCCGACACAGATGGCACACATAGTTTTAGACTTGAAAACCCACCGCTTAGAGAAACCGTTCTGTTTACTTTTGAAGAACCTGAAACAAAAAAGAATAGGGCTATATGTCCGTCTATGTCAGTATTAACATCTATGCAGTAGAATAGTACGATATACTATAAACTGTTAATACTATGCAGTAGAATAATATGATATACTACAGACTGTTAAAATAAAAGTTTCCTAATATATAATAAAAAGATATGAGAAAATTCAGCCTCGTATGTTTATTTGAGTATTAGTTCATATTTTATAGTTGAACGCAAACTTTTTAAAGAGGATTATTTATGCTTGCTTGACATAGGCATTGAACCCACGTCAAGCAGTGAAGACTCCCAGGTCCCATCGCCATGAGCACAACAGAGAAGGTCTAACATAGATCAAGCTTCACTACTACAAAAAGAGACTATACTAAATGCTTACATCACATATGGTATCTAGAACCGTCTGTACTGTAACTATCACAAACGATTCTAATTACGAACCATCTGTGATAATGCAGGAAATCACAGACGATTCTTACCTATACCTGTTTGTGATAATTCACAGACGGTTATTGATTAAAACCGTCTGTGATAATGGCAGACATCACAGACGGTTATTTATTTAAACCGTTTGTGATATTTCACAGATGGTTCGTATTAAAAATCATCTGTAATATATTTTCCACCTCACAATCCCCCAAAATTTCATAATCTCCTGTCTGAGTCTGAATAGAATTCCATTCCGAGACACATTTAGTAAAACGGGCATAACTTTTATATACAATATCCGTTTTTGATGTGCTTGCACTCGTTGGAAAGCTAACGATGAGCTTGCTTGCGCCAGTTGCCCTCTAAGACCCCCAAAATTGGCCATCTTCGGTCCCAAATTTACGTCGCAAGTTTTCGGTTTCTGTTTTTGCCCTTTTTCTTGGTCTTCCCTTCGAAATTTGGGTTTCACCTCAACTGCAAAATTGTAGATCTCATGGAAACCTTTCAAATGAGTATATATAAGTCATATCAAACTTTGCTATTTTATCTTTTAAAACTAGCTATTTATATTGCACCGATATATTGTCTTTGTGATCTACCGTTTGGCCATTATCACTAACGGTTTTTAATAAAACCGTCTGTGATATCTTTCGTTATCATAGATGATTTTTGTTATGAATTATCTGTGATGTCTCCATCATAGGCGGTTTGTAATCCGAACCGTTTGTGATGCCCCGCCACATCACCGATCTGCAGCATATCCCTCAGGATCCCGATGTCACCTATCCATTTTCTCCGCATCGAACAGCAGACACCAGCCTTCTCTCCACCTCTCCCCATCTCCCTACTCAAAGAACCAATACCACCAGTACGTACTACTCCAACTCGTTTGTGCGCAGCAAGGCTGAGAATGGGATCGGCAAGGACGGCTAAAATTCCACTTGAAGCAAGATAGAAAGGAAGAAGGCAATGGCAAATCTGCACTATTCCAAGTCGTCGGTATAGAAGTTGTTGATTTTGGCATAGAAGCTGAAAATGGTATTCGTTGCCTTTTTGTTTCTACTACTTAAAAATTTTCTCACACCACTTATTTTAGATTATAGTTTAATGAAAGATGTGGAAGTCTAGCTTGTATTACCTTGAAGTTTCTTGTGGTATAAGCATTTTTCTAAAATTGTAACTGTGAAGCTTATATTTATAAAATTATAAGTGTCCTCTTGTATATGCAGTGTTATAGGTAACCTACTTGTTATGTTGTGATGTTGTAATGGTGGATTCTAATCTTAATGAAAGTGAAATGTGTTGCTGTATTTGCTTGTTTTCAGATGACATAGTTAACATTTCCTGAGGATAGAAAAAAAATTAGGCATAGAATGAACTATCACAGACAGTTTTGTTGTATAAACCGTCTGTTAAAGATTATCACAGACAGCTCGAACAAAAAACCATTGGTTCGAACCGTCTGTGATAGTATTCTTCACAGACAGTTCTAGTTACAAACCGTCTGTGATAAATACAGCACAGACGGCTCACAAACCGTCTGTGGTAACCTTCGATTATCACTGATGCATAAATTCAGACGATTCAAAAAACCATCTGTGATGACAGTTTCGAACCATCTGTAATGATCCTTTTTGTAATAGTGCTTGCTCGGTAGAACATAAACCTGATATGCTAAAAGACTGAAAAGTAAAAAAAAGAAATCACACATTTGGTTTGCTATACTCTACCACCATCAAAATAACCTAATTATCAGTTTTTTAGACCAATCTATTTACCAGCATGATACAACCGACCTAAAGGAGTGCGGAGAACTAGACGGTTAGACTACGAGACCTGAAAAAGAATGGTAAACCTTCACAATCACAGCAATATTTAGCATGCATGTTGACCATCCAAGGTCTCTAACATAGAACCAGGCTCTCACTAACTATCAAAACAAAAATCTCCAAATAAAAAGTTTAATTCCTTACTTGGTATATTTTTTACTACTATTTTTTCCAAAGTTTTTTTCTAACTCTCCAAACTGACTGAAGAGCTATTTCCCCTTTGTTTTCCATGAGTTCTCATTAGAGTACATTTATTTTTCTCACTATTTATTTACTATATTATATATGTTATCAGCTCGGCCGCTAGCGACATCCACATCCGCACCCTAATCGAAAGTCAGAAACGACTCTACATGTAACCCGCAGGGCTGGGTGCCGATTATCGACGGGATCCAGTCAAAATCCCCAGCTGACGGCCGCGAAGGCGCGAAGCCATCCACGCGCACCATCGGACGGCTCGCGCGCCTCCATATCCTCCGCCGCCGCCGCCGGCCTTTATTTACCTTTCTCCCCCACCCCCTCCCGCGAGCTGCTCCTGCTCCTCTTCCCTCTTCTCGACACGCAAATGACAAGCAGGTAGTAGTAGAAGGAAATGTTCCTCATCTTCTTTGATGAAGGATTCTTACATGCACGAGATTAAGATTTGATCGATAGAAAAGGTTTATATAGGGTGGGGAGAAAGAAGAACAGGCTAAAACAAGTAGTTTTAGATTTCATATGAAGGGAGCAGTTTAATATTGTCTGCAGCTAGCTGTATGTTAGACATAGAGCTGAGAGTTGGACTGTGCCGTGCCGGTACGGCCTGGATCCACCGTGCTTCATGCCATGCCGGCTTGGCCCAATCATCTCACCATGCCGACCCATCTCACCTTTGGCCAGGCCTAAGCACGGCCCAATACCTGCCGTACCAGCGTTCGTGCGTGCTAACCCAAGCCCAGTCCGAAGTAACTATACACAACGAAGGCGGCGGCGACGATGGTGGTGACGGTTGTCATCTTCCTTTCTCTCGTACCTGACTTGTTAAAAACTAATTGAAATTGAATTAGTTACATAAAAATATGGGCACACAATGACGTAAATATTTCGAGAAAAATTAGAATTTATTTGATATTGTAAAAATATAATGTTACTGCCTTGTTAAAACCTTACGTCCAAGAGTGGGGTTCCCCGACTAAGGAAAAGAGTACAGTAACAAAATATGTACATACTAACTATAACAACATGCGTACATAGTATCTACTCATCAATGTCTAGGTCGTTCATGTGTTTGAGGTCAGCACATGCCTGTACGATTTCAGGATCCTCCAGTTGATGTTGTTGCCGCTCTTTGGCTAATTCCCAGTCTTTGGTGCATGCGATTTTCTCCACCATCCTGGGCGTAAGGTATGATCTTTTCTCTTCGATTATTCTCCCTACCGTGCTGAGCGTCGCTTCTAAAGAGACGGTGGACACTGACACCAGGAGAACATCCCGTGCGAAATGTGACATTACAGGAAATATCCGCTTGTTGTTCTTCCACCACTCGAGCAAGTCTATCTTATCTCCACCAGTAAGATCAGGATTAATATTTGCAAAATCATGCTTCAAGTAGTAGTTCAACTTCGAGACAGAATTCCACTTGGAGGCCACTTAAGACTGAGAGGATGAAGAAATGAACTTGCCCTTTAGGTTCTTCCATAAGTGTGATGTCAAGCTTGTCTTTCCTTGTTGCATCTGTTATGAGGCCTTCGATCTTCCGTTGCTGCCAAACTTATCATAATACATATGGAAAACACGAAAAAGCTCATATTTGACATGTGCAAAAGTTTCCGAAAATTAGGGCCAAGGCATTCATCTATTCCCTCCATACCAACTTGTAAACCTGCCAACTTTTTTGTAGGATCGAAAGTGATAGCAATATATCTAGCAATTTCCTCACGGACAGAAAGCGGGTTATATACCCAAGTACTTACAGAGCCATCGGTCTCGAAGTTTAGCTGCATTTGTACTCCTCCTCCTTCTCGGCCTTGTGCCGCGGTGCCGCCATCTCGCGTAAGCATACTTTGTAGTGCTGGTTTAAGTGCCCTATCCCTACAGCTGTACGAACAGTTAATTTAGCATTGCAATAATTACATGTTGCGATCTCTACCGTTTCACCGTCTCGGATTTCGTGACTCCAGGTCATGTGATTCCAGCAATTCGCCCATCATCCAGACCCACCAATGTTGGCGTCCGTAGACGGAGGAGAGAATTCTAGAGTCCTCATTGGCTCCGGATCGCCCTGATACTCCTCGTAGCCCTCCATACCGTCCATATGACGGTCATCCATACTGTAGTCTCCCACACTTGGTGAGAGCCGACGAGCATCAACGGGAGGACTAGGGGAGCGAAGATGAGAGCTTATACTAAAGCGCCCTACTACCCTTTTCATACTACGACTCCTCTGCATACCGCTCGGGAGCTCCTTGGTGCTCCGGCTCCTAGGTAGCATATTGTATGGATGGTGAATAAATAGAAAGTGTAGAGGGTTGTTAAAGAAATGAGAGATTGAATGTTTGTGAAGTAATGAGAGAAGAGAAGAATGTTCGTGAAATAATGAGAGAAGAGAAGTAAATTTATAGGCATTGGTCTTCTAAACGTTACTCACTTAAAAACTCGAACGTTGTGCTCGAACGTTATTTCTCTAACCGTTGGGTACACCTTTCTACGCTATGTGCTTAGCTTCATTCTCTAGCTTTACTTTTCTCAACGTTACTGTCCAACTTTATTCCCTTGAGTCTGACTCCCAATCTATCTCTCTGTCGGCGCCGCTTCCGCTGATCCGCTTGACTACTCCCTCTCTCTCTCACGCAGTCACGCCTCACGCGCAGCGGCGCAGGCCCCCTCCCCCTTTGCACTCTGCGCCTCTACCCCTCCCTCCTCCCCTCCCAGTTTGGCGCGGCGCCCCCTCCCCATCAGCCCCTCCCTCCCCACTCCCCTCCCCGGTGGCCCCCTCCTCCCCTGGCCTCCCTCCCCACCCCGACGCCCCTCCCTCCCCCGGCAGCCCGCTCGACCTCTCTCCCCTCCCTCACCCAGCGCCATCCTCCTCCAGTCCTCCCCCAGCGGCCCAGCCTCCCTCCCCCGACAGCCCGCTCGACCTCTCTCCCCTCCCTCACCCAGCGCCATCCTCCTCCAGTCCTCCCCCAGCGGCCCAGCCTCCCTCCCCTCCCCCTCCCCACCCCGACGCGACATATGTACTTGCGTTCTCTTCCCATGCGTGGCCTTGGCATTTGCGAATACGAATACCCTTTCTTGCCTATATTATTTTGCCTGGTCAATGCACAAGTTTTATTGAGGGCCGGCTGTTAAGAGGCGACGACGCATGTTGATGAAGTCATTTGTTTTGCTTCTATTGTACGTGTTTTAAAAATCAGTTCTTTTCTTTTTTATGTATGCAGCTCTCTTGTTTAGAACAATGATTCGGAAGTATTGGCGATATGTGTATATGGTATTCTCCGTCCACCTTAAGGCTGTTAATGAGATATAGGACGGCCGAAAATAAATGATTGCTTAGTGGAGTTATTTTTTTAATTGATACTAGGCCATCAAGAACATTTCACATTTCATTCCAAGTGATTTAAGCGGCGCCTCAACATGTAAAACTGCCCATTGTTTAATGGGAGGTTTAAGTGTAGAACGGACTAGATGGGAAGGCAGCTTCAGCTATCTATCTAGCTACACACTATAACACAGCTTCCTCCAAAACAAAAAGGGATTTGCTAGCCTCATACGCTTAGTTGCAATATTTTTTAGCCGTGTATATAACATTTCTCGGTCATATATGCAACAAAAAAATGATAAGAATCTCAATAGTGCAAACATAAAATCGAAATGTTGCATACATGAAATTGAAATGTTGCATACATAAAATTAAAATATTACACACGTGAAATACAAATGCTGCATAAATAAAATCGAAATATTGCATACCTGAAATTAAAATATTGCATACCGAAGAACACCGCTCCTCCTCTCCTGCTCGATGGATGTGCTCGATGCCACTTGCCTCTGCCACCGCCTTCTCCTTGCCACCGCCGCCGCCGCAGCTATGTGTTCTTCGGGTCAAGTAGGAATTCTTTGCTTGGTCCTCAACTGCCAACTCAAAGTTCAGAGTCCTTAGCGATCAGCTAAGTTCAATCCCAACCTAGGGCAGGTCACTAGCTAGTCGTTTCCTCTTTATATTATTTGGTTCCTAGTTCGGCCGCTAGACCACCTCTGCACCGCTACTCTTATTCTCCTTAATAAATAAAATACAAATCACTTGTGTTTTTGAGGAAAAAAAGTTACATTGTAACAGTAAAATAAATGCCAAGGTGGCATACTGACTGCTACACCTCGAGAACGTTAGGTTCTACTGGATTTCTTGATATGTAAATTACAAATCTACTTTTTAAATAAAATTGAGCGTTGAATTACTTGTTCTATTTTGTTGTCAATTTCGGCGATTTTATTTCAGCCAGCGAGTTCTGAAGGATTCCAGGTCGGCCATGCAGTGAGACATTTGGAATAAAGAGAGTCTGGCCGTGCTGCCGCATATATGGAACCTGGTACGATTTCGCTTCGCTTCTACGTAGAAATAGATAAACCTATCTCTGCTTTGAATAACAAGCAAGATGAGCAGCTTTTTCAGAAAGATCGCTTTGCCCTTTGGTACTTCCGTAGGCTTCTGCCGTTCGCTATGGGCGGAAAGACATCAATTCCGATTGGATTTGGAGCGTGGACAAACTAGACAAATGTATGCAAGGGGCTTCACTAACCCAAAGTTGTTCATATTTAATGACAGACTTTCTGAAAGGGCTGTGCAAGAGGCTTATCTGTTTGTACCTTTTAGCTTGCAAGGAAAATTCCAACTCATTATTTTGTTGCCATGTACATTTTTTTTGTGAATACTGAAGTGGCTCTATTGCTGTGATCATGGTATTAACTCTGCCAAGGTGGAACTAGACCTCAGGCTGGATAGGCTATTGTCCGAGGCCCAGAAAACCAATTAGTAGTGCCTTGTTTTAGCACTAGCCCATTTTATATCCGTTGTGCTGGCCCAACCCAAGGCGTGGAAACTCAGCAGCCCAACAGCAGCACATGGCAGCCCACGCGCGCCCCCTCAGGCCTCAGCCCACCAAAGCACCAAGTGAACGCCACTCAGCCACTGTGAGAAAGGAAACCCTAAGGGCAAATCCCCAAATTAGAGGCCACTTGACTACTCGAGGGACCGCAGCCCCTGATCCACGCCCCCACCGGTGGCCGCCGCCCTCGACTGCGCGAACCGCGCTTCCATGGTCCGCCAGCCACCTCCCTTGCACTCCCGACACTGCGGTCCCTTGCCTCACCTGCGCTCCGACGGCCGACATCGCGGTCTCGAATCCAGACGCCACCAAGCCCTGCCCTCGCGCTCCTACGCGCACTCCCCTGAGGCCCCTATTCTACGTTGAGCTGATACTTCTACCGTCTACTGTTAGGCAATAACTGAACTCTTGTCCTCCTTAATTACTCATCTGGCAAAAATAACTAAACTCTTGTTCCTCTATTCATAAAATGAGCTCTCAAACCGCAACAATCTGTTCAATATTTGCATGTCGTTACCTCAATTTGCAAACTGGCGCCTAGCACCTAATCGGGCTAGATGGCCGCCGCCTAGGTAGGCTAGGCGGCCGTCTAGACGAGCAAATTCGGCTAAATGGCCAAGGTGGGAGGCTGGTGCCTACTGCCTAGCACTTAAGCGCCGCCTAGGTGGGCTAGGTGACTGCCTAGGGGAATATTGATTACCACATAGGGTGAGGATGTGGTTGTTGGAATTAGAACTCCACATGATCTTGATGCCATGAAGGAGTGCATGCTAGAGCCTTATGTAGAATTGGTTGAGAACTGCACAAATCTTGGAAAGCCACTACAAAGAAATGATGGTACAGTATACTAATCAAATTATCTAATTTCCTCTATGAACTTAATAAAATAATGTGTCGTGCTTACCATCAAATGACTTAACTTCTCGCGTATGGTGTTATAAGTGCAATGATATTTTTGGCTTGCCCTAAAATGAACCTACTTTTTCATGGAATGTGGGATATGGAGTTCACTGTCCAGAAAAATAGACTTTGGATGCTGCAATACGGAACAGGAAGCGCACAGGCAAAGATGCAGTAAAGATTGTTGTAGACATGGTCAATGAGGGCCTGATTGACCGTTGTTCGGTGATTAACATGGTGGAACCACGGCACTTGGATCAACTTCTTCATCCCTAGGTATAACTTAACTATGAAATAGCACTTGTCTGTTGTATTATGTACTTTGTACACAGTTATTTTCTTTAAGGGAAAAAGTAGCAGAGCTAAAAAATGGGTGTTAAATATAATGTTTCAAAAACAAATTGGGGTTTACGCGCTATATTCGGATGATAGATCACTCATTTCATATTTTATTATTCATATGATGGATACATGTCCCCACTAGAAACAACATGCACTTTTTTATTTCAAATGTAGTGAGTGATACATTGATATATCTTCTTTAATATTACCATATGAGCTTGAAGGACGGTTGAGTAGGAATTCGGACATATTTCAGTTAGGATTATACTTACAATCAAAATATATCTCTACTATGCTACATTATTTATATTTTGCTATGTATTTTCTTATTATATTTTATGTTTTACCATTGAACTCAAGTTTCATATCAATGATGTATTTGTGATGTACTTTTATTATGCCTAGTGTAGACATAAATTGGCGTTAGTTAGAATATAGAGTTTAGTCAAGGGCGTAGCCGGCTAAATTCTTGTTCCACCACTGGCAACCGAGTAGCACAACAAGGTGGTGATCGGTTCGGCTGAAAAGCTCGTGGCTTATGGCTGAAAACACTGTAGCTGGCTGAAAAAAGCACTGTAGCTGACAGAGGCTTATTTAGCATAATTAAATTTTAAAAAAATTTAAAAATAAAAAAAATGTTAGCCCATTACGTATAATACAAACAAATACGGAAAAAAAAGAACCGGCAAAAAAGCTCAACAAAAAGCCAAAAGTTCAGAAAAAGACGAAACTTATGAATAGTGAAAAATAAGCCAAAAGCCAGAAGCCGAAGCCGAGTTGATCAGGGCTGGCTGCAGGGGGACTGGAAGTCATTATTTTGATCTGGTTACAAGTACAATGGTGAATAGCCTTTCCAAGACGAGGCTAACCATATGCTCTCCAAAACACTTCGTCCCTACAAGAAAAGGACATACAAGAAAAGGACATCTTGTATTCGTCACCAATGAAATTTGGAGCACCGTAAGATCTGATCAGTCATCAATCATACACGCGACGTAGGTATATCTACCAACTTTAAGAATGCAAATTGGCCATGAAGACATAAATATAGCTAGTTAAACCTGAGACAATTGGAATTTTGGAATCAAAGTGTTTCCTTTGGCTGGATGGTAGCAAAATATGTTGCATATAAGTACAAAGCTTAGACCTTCAGACAACCAGCCATAGGGTTCATTGTTAATGCCATGGGGTTCATTGTTAATGCCCCAATGCTGCATTTGATCGTCGAGCATAGTTTTGCAAAAAGTACATTTCACTACTACAGAAAGCATCATTACAGACGGTTCGGAAACGTCATCACAGACGGTTTTCTGAACCGTCTGAATTTATGGGTTAGTGATAATCGAAGGTTATCACAGACGGTTGTCGAACAGTCTGTGATATTGATATATCACAGACGGTTTTTAGTTAAAAACCATCTGTGATAGCTGCTCAAGTTTCATATCACAGATGGTTGGTAACTAGAATCGTCTGTAATGTGTAAGTATTATAAACGGTTTTTTGTTTGAGCCGTCTGTAATAGTTTTCTTCATAGATGGTTCTAGTTACAAACTGTCTGTGTTGTCTTTATCACAGATGGCTCACAAACCGTCTGTGATAATCTTCAATTATCATTGACATATAAATACAGACGGTCTGTGATGACAGTTTCGAACCGTCTGTGATGACCCTTTTTGTAGTAGTGGGTGTTTCTTCATGTATCTTTCTGATTTTTTTCTTATCGTGTGGAGCTTAGTTCTGTCCCTCGTACCGATAGCTCCTATTTTCTATGTGGCACTGCAATAGTCAGTGGCGGAGCCAGGATTCTTCAAAGCCTCGGGCCCAAAATTAAGGAGGCTAAAAGTCTATAACTAACATCGAATACTAAGTCTATAACTAACATCGAAGACTATCAGCACTAAGATATAACTAACATCAAATAGCAAGTTAATAGAAGCAAAAATTCACATTCATACTGACAACAATCTGTCACACAGATCACTCATACATGATACATAAGCAGCTAGATAGAAACTCACCGGGAGCCAGCATCGGCGGACGGCGGTGAGCAGTGGGGCTGGTGTCGCGGCAGACTGGCGGCGCAGAGGCGGAGAGGAGGCGCCGAGCGACCGAGGCGGGGGGCGGTGCCGCGCCGCCACGAGCCGAGGCGGAGAGGAGGCGCCGAGCGGCCGAGGCGGGGGGCGGTGCCGCGCCGCCGCGGGCCGAGGCGAAGAGGAGGCGCCGAGCCGGGGGGCGACGTCACGGGCTCACGGCGAAGAGGACGCGTGGGGGCGGCCGGGCGGCGTCACGGCGGAGATCCGCTGAGGAGGCGAGGGGCAACGTCGCGGCGGCCGGCGGACTCGGCGGAGAGGAGGCGGGGGGGCCGGGGGGCGGTGCCGCGGCGGAGATCGGCGGAGAGAAGGTGCGGAGGCGGGGGGCGGTGCCGCGCCGCCGCGGGCCGAGGCGGGGGGCGGCGTCCTGGGCTCACGGCGGTCGGGCGGTGGGGGGCTGGGGGAGAGGGGGCGAGGGAGAGGCGCATCGCGGAGAGGCGGCGGAGAGGCGCGTCGCAGCTTAGGGTTGGCCGGGTTTTGCGCATTGCATTGGGCCTCAGGGGCGTCGGGCGGAGATGGCTCGCTCTGTGGGCTTCGCTGGCTGGGAATAGTATCGGGCCGATTCATAAGCCTTGGGCCTGTTTGCTATGCAGTATTTTTTTTTGATATGCCTACTAAACTTTACACTGCTATTTTTCCTGGGCCTCGGGCCGTTGCCCATCTCCGCCCCTGGCAATAGTGCACACCATAGCACTTTCTCTCCCTATAAATTGTGGTAGCAGAGAACCCCTTCGAATCTAAGCTAAGAAATTCAAGAAGAGTTGTAGCGTATATATACCTGCGTACTACTACAGCCCTGTGCGTTCCTCTCCCGCATATTAGCTACTTCATATATACTTGCATACTTATAACATGGCAGGTTCCAAGGTCTCATCATCATGCATATGCATTCTGATCATCTTGTTGATCGTGTCGAGCCACGTGGCGCTCGGCAAGGCGAGGAGGCTGATGGTGGCAACGAGCGATAGCGAGGGAGCATATGCATGCAAGGGATGTCCTCCCGTGGAAGGCCATGAAAACCTCACGGCAACGACGTCGAAGATGGCGACCACCGACGGCCGCCCCACTGCTCCTGGCCACAGCCCCGGAATAGGCAACAAAGTTGCAAGGAACTGAACGACAGTTGAGTGCATGTTTTAGGTTTGGTTAAGCGAAGTGCTTTTCATGTCTGGTTTGTCTATATTGTTGTTCTCTTGGTTGGATTGCTTGAAGCAAGTCGAGTCTCTATGGCTCATGTAGGCATGCACAAATATCAGCTCACCATGCATGCAGAGTGTGGCAAATGTGTGTGCTGTATATTATCTGTTGGTTCGAATAAAGCTGTGAGCATTCTCTTTCTTTCTTCTAACAATTAGTGTCTCGGCAACAGAGTTACAGAAGTGTCCAATACGAGTTCATCTAGGGTTTTCATTAGCGTCACGGCGGGGCCATCGATTTGTGCTGCAAGATTTGTGCACGGTATAGTACTTGAGTGGTCTAGGAGATCCTTGCCCGTAACCATTTCAAAACATAATATATGTCTATGCAAAAAGATAGTTGATTTATTCTGCTATATGTGATGAGATTGATGATGCCTAATAAGGATTTAAAGATGGGGGGTCTGTTGGTAAATTTACTGCATCTTATGTTTTTTTTTGTAGTGCTGCATGTTTATTTGTTTTCCCTGCATAAGTCGGCATTGTTTGTTTGCTTTCTGGAAGTCATAGCAGTAGGAACTAGCACTCTGTTAAACCGAGTTATCCGTTTTGGTGGAGCGACATTCTCGGATCAAGGCTGATCCAGAGTGAGAATCGGGCCACTAACTGCATGTAACCATTTTCCCTTGTATTCAGCGTATAAATGAAAGTAAAACCGAAAAGCTGTGGTTGGTTGCGCAGCACAAAAAAAAAAAATCGTCTTTGCATTCTCTGAACTTGAGCTCTGTTTGTCTACTCAAACTCACAGCCTGACGGACTATTCACTGTCCGGCAAGGTTCAGAGAAAATTTTAGTCTCTGTTTTCAGGCCGCAGGTTCAAGAAATCACAGCGCACTGCTATCAGGGTCTCGTATAATTTTTTTTTCTGGTCTATAATATGGTTTTAGGACTGTTTTTTCAGATTGATAGCGTCTTGCGCATGTCTCCCAATCGATCGTACTGTCGACAAGGCCACACGTCCTTGCATGTGGCGGGAAATGATTACTGCAGTATCGATTCGAAGCTTTTGCTGTTGTAGTTGCTGGCGACGATTGCAGTGGTCGGCACTGGATGGCAAATGACATGCATAATAGTCTGACTTTGAAAATGTTAGCTAGAAAAAAGAAAAAGCGATAGAAATATAGTAATCGATCGAGATCGAACAAAGGAAGGCATAAAGTGGCTCCGTGATTCTCTGACAGTACGTGCAGCAATTTAATTACGATAACCTTCTTGCAGAAGCTAATCAAGCTCTGTATAGTAAGTACTACAAGGAATCTCAGGACAGTTTCTCTAGTAGTTGGTCGAAAAGGATACTACATGCATGATCATGAGATCCTCCCAACGAGAGATCATCTGGCAAGTATCTTTTCTCCAGGCAATATAACGAAGATTCCTAACTATTTGACTGCACCGGCCGGACACTTTGCAGCATTGTGCAGGTATATCCCTCGTCCTCGCCGTCTTTGACCTTCCTGGCGTCGCAACTTTCACCGGCCAGGATCGTCTTCCTGCACCAATGCGTAGTCAAACCGTACGAAAAAAGGAGGGGTGTTTAATGTTGGGGAAAATGTCTCAGGGGTAGGAGATACTATCTGCTCTCACATTTTGCGTACTTGATTACGATCTTGTTAATTTTTTTACGATTGATGGTTTTTTATTGTGTTTTTTAAAATGGTGGTGGACATCGAGACAACATAGACGACGCACAAAATTTTGGTCTCGAGAACCCACCGCTTGAAGAAACTTTTTCGTTTACTTTTGGAGAAGCTAAAACTAAAAAGAATAGGACCTATATGTGTGTCTACATCAGTATTAACATCTATGCAGTAGAATAATACGATATACTACAGATTGTTAATACTATGCAGTAGAATAATATGATATATTACAGACTATTAAAATAAAACTTTCCTAATATATAATAAAAAGATATGAGAAAACTCAGCCTCGTATGTTTATTTGAGTATTAGTTCATATTTTGTAGTTGAACACAATAAACTTTTAAAGAGGACTTTTTATGCTTGCTTGACATAGGCATTGAACGCACGTCAAGCAGTGAAGACTCCCAGGTCCCATCGCCATGAGCACAACAGAGGTCTAACATAGATCAAGCTTCACTACTACAAAAGAGATTATACTAGATGCTTACATCACAGACAGTTTTAAGAAACCATTTGTACCGTAATTATTACAGACGGTTCATATGAATATTGTCTGTGGTATTTTCACAAATAGTTCTAGTTACGGACCATCTGTGATAATGCAAAACATCACAGACGGTTCTTACTAATACCTGTCTATGATAATTCACAGACGGTCATTGGTAAATACCATCTGTGATAATAGTAGACATCATAGATGGTTATTTATTTAAAATTTTAAATCGTCTGTGATATTTCACAAACAGTTTGTATTAAAAACTGTATGCGGTATAAACCGTCTGTTAAGGATTATTACAGATATCTCGAACCAAAAATCGTCTGTGATACTCGCTCATCACAGATGGTTGGTAGCTAGAACCGTCTGTGATAGCATTACTACATAAAGGGTTATCATAAACAGTTTGGAACTGTCATCACAGACGGTTTTTTGAACCGTCTGAATTTATGCGTTAGTGATAATTGGAGGTTATCACAGACGGTTTGTGAGCTATTTGTGTTGTATTTATCATAAACAGTTGGTAGTTAGAACCGTCTGTGATAGTGTTCTTCACAGACAATTCTAGTTACAAACCGTTTATGATAAATACAACACAAACATCTCACAAACCGTCTGTGATAACCTCCAATTATCACTGACGCATAAATTCAGACGGTTCAAAAAACCGTCTGTGATGGCAATTCTGAACTGTTTATGATAACCCTTTATGTAGTAGTGCTTGCTCGGTAGAACATAAACCTAATATGCTGAAAGACTGAAAAGTAAAATAGAAATCACACATTTGGTTTGCTACACTCTACCACCATCAAAATAACCTAATTATCAGTTTTTTTTATACCAATCTATTTACCAGCATGATACAACCGACCTAAAGGAGTGCGGAGAACTAGACGGTTAGACTACAAGACCTGAAAAAGAATGGTAAACCTTCATAATCACAGCTATATTTAGCATGCATGTTGACCATCCAAGTCTCTAACATTGGATCTGGCTCTCACTAATTATCTAAACAAAAATATCCAAATAAAAAGTTTAATTCCTTACTTGGTATATTTTTCTACTACTATTTCTTCCAAAGTTTTTTTCTAACTCTCCAAACTGACTCAAGAGCTATTTCCCCATTGTTTTCCATGAGTCCTCATTAGAGTACATTTATTTTTCTCACTATTTATTTAATATATTATGGGGGTATTTGGGACTGCTCCACTCCACGTTTTTCAGCTCCGCTCTATGTTTTTTAGCCAAACAAGTTCAGCTCCACGCACTCTGTTCGAGGAAAAAAAGTGGAGTTGTGAGAGCACCTAAAGGGGTGCTCCACAAACTCTAGGTTTTTTGTGAAGCTGCTCCACGGTAGAATTCGTGGAACAGAGTTTGTGGAGCAGTCCCAAACACCCCCTATATGTGTTATCAGCTCGGCCGATAGCTCCATCCACATCCGCACCCTAATCGAAAGTCAGAAACGACTCTACGTGTAACCCGCAGGGCTGGGTGCCGACATCGACGGGATCCGGTCAAAATCCCCAGCTGACGGCTGCGAAGCCCTCCACGCGCACCATCGGACGGCTCGCGCGCCTCCATATCTTCCTGCCGCCGCCGGCCTTTATTTACCTTTCTCCCCACCCCCTCCCGCGAGCTGCTCCTGCTCCTCTTCCCTCTTCTTGACACGCAAATGACAAGCAGGGCCGTCCCGGCCAAAATCGAGGCCCTGTGCAAAATCTAAAATAGGGCCTTGTAGGCTAGTGAAAAATGACCATAAATAATATATAAACAATAATGTATTACATTAAAATGTAATATGTTATGAATTGTACCTATTCAACCCTTCGTCGCATAATGTTTACTTGAACATCATCATTCTTTTGGTGTTCTTCGAAATGAAATCTTCAATGATACACTCATAGTCAATCTTGTCTAGCATGTAGATGCATGAGAACTGAAGAGGAATGACTAGTCAATATTTGCCAACTGACTCAAATGTGATATCTAATTCTTAATGAAAAATAACTAAAATTTTCCCAATTCAATACGGAAGTTAAGACATAATGGCATTCAGCGTATACATAAATTCAATATGGATTGTCACTTGTAGAATCAGATTTTTTGTGTCCCATTCTTAATCAAAGATGTAAGCAAGCTAACCTGAGTACCCGCAATTATGTTATGACTGAGTGGATGGGCTGCACAGGAAAGCACCCTTTGAGACAAAGGAATAAACTTGTTTTCTGCAGGTTGATTTTCCTCAGGGCCTCTTATTTCCTCACTGAAACATGGAAGACCAAGTGAGAAAAACAAAAATTTATTTCCAAGAAAAAAATGATGGATGAATCGCTGGAAGTCTGGAACTTCTGTGCAAACCAAAACAAAAGGGAAAGCAGAGATCAGCTCACTTGTAGTCTACATGGCACGTTGAGCTTGACTCGTCGGGAAGAATGAAGACACGCTCACACGCACGACTAGGAGGGAGAGGAGTCGGCAGTATCAGGAAGTCGAACAGACGCGAGTATTGTTTTGGGCTACCGGCTACGCATCAATAGGACTTGGGCCAAAAAATAGAGACCAGACTTATATACTATTGGGCTGTATACAAGGTATTGGGGGCCCCTGAAAATTGGGGGCCCTGTACAATCGCACGGGCTGCACTTGCCCAGGGACGGGCCTGATGACAAGCAAGAAGTAGTAGAAGGAAATGTTCCTCATCTTCTTTGATTAAGGATTCTTACACGAGATTAAGATTTGATAGATAGGAAAGGTTTATATAGGGCGGGGAGAAAGGAGAACATGCTAAAACAAGTAGTTTTGGATTTCATATGAAGAGTGCAGTTTAACATTGTCTGCAGCTAGCTGTATGTTGGACATGTACTTGCGTTCTCTTCCCATGCATGGCCTTGGCATTTGCGAATACGAATACCCTTTCTTTCCTACATTATTTTGCCTGGTCAATGCAAGAGTTTTATTGAGGGCCGGCTGTGAGGCGACGACGCATGTTGATGAAGCCATTTGTTTTGCTTCTATTGTATGTGTTTTAAAATCAGTTCTTTTCTTCTTTTTTTTTATGTATGCAGCTCTCTTGTTTAGAACAATGATTCGGAAGTATATGGTATTCTCCGTCCACCTTAAGGCTGTTAATGAGATATAGGACGGCCGAAAATACATGATTGTTTAGTGGAGTTACTTTTTTATTGATACTAGACCATCAAGAACATTTCACATTTCATTCCAAGTGATTTAAGCGGCGCCTCAACATGTAAAACTGCCCATTGTTTAATGAGAGCTTCAAGTGTAGAACGGACTAGATGACAAGGCAGCTTCAGTTATCTATCTAGCTACACCCTATAACACAGCTTCCTCCAAACAAAAAGGGATTTGCTAGCGTCTGGATGATCCGGGCGCTAGCCCCATTCGCTCGGTTACAATATTTTTTGGTCCTGTATGTAACATTTTTCAGCAATATATGCAACAAAAAAATGATGAGAATCTCAATAGTGCACACATGATATCAAAATGTCGCATACATGAAATTAAAATGTTGCATACATGAAATCAAAATATTGCACACGTGAAATACAAATGTTGCATACATAAAATCAAAATATTACATACATAAAATTAAAATATTGCATACCAAAGAACGTCGCTCCTCCCCTCCTACTCTCACTTGATGGATGTGCTCGCCGCCACCTGCCTCTGCCACCGCCTTCTCCTTGTCGTTGCCGCCGCCGCAGCTATGGCCTCTACCACCGCCGCTGCCGCTTCACTATAGTCTCTCCCTCGCCGACGCCCTCTCCCAGGTCTGCTCCGACCTCACCGACTCCCTCCGCCCTGATTCCTACAAGGTCCCCCGAGGCCTCCTCCAGCTCTCCAAGCTCGCTGCCTCCGACCCCATCTCCTCCGCCGCCTCCACGGCCGAAGAGGAAGTCGACGGCAACGGCCGGATTCGGCGGCACCGATGCTGGGGACAAGGTGGCTGGGCTCGTGGTCGTCGCTTTGCACGGGGTTTGGGGCGCGTGCGGAGAGAGGAAGAGAATGAGAGAACAGAAAGAATAAGTAGATCATGGACTGGAGTCGAAGGTGAACTGAGCGTCTGATGAAAAAAGGGGCTCCGTACATATGAACAGTAGTAATTCTGAAAAATATATATATTATTGTAACATAGGTAAAAGAGAGAGCGCCTCTCCTTCAACCCCCAAAGCTCCCCGTAGGCGACAGGTGCCCACCTAATGCTACCTGCTTCCAGCCCATTAAAAGGTAGAAAGTCAAGGGACCAAAGCCCAGAAAGAGGTATTCGGTGCACGTGCACGGCACACCACATGGCGCCGTCAGCGCATACGGGGACCGCGCCATCCCACCTACTCACACGACGCCGACCCCACCTATATGGCACGGAAGGAAGCAGCACAAAATTCCTATAGTCATCTGCTCCCAACAGGTGCACGATGCGCCATCCTAGGTTACACGAACGGCTCCCTGTTACATGAACTGCCCGATCCCCCATGTCTTCCATCTTCTCCTCACTCTTACGCTGCACCAAATGAAGCTAGACTAAGAAAACCTCCCCTCCCACTAGGATATCCCGAGTGTTCTCCTCCTCTAGATGATGTTGGTAGTGGGTTCTCGGTCAACTCAGTCCTCTCCCTTCCCCTCACAATCCGCATCATCTTGACCTGATGGAAGTTGCCACTAGCGGCGGTAGCCGTGGATACCGAGAGGAGGACACGGATCAATGGTGGTGCTTCAGATCTGGTGCAGCGGCTCCACTAAATCCCAATGGGACTCGGCGTGACCTCACAAGCTAGTGACCAGTGGTGAGGTGGAAACGGGGACTAGGGGCGCTCTAGAGGTAGGGATTGACTACAGTAGTGCTCATCACTAGGATCTCCTCAGCCACCTTGACTTGATGACTACATTGACCACTTGCCTGCATTAGAGACATGTTCGTCTGTCGACCTCCACTACTACAGATCAAGCTATATTGGACCCCTCATTACAAATGGTTTACGAGAACCATCAATGTTACAATTATTACAGACGATTTTACAAGCGTGACCCTATATGTTTGTAACTATGGCTAGAACCGTTTGTGATACATAACTATCACAGACGGTTCCTGGTAAGAACCGTTTATGAAACTATCACAGAAGTTAGATTTAAAAGCCGTATGTGATATCTCCCATTATCACAGATAGCTTTTAATTAGAACTGTCTATGAAATATCACAGATAGTTTTTATTTACAACTGTCTATGTTTTGTTGTCGTCCTTTGTCATATGAACTACAGAAGCTGCTGAGCTTGAACAGATAAGTAGGAATTTGACATACATACGGCTCAGCTTTATGCAATATTTTTTCTATTTATATTGGCCAAATAGTGTGACCAGTCACTTTTACAAAAGACAAATTCAAGCAAAAAGATATTATTAGATCTTGGTCTTCTGGCCTTCATATGCTTCCTCTTCCACTTTTGGAGTTGGAGGATCAGTGACTGTGTCCTCGAATGCTGTGAAGATTGTCCTTGCCCTCTCTACTTCTTCCTCTAGCCTAGGAAAATCATTAGCAGGCCCATAATCTCAAAGAGGATGCCATGATATGCTTCCTTAGAATCGATCACTTCTGCTTGATTGGTAAGGTTATCCATGTGTCTCTCCACTGCTGCAAGAACTTCTTCCGCTTTATGCACATTGAAGAGAAGAATGAGGCTGAGGGCGGTTTCCCTTTCCTGAGCGGCAAAGAGACACCTCTGTCGACGGCGAAAGATGAGATCCAACTAACGGATGGAAGCGACTCGAGGAAGGAGATCGCAGGGTGTGAGTGGAGGAGCTGCTCCAGGCGTAAGTTGTTAGCCTTCTGTGTAAGGTTGCGGTCGAACAACTCATGATGGATAGATGAGAGGAAGGAGATCAAAAGAATAGTAGATGCCATTATTGAGAAATCTGGTAAAGAAGAAGAGGGAGAGGACTGTTTAAAAGAGATTGAGTTTGTGGTATCAAGGAATTGTACACCACGCTGCATATAAAGTCAGAACCGTGTGAAGCATGCATCGAAATATTAACAGACGGGAGTAGAGAGTACATTTTAAGTGTTATCACAGATGGTTCGTATACCAAACCATCTCTGATATGTGTCATTATCACAGACAGTTCTTTACTAGAACCGTCTGTAATAATACCATGATACTGATCCGTGGCATCTCCCTAGGATTTCGATCTCATCCATCCATTCTCTCATCGAGCGGCAGGCACTGGTTCCTCCCACCCCTCGCCCCTTATTTACTCCCCCTCCCCCTTTCCCCCAATCACTCCAAGAATGCATGAGCGGAGGAGCTGCTCCTAGTTCATCCACTCCTTATTCCTCCTTCCTCCCCTCGACTACGTCAACTACTATTGTGAGCTCCTCCACCTCCGATTGTGATGCCACAGTTCACTGCACGAGATACTTTTGTCGTAAGTGTCATAAGAGTGCCTTGTGCAGTGTCACCGTCATGACACAAAGGTGATGCTATCACTGTCTCTCCTTTATTGCCGGTGATATCCCCTATCTGATCCCCTCCCATCTCTTCATTGATGCTTGGATCTAAAATTACGAAATTCATGGATGGCTAGCTAGGGTTTCGGGTTTGTGTAGATCTTTACCATACTCTCTATACAAATGATTTATTTTGTCATTGATAGATGTCCTTATTCACAAGGTTGTTTAATCTTGTTCACTATGATTCACTTGAGAAATGGATGTTCTTATTTCTGAAACAAATGTGAAATGTGTTTCTGCTTGTTTTAGAGGGCATGGCTAGCATTTTCTGATGGTAGCCAACAAACATAAATAGATTTAGGAATACAAAGAAATATCACAGATGGTTATTAACTAATAACTGTCTATAATAGTTGACTTTTACATACGGTTTGTAGAAGAAATTGTCTATGATATCTCATATATCACAAACGGTTTCAACTATAAACCATCTATGGTAATTTAAACTATCTATGATATATGAGATATCACAGACGGTTTCTACTACAAATCATCTGTGAAAGTTAACTATTACGGATGGTTATGAGTTAATAACTGTTTATGATATTACGCTTCACAGACAGTTCGAAAACCGTTGGTGGTAACCTCGTGCCATTACTGACCCATAAACTCAAAGGGCTCACGAAACCATCTGTGATGATGTTTTTGAACTGTCTGTAATGACATTTTTTGTAGTAGTGCTCTTTGGCAACGTAACAGGTGGAGAAAGCAACCCATCGAAATCATGGCTCCCTTCCTTCTCTCAGTTATTGATTTGGTTAGAATACACTGTTTCAGCCAACATATGTGGTTGTTTCTATCACCTTAAACTTTAGTTTTCAAATCTTTTGTTCATTGATTGGTTTGTTCCTACTAATGTCTCTGATGACAAGTCCTGACCTGCAAGCCATCCACTAGCTTAGATTCCTCTCCTATTACTGGCCATCGTCCCCAAGCTGACTAGTATCACCATCACACACATACAAACTTGCAAAAGAACAACACATCTCTCTTGCAGCCCCACCCCCCGCAAAAGTTTTTGAATTGTGACTGTCCCTTCCCCAAAACCATTGTGATGATTCTGCTTGCTCTTCACCCACAATTGGTTGAGAGATAATTAAGATGAGTTTTATTTCTTACAAGTGTTATGTGTAGACAAGATGATAAATTGGGTTATTAATTTTCTATTTTTGTGTATGCATGTGACGTATTTGGTGAATTGCCTCAAACAAATTCCAATTAATTAGAATCTAGTGTGCCCTTTGTTTACTCGTGGAGTATGCACTAATTAACTCGTGTATCTACTGCCTAGGTCCTGAACAAAATTCTCTCCAAGAATTGACTCTACAATTTTCTGTGCATATTGACTACTCAATGAATTGTCCCAAAGAGTTAGTTCTATCACCAATTAAAAATAAGAAATCCACATCGATTGTCTTTCTTTTCTCTAAATTGTTGTTATGGTGTAGGCGTGATATTGAAGTTCTATTCAAGTAGCAAACTCGCTAGGCTTGAACATAGTCTCTACACAAAGTGTTCTATTTATCTGGCCAATGCTACAAAATATATTGCTCCTATTATGTTGTGGCATCTAAGGACAATATAGTTTTCCATAGTGTTTTGGATGCGTCTTATTTGCTTAACTAACACGGATCCTCAAACTTAAATCTACATATCATAATTTAAATTTTTGCAGTGCATCTAGGTCATAAAAGTTGTTGTGCTACATAGAGAATGTTCTTATTTTATAAGTACTCCTTTTCATTCTTTGTTCTATGATTTATGATGTATCAGAAGGAAGTGGAAAGGAGTGGTGGATCACATCCGACATGGCATACCATGTCTACCAGTAAGGAGTAACATCTAGAAATGAAGAAATGGTCGGCATCACTTTCTTTATCGACTAATCTATGCCCTTCCTGATTTGATGAATTCCTTGAAAAGTACAATTTGTTAACTTGTTCTGATTTTTCTTTGTTTGTTTGCTCACCATGAAGGTTAGTGTAGCTCAATGATTTCCCATGAAGCTAACACCCATGTTATAGACTTAGATAAGTATTATTCTCGTTGCATGGAATATTATGAAAGTAATTTTTAGCATATAGCTACTTCTACCGTTACTGCAAGGAGCAAGATCAGAATAGTTGCTGTGCTAGGAAAGGATAGATACTTCAATTCATCTAGCACATCGCCAATGATATTATATAGAGATGTTCTTACATCCCAGGTGTCTTATATATTTTATTTCTATTATTATTGGACAAGAAACAACACCAACTATTAGGTGTGGTACATTTGTTTTTGATTTAATTTCTTTATTGGCACCTATATGTTTCGCTTGATATACGTGTTAGAGAATCTTCATGTTCACTGTACAATTTAGGATCACGTTTGATGGTATGTATCATCATCTTTTAGAACTCCGCTGCAACATATGGGCACCTTAGTAGTCAAGATAGTATAGGTGTTTGTTCATTGTTGTAGGGGTGGCCCTCACCTATATCCATTCAACCTGCTGGGCCGAGAGGCCCACTAAGCATGTAAAAGGACATTTATAGCACTGGCACAATAGGCAACTATGAGGGTATTATTATAATTAGGCCTTATGGCCGTGTATATAAGCAGCCTTGGCAAAGGAGAGTGCAAGGCCATTTTTTATTTGCTACACTCACTCTACCAGTCCCCTTATTTACTGTTTGGCTCGTAGCCACAATAGTTGGTGCCATCCATGGGGAAGATGAGCAAGCTGCGAGCTTGAGAGAAGCAATGGCGCTCAAGAAAGCAACACGACAACCAAGCAAAAAAGAAGTATGGCGACAGCGACCGCCAAATCCAGCATGCAAGGGCCAGTGGTTGAAGGCCCGCCACCCCCATGGTAGTGACACCCTGGCACCGCAGGTGGCAAACGGTCAGCCCCGATGCGAGAAGCTAGCTCCGAGCTAATGCTGGCGCGACTGTTGGTGACACTGACTAAGTCGACATAACCATCAACTAGCTCAAATCCAAATATGTTTGTCTATATAAGGCGACACTAACTGAGCCAGTTGATTCATGGTGCCTGCTTCTTCTGGGATCTTTCAACCACAGCCAGCCCCATTACCCTTGTCTTAAGGCGTGCCTACAGCTGACTCTCCTCCGCTGATAGTGGCCTACTGTCCCGTGCAATGTCAAGGCGAAGGATGATTTCTTGGGCCATGTGGAGTTGTAGTTTTAGTTTCAGAAACAGCCTATTGCTCTAGGTTTTAAGCCTTTTGGCCATGTTCATTAATTTGTTGTGTAGCCTTCGTATTGGATTTGGAGCTAGGGTTGGTTCTCCCCAGGCAAGGCGAACATCCTATCTTCTCACTTTCATCAGATCTTTGGGCACAGCCTCCCGGCTGTCACCACCTTCGACTAGGACACCCTACAACTACCACGTTTGGACTTACAAACCCTGGATACCATGTTCACTAAACACGAAGTGCATACGGTGATTCTGGAGTTGCCTCTAGACAAAGCGCAGGGCCCCGACGGATTCAACGGTTGGGACATAATAAAGGATGACTTCATGGCTGCCCTCTGAGCTTTCTTCACCTTGAGAACAATGAACTTCCCTCACACAAACACTGCAAACCTTGTGTTACTGCCGAAGAAAGATGGGGCCCAATCTGCGACCGATTTTAGACTTGACGCCCTATCAAGCTCATTCACAGTGTTTCCAAAATTGTAGCAAAAATCTTGGCATTACACTTGGCGCCTTTCATGAACAAACTAGCCTCCCTAAGCTAGAGCGCCTTCATCAAAGGGAGATGCATCCAGGACAATTTCTTATATGTGCATATCTGGCAAGAAGGTACCATAGAAACACAACTTCGGCTCTCCTGCTCAAACTGGATGTCGCCAAGTCCTTTGACTTGGTCCAGTGGGAGTACCTCCTGACCCTATTGGAAAAAGAGGGTTCCCGCCCTAATGGAGAGATTGGGTCTCCTGTCTTCTTTCCACTGCCAACTCCATAGTACTCCTCAATGGGGTGCCGGAGGACAAGATACAACACCGCAGAGACCTACGATAGGGAGATCCATTATCTCCATTCCTCTTCATCATAACGATAAATCCATTACAAAGGATCCTCAACATCACAACAAAGCTAAAACTCCTGCACCCATTGGTAGGCAATGCGGCTGTCCTTAGAATATCCCTCTAGCGGATGATGTTGCCATCTTTATCGCGCCACAAAGAGATGACGTGTGTACTTTGGTCCAGATCCTAAACAAATTTGGTGAAACTACAAGGCTATAGACCAACTTGCAAAAAAGCCAAGTGGCACCAATCAGGTGCGAGGGCGTCGATCTTCAAGAGGTTTTGCATGACCTACCACCCCAGTAGGTAACCTTCCCGTTCAATTACCTTGGCTTACCACTCTCCATCAAAAGACTTCGTAGAGTGGACTTCCAAAAACTTGATGACAAATACACAGCACGCTTAGCAGGATGGCGTGCAAAACTACTGACACTTGTGGGGAGAATGACCCTCGTCAAAGCCGTGCTCACGCCACAGTCAACCTATCTTCTCACGGCCATCAAGGCGCCCAAGAGCGTAATTACAACCCTCAATAAAAGAACGAGACGCTTCCTTTGGTCCGGCTCAGACCAGCTAACGGGAGGAAAATGTAAGGTCAATTGGGATACTATTTGTAGACTGACAAACCTTGGGGGACTCGGTCTCCTAGATCTAGACCGCTTTGCCAGTGCACTTAGGCTTCGATGGCTTTGACAAGAATGGAGTGCACAAATCAAACCTTGGCAAGGAATGGAAATCCCTTGTGATCACCAAGATCGGATGCTTTTTGTGGCGTCAACCGTTGTACACATTGGAAATGGAGACAAGGCAGGGTTCTGGACTTCTGCTTGGGTGGGAGGAAATAGATTATGCGACATCACGCCTACTATCTTTATGATTTCCAGGAGAAAAAATGCACCATACGAGCTGCGCTAGCACAAAACACATGGCTATTTGACCTTGACTGGGCAATTGACATAACTCCTCAACACATAAATGAGTTGATTGTTATTTGGGGACACATCTTCACTGTTAACCTGATCGAAGGTATGGAGGACACAGTCACTTGGAAACTCACCTCCAATGGAGTATACACTGCGGCCTTGGCCTACAAGGCGCAGTTTCTAGGATTAGTTAAAAGCACTATGAACCACCTAGTTTAGAAGACTTGAGCACCTCAGAAGTGCAAAATTTGCGCTGGCTCACCATCCAGAATAAGCTGTGGATGGCAGATCAATTGGCCAAATGAGGGTGGTCAAACTAGCACACCTACCCCTTTTGTTCACAGCTGCCGGAGTCGGCCATCCACATTATGGCAGAGTGCCACTACATGAGGACTGTATGGAGTTCAGTGGCACAATGGGCCGCTTGCGATTCCATCAATCCAATCACTTGGTACTCCTCCTCGATACGTGATTGGTGGGAATCGCTCATCCTTGCTGCTAGAGCACCGCAAAAAGCAACAACTCTCGTGATGCTTGTCACTTGGCAGATATGGAAGGAGCGTAACTCCCGTATTTTTCGATCCACCATGTCCTCTTCGGCCTAATTGGTTGCGGCAGTTAAGGACGAGGCTAAGACCTGGGTCCTAGCAGGGGCTAGTAGGCTAGCGGAGTTGTCTTTTACTCTGTCATATCTTAATTGGATTTTTTTTTGTTCCCACAACTTTTCTTCTTCCTTACCCTTTATCCCCGTTCAGGCTTTACTTTGTATTTTCTTCTTCCTGTGAATTAATCGAAGGCAGCTCTCCTGCCAAGGTTTCAAAAAAAAATTGCTCACTACTCAAGCTTGTAAGTACAAGGAACCTTTCTTCTCTCACAGGAATATCAAGTTTGCAAAAAAGAAAAGAAAAGGAAAAGGAAAGTAAACATAAGCCACAATATTTCTCTTTATTTGAAGTCTTATGATAAATTCATTAAACAAGAAATTCATGTCCACTCACACGAACATGAACCTTTCTCAATTGTAACCGGAGGCAAGGTATATATAAAACCAACATGTTTTGGAGGCTAAATAAAACCAACATTAAGCAACTCTGATCCATCCCCGCCGTAGCACTTGTGCTATCAAGCTTTTCGTTCATGGAATTTATCCACGCCATGAATCATTGCTCTTGTATGTAAGGTGGGAGTGTTCCTTCGAGGAAGGAGTGCAACATTATCAATGCTCTCTCAGGCTGAAAGGATGGAACCATGTGGCCAGCTCCTCTCACAGATAGAAGTGTGAATCCTCCCGTGTACTGTTGAACATAACCTCCCACCTGCAAGTTTCAACCATCCACGTAAAGCCAATAATTTCAAGCTGATGAACCTTCTAGATGAATGTTGCTTCAATAATTATAGAGTTACCTCCTTGTTTGCTGTCCATGGACGCCACGGAGTCGTGACATAGAGGTCAAGGTCGTTGACAGAATACCTCGTTGCGGGAAGCGGGCATACGGAGTCGAAATCACCACTGAAAAAATGTGTATAAATTTGTTATAATACTTTCATTTGTCACGGTGTATTGTGTGTGACTGTGATTCTTTCCCGATACCACATGTTACCTAAATATCCAGACAGGTAACTTGTTGTCGATTAACCATTTGACGGTTGGTACCATGGAAATCGGTGCATCTGTCCAGTTCAAGTTTCTGCAACAAATCACATGAGTTCCGTTGGTGAAACAAGCCAAAATTAACACTACGTTGGTGTCCAATTCAGGGATCTTACGCGCAGCCTGACCACTGTGTCACCCTAGCGTGAAAAGCATTTTGCACCGCTGGATCATTGAGGTAGGTATAGGTATAATAATCACTGCATGGATCATACCCAGGTAACTGTAACTTGGAAAACGGTTAGTAATTTAGAACTCGATTAGTTTTAAGAAAGCACATGTACACGAACTCTTCCCTGATTTTAATGGACAAGTAAGAACTGTTATCTTACATAGCTGCTGGGGTAATATGCTCCATTGGGTGCGTCAACGCAAATTGGAGCATATATGTTGTAGCGATCAATTTGGCCTGCATGGACCGCATCCAAAGAGCCGTCGCATGCTGTACCATCCGAGCCGTCAAAGTTGCAGTGCTTGGTGATGTTGGCGAAGACCTCGTCAGACATCAGGCCATGGCTCCAGTAGTAGTCTACTCTCCCCTTAAAATTTTTGTTCCGGTCAAGAAGTGGATTTCCAACCTTCAAGAGAAAGTAGAACCCATTATTCAGAGAAAAAGATGAGATTTTTACCATGTTTCATATCACTACAGCTAGAAACGTTCACGTACCAAGATACCCCGCAGGTTTATGATGATTTTGCTGCTATATTTGTTGTGGACTAGGATGGTGGCAGCAAGCTCTGGCACATAGTGGCCGGCGAAGCTCTCCCCAGAGATGTAGAAGGCACGGAACTTGTACTCTGGGAACCTCTCCAGCCAATTGACCAAGAAGACATACGCATCATCAGCAGTTCTTTGATCCCCACTAAGATCATAGTCGGAAGACGTGTTCGAGTAAGAGAATCCAACACCGGCGGGCGATTCCAAGAAGATCACATTAGCCTCTGCGGTTTTCACAAGCACATTAGCCTTTCATACAACTAGCTAGCCGATTGGTTCACGCAATTGTGCAGTTTGTGTAGTGTAGTATAACTTTACATAATTCTAAATTTAAAATCTATATTTTGCAAACTAGATTTGAATTTGTGATATTTGATTTCATATTTAATTAGCAAATTTTATTTTGAGATATATCTCCATATGTGTGAAAGAAAGGATTAGGAGGTGAGTCCATGAGGAAAATTACACACTCAACCTTTGAATTAAGCGTAGCGTTACCTATTTTTTAATTAATATATCTCTAAATCAACTATTAAATCTAAGCCTTTAAAACTACGGTCCACCAAATTAAGGATTAGATATTTTTAGCTTTTTTCAAATTAATATATCTCTAAAAAAACTATCGAATATAAGCTTTTAAAACTAAGGTCCACCAATTTAAGAGTTGGATGTTTTTTCTGAAAATTTTTAGTATATTTTTCTTTTATCTTAGCAGTTGTAAAAGATCTGTTATTAACTTCTAATATATAATTAGATGAATTGCCCGAGTAGTTGCACGTCTAAATTTGAAAATATAGTTGTATTCGATTACAATTGATTCTAATGCCTATATACACACACATAGACATTTGTATTATTTGTATTTATATAAATAGTAAAGCAGGCAATGTGTTTCCATCCTAATTGTATTCACTCTTGGTTTTGGGCCAGAAAGGGAATATTTGCTATGTAGTCATAGTTTCTCGGTTGCGGTTTATTGATCGATGTCCATGTGACCTCCAGTATAAACTCTCATATATTCACAATGTGGAGCAATCTTGCATACTTGCGCACAGGAAACAACCATGAATATTGATGCTTTCTCAAATCGATCAACTTCTTAGTTATAGACGCTATCTTCATTGTTGTGTATGTTTGCATCTCTTTTGGATCATGATGTATGCAGGTAAACGCAAGTTTGAGCGCCGTATAGTACACGTGTCCTCATTTGAACGCTTTCATTACTAATCCGGCGCACGACTTAGTAGACTGGACTTGGTCTACAACAATTAGGGTACGCTTGATTGAGTGTCATGTTTTTCTTTTTTAAAAAATTATTATTATTTAGCAGTCATAAAACACCTCATCTCTTTTTTTCGTATTTACCCTCTCTTTTTTTTTTTGTAGAGTAGCAGTTTTTCTCTGTTTTCCTCGTGCATAGTTTTTATACATTTCTAAATTATAGCATCCAATAGGTAGTATAGTTCAATCATAACTAGGGTTCATTGGATTGAGGACTAGATATTTTATTTTTTAGAATTTCCGGCTTTTAAACACCTGGTCTCTCTTTTTTTGGGAAAAATCCATAAACACTCCATGAGTCACCTACTTTTTTTTTAATTTGCCCCATATTTAATTATTTTTTATTTTGCTCTCCATAAGTTAAGTTGGTGAGCAAATACCCCTTAGGCCTCATGTTAGCACTATTTATCTTGGTTTTCATTATTTTTCTCACTTGTTTCAATGGTGTTAGCAAGGGCAGAGCCACACCCTAGGCAGGGTAGGCTTCAGCCCGGGGTGTGGAAAAATATCTAATGTACAGCCTGGGTAAATTCAGTTCATCTTGGGTAACATTTTTATGGTCCAGCCCAGTAGCCTAAATCATTCCATTACTGAGCCTAGGGCGTAACTAAATTCTGGCTTCGCCACTGGGTGTTAATACTTGTTTCAATGATCTTAATATACTTATTTCAATTGTTTAGGTGATTTTGGTATTTATAATGTACCATTTTATTACTAATGTTTTAATACTGAAATCGTGTATTACAAATCTCAAAATCACTTAAATCATTAAAATAAGTGTTAAAATCACTTAAATAAGTATTGGAATCATTAAAACAAGTATCAAAGATAAATAAAACCACAAAAAATAATGCAAACATGTAACCTCAGGGGTATTTACAAGCTAGGCAAAGTAAATGAAAATGAGATATGGAGGGTAAATTTTTTTAAAAAAATAAATGATTTATGGGGTGTTTATGAATTTTTTTCCCCATCCATACATGACTACTAGTGCGCTCTGCTCTTTCTCTTTCTTTTTTTTTTCTGTCGAGGCGCACTTCTTTCCTGTGGTCTTTTACCCGTTTCATTTTTTAGTTGCGCCTCCGTTTCCTTTTTTCCCTCCCGTACATGACTGTTAGTGTGGGTCGTATATAAATTTGCCACCAGGTTTTGGTACTCTCCAAGTATCGTGTGTGTAGAGGGGCTGTTTCCTTTTCCTTTTAGGAAGGATTATCTTTTTTTACTTTTTAAATTACAAAGTAGTGTATATCTGTAAGTATTAACATGACATCAACTGGCTTCCATAGTTAAACTTTAATTAGGGCCTGTCAGATTAAGAGCTAGATGTTTTTTTTTGAAAATTTCTAGCACATTTCTTCTTTTTTTTGGTAACATCCAATGACCTCTAGGGTTCAACTTTAATTATGGCCCACCTAATCAAGGGTTAGATGTTTTTCTTTTTTTGTGAGAATTTCTAGAATATTTATCCTTTTCTTAGTAGTTGTAAAACAACAATCTTGAGCTTTTATTAGGTAGTGTTTGGATTGGGGATTTGGTGGGATGGGATAGCTCCATCCCAGGTTTGTGGGATGGGATAATCCCACAGTTTTTTTGTTTGGATGAAGGGATAGAATGGGATCTAGTGATCCCACCTCTTGTTTGGATGGAGGAATGGAGTGGGATAGCTGCATATACTCACCGGAGAGGAAGCCGGCAGTGGAGAGAACGGCGGGGAGGACGCGCCGGGGCGGAGGCCGGAGAGGATGACCGGAGCACGGCGACGACGACGACCAGAGCACGACGACGACGACGGCGACCCGAGCAGACCCGGAGCGGAGACCCGAGCAGACCCGGGAGATGGGGGAGCGGCGCGGGGAGACGGGGGAGCGACGCGGGAGATGGGGGAGCGGCGCGGGAGATGGGGGAGCGGCGCGGGGAGATGGGGGAGCGGCGCGGGCGATGGGGGCGATGGGGGAGCGGCGCGGGCGATGGGGGAGATGGGGGAGCGGCAGGGCGGCGCGGGCGATGGGGGGCGGCGCGGGCGACGGGGGAGATGGGGGGGGCGGCGCGGGCGATGGGGGCGATGGGGGAGCGGCGCGGGCGATGGGGGCGATGGGGGAGATGGGGGAGCGGCAGGGTGGCGCGGGCGATGGGGGGCGGCGCGGGCGACGGGGGAGATGGGGGAGCAGCGCGGGCGATGGGGGAGATGGGGGAGCGGCAGGCGGCGCGGGCGATGGGGGGAGCGGCGCGGGCGACGGGGGAGATGGGGGAGCGGCAGCGAGTGCGGGCGATGGAGGACGCGCCGGTTGGCTCGCGATGGGGAAGAAGGGTTGGCTCGATTCGCTCGTTTTTGAGGTACCAGCTCAACCCAGATTTCAACCGAATATTCTCTTTTGGGTCCAACCCATCCCACCAAGTCCCCAATCCAAACACCACCAAAAATGGGTTGGTCCCCTCCCATCCCAGGATATACCCCAAACCAAACACTACCTTATATAACTAGCAAGGTGGGCCGTTCTCTTGCGCGGACATCATCTTTAAAGCATATTTAAATGGCTTGGCAAGATATATGTGATTTTGTTTTTGGGAAAACAATTGGTTGCAAAACTCTCTTTGTGATATTTTAATATTATATATATTATTACAGGGAAGATACTCCCTCTGTTTCTGAATACTTGTTAGTTGTAATCAAAACTCTTTTCCTCAAATACTTGGCACTTTTAACACCCGGCTTTTCGAAGCGGCTTCCCCAGATTAACGGCTAGATGTTTTAATTTTTGTGAAATTTCTAGCATATTTATTATTTATTCTTTACTAGTTATTGTAGCTATTAGTTTTAATGTCTTTTAATGTCTGATTTTTACTTATCGTTCCAATACATACCTTTGATCAAAGTTTGTCTAATTATATTCTAGTCAAAATTATAAAATACAACCACATGGAAGCACTTTTAATGACAAATTTAGTAATATTATTTTCACTGTCAAATCCAAATATATTTGTCTATATAAGTCGTCAAATTTTTAAATGTGTCACTGCACGCATTCCACTAAGAGAGAACAAGGGAGTAGATGAATTATAAGGTAGTATATATTTTTAAATAATAACATACAATTGCTGCCATAGCTTAGATTTAATTAGGGCCTTCCTAACCAAGGGCTAAATATTTTACTTTTTATGAGAATTTCTAACATATTTATCTTTTTTAATAACATCTAATTGCCACTAGGTTGAACTTTAATTATGACCCACCTATTCAAGGGCTAGATAATATTCTATTTTTTGTGGGAATTTCTAGAATTTTTATCTTTTTTCTTAGCGGTTGTAAAATGGTTTCTATGAGCTTTTATTATCCTATATTAATAGATAGATAGATAGGTAGATAATCAATGGTACACTAAACCCAGGGGCGGAGCCACATCCTGGTCAGAGTAGGCTTCAGCTCGAAGTGTGGAAAAATATCTAGTGTACAGTCTAGCTAAATTCAGTTCAGCCTGGGTAACATTTTTATGATCCAGCCTAAATAGTTTAGATCATTTCACCACTAAACCTAAGGCATAACTAAATTCTGGTTTCGCCACTATCTGAACCTGAGGCATCGCTAACAGGCATGCCCAAAGGAAAAGAGGACGGGCGGGAGTCTAATGCTACCATTATTCCAGGCGTTCTTGTTTCTGCTGAGCGTTTTGTTGTCGTTGTTCACGCGGAACGGGCCCAGTTCTTGCATTGCTCCGTAGCCGAGCGATGAGCACCCTGGCCCTGTGGATGGGTATCAAGTGTGAGCAGACAGCTTGGCGTATGGGCAAATGTGCGCATCATTGCTACTTACTGGAACAACGGTACATAAACTTCACGAACTCGGTGAAAATGCAACTTGCAACTATGAAAGTGAACTGTTCTACCGCAATTTAGATAAGATACATGTCATTCTAACCTCCATTAAGCCACAGGACTAGTGGCTTTGTCGAAGCATCGTAAGGCGCTTCTACCAAGTAGTAGAAGAGCGCGCGGCCGTTCTTCTCGTCGACCGTGACGTACCCGGCGTACTGGTCGAAGTCGACGCCTTCCGGCTGGCCTGGCAACGCCGTGATCTTGTCAGCCGCCTTGAGAGAACTATGATTAGAGCCAGAGTACTCTGTTCTCTGGTTGCTGGCAACCCTGTAGACTATATCTTGTACATTGAACGTATCGCTACTGCTATCTCTGTTCCTTCTAGACAAAATGAAGTCTCTTAGTCGAGCCTCCTGCGAGGCATTGGCGTGCAGTGCGGCCACGCAAATGAGAAGCAACAAGTAGAAGGAAATGTTCTTCATCATTGATGAATTGGTTGCCTCTGAGATGGGGAACTGAATTGGCAGGGTTTATATAGGCCCGGGAGGAAGGAAAGAGAAGACATTAAAACGAGGAGTTTTGGATTCTTCCCTGGGTATGCTTCGGGTACGAACAGTGCAACGATGCGTGCAGCTGTGCGCTTGTACGTTCTATTGTTCTTTCTTGCCGCTCAGAACCTTGCGACGAGCAAAACTTCTTTCCGCTAGTGTTTGCTTCGTGAAAACGGCCATGGTTTTGCTTGAAAGGACATACTGCCGGCTAGGCGGCTACTGAGAGCGAACGGGGCATGTAATATTGACTGTTGACCCGTTTGTTTTCATTTTAGTGTAGGCTTTTAGCCAGTTCTTTATCTGAACTTCTCTTGTTTGAAACGATGGTTTGGAAGGTAATCGATGGCAGATTGTATATGTTCTGTAAGACCAGGTTTTATGCTGCTGCTGAGACGTACGATGGCGAGAAATTTCCGTTTCAACATATGCAAGTATATGACGTCATGCAATATACATGTAACAGAAAAAGTTTACAGACAGCCCACTAGTATTTTCTTAGTGCGTATTTTTTTGAAAAATTATTTGCTTAGTGTGTCACACTGGAAATTTGAAGTGTACATATTCCTAGCCTATATCTCTCGCGTATAAGAAGCAAGTTTAGAGTCATTTTTCATCATCTGTATGCACTGTTGTTTGATCAGTGGCATTTCGGTAATTTTTCAGGTGAGGAAACAAATGAAATGGGGCAGCATGATTTCAAATGCATCAATTCCATCTAAATTCAGGTATATTTTTTGAAAATATCGGTTTTAGGGTATATACTCATCTATAACAATTCAAATAAAACGTATAAGTTTGAAAAATTATACTCAAATTCAAAGTTTCGAACAAATTTAGATCACATACTTTGTTGTAATCAACATATACCTACAATCAAACTATCATCAAAAAAGGCAACCACAATTCAAAATTTAGTTCAAACTTGTTTGAACTAGTTAAACTTGATATCCAAAAAATTTTAAAATTTTTCGCACGTGATACATACCTATTTTAGATTATGGTGCCCGGACACCATGGAGCACTCGTTATTTTTACTATATATAGAGAGAGAGAGAGATAACCCAAAGACGTTGATGACAAATCTAATCTTGTGGGGTTTATTGTATCTGTTACCTCGTTGTCAGGGGTGTTTTCAACGGATTAGCCATGGTGTTTTCAAACAGCAACTCTGGTCATTAGTCCTTTTATTCAGTTTTTGTGTTGTTTACGGAAATACAAATGGCGTATGTAGATTACCTAAACAACCAGACTCTTAATCCGTTGTCGACAAGCCATGAGATGGTTGACACCATGGAGAGTGGGGAATCGTTCCAGAGCAAGCCTCTGTGAACAGAACAAGTTGAGGTAAATTATCAGGTTCAGAAAATTGCTCAGAATTTGCTGAGGGTCAGGTAGGTGACAGTGTTACTTGCACGCAATGGAGAGCCTTCTGCACCTCAGGATTATTGAAGTAGGCCGGCCGGGATATAGAATCCGATGCACGGGTCATGGCCAGGTAAGTGTCCTAAACGATTGAACGACTAGCCCATGTGTTGTCTAACACACGGGCAGAACCAACTTAAGCCCAAACCCCAGGCTAGGCCAGCTATTTTGGGGCTAACTCTGATTTTTTTTTCGTGATTTTTCATGAATTTTGCATGGGTTTTGGTTGCCAGGCCTCGGGCTACAGCCCAAGTAGCCCGAGGCTTGGTTCCGCCACTGGTCTAATGGTTCGAAGATTTTACCCCTAGTCGCCCAACGGTTGACGATTTTAAATAATAATGTAACTATTGTATTAATCTGATGGAAATAATTGTGGGGAGTAAATGGCAATTTTTGTAGGTAATACATTTAAGAAATCTTATTTGTAGTTTTTTTAAATAAAAGGATAGATATGTTATTGTAATACGAGAAATTTCTGAAGAATTTTGTGAAGACGATTGAGATAGTAAGGTAAGTGATAATAAGGTGAACATGGTCTGCCAAGTGATGTGCCATGTCAAGTCCAATTAAATAAATCACACGATTTTCCACGCGAAAATACATGAATACGCGTGTGTGTGTGTGTGTGCGTATGTGTGAAAGCATCTAAGCCCCTAAAAATGGTTTTTGGTAATTAATGAATTTATGTGAATATGGGACTAACGTGTTTGTTAAGTGTTTAAAAGGCTAAGTCCCTAAAATGATGACAAAACATATGCTAAGGATAAACGTGAAGATCAAAGTTGCTCAAGGCAAAGGTATAGTTAGACTAGGACACTCTTTTCATTTTTACCGGTCTTAGAAAAAAGGATGGAAGACTGGATTATAGACTAAATGCCATACCATAAAGAGGGATCATGGCAAGTAGCTTGATAGCATAATTCTTGTACCATTTGGATCAATTTAGGATCATGCATTCATTGAAAATTTAAATTGATAGCCAAATCTGTGCTCTGCCTGAAAAACCAGAAGTACTAGAGTTTTAATGACGGAACTACCGTAGAGCGGAAGTTCCGTAGCCCTGAGCGGTACTTCTGGTGTTCGGAAGCTCTGAAAAACCGAACGGAACCTTTTTTCCAGAGAGCACCCGCGGAGTCGCTCAGTGCTCTGTCTGGACAACCGGAAGTACCAACGTTCAAACTGCGGTACTTCTGCTTTCCGGAAGCTTCGGCTATCCGAGCGGAGCCTTTTTTCCAGAGAGCACCCTCAGGATGATTCCAATCCGTGGAAATTGGAAGTACCGGAGTTTCAACGTCGAAACTACCGTTGTGTGGTAGTTCCGCAGCTTCAAATGGTACTTCCGGAGCACGGAAGCTCCGAAAGGTCGGGCGGAACCTTTTTTCCAAAGAGCGTCAACTCTCGGACTCGGTTCAAACGGAAGTACCACGCTGACCTTCCGGAACTACCGGTGAGCGAAAGTACCAGATTTGTAACGGCGGCACTTCCGCGCCGACTTTCAATGGCTAGTTCGGAGACTCTGACATAGCCGTTACTATCGCATCAGAACAAGTGCGGAAGTACCGGCCCTTGGCCTGTTGTACTTCTGCTTGCCCTGAATTTTTTTAGAATTTGCTCATAACGGCTAGTTTTAGTTGATGAGGGTATAAATAGTCGTACTCCTGCTCAAGGACAGTAAGAAGAGGCCCTATTGAATATCTTTGAGCATTGAGCATTCACTCCACACCTCCTTTACTCCTTATGCATTCATTTGAGGTGGTTGAGCCAAAAAGTGCATTACATCCAATAGATTGATCCTTTGGCACTCGATTGTGGTCAAGTGAAGCTTGAGATCTATTACTCTTGGTGTTTGCCAGCACCTGGACGACTTGGTGGAGATTGCCCAGTGATCTCCTCAAAGAAGCTTGTGAGAAGGTCCGGCGTGTGTGAAGGTTGGAGCTTACCTACACGGAGCGGGGAAGAGCTACCAATAGTGGACTTGAGGTGGAAGGCTTAATTCGTGGAGCCGGTCCAATTCACTTGGGATAACCTCAACGTAGACTAGGGGAAACCGGCAAATTTTCGATCACCACGGTAAAACATCGTGTGTACTTGGTTTCTCTTGTCTCCTTTTAGCTCTTGTATATTTAATATATTGTAATCATTTATTTGTGCTAGGGTTCTTGTAGAGCCATAACCTTACTAGAATTGTGTAGGTTTCGATTGCCTTAAATCTTTGTCATATTAAAATTGTTGAAATTAATTAGAAGGCAAGAAAATTTTAAAACCTTCTATTCACCTCCCCCTCTAGTCGGTTATCCTTGATCCTACAATGTGTTTATCCCTCCACAGTCCACATGTCATCCCCATTCATGTGTCACATGATTCAAAGTGTGGTAAGGACTCCACCTTATAAATTAGTCTACTCTACTATGCCTTAGCAATATGATACTAAATCATTCATACTTTAGAATTATAGAGATTGGGCCTCATTTATATGGGCCTCACTTACCTTCCTAACTCGCGTTAGAATTTCAGGACTATATGCTACTAGGACATAGCCTCTTGCCTAAGAGATGGTAAAAGGACAATATTTAGAACTTCAAAGGTGCACATAACAGTGTTCAAAGCGGGCACAACATCTATAAGAGTACTCAATGTTCTCTTATAATCAGGTTAAAACAGATAACTAAAAGATCATATCACAATGTAAATGTACCTGCACATATGCCATGTATGGGCTAGGGTTCACAAAAATTGACATTTACTCCCCACAATTATTTCTTTCGAATTAATACTATAATTACATTATTATTTAAAATCGTCCAACGAGTCACCCAACCGTTGGATGACACGTGGGCTAGTCGATCAACCGTTAGGCAACCTGAGGTCAAAAGTGCAAGAAAAACAATTTACATGTATATTTTTGTAATTTCAAATAAAAATAATTATTTTAAAAATTCCAGGCCTGGGTTCAAATCCTCCCCTCTTAAATACGCTATGTGGAGGAATAAATCTTATCACTCCACACCTGTGTGATCTATTTAAAAAAACATTTTATTTGTATCCGTCTGGACTGGTATTCTCTTCGGTTGTAAACTTGGAACCACACAAATAGCAATTCTCACGGACACCATACTGAAACCTCAGGTGGAATTACACCTTTCAAGAAAGAGTAGGAAAGAACAAACCCTCGGTCTACTTCTTTCAGATTCAGCTTTTGGCTTCTGACTTTTAATTCACTATTCTTTTATTCCATCTTTTTCTGATTTTTTGGGGCTTTTCTGCCTTTTCTTTTTTTTCCCCGTTTCCTTTGCATTGTCCGTGTTTGGCTAACCTATTTTTTCTATTTTTTATTTTTTTTAAATTTAATTATAACAAATAAATTCCCATCAGTTACAGTGAAAAAACCATAAGTTATCGCCAAACTAACACCAATGTGAATCCTCCCACGTATTGCTGAGCATAGCCTCCAATCTACAACAGAGGCACCATGGTGCCTAGGCTTCATAATTGAGACTTTCTATAAATCAATGACTTCCTTTCCAAATCGATGCCTTTTCGAATTAATGAATGTTAACATGTTTACTTGATATATTATATAACATTGCATTAACACGCATCTAAAAGCAATCTAAAGGTAAAGAGACTTGATGCCCAGACACCATGCATGGTGCCTATTTCAACGTCATATATATATATATATATATATATATATATATATATATATATATATATATATATATATATATATATATATATATATATATATATATATATATATATATATATATATATGAAAATTACATAAGGCACCTGGGTGCCTAGGCGGTATCAAGAACCGTCCGATACACGTGTATGATTGATAATTTTTTTAGTTTGGGTATGAAAATATTTTATACCCTTGATATATTTATGGTAAGTAAGTTTTGAACTCAGTTCAAACTAGTTTGAACTACTTTTGAGTTTGATGTGACTACAATGAGTATATACCATAGAAATAGTTCAAACTAATTAAACTGAAGTTGAATTTAATTTTTTTCGGAGTTTAACATCTCAAATATACTTTTTATGGGTATATGAAGATATCCACATCAAACCTTACGAATCTCAAAGCAAATCAACAGGTATTGATATGGGTGCCTAGACACTTGGGTGCATAAAACACTCGTCTTATATATAGAGATGGTACCTGGTGTCCTAAACAGCAAGACTCTTAATCGACAAGCCATGAGATGGTTGACACCATGGAGAGTCGGGAATCGTTCCAGAGCAAGCCTCTGTGAACAGAACAAGTTGAGGTAAATTACCGGGTTCAGAAAATTGCTCAGAATTTGCTGAGAGCCTGAGAGTCAAGTAGGTGGCAGTGTTACTTGCACGCAATGGATAGCCTTCTGCACCTCGGGATTATTGAAGTAGGCCGGGATATAGAATCCAATGCACGGGTCATAACCTGGCACCTATCCCAATGGTTGGACGACTAACCTGTGTGTCATCTAACGCAGGGGCGGAATCAGTCCAAGCCCAAGCCCTGGGCTGGATCAGCTGCTCTTGGGCTAACTCTTTTTTTTTGTAATTTTTCATGAACTTTGGTTGCCAGGCCTCAGGCTACAGCCCAAGTAGCTCGAGGCTTAGTTCCGCCACTGGTCTAACGGTTGGACGACTTTACGCCTAGTCACCCAATGGTTGATGATTTTAAATAATAATGTAATTATTGTATTAATCCGATGGAAATATTTGTGGGGGAGTAAATGGCAATTTTTGTAGGTAATACATTTAAGAAATCTTATTTGTAGTTTTTTAAATAAAAGGATAGATATGTTATTGTAGTACGAGAAATTTTTGAAGAATTTTGTGAAGACAATTGAGATAGTAAGGTAAGTAATAATAAGGTGAACCTGGTCTGCCATGTGATGTGCCATGTCAAGTCCAATTAAATAAGTCACGCGATTTTCTATGCAAAAAATATGCAAATACACGTTTGCGTATGTGTTTATCCCTCCACAGTCCACATGCCATCCCCATCCATGTGTCACGTGATTCAAAGAGTGGTAAGGACTCCATCTTATAAATTAATCTACTCCACTTTGTCTTAGCAATATGATACTAAATCATTCATACTTTAGAATTATAGAGAATGGGACTCATTTATATGGGCCTTACTTACCTTCCTATCTCGCGTTAGAATTTCAAGATTATATGCTACCAGGACACAGCCTCTTGCCTAAGAGCAACTCCTACAGCCTGGCTAAATACATCTGTGAAATCTATTGTAGCTATTATGCTCAAAAAAAGCAGTCCAACAATCTCGCTATGTCATTTTCTATTTTTCCTCGCTCGGTATCCCGTTCTTCTCGCTGCCCATCTTTCCCGAGCGAGGGCTGCGTGCTATCCGCGGCGCCAATCCCCTCCCGCGCTCGATTTTCTTCTCCGCGCGCCAGACTCTCCCCTCTCGCCGCCTCCGCTCTCCCCTCTCGCCGCCTCCCCCTCTCCCCTCTCGCTGCCTCCGCTCCACCCGCCGCTGTCCTCGACTTCGCCGACCCAGCCGCCCCTCGCCTCCTTCACCTCCGCTCCACCCGCCGCCTCTCCCTCGCGGCCTCGCCCCTCTCGCCGCCTCCGCTCCACCCGCCGCCGCCCTCTACTTCGCCGACCCAGCCGCCCCTCGCCTCCTTCACCTCCGCTCCACCCGCCGCCTCCCCCTCGCGGCCTCGCCCCTCTCGCCGCCTCCGCTCCACCCGCCGCCTCCCCCTCGCGGCCTCGCCCCTCTCGCCGCCTCCGCTCCACCCGTCACCGCCCTCGACTTCGCCGACCCAGCCGCCCCTCGCCTCCTTCACCTCCGCTCCACCCGCCGCCTCCCCCTCGCGGCCTCGCTCCTCTCGCCGCCTCCACTCCACCCGTCGCCGCCCTCGACTTCACCGACCCAACCGCCGCCGAGGAGACCGACCCACCGGAGCCGAACCAGCAGGAAGAGGAAGGGCCAGCCACCAGCCTGGGCGTAGCCGGCAGCGGGCGGGCGGCAGCCACCGGCGACCGGCGCGAGGTATAGATCCGCCCCACCTCTTTTTTTTCCCGTCCTCCGCCACTGCTCCCGCGTGCGCCCCCTTCGTATGCTCCCCTTTTCCTTCCCATCCGGCGCAGATTCTTCTCGCGGCCTAGCGGGTGACCCCTTCCGGTGCTCCACGGGCGCTCTCTTCTCGGAATCGTGCCGAGGGACCATGTCGCAGGCGCCATCAAAAGGGGATCCGCTGTCCTCGAGCCACGACGACGGGGACCCCAATTCTTCTGCGCTGTACTCGTTGCCCATCTTCCCGGCGGCCGCCGGGTGGGAGCAACAGCAGTTGGCGTCGTTGCCTTGGTTAGAAAATGTGGGGGTACCTGGGCTGCGGCGTCGAGTCCTTCCTCCCAATGCTGCAGCCGCTGCATCGGCCCCCTTGTCTGGCATGTACTCCGGTGAGTTCCAAATACCCGGATCCAAAAACTATATTGTTGTGTACTCTTGAATCAAATCAAATGGTGAATCAATCCTTTCAGTTTCTCGATCGAAACGGTGAATCTGTTACCCGGTCAAGTGGCATAGATACCACATGTATATGATTGCTCTCTTTGGATCTGTTCGATGGGCATTGATATAAACTGATTCTAGAGTACATGACTATCTCCTCCATAGAACTTGGAACCACATAGTAATTTGGGATTGGTGTCTGCAAAATTGAATTAGCAGTATTAAGTTTTGCGATATTTTGGAACTAGAGTTTCGATGCACGGAAGGATGCAATAGGCTGTCTCATTTTACCGGTTTCCCAATTGGTATCCCATTTCTTTCTACGAGTTGAAAAATTAAAGTATCACCATCGTAGATGTCCACATCACATGGAGAAAACATGCAAACCTTGACATACAGTTTTTTATAGTGGTTAACTCCGACGAAGTCAATTTGTTTTTTCAGAAGCTGCTTCTCCCTTTCAGTGAATCTTGGCAAGTTTGAACTAAGATCTTGTGCATCTGGTGAGGATAATCGCCAAAGAATAAGGGATCCAGAAACCTGTTTTAGCATATTACATCAAAGAAGCATTCAATAGTACCATTAGTTGTTATATACACAATGAAAGATTGCAAATCATACCATAGGGATTCTAAAGATTGAACTCGTTGTACTGCTAAGTGGTCTGCTGCAATATTCCTCAGTGGTTTATACCATCTCATATTTACTGATATAAACTTGTTTACTATTCTTTGTGTTTGTACCTAAGCAGTATTTATGTGCATAAATTTTACAAAATACTTTGTAACAAGTAGACCTTCTATCAATGCAAAATTGAAGATGCTTTCATTTTGAGTTTGCTGTGTTATTTTATGTTTTCACAGGCGCCATGGATTCAGAAAGATCTTTTATCGACATGATTACAAGGGGTTGTAATCCTGCTGCTTTGTCATTCATACTTGGACATATAGCTAGCATTCAATTTCACAGGGCAGGTCATTCTGAATCATGGCGTCCTCTATTTCTCTTCGGATTTCTGTCAACGAAGCACTCGTCACCATCATGAATACCAGACACAGTGAAGCAGAGATCCAGGAGGGTCTTTGTTGATATGGCAAAGCCTGATGTTTTCCTTGAGGTTAGTTAAGCATATATATGAACTATTCAATAGAGAGATGATTCTGAAAGGTACCAAATTCTAGGTTTTTACAGATCGTCACAAAGGGAAAAAAAGGGCATGCAAGAATAAGTTTGGTTTCTGGGTCATGATCACTGTAGACAGTATAGGTAAAGCTACATACTTGGATTTTATAACCAATTACCTTACCTCAGTTAGATGTTAACTTGAAAGTTCAGAAGGATCTTAAGTTAGCGAAACAGTTTGTATGGTTTTAACTGGAATGATTATGTTTCATATTCATGAGTTGTAATTAAGAGTTGCTGTTTGGCAGTCGATATGTAGGAAAGTGTGATTACACGGTACTTGGATGAAGCCGGCATATGGCTTATATTTACCTAGTTTCTCTTTGTACTGTTTTTGTTTGCGTACTCACTGGTCCCAATTTCTCATGAAACAGGGGAGGTTGGAGCCGATAGAGACTCATGTGAAGAACAACAAGCGTGGTATAGGTTCCAAAGAACGAAAGCTAAAGCCAAAGCCAAAGGTCGAGGATGACGTTGAAAAAGGTCCTGAAAAGCCCAAGGTGAGCATTGGATGATTTTTTTAATGCCTTCATGATTCTCTCATACAACATTAAATTGCTTACTGTAGCATTCTTGTAATCTTGGTACTGAGAATTGTAATTGTTCAGTCACAAGTATCGCAAGTTTCGCAAAATTATTGTACTATGGATTATTGAATGCCGATTATTTGTGTAGTGTAGTTAAAAAAGGTACCTCTGTGTACAGACACAAAAACATAATTCCGACTATTATTCTGTCTGCAGAATGTTAGTTTGACTTAGTAGATAGTACTGCTATGTTCTTGCGCATTTCTGCATCTTCAACCAGCTACTTTTAGTCATCAATTTCACTGAAGGGATTCTAACTTTAAGTGTTTCAAATATGTTGCCATTGTCAGCACAACGTGCCATCAAAGAGAGCAAAGTTGGCTGCGAAGAGGATACGGAATATGCAAGAAGAGGAGAAGCGATTACAAGAGAGGGAATTCGAAATGGCTTTCTTCAGGGAATTTTGGCCTGATAATGTATAAATCATAAACTTAACCGCGTTGCATCTGGTAGCCTCAGCTGATAATGCTTTCGGAAACAAAACGTTGATCCTCCGTGTACAAGTATATGCCGAATACGGAAACATGAACAAACTGTCAACTCTTTCGGAAATAAAACGTAGCACTATGTTCCCGTTTTGATGATGTGGCCCATTTAAATATAGACAAGAAATTTTTTTTAGCTAGGCTGTTGTAGCACTCTTCTTTTTTGGGGAGTTTTCTATTTTACATGATGGCTAAATTAAAGGATTTAGCATTTATTTTTAGCTAACCTCTTGGAGTTGCTCTAAGAGATGGTAAAAAGACAATATTTAGAACTTCAAAGGTGCACATAAGTGTTCAAAGTGGGCACAAGATCTATAAGAGTACTCAATGTTCTCTTATAGTCAGGTTAAAACAGATAACCAGAAGATCAGATCACAATGTAAATGTATCTGTACATATGCCATGTATGGGTTAGGGTTCACAAAAATTGACATTTACTCCTCTACAATTATTTCTATCAGATTAATACAATAATTACATTATTATTTAAAATCATCCAATGAGTCACCCAACCGTTGGACGACACGTGGGCTAATCGCTTAACCGTTAGGCAACCTGAGGTCAAAAGTGCAAAAAAAAAACAATTCACAGGTATATTTTTATAATTTCGAATAAAAATGATTATTTAAAAAATTCTTGGCCTGGGTTCGAATCCTCCCTTCTTAAATACGCTATGTGGAGGAATAAATCTTATCCCTCCACACCTGTGTAATCTATGTTGAAAAAAAACATTTTATTTGTATCCGGCTGGACTGGTATTCTCTTTGGTTGTAAACTTGGAACCACACAAACAGCAATTCTCACGGACGCCTATACTGAAACCTCAGGTGGAAGTACACCTTTCAAGAAAGAGTAGGAAAGAACATGCCCTCGGCTATTTCTTTCAGATTCAGCTTCTGATTTCTAACTTTTAATTTACTATTCCTTTATTTTGTCTTTTTTTAATTTTTTGGTTTTTTGGGCTTTTCTGTCTTTTATTTTTTGCTGTATTCCTTCGCATTGTCTGTGTTAGGTTAACCTTTTTTCTATTTTTTTTAATTTTTAAAATTTTAATTATACCAAATAAATCACCGTCAACTACAGTGAAAAACCATAAGCTATCGCCAAACTGACGCCAATGTGAATCCTCCAGCGTATTGCTGAGCATAGCCTCCAACCTACAACAGAGGCACTATAGTGACAAGACTTTATGATTGAGACTTTCCATCCATGATTAAAACTATCCATAAATCAATGACTTCCTTTCCAAATCGATGCCTTTTCGAATTAATGAATGTTAACATGTTTGCCTGATATATTATATACCATTGCACTAGCACGCATCTAAAAGCAATCCAAAGACAAGAAGGCTTGATGCCCAGACACACACACACACATATAGTAAAAATAACAGGGGCACCATGGTGCCCAGGCTCCATGATTAAGACTTTCCATCCATGATTGATTCAGCATGCTAAATCAATAACTTCCTTTTCAAATTGATGCCTTTTTTAATTAATGAATGTTAACGGGTTTGCCTAATATATTATATATCATTACACTTGCATGCATCTAAAAGCAATCCAAAGATAAGAAGACTTAGTGCCTAGACACTATGATGTCCCTTTTCAGTGTTCTACACACGTGTGTGTGTGTGTGACGGTCAAATCGAGATCCTTGAGTACCTCGTCGCAGTAAGCGGGCACACATCGCCACTGACAACGGATTAGCCATTAGTCCGTTTATTCAGTTTTGTGTTGTTTACGGAAATACAAATGGCGTATGTAGATTACCTAAACAGCCAGACTCTTAATCCGTTGTCGACAAGCCATGAGATGGTTGACACCATGGAGAGTCGGGAATCGTTCCAGAGCAAGCCTCTGTGAACAGAACAAGTTTTTTTTTTTTTTGAACTGCTGTGAACAGAACAAGTTGAGGTAAATTATCAGGTTCAGAAAATTGCTCAGAATTTGCTGAGAGTCAGGTAGGTGACAGTGTTACTTGCACGCAATGGATAGCCTTCTGCGCCTCAGGATTATTGAAGTAGGCCGGGTTATAGAATCCGATGCACGGGTTATGGCCAAGTAACTGACCTAACGGTTGAACGACTAGCCCATGTATCATCTAATCGCTAACGGTTGAACGATTTTACCCTTAATCACCGAACGATTGATGATTTTAAATAATAATATAATTATTATATTAATCTGATGAAAATAACTATGGAAAAGTAAATGGTCAGGTGGCCGAAGCTGCTGGCGGGGTCGGCCCATGGGTCCGCCCCAGAAGGCCCATTATTTGCGAGCCTCTGGGCATTGTATTCGACGAACTTACTCGGTAAATCCTCTTGATCTAGGGTCGCATTCGCGAGCGATGCACCCAGTAGGAACACGTGTAGGACATAGTACGAATCGTGGTTCCTCGTCGTGATTTGTGAGTGAATTAATCCTGTGAGCTCCTCGCTGAGAATGTAAAGATCATTTGGTGTTTATATAGGTAGGACGGGTCAAAGGGAGCAAGGTACTACGATGTGTAGTAGTCCTGATATTCCCAACAGAAGTTGTGTAGTTTGGATTCTCCGAAAAACGAAGAGAATGAGCTAACTATACATTGATGATCCATTTGGGTTCATGTACCTATAATGGTTTGGAAAGATCACATAGCAAATTCCCGTTACTTCTTCCAGGTATCTCTTCCTCGTCATTGCAGTAAGCCGGACACCATCAACGTTCAATAGTGAAGTTTTCCATATTGACGTCGAATTTCTTTTTTCCGGGCGATGTCGTATATGTTACCGAGGTGACATCTCTCGGTAACAATCCAAATGATGATTGAGACCAAGGTAACATCTCTAGCGCATTTTTGGACCTTTTTTTTTCTTCTATGGCATTGTGCGAGGCTTGAAGCGAAGCGGAAAACGTTGTTGAAAATAATCCAAATTATAAGCATTGTGCAAAATTATCTTGCGTATTTTTAAACCAATAATAATCTTGCGGTTTTTTTAACGCTTATCTCGCAGTTTTGATTCTGCCACGTTAAGAGATCCTAGCTCAAATTCAATGGGCCAAATAAGGAAAAAATTTGGGCTCATATTCCGAACAAGCCGAACTGCCAAGTGTTTGGGGCCAAATTGAGTCCAGCACTGCAGGCTAGGCTTGACCTGAGCCCAGTTTAGCGCTGGGCCATTCTTTTTTCAGCTGAACTGTTTGGTTTTTTCATGTGTCATGCATATCGAAGATTGATACGTTGCAAATGATAGATGCTAGATTCCAAAAGCATTCCGTTCATCATTTCGCTAAGATCCTAATATGTCCAGCAGGGGTTGATGGACCGATTATAAGCTGATTCCAGTATGATTTGATTGGGAAAAGACTCAGTATCTAAATTCTGGGCTAAAAATGCAAATGTTTGAAACGCCTGCATCCGCAGTCACATCAAGTAATGTTTCTATTTTCTGAAATAGCTTCCAAAAATTTAATCTGCTTCCGCAAGTCTTCCAAAATAGCAAATCTGGACAGTGTCTTCGTTTGTCTGTTAATGCTTGGATCTGCTTATGCTTGTGGTACACATTTGGAAGGTGCATAAAAGCATAAAAATACTGCTACCTGTCATCTTCTGATCACTGATCGGGCGCAAAATTCATGAAGTGCAACATGAGAAGAACAGCCCATGTCTCAATCAGACAGCTCTATCTTGTGGAAGTGAAGAAAAATACTGCCATAAGCATAATTTATGCATTGTCATTGTGCTAGTGTCGTGCATGAGGTTTCAGCCTAGCTCTACAGTATCATGGACATACAGAGATGCAGATCTTGCGGCACAGTGGTGGCTGACACAGTGACACATGATACATCCCCCACTACGCTAACATGAAATCATTAGGGCATGTCATGGATTCCACCCCTGACACTCCTGATGTGCAAAAGAGAATCTAGCTAGAGCTAATCTTATCCTATATCAAGCCTGTCTGCCAAGATGATCAGCACTAACCACATTCCTCACCTCTGCCTGAGATGAATTACAGATCAGAGAGCATATGCCCAGCAATAATTCAAGAAACACAAGATCACCTGACCTCAAAAGCAAACGATCTTTATTAGTATGTGAGAGCACCAGGACCCTACCAATCAACCAGGCACAATTGAAGAGGAGGAGCACAAATTGGCCCATCCTTTTTGGGTGATACCCGAGAGACCAACCACTATCTTTTCAGTGCAGATTAACAAGGAGCACATCAGTGAAAGAGGATAATTGTAGGAAACCGCTGCTTTCCTCTGATTTGAAGGCCACTGCATTTTGTCTGCTGGTAGATCAATTACCCTTCCTTCCGTACACGGGCATGCTTTGTTTTCCAGGGTGTGCTTCGTACCGATGATTTAGATATAAAACGTGCATAATAATGCTTTAAACTAGTCTTAGTTATGGACACAATAATGGCTAGATGATTAGCCTAGATACATTTAATTTGGTGGCTTCTTGTTATCCATAGCAACAAAGTTTCGGGGATCTCGATCCGTATGGTGAAATCTTATGATCGCGTGAGATGGTTTCGATCTTGATCCTACGTACGATTTAAAATAAGTAAATAAAACGATATAAATAGTGATCATGATCTTGTAATATTTAGAATTACAATTTTTGATGCACAGTGTTGTCATGGTACTATTCCTATATATGATTTGGTCTACGATCCTGATCCTGTTAACATAAAAACATCCTGCATAGGATCATCTTCCTGTCAACCACACATACGAATATGGGCCTCTTCTTTTTCGCTTCTAAAAGCTATTATTGTAATTATAGACTAAACAGTAAGTAAAGGGGTTATGGGGAGGCCACCAAGGAAATCTATGCTCATGTTAGAAGTTTGTGTTATATGTCTGAAAAAGAGTGTTATGTCCCCCATGGTGCCCTAACACACACACACACATACACACACACATATATCCATAGAGGCTTGTTATATAAACATCCCTACCTAATTCTATATTTATAGGGGCAAATACGTCATTTCCTCCACTTGAGTTACATAAATACCCCTGTCTGAACCTATATTTATAGGGATAAACATGTCATTTCTCTGTCCTAAGGTGCTTGCCATTCAGCCGCCTGCTCCACTAGCGCAATGGGCCAACTGAGCCAAGGTAGGGGCCAGTCCCCCCCCCCCCCCCCCCCCCAACAACTGTTTTTCGACTTTTTTTACTGTAATTAGCTTTCAAATTGAGTGTCTTTTTAACGGAGTCTATAAGTTGATTAAAGTACACAATGTAGCGACTTTATTTATATCGGCTAAAATCATATGTAAATTTCTGTTATTTTATACTTTCTCTCATAAATAATCTAAAAACTAAAAACCGTAGTCATAAGTAAATAAGTAAATAAGAAAAGTGCCAACATGTGTTGAGAATTCTTATCCACATCTATAAGTAGGCTACTAGGCTGCTAGTAGCAGGGTGTTGTACCATCTTAAATTACCAAGCCATGTGGTTAAATTGGCACCTAGAACCAGGTGGTAAGTACGGCTAACTCCTAGTTCCATGTGCCATGCATACTCGCGGGCATTAACCTTGCCTAATTGGCACGCAAATTGTACGAGAGGTACATGACTTCATGGATCAGTAGCTTTCGTCCACATGCACGAACAGTCCCTGATGTACAACAAATGCACCACTTGCAGTCTCGCACATCACACTGCAGGTTTTCCTTTGCATAGTTGCAATGGTATCCGGGTAGTACACATTAAATTGTACAGGAGCATATGCCACAGTCGAGATTTATATACTTGGTGTCAGAACAGAGAAATGGTGGTGAGAAAGAAGAAAGTGAGAGGTGCTGCACTGCTGCGTAATGCACTAGTTTGACTGAGCACGCGCGATGCGTTAGCAAAAGTACATGCGAGATTAGCTCGTTCAGATCATCACAGCATTGTCATTGTGGCTTGCAAAACAAAGCAAAATCTTGTTTCTTCTCCCCTCTCACTGAAAACGAAAGCTAGCAGCAAAGCAAAAGCTGGCCAAGAGAAACTTCTAAGGATAAAAAGCAGGCTCGATGGTTTTCCTGAAGTCGAGAGGATGATGGGCATGTTGTTTTTGGTTGAAGTTTATAGCTTTTCGCTGCGGTTTGTGACTTTTAGGTTGTTCGTGTGAGAGATTATAAAGTAACAGAGACTCACGTATGGTTTTTACCGATATAATTGAAGTCGATACAGTATGTATTATAATTAACTAGTAGACCCTATCTTAAAAAGATACTCCATTTAAAATCTAGTTACTGTAGAAAAATCAAAAAACAGCCCTTAAAAACTGAAAAGAACAGGCCTGATGTACCATCAGCCGCTTTTCCAACGGAACAACAAACAATCATCCAATCTTACGAATTCTCCGTCTGACTCTTCATAACCCCTAATGGAGCGTACTCGACACGCATCCACCTCTCTGTCTCTCACCCACACACATACACACAAATGCCTTTCCCCAAATCGAGAGCATAGCTGCTCCAAATCAATCAGGTCACCGCAATCTTCTCTCCTCATTTGACATGGCTGCCATCCTCCATCCTCTCTAATAGAGTCGGTTCTTTTAGACTGAGTCTTATTATTTATAGCTATAGTTTTTAAATTCTGATCTGTTTGTGAGAGACAGTAGATAGAGAAAAATAGTCGCATGCGATTTTGGTTAGTACAACTAAACTCGGTACAGTTTATACTACAATTTACCTGTAGACCCTGTTTTAAAAACGCACTGTTTAACACGTGTTACTGTTCATCCATACATAAGTCGTAAGCACTAACGAACCCATCCATGATTTGCTACCAGCCATCAACATCTGCTCTTCTTCTCTGGTCCCAAGGGCAGCAGCTAGCGCGGGTGAGGGTGTTGGCGAGCGAGGCGCAGTTGCTTGCACAAAGCAGCCCAAGTGGATGGCCATTACTTGCGGAGGGAGGTGCGCCAACCTAAGCTAGCTCGACTGTGGAGCAAACATGGGCACGCACAAGCATGGCTCTATTGAGCACCGGTGGGCACAGCGGTGGTGTGCGATGAGGGGAAACACAGTGGTGTGGCCAAAGCGGGGTGGGGTCGGAGAGGAGCGATGACATGGGCCACCTACATGTCTACAGTAGCGATGGGTCGCCGATGCCTCCGACACCTTTGATCTCCTCCATCACCCTCCTCTCTATGTCTTGTCTCCTCATGGTGCTGGCCAAGGCAGGCACAAGCACTACTGCTGTCGTAGCTATGGTGAGATCATCGAAATTCACTGAAACTTTTAGTTTTTTTGGAATTTTTTGGTTGAAATTTATCGAAACTTGTCAAGTTGCTGAAACTCCTTGGTTGAAACTTCTCGAAACTCATCAAGCTTGTTGAAACTTCTTAAAACTTTTGGTTAAAACTTGATGAAACCTGTTGAAATTTCGTGAAACTTTTGGGTTGAAACTTGTAGAAATTTCTTGAAACTTTTTGAAATTTTGGGGTTAAACTTGGCGAAACATGTTGAAACTTCTTGAAACTTTTTAGCTGAAATTTATGAGACTTGTGCTCAAAAATTTGAAACTTATTGAAATTTTGTCTTGAAACTATTTCGAAATTTTCTAGAAACACATAAAACTCACTGAAATCTAAAGTCTTTTCAAATGTTTTAATAAATTTTTTAAAACTAGATAAAACCTATTGCTATACGGGTACCGTTCTTGTCTCCCCTTTCCTGAAAACACTATGACAAACAGCTTTAAGCCCTAGATTAGTCTTAAGAATGGCACAGAGCGAGCAGGCAGCCGCTTTGTTCTCTCTTCCACCTTCGCCATGTGATGAGATGAACATGTACATCACAACTCTCCCGGGCGTATGTACATTACTCCACGGTTAATTGCTTTGGGTCCTCTGAATTCTGAAATGGGGTCAGAAATCAGAATTCCTCCCCAATGGCCACGTGCAATGTGGCTTTCCTTCTGTCCTCGCCATGCACAGCTGCTTTCTTGATCACCTCTGCTCCATAACTTTTCCTTTCTTTTTCACACGGAAACAAGCTAGAAATGTAGCTGTGGTACGCATTTTGACACCTTCAGATTGATCAATTTAACATCTAACCTGCCGTACGTACAGGCTCGCGCAATAATTCATGGACGCATGAACCAATTTCTTTGAAAGCGTTTCTTTATTAGCCATTTTCCATGCGCGCCAACAGATAGTTCTGGAGTCTGGACTTCTGGCTTGTGATTTCTTCCCCCCGTGAATGCTAGCTACTGAGAGATTGGGCGAATCGCGCCGCGTCCATGTACGGCCGGCCAGCCCAGCCAACTTTGGATTCTGGTATAATTGCCGCGCGAGCTCGGCCAACCACCACCCCCGGAAGCGGCCACGGCGCGGCGGTGCGCGACAAACGCGCGGTTGAGGGGACGACAACATGAGGACTTTTCAGTACAGATTTTACCAGCCACGCCACAAAATGTCAGGGACGGGCAGCATGCATGGGTTCTGGCGTTCTGTGGCGTGTTCGGCAGCTTCGTAGGCAGGCAGAGCAATGCATTTATGCATGGACCACGGCGCACGAACAATCATTGATCGATTTGGTTCTTCTTTTTGGGTATTGATAAACATCATCCGGATGTTTTCTTTCTAACTATCATCTAGATATCATCCAGATTTGTGAACGTTGGATTAGAGATCCAAGGGCCACAAATTCTCCCTACCCCCTCCAAAAAAATTCACCCCCTTTTTGACTACTGTTGGGCAGTGCTGCGTTCTTTTGTTCTTGTATGTGCATGCGTGCTTCAACCGTCTCAGTCATGCATTCTAGGCTTCTAGCTAGCTCCTCGTTTTACATGGTGGATGATGTATTGATGTGAAACATGCGCGCTGTCACAAGATTTTGCTAGTGAGAATTTCTTGTGCGTTTTCCCTCTCTACCGAAGAGCCATTTTTTAATCTCCCGTGGGAATTTCAGCAGAGGAAAAAAATTACAGACATTGTCAAAAGGAAATGGTTGTTTTTTAGGACTAAAATGGTTACTTAAAGAGTCAACAACAGATCGAAAGAAGCTTTATTGCATACATTACCTCTCCATTTGATAGACATTTTCAGCTGGAACGAAAGCTAAAAGATGAAGTATATGTTACTTTTCCAACTTTTGAGTGCGAGACAAGTTTGGAATCAAAGACAAAACCTCAGTTGCCTTTGCAGAAATGCAGCTGCTGTTCTCCAGAGCTGATAAGCTGATAGATACGTTCAATACGTCTACAATTAATTGTTGCACTTAGCCTCAAAGTATATTTCGCTCTCTGAAATGTTTATCGAACGTAGGAAAAAAATGAAAGAAAAGCAAGCAAGCATGACTTTTGTGCTCGGTACTGAAGCATGTACTTGCACCGTTGTCGCCTCCCTTTCATGAACAGTTTCAGTTTCCAGAACAAGACGCCTCCATCTACAGTAATCTCCTATGTTCATTCGTGCATAAAAACAAAAACAAAAAATCTCCAAATTCCATCGACTTGTTGGGCATGAAACATCATCAACAGTTCGACACTATGGAACAGTTGCCGGGGCCAGGTGTCATCGGATCAGTGCTGCAATCGTGGGGCTCGCTTGCTTACTGATCATGCCATTCACATATGGGGCCCGGCCGGGACGAAAAGGCTACAGGCTTTTCTGAAAAAGACGCCATGATTTAGCCAGTGTGTAACTCTCGGGTGTAATTATGCAAGTTTTACGCAGCTTTTCTTTAAGCTCTATCTAAACAAAAACACAGCATTTGTCTGCTGTTTACTGACAGTTTGTTTAAATTAAACACATATGCATGCGAAGAACGTCAAGAAACTGTATACTTGTTGGTATTAAAGAATGGTGTTGAGATTAAAGGAAGGTGGCACTGGCAGTGGGGTACGATACGATTGATATTGGGATTCTTGGCTCTTTCTGTTAAGATTCGGAAAGAACAAAACAAGAGCATGTATACGTATGGACAAATTCTTAACTATTTGAGACTTCGGTTATTTGCTCTCCTAGGGGTGCAGTGGCCGGAGATTGTAAGGTTTTGATCTACGCAAACGAAAAAGATGAATCATCAAATTAATAAGATCACGTAGGTATCTTACTCGAAGTGACAACAAATTAAGCACATGCGATTCGCAATTTGTCAAGGTTAATTCGTCGTACGAGAATGTCATTAGGAGCAGAGATCAAATGCAACCTGACTCTGTCCCAAGCGTTTTCTCCAGGCGACGTCGCCCTCGGATCTCTGAAATCTTAGCAACAGTAAACATTTCTCCTTGTTTTGAAGCCATTTTCATTTTTCGCACAGGTACCCAGGCCAGTTAAGCACTGCACGAAGGACTTCCTTTTATGTTGCCATGTTTGTCTGCTACGAATTTTGTTTCTTGTTCAGAAGAAAATTAATCGACAGACCAGCAAACGATCCAGCATTTGTGATTGACAAGTGACACTCTTCAGGATGGCCTCCGTACCTTTGGGGGCTAGGCCGTCCAAAATCAATGGCCGAGAAACGTACATCTGCGTCTACACTCATCTGTACGCACGAACATATCCATCATTTGGGTGTGCGCAGTTCGGGAACCATTTGATCCGAGTTGCTAGTGTTACGCCTCGGTAGAGTACGCTAGTATAATTTTAAAATCTATCGTATAAATAAAAAACCGCTGTTAGTAATAGATAGCGAGATTATCATACGTAGACTCGTAGCAAAGTAAAGTTGATATAGCGTATTGGTGCAGTAGCAATCGTACTAGCCACACGTCTCCTCCTCCAGCTCCTTTTTGTTGTCACAAGTTACGGATCGTCCTAGTGCTAAAGTTTCGCATCAACACATCCAAGATATCCACACGTACGGAGCAGGAATACCACGCACTGGAGTGCTAGCGTTGCCTGTGTGGTATTATATGAAGAAGGCAGGCGACTAGGGTTTTGAGAATTCTGAATTCTCTCTTTGAAACCCTATGCCACCGCCCCTCTATATATAGACATCCATGATGGGTCTCAAACTTGAGGCCCATTAGAAATTCGTGGTCGAAATGGATTCAGATCACCATTCCGAATTATATCCCAGTCCTTTAAGTGTGCGACTCTATAAGTTTGCGTACACTTGGACATGACCCGAATACTCCTACTCATCAATTAATTGGTAGTGGCCCATAGCAAGACATGTCGATTCCCAAGTATACGCAAAGATTATATCGGACAAACCTCAACAAAACTTATATGCATTTCCCTTTGCCTTACAATATCGGTCAAGCTCAAGATGAGTATGTGTCATCCTTGTTGGTTAGCTTGACCGCTCTTTCTCGATTACATGACTTGAATTCCTGATTACGGTTAACTCTTTAACCGCAGGTAGCATGGCCATACATTTTTAGAATCCAATCACTCGAGATGCCTAGAAATATCTCTTTAGTTGCATGAAGGGGCAAATCCTATCTTGATTGACCATGCTTCGATGCATTTATGACAAAATCTGAAAGCTACATTTATAGCTACCTAGTTACGGAGTAGCGTTTGGCAATCCCTAAGTTAATCATTATGCATCTCGAGTACGTGCGACGATCTCAACTCTAAGGACATAGCATACGTATTGTAAATGAGACCAACTGATAACATGTAAGAATGCAACGTTCTCACACTATCTCATGGTGGGTCGATCTAACCCCATGTTCGCTAACATGTATCCATATTATTGGTTTAATATCTCCATATCTATGTGTTAGACTATGTGGAGGTCGTGAATACAGTGATGATGAATAATTGAATTTTAGGTTTTGTTGAAATTTTCATTCGTGAAAATTTCGATCGACCACATTGGCGATTAGCAGGCTTCGACCACAGATGGAAGTTCGGTTAGCTTTGTGATGGATGGTTCGGTCGATAGGTTCAAATGGCAAGCATCAATCGTGGCAGATCAACCATGACATATCGACCATGGCATGTTGACCACGGCAAATCGACCACAACAAATCAACCACAGCAAATCGACCACGGCAGGTCGAGCACAGCAAAACGACCGCGGCTGAACGATCATGGCCGCACGACTGAATGACCATGTATGTTAGATGTTAGTAAGCTACAGTGAACCAGTTGTAAGAAACAGTCAACCGGTCATAAGCAACAGTGAACCGATCGTAGCTACAGTGAACTGGTCGAAGGTCGTAAGCTCATCTGGTATAGTAGTTGGTCGGTGGTTGTAGTTACAGTTCTTTTCGTTGGTCATAGCTACAGTGCTTTGCTGATAGGCGAGTGCTACAGTACCTAGTTATAACTCGATAGTCGGTGCTACAGTACCAGAACGGTACTCGGTGATCGGTAGCTGTAGACTTTGTGATCGGTAGTCGTAGTTTCGTGATCTACTATCATAGTCATAGACTTCACAATCTATTGTCGTAGTCGTAGGCTTCGTGATCGACCGTCGAAGACTTTGTGATCGGTAGTTGTGGGTTTTGCGGTCGATACTCGTAGGCTTCGAGTGCTTTAATTCTTATAATCTTCGAGTACTCGTGCTTGTTGGGCCAATGGTCTGACTGGCCTGGGCATGGCACTTTGACTGGTCCTTCTGAGTGGTTGAAGGCTGATATTGAGGTCGTGGATGATTTGGTTTGTGTTTATTGATGGTTAAGGGTGTGGTTTGCGTATTTGGACTAATGTCGGTCAAGTTAGGAAGAACTTGTGCTGGGGAGAACGTTCTTTGGTCTTTGCATATGCAGGTTGGGCATAGAGATGGTCATGGTCGATGACGAGGAGGACTGGGACTAGGATGAAAAATCTGATGTCCAAGTAGTTGAGGATGTCACGAGGTGGTTGGGCTCATGCTGGAGCACGTGAAGATCATAGGAGGATAATGTGTGGAGAAGCTACGGGTGGTGCGGTCCTGCAAGCTTCGACATGCGAGGTTGGTGCGTGAAGAAGCTATGAGAGGTGCAGTCCTGGAGGCTTTAACACGTGCTAAGTTGAAAGAGTTATAGAAGGAGTCTATAACTGGGAAGGCTTAGAGATTATGAAAAACATATGTGTTTGATGGGTATTTGTACAAATATACTAAGTCAAAGCAAATATAGAGACGCATGTTTAGGGAAGAAAACGGTGGTCTGTGTACATGCTACGCAAGACTTAATTTCTTTAAGACTGGGTAATGAAACAGCACGTGAGCTGGTTCTCAAGCTATCGGTGCATGGTCAATGCTTTGCACCTCATATGGCTGCAAGTCCTAGTTGACCATGAAATATATATGCGCCAAGATCATCCTCTGAGGTCGTGAGTCTTTGACCACGTTGCTCGACCATGGTCATTCAACCATGTTGTGTCGACCTTGGTCATTTTGACCATGTTAGCATGGCTTTTCAACCACAGTGCTATAGCTCACAAGTACTGGCTGGTTCACTGTAGCTATGATTGGTTCGCTACGTAGCTTGAATCATGACTACGACTGAGTCTCCAAAGCCTTTCACTACTCTCCAACTCTTAGGCCCTCGACTCCCACACAGTACTTGAACGAACCGAGTACTCGACGCACGACTATACAGTATTCAACACACAAGTACTATCAACAACAAGATTAATTCCAACAGTCAATGCATGCGTGGTGCTGCACGCAGCCAGCTAATGGTAGATTATGCACCAAAATAGAAGGAAGAGATTTATTCTGGGTGAATCGTATTTACAATGAAAAGATGATTACACCATATCTCTATTTTATCGAAGTATGTCCCGATAAATCTTTTCTGATATGAAAAGCAAAGGTTTACAAAGAAAGAATCGAAAATCAGATCAGAAATTCGATCCCAGAAATCAGGGGATGATTGGCGCTGCGCGAGAACCACATCCCATTGCCGACGACCCTTGCTCGTGCATATAAAAGGAGACACACCCGATCACACCGAGAGGAGAACACAGATCAGACAGGGAGGGTACCCAGGAGCAGGACGCACCTCAACACACCTGATCGGCAGGGAAACTCATGGAGCAGATACATAGAAAAAGGAGGAGTCCCCATTAGCATACATGCACAAAGAAGGCATATGCAGAGAAGATGCATGTGACGAAAGGGGGAGAAGGTGGAGAAACCTGAGGAAGCAATCTGTACAAGCCGAAGCCATGGTGTACTATGCTCAGGGTGGTAAAGAACCTCTTCTTTTTCTCTTTCTCCTTTATCTAGCTAGCCTGCATGTCAAAGGACAGTGGCAATGGTGGAAGGGTCATCAGATGCCTATGGTCCCCGTTGGTGATGCCGTTGATTAAGTGCTTTGGAGCATGCCGTTGTGCACCTCGTGACCACAATGATGGGGCTGTCAAGATTGTTGATCGCTCTTTGATCCCAGGGGCTTAAAGCATGAAGTCCCTCCCTCTTACGTGTGGCATGCGTCCCAGCCAAACTGCGTGGTTGTGACGATCCGTCATGTACTGAAGTTATCCCGCTTGTACTTCTGATCTGATGATAGATCCATAGGGTAAGGTTGATGGCGCTACTCGCAAGGATCCTCTTGATGCCTAAGACATGCAACACCATCGACCACTGCTCCAATCTAGCGAGGATGCCTTGCCCTTGTGATATTGTTGTTTTTCCTGCTGTAATCGAAAGTCGCCGACTGTAGGTGATGCTCGAGACATCGTTGACTATCTCCTGTGCTTGGTCGCTTCTGACCGCCAGTATACTCGGTCACTTACGACCGGACGATGTGCCAAGATGTCTACGACCATCCAATGTGCCCGGACATCATTGATCATTGGTAATACTCAGATGGCATCGACCATCTACTATACTTAGGCATTTTTTGACCACCAACCGTGCTCGGTCACTCATGACCACCTGTCGTGCTCGAGCATCGTCGATCGTCTTCGATACTCTATTGTCTACAATCGCCTACTAAGCCTGGACATCTACGACTGCTTTTGACACTCAGGCACCATTGATCGCTCTCAGTACTCGAACGTCTCCGACCACCCGCTGGGTCGAATTGTCTACAACCGCTTTCAAACACTCAAGTGCCATCGATAGCCCACAATACCCTGACGTCTATGACCGCTCGCTGTGCCTAGACGTCTCCAACTGCATGTCGTACACGGGTGCCTCCAATCGTTAGTTGAAGATAGATGCCTCCGACATCTTCTCAAACTTGGACGCATCTGACTACTTGTCATACACGAGCACCTCCGATCACTTGTCGAAGACAGGCGCATCTGACCACCTTCAATACTCGGTCACCTATGACTGCTTGCCATGCTCAAGCGTCTCCAACTGCCTTTCGCACTTGGATGTCTCCGATGACTCATCGTACTCAAACATCCCCAAATGACTCTAACACTCGATCATCCATGACCGCTCATTGTACTCGAGTGTCTGTAGGATCGGAAATGGCAATAGAGGGGGGTGAATGGTGCCTTTTAAAATTTGCCCCCAAGTATCCACAATGAACTCTTCTCCGATATTATAAGAGCTATGAAGAAGACATGCTTATGCACACTGGAATCTCAAACTAATAGAGAAAGAAGCATGCCATAAAAACTAAAGCAAAGCATGCAGCAGAAATCAAAGAACAGAGAAAACAGAGCTGGCAGCAGAAAGGTCCAGAGGAAATGGACAGGGGCGGTCAGACCGCATCAGCTCGGCCGATCAGACCGCCAGATCAAGACCGGTCTGACCGCCAGCTAGATGCCAGTCTGACTGCTCAGGGCATGGCCGGTCGAACTGCTACATAAGGGCCGGTCAGACCGCTGGTGGCACACCGGTCTGACCGCCATGGTCTGATCGGTCTGACCGGTGGCAACCGAGCGGTCTGACCGCTAGGGTTAGTGGTCTGACCGGAGGCCCGAAAACAGAGCAGCAGACTGAAGACTATTGCACAGATTTTTTACTGAAATCTGCAGAGCACAGAGAAATTAACGAGCAACTGCAATTCTCCTCTGGACTAAAGATCACAACTAAGAACTAAACAGCTTTAAGGCCTCTGGGAGGAGGGATTGCAGACAAAAGCTCAAACATAATGCAAATTTCAGTTTTTGCAGAAAGACTGACAGGGAAAGAGGCATAAACCAAATGGCTCATTATTCACAAATCACTTGCTCAGAACTTTTGTAATTCAGCAGGGAATAGCCTCTTCAACAAGAAAGCACAACCTCAGAGCAAACTTTCTACTGAAAAATCAAGAGCGCATACATGCTCTGGCTTGAAACCCTAGAGAGATGGAAACAGAGAAAATCCAGAAACTGAAATCCATCACAGAGAAGGAGAAACAAAACTAAAACTCTCAAATAAGTTCATTCCCATGAATGATTACCAGAGGAATGATTACACAGGAGTGTTCTACAGCCACACACTACATCCCCATACGCACTTGAGGAGAAATGCCTCTCATCACACTACATGCTTGAGAGGGAACACACCCTGGGGTAACTCACGCAGGAGACACAACACCCATGCCTCACTCACTTGAGAATACCCTCCAGCATGCCAACTCCATTCACTAAATAGAAGACCTCCCATCCTCTAATAGCAAATCAAGAAATGGCATACACCTTCCACTCCATGTCTCTCATCCCAACAAGGCAAGGGTCAAACCCTTTCCAGGAGATGGAAGGAAACCATCCACTTGAGTCAATTCTCTAAATTTCCCTCAAGCACCTTCCCGGAAGCTTCCTGCAACTGGTACCTTGATCGTCTAGACCTCGACTCCTCCCTGAGTCTAGTCTCAGTCCACTCCGCTGTACACGACCGCACCCGGCATCCTGACCGTCTGGACCTCAGCTCCTCCCTGAGCCTAGTCCCGGTCCTCCTCGCCGCCGCCCGTCGTGTCCACCTGACTCCGACCGAGACCTCCGACTCCACCTGAGTCTAGTCCTGGTCTGTTTCGTCGCACACAACCGCAACTGACACCCAACCGTCTGGACCTCCGACTCCTCCCTGAGCCAAGTCCCGGTTCGCTTGTTGTTGCCCGTCGTGTCCATCACCAGTAGCTCCAACTCTAGTTCCTCATCTCCCGACTCGCAACCACCTCAGCAGCCTCGATCATCTTCGGCATCACCGACCGTCTGGACCTCAACACCTCCTGTGCCTAGTCCCGGTCCTCCTTGCCTCACCATACCTAGCTCCGAAGTCCTGCAGTCACACAGACAAGCAAACCGTCACATAGCACCGCACGAAATAGCATATCAACAATAGCATTAATGAAATGTACTCAACCCTAGAATACCCAAAACAAACTCAAACTCTCTAACACAACCGTCAATTACTCATCACAAATATGGGGATACCTCCACATGGTCTCTCAGTGTCTCTGACCACCTTTGATACACGGGTGCCTCCAATCGCTCATTGAAGATAGACACCGCTGACCGCTTGTCGAAGACAGATGTCTCCGACCGCTTGTCAAAGACAGGCGCGTCTAACCGCCTTCAATACTCAGTCACCTACAACTGCTCATTGTGCTCGAGCATCTCTGACCGTCGTTCGCACTTGGACGTCTCCAACGGCTCGTTGTACTCGAACATCCCTAAACAACTTCGATACTTAGTCATCCATGACCGCTCGTCATACTCGAGCATCCCTAACCACCTTTGATACATGGGCGCCTCCAATCGCTCATCGAAGACAGACACATCTGACCACTTATCAAAGACAGACGCCTCCGACCGCTTGTTGAAGACAGGCACATCTGACCGCCTTCAATGCTCTGTCACCTACAACCACTCGCTGTGCTCGAGCGTCTTCAACTGCCTTTCACACTTGGACAGCTCTGATGGGTCATCATACTCGAATGTCCCCGAATGACTCCAATACTCAGTCATCCACGATAGCTCGTCGTACTCGAGCGTCTCTGACCATCTTTGATACACAGGTGCCTCCAATCGCTGGTTGAAGACAGACACCTCTGACCGCTTTTCAAAGAAAGGCACCTCTAACTGCCTTCAATACTCGGTCGCTTACGACCACTCACCATACTCAAGCGTCATCGATCGTCTTTCATACTCAGACGTTCATGACTGTCTTTGGCACTCGTATGCCTTCGACTGCTTGTCGTACTCAGATGTCCCCAAATGACCTCGATACTTAGTCATCCATGACCGTTCACCGTGCTCGAGCATCTCCACCCACCTTTCGCACTCGGATGTCTCCAACTGCTTCTTGTGCTTGAATGCCTTCAACTACTTGCCATACGTGAGTGGTTTTGACCGTTTATCGAACATGGACACTTCAACTCTCCTTCAATACTTGGCCATTTATGACCGCTCGGTGTACTCGAGCATCGTCGATCGTGTTTCATACTCAGATGCTTTCGACCACCCATCATACTCGTATGCCTTTCGACCACTCGTGGTACTCAAACGAGGCATGCTATAGTAACCGAACCTGCTACAGTACTAGCGTACTACCAATAGTCGATGGTTTTCGATTGCAGGCCACGCCCGATGGTTGATCATTTTTTACTACTGGCTTACGACCAATCATCGATGGCTTCTGACCGCCGACCACGAGTGATCCTCGATAGCTTTCGACCTACCACAACAAGCAATGGTCAATGGCTTCCAACCTATGACCACAAGCAATTGTCGATAGCTCTTGGCTTTCGATGGATTTTGACCACGTTGGCTTACGACGATGGACGAACATTCGATGGGTTTCGACCACGATCAGCTTACGATAACGGACAAATTTCTGATGGGTTTTGACCACGTTGGCTTACGATCACAGATGACTTCGGATGGATTCCAACCATGATGGGTTTTGACCACAGACAACTTCCACTGGGTTTCACGGACAACCATATTTACTAAAGTCATAGGTAAAAGTTATGAAGTACTGAAAACCACATCTGGCCGTTGAGCTCATTGGTTCACATACATCCGAATGTATTAAGGTCAACAAGTCATTTGCCCTTTCACCTAGATCAATGAAAGGTACCTTAGTCATTTGCCAAACAAACATGACTCACATATTTCAAATAATTCAAAATCAAATGTGTTTAGAAGACCATCTTTATAGAGCTTCGCCATGCGCTTCTTATTTATATAACCCAAATAACAATGCCAAATATAAGTGAGATTATAATTATTAGGCTGAAGTCTCTTAGCATTAATGTTATAGATAGGCACATTCTCAAGATTTAAAATATATAATCCATTTATCAATGGAGCATGATCATAAAGCATATCATTCAAATAAATTGAATAACAATTACTCTTTATTTTGAACTCATAACCTTTTGCTCCCAAATATGAAGAGAAGTATTGTTTTTTACTTAAGGTAGGAACATAATAAGAATAATTCCAAAACTAATCCTGAGAGTAAAGATAATGATAAAATGCCAATAGCCAATGCAGCAACTCTTGCTTCATTGCCCACGTGAAGATCAACATTGACTCTTGCTAAGCTCCTACTCCTTATCAGCCCCTACATCGAATTGCAAATATGAGCAACCGATCTGGTATCAAATGCCCAAGAACCAATATGAGATGTACCAAAATTTATTTCTATAACTTTTATACCTGAAATAGAAATCTTACTTCTTCTTTTTTAGTTCTACCAAGTACTTCTTGCATTTCCTCTTCCAATGTCAAATGCATTGGCAATGGTAGCAAATAGTATTAGGTGCAACGCCAATCTTAAGTTTTTGAAGCTTAGATTTGATACTCAATATCCCATCTTGAGTTTTGCATGTGCCATTTCTTTTGCCCAAAACCTTAGACTTCTTCTTTTTGAAGTTGGTAGTTTTTGCACCATCATCACATGACTATTGCTTTTCTTAATGCAATCTTGATCATCATATGCAGCTCGGTGAGGTTCTTGTGTAAGCCATTCATATGGAAATTCAGAATGAATTGCCCATAGCTTGTAGGAAGCAAAGCAAGAATCAAGTCAGTAGTCAACTCTTAGCTAAGGGGAAAACCAAGTTTTTCCAAGCTCTGTGTGTAACCAACCATCTTGATCACATGAGCGTTCACCGGACTGCCTTCAGCTAGCTTACACCTAAACAATTTCTTCAAGATCTCATATCTCTCAGTTCTTGCTTGTATCTCAAATATGCCTTTGAGTGCCATGATCATATCGTAGGCCTCTATGTTCTCAAAATGCTTCTAAAGGTCTGAGTCCATGGTAGCAAGCATAAGACAGCTAACATCAAGGAACCCATCACATGCCTTTTTATAGGCGTTTTTTAGAACAGCACTAGCATTTTCATCATGCACTTTTGGAATTGGTTCCTCTAGAAAACGTTCCTTTTTATCTTGCCCAAGAACAATTCTTAGGTTGCGGGACCAATCAACAAAATTTGTTTCATTTAGTTTTTCTTTATCAAGTATCGAACGTAAAGCAAAACTGGAAGTAGGTACACCAGTTGGTGCCATAATCTACAACAAAAATATGCAAAACTAAGATATATGTTCAAGAAAAGTAACTTCTATTAAATAATTTAATAAAGATACTCCTACTAAATACCATATCTCTCTTATGACATTTAGTGATTCAAGACCCACAATCAACTTATCTACTAGTGAGCTTTAGCATCACTGCTAGAAGATTAGTGAATTGGTAAGCAAGCCTTTGCTAATTATATCTCTATATAACTCTTGTTGTTAGATAGCATCTCTATGCTCAGGCATCCAACCCTATGCCCCAAGATCCATAACCGTTATGATGACCTTGTTAAGTTGAACCAATGCTTTGCGTGTGAGTGTTCGACACAAACCCATTTAGTCAACAAACATTGATGGTACTCTGCTTTAGTAAGACCTACCATTAAAATACATGACTTCGGATGGTGTAGTTAATTAGGAGGGCATTAATTCAGCTTAATATTATGTGAGGGAATTTTATTTCTATCATATTAAAAGTATTCGGAGCAATTAAATAACATGTATAGAAATAAATGAATAGAAATATAAAACTATTCACAGACAATCATATTGCATCGTGATATAGTATAGCCCTTCCACATGGTGATCTCTATCACTACGCTTCCTGTTTGCCATGTCTCCAAGTGGCCAAAACCTCCAAGTATTCCCACTAAGCTATTACTCCATAGTAAATACTAGTAAAGGTTACAAGGAGTGAAGAAGCATCACAAATCGACATGTAGGTCGCTATACAAATATAGACAGCCTTGGGTAGCAATGAGCATGACACGCAGGCCATGAATATTACATACATATATGCATCTCATACATCATTCAATGCATAATGGACCATGCTATTCACCTACATATATGCATCTTATACATCATTCAATGCATAATGGGTCATACTATTCACTACAATCCTGCAAAATAAATATGCATAGAATCGTATTCTATCTAACATTCCAAGCTATTATCCTAGTCACAAAGGACTTGTTCGGCGGTTCCGTCCATGCAAATCACATTGGATTAATCACATTAACCCTTTTGATCACAACTCTAATTTGATCAACCAAAATTGATCTTCGTGTACTCCATGGATTTACACCCTCACTGTCTGCCCCAATGGCAGAAAACCGACAGGTAGAGACAAGTTGTGATTCGACCATGAAAACATAAGCATGGAATAGCGATTATGAACCCATCTATAGACCACCACACATGGATAATCATATCAACCACCGCCAAAATCAATCTATCATATAGAACGACCAACAGAAATAGTAATAGATCACATCTACGACTCTCACATATCACCGTATGCATCTAATCCAAATCTAAAACTAGACGAGATGGCTCTGATACCACTGTTGCACCACAGGTGGGCTACGCTAGTACAATTTCAAAAATCAACCGCATAAACAAGGAACCTCCGCTAGTAATAGATCACAGAATTACCACTAGACACGTAGACTCGTAGCGAAAGTAGAGTCGATATAGCGTGTTGGTGCAGTAGTAGTCATACTAGCTGCACGTCTTCTCCTCCAACTCCTTCTAGTCATCACAAGTTGTAGATCGTCCTAATGCTGAAGCTTCGCATCAACACCTCCAAAGTATCCACATGTATAGGGCAGGAACACCACGCACTGGAGTGATAGCGCCGGCTACGTGGTATTAGATGAGGAAGGTGTCACAACTAGGGTTTTGGAAATTCCAAATTCTCCCTTTGGAACCCTATGCCACCGCACCTCTATATATAATCATCCATGATGGGGTTCGAACTTGAAATCCATTAGAAACTCGTGGTCCACACGAATTCAGATCACCATCCAAATTATATCCCAGCCCTTTAAGTGTGCGACTCTATAGGTTCATGTACACTTGGGCATGGCCTGAGTACTCCTACTCGTCCATTAATCGGTAGTGACCCCTAGCAAGACATACCAACTCCCAAGTATACGTAAAGATCATATCGGATGTACATCAACAAAATTTATATGCATTTCCCTTTACCTCATAATATCGATCAAGCTTTATTTCGGTAAAATACGGTACAATTAACAATACGGTTCGGTATCGGTGAATACCACTTTATTTCGGTTTGGTATCGGTGAATACCACATTTACCAAAGTTGACGCGAATTGAGAACATAGGGTTAATTCAAACAAGCTCCAAAAACATAGGGTCACCATTGAACATTATTCTAGAGATGTTTCCCATAACGTTAGGAACATGTTTTTGCCACCGAAGAACCCAAAAAAAACTAGCATTTTACCGGTATATGTCTGTTGGCTTGTAATCAAATGTTGCAGACTTGCAGTGTACACCATATAGCCCCCAGTTGTATGCAACACACCATGCATGCTTCACAATATATTAATGTTTGGCCAAAGGGATAGAGGAACAATCTAGTGGGTTAAGGGTACCATTGGCTTTCCTGTGCTGCCACTCGTGTATAGAAGAAACAATGGATCCTCTGCATCAACCCATTCCACATCACATTTAGTTGGGAAATTGGAGAATTTTGTGTACAGATAATCCATTTTTTATTCGAAATTATAGAAATATACCCGCGGGAAGATTTTTTACAAAAATAGGCTCCAGTCGCCTAATGGTTGGACGACTGGAGCCTTTCGCCCAACCAGACTGCGACAGTTAATGAATATACCAACCGTTCGGCGATTTTGCAGTCGCCCAACCGTTGGGCGACTGCAATCTAGTCTCCCAACGGTTGGGCGACTGGAGGCGATATAAGACCACTCGGCCGAGCACCGGCCTTTGCACTGCTTTAGTTCGGCCACGCGAAGAAGAAGAGAGGAAGAGAGGAAGAGGGAAGAAGAGAATGGGAGAGAAGGAGAGGGAGAGGAGGAGAAGAGGAGGGGGAGAGAAGGAGAGGGAGAGCGCGATTTTCAGGTAATTGTTTTGTGTTATATTTTTTGTTAGTATTACAAAAAAAGTTTATAAATTTAGTTTAGAAAATGTAGTTTAGGAATTTAGTTTAGAAATTTAGTTTACAAAATATAGTTTAGCATATAAGTTTAGAAATTTAGTTTAGAAAATGTAGTTTAGAAATTTAGTTTAGAAAATATATTTTAGAAATTTAGTTTAGAAAATTTAGTTTTCAAATTTTGCTTAGAAAATATAGTTTAAAAAAATTAGTTTTAAAAATTTAGGTTAGAAAATATAGTTTCGAAAATATAGTTTAGAAAATGTAGTTTAGAAATTTAGTTTAGAAAATATAGTTTACAAATTTAGTTTATAAAATATAGTTTAGAAATTTAGTTTAGAAAATGTAGTTTAGAAATTTAATTTAGAAATTTAGTTTACAAAATATAGTTTACAAATTTAGTTTAGAAAATATAGTTTACAAATTTAGTTTAGAAAAATTAGTTTTGAAAATTTAGGTTAGAAAATATAGTTTAGAAATTTAGTTTAGAAATATAGTTTAGAAAATATAGTTTAGAAATTTAGTTTAGAAAATATAGTTTACAAATTTAGTTTAGAAAATATAGTTTAGAAATTTAGTTTAGAAAATGCAGTTTAGAAATTTAATTTAGAAATTTAGTTTAGAAAATATAGTTTACAAATTTAGTTTAGAAAATATAGTCTACAAATTTAGTTTAGAAAAATTAGTTTTGAAAATTTAGGTTAGAAAATATAGTTTAGAAATTTAGTTTAGAAAATGTAGTTTAGAAATTTAGTTTAGAAAATATAGTTTGCAAATTTAGTTTAGAAAATAAAGTTTAGAAATTTAGTTTAGAAATTTAATTTAGAAATTTAGTTTAGAAAATATTGTTTACAAATTTAGTTTAGAAAATATAGTTTACAAATTTAGTTTAGAAAATATAGTTTACAAATTTAGTTTAGAAAATTTAGTTTACAAAATGTAGTTTTGAAATTTAGTTTAGAAATTTAGTTTAGAAATTTAATTTTGTGTAGAAAATATAGTTTAGAAATTTAGTTGTATACCATTTTTAATGCATTATTGTAGAAAATATAGTATTCAAATGTAGATGTAGAAAATGTTTTGTATGTATTATTATAGAAAATGTAGTGTACAAATTTAGATGTAGAAATTTGAGTGTACACATTTTGTATAGTATTTTTGATGTATTATTATAGAAAATTTAGTGTAGAAATTTAGATGTACAAAATGTAATGTTGAAATTATTGTACAAATTTTGCAGGTATGACTCGTGCTGGACGTAACTCCGAGTGGCAGTACGAGCTGTTGGACGAGCACGTGGACCGCGTGCATCGCGCTTCCCGTCGTGCGGCGCCACCGGGGAGCACGGGCGAGCCGCCTGAGCTGGGAGTGGTCCGGACACGCACACCTCGCGTGCCCTGGGGACTCGACCCCCGTTGGACTGCCAGGTTTGCACTACGCCAACGTTTAGCCCGACCGTAAGAACGTTTCGTGCTGATCTTCACTTTATTTGCAGTCTACGGGATGCCGGGCTACTCCCTCTTGCCCGGATGGTGGAGGCCACGGAGGAGGATGGAGCCACCTTGGCCGCGGGCGGGGACGAGGCGGGCGGGGAGCCATCACGACGATTCCCGTTCGACCGTTCCCTGCTGACGGCTTTGGTGGACCGTTGGTGGCCCGAGACGCACACTTTCCACCTCCCATTCGGGGAGATGACGCCGACCCTGCAGGATGTGTCCCTGCTCCATAGCCTTCCGATCGCGAGAGACGCTGCCTTCCTACCGGAGGCCCCGGCCGACTAGCGCGCTGACCTGCTCGGCAGATTCGACGGGGTCGTTCCACCGGGCGATCACCACCACATCTTCAAGGAGGATCAGACCCATGGGCCGACGCTGAGGTGGCTCGCACAGAACCGGGTACGTAGTATTTAGAATTGATCGTGTATTGGAAGCTCTTATTTGTTGTATTACGTACTAATAACAACTTGTTTACATGCAGGTGGAGCGCATGGATCCGCAAGCAAATGATTACCAGGTCTCGCGCCACTTGGAGGCGTACGTGCTGTGGCTGTTTGGTTGGGTGCTTTTCACCACCAGCCACAGCAACTCGGTGGATGCGCGGCTTATCGCTTATGCGAGGGCGATCGCTGACGGCGAGCCCCCCCAGGTCAGCTGGGGATCGGCCACACTAGCCGCGACATACCGCGCGCTGTGCGATGCGTGCACGAGGATCAGGGCGAACTCGGTCCTCACAGGCTGTCCCCTGTTGCTGCAGTTGTGGTCGTTCGAGCGGTTGAGCATCGGACAACCTGTGCTAGACGACATGGGTCCGTACGGGCCCGAGATGTATCCTGGAGGAGACGTCGACTGGCCGACGATGGGTTCTCTCTGGTGCCGTCGTCGAGTAAGTATTATCACAGTTAACTATTTCTTTCTTATTGACGATTGTCGTACTAAACAACTTGTCTTTCTTGCAGGTACAGTTCGCGCACGTGCAGGTCACGCGGGCGTACCTGCCCTTTGTGGAGCAGTTCAACCGCATCATAGCCGACGACGTGCGCTAGGAGCCGTACGCAAATACGGCAGTGCAGGCCCGTGCTCCTGGCGTGCTGTCCACACTTTGCTTTCGTGACCGGGCTTTCTGGCTCACCCGCTGGAAGCTCGTGTACCATATCTACGTGGAGGACTCCGCACCCCAGCGAGTCATGCGCCAGTTCGGGCTACGGCAGGCGCTTCCTGTACCAGTCGGACCATCGCTTCCGCGGAACGTGCACGGGTGAGTGATCGTTTGTGCTAAATATGTACATACTTAGGCCCCGTTTGGCACAGCTCAGCTTCACTAGTGAAGCTGTTTTTTTGTTTCAGCTTCACGAGCAGCTTCACCGATGAAGCTAAATCTGTTTTGGAAAACTGTTTGGCAAAACAGCTTCACCAACAGCTTCATGCATGGCTGAGAGAGGGCAATTGTCCAAGATGCCCCTGTCTACCTGACTTGTTCTAACATTTGAAGTTGTATATTTGTATATGGTCATATGAATTAAAAAATAATATATTTGAATGAGTATGAATTAAAACATTACGAAGCAATATTTTAGTGCCTTGTTTATGTTTCGTGAATGGGATGGACTAGTGGCAAATGCGTGTAATTTTGGTGAACCAGAGGGGCAGTGGGTTCCTAGGACTGCGGGCCTGAGGGAGAGAGCTGTGAAAAGCTACTTTTTTCAGCTTCACCTCTCCCCATTCCTTTGTGAGAGCACAAAAAAAGGAGCTTCACCCATGAAGTTGTTTGCAAAAAGGGTGTTTGGCAAAAAACAGCTCACAACAGCTCATGAAGCTGTTGGTGAAGCTGTGCCAAACATGGCCTTACTACTACGTTCGCAAGTATCTCATATTTCGTAATGATTCTATACGCAGGCACAGCGCGAAGGGAGTTAAAAGAGGCACGGATTGGTCGACGAAGATGCAGCCCTGGGTCGAGCAGTGGGAGGGTGCGCTCGACGACCGCGTGGAGGAGGACCAGCCATACGACAGTAAGGACTACGCGGAGTACCTGTGCTGGTACTAGGGGCGGACACGTACCAGGCTCTTATATGTCGTAGACCCACCTGCCACACAGGTCGCCGCTCCGACAGACACGTACCCCGCGCACCTCGCGCGCAACGCTCACATCGCGGTACGTTACATGTAATTTCAAATATTCCCAAATGGCCATTTTGGTATGCATGCAGTTTACATTTTCCCAAATGTCGTTTCGATGATCGACCATTTTATGTCTTTGTGTCCAGTCTGACGTCGGTGCTGCCCTATAGAACGACTCCGCACTACTGCAGAGGGTCGCCACTGGTGCGGAGCTGACCCACGAGGAGGGCGTCAGCTTTGTGCGTTGGGTGGAGGCCGGGTGTAGACGTATTGTTAGCCTGCTATCCTGTACGAGGCTACCGGCGGTCTCCACGCCCAGCGCTCCGACTGCTCGTCCACCAGTGCCACCACGACCAGCGTGGCACTACTCCGGAGGTAGTACGTGGACACGTCCTACACCACCTCACCCGGAGCAGCCAGGGGGTTCAGCCTGGGCACGGCCTCCTACACCACCGAGCTTCACGCCTCCTCCGCACATCCCCGGCTTCCACATGCAGGGGGTGTATGCCCCTCCTCCTACCTCGATGGCGCCAGCTACGGGTACGCATCGTCCGATCTCGTTTTTATCCCAAGACGACATGCAACGAACTAACGATATTACTATTGCAGGTACTTACCAGCAGCATGGCGTCTCCCCAGGCCTGGACGATGTGGACCAGTTTTTTGCGGAGTGGCCCGGGCAGTTCTCCGACGCAGCACCGGAGGTTCACACAGCCAGAGGTGCAGCTGACTCCACCAGCGCAGGGGCTGGACAGACACCCTCCTGCTCGTTTTACTTTTTCGGAGCCTCGTAACCCGTTGCACCGGAGGAGGGCCAAGCGGGGCCGTATGGGAGGACGCGGACGCGGTGACGGGGCACACCAGGGTGGCGAGTGAGGGATGCTATATTATGTAATGAAAAAATACGCGGCATGTTACTCACACTTATATTATGAAGTTTATTTAAATTCAAACATGTCTATCATCTCTTATTTTTCGCATTCAATCATAAACGTACCGGTTCTCCGCACACGAATTATCATCGTATGTCACTTAACAGTGTATGTATCGATCGTTCTCCCGTTAATCTTTAATAAAAAAAGTTTCTAAAAATTTTTACGCACCTACAATATACAATAAACATAAACTTATATTACAGCATTTTTTTTACCACTTTAAAATTACAAAATTCACAAAATTCACGGGGGGGCATACAGTCGCCTAATGGGATGGCGACTGTATGCAAGTCGCCTAATGGGTTGGCGACTGCATGGAAGTTGCCGTACGGAAGCGTGACTAGATGCAATCGCTCCAACGTACGGCGACAAATATTGTGTCGCAGTCTGGTTGGGCGAAAGGCTCCAGTCGCCCATAGTTGGGCGACTGGAGCCTATTTTTGTAAAAAAAAATTCCGCGGATATATTTCTGTAATTTCGAATAAAAAATGGATTATCCGTACAAAAAATTCGAAATTGGACACGACATCCTGGCAGACATCAACGTATATTCAGAAATAACTCATATACTTGAGATATAAACACAGAACGGAGGGGTTAAAACTTGAAAGGAGATAATCCGAATGACACAGAAGTTTTTCAGAGGTTGTGCCTAACATATATGATGTATATTGGTTATCATTAAACTTGTTTGTTTTGGAAATACCTGTCACCAAACGTCTCTTCCTGCTTTCCATCGAGTGTCTTCTTTCTTCATTGCTGACTGATTTTCATATGTCAAACAAAACAAGGACATAAGGAACTCAAGGCAGTAAATCTAAGTATGTAACCTCCCAAGATATTTTATCAATTATCTGTGTGATTGCTGAAGAGGGTAAGACAGTTACGGTAGTACCAAGAAGAATGAGAAACATAGACTAGAAATGCCAGTGGACTAAATCTCAAAATTGCCAATGCTCATGGAAGTTGGATTCTATCGCATACCTACTGTGACTCCATTCTTCGCACTTTGAACCAGAGATGCATCTACTATGTCATTGAGAGGGATGAGTTTAGGCCCCCTTTTCACCGCATTGCACGTAATCACAGCCTTAGGCTTGCAGTCAATGATTCTTTGGGCTAGTGCATCGGCAGAGAAGCCAACAAACACAACCTGGACATAATTCAGCATCATAACATGGGAACATATGTTATATGTAGAATCAATCAGAATAACTAGCAGCGCAAACTGGGGCAACAATTACCGAGTGAACAGCACCGATGCGTGCACATGCATGTTGGCTGAACGCCTGCTAATGCCAATGTTTGATGTGTTTCTGGATGAGCAATAACACACACTAGAACACAGGAGCAAACAAATGTTTTTGCGTTGCAGAACGTCGCAACTTTTCTAGCTTTTCTTCTCCCCTTTTTATTAGCACCATTCCTCCATGCATGCTTATCAGTTTCTGGCTGCATGCTTAACAATTACTGGCCGCTTAGCAGTTACAAGAATTCATGACGCATTGTGGGCGGCGAGCTCCAACAAAAGAGCTGAGCAATTAACTCCCTGAAAAATGCTAACTGACATGCATACTAAAAACGCTAACTGACATGCATACTAAAATAGCTAACTGACATGCAAAATAAAATAGCAACTAGATTAACTAATAATGCAAGCATTGCAACGGGCAGCTCCATCAACATCGGTCGCGTCTCGCATGGAGATGGAGCAGGGCCAGCAGGCGAGCAAGAGCAGGAGCAGCCGCCGGTTGCCCAATGGGGACTGGGGAGAATGGGGAGGGGATGTTGAATTTGCTTGTTGCTGCCAATTGCTAGGGTTAGGGTTACTTGGGGTCTACCCGTCTGGGCCTTTGCGGTTCTGCCTCTCTGGGGAGTTGGGGACCTCGGCCTTGGGCCTATTGAGGAACCGTTGCTGACGAGTTCAATCCGATCGATTCTCTTCTATGCAAAGAGACGGATCAATTACAGAGTAATGCAAATAGTAGATTGAAACATAGAGATAGAGGGGAATAAATAATGTTCTTTTCTTTATTGCTTTCTCTTTTCACGTATACAAAATAGCCAATAGGACTCTCTATATATAGCCTAGTGGTGAGGTGCCTATCATGGGCAAGGCTTCAAGCCTAGACCTAGGTTTCCCAACACTCCCTCTTGGGCACTCATCCGACACGTTTATATCTCATCAAAACTCCATAAAAACCCAGTAAGAAAAATTTGGAGAAAGAGTATATGATACATGTTATGCTGTCTTGCACGAATTGCCTCATTAAAAACCTTGGCCAAGAAACTTCAGGAAAACTCGTCAAGGGAAAAAGAATACAATCCACCCAATTTCATTTAATCTACAGAATTTATTCTTTGGGTACTCGATCTTCGTGATCAAGTTCTAATAACGAGTTTGAGGAAAATCTCCCCTTGAATTATGCACTTCTCTAAGTCTCATCATTCCAATTCCTCGTACGCATCTATCAAACCTAGATACTGAGAGTGACTTAGTAAATAAATCTGCAAGATTTTCACATGACTTAGTATGCAGTATCTTAATTTTGTCCATCTTTTGTAATTCATGAGCATAGAAGAACTTGGGGTTGATATGCTTTGTGAAATGACTTTTCACGTAGCTCGTCTGCACTTGTGCAACATAAGCTGCATTATATTCATACATAATTGTGGGAGCTTGCATGATATTCATCCCACATGACTGCTGGATGTGGTGAATCATTCATCGGAGCCAAGCACATTCTCGTGCGGCTTCGTACAACGCTATGATTTCTGAGTGATTCGTTGAAGTCGCTACAAGACTTTGCTTAGACGATTTCCATGAAATTACAGTTCCACCACACAAGAATACATAGCCTGTTTGTGACTTTGCGGTATGTGGGTCCAACAGGTACCCTGCATCTGCATAGCCAATTATATTCAGGTCTTAGTTCTTTCTGTAGAATAATCCAAGGTCCTTGCTTTCTTGGAGGTATCGGAAGATGTCTTTTATTCTCTGCCAACGCCTTTTAGTACGTTATACACTATGCCTTGCTAATAGGTTTACGGCAAATGCAATATCCGGTCTAGTGCAATTTGCTAGATACATAAGTGCTCCTATTGTACTGAAGTATGGGAATTCCGGTCCCAGGACTTCCTCCCCCTCTCCCTAGGTCAGTACGGATCCTTATCTTGCTGTAAAGATCTCCCGATCATCAGTACTTTTGATGGGTATGACTTCTCAAAGCCGAACCTTTCTAACACCTTCTGGGTATAGGCTGACTGATGTACTAATATTCCTTCAGGGATATGCTCAAGCTGCAAGCCTAACCAATATTTGGTTTTACCCAAATATTTTATTTCAAATTCTGGCTCCAAGTAAGAACTTGCTTCCTTTATGTCTTCCATGGTACCGATGATATTCAGATCATCTACATATACTAAGATTATACAAAATCCATTCTGGGAGCGTTGTATAAACTCACGAGGACAATCTTTATTGTTCGTGTAGCCTTTCTTGCAAAGAAAGTTGCTTAAGTGATTATACCACATCCTGCCAAATTGCTTAAGTCCATGCAGTGATTTGCTGAGTTTCACACTGTATAGATTTCTATTTGCTATCTTGGTTCGGGACAGGAATATCTTCAGGCACTTTCATATAAATTTTCGAATCCAAGTTTCCATAAAGGTATGCAGTTACCACATCTATCAATTTCATTTCTAAGTTCAGGTTTACTGCCATTGAGATTAAGTATCTAAAGGTAATACCACTCATGACCAAAGAATAGGTTTCTTCATAATTAACTCCTGGACGTTGAGTGAAACCTTGTGCAACAAGCCTTGCTTTATATCTTACAACTTCATTTCTTTCATTTCTCTTTCGAACAAATACCCGCTTATGCCCTATAGGATGCACATGGGGAGGCGTGCGGCTTACAGGTCCAAACACCTCTCTTTTCCTCCCCCTAATGTCGAGAAACTATCCTCATCAAATATACAATCAGCGAAATGGGCAGTATGCAAATCTCCTATCATGGGGTCTAAATACCTGATTATGGATGTTGTCTCATAACCAACGTATATTTCAGTCTTTTGGAGAGGACCCATTGTATTACGCTGTGGAGGGGGGATAGGTACATAAACCTTGCATCCAAACCTCCGGAGATGAGAAATTTTTTGTGCTGACCCTTACGCTAGTTACATAGGTGAATGGACATTATATACCGATGGTCTAAAGATGATAAGAGTTCCTGCATGTAGGACTGCGTGTCCCTAATATGTAGTTGGTAAATTACAATTCTGCAAAAGCGGTTGGCAATAAATTTAATTCTTTTGATCAATACCTTTGCTAGTCCATTCTGGGTGTAGACATGCGGTACAGAATGCTCAACTATAATTCTCATTGCCAGGCAATAATCATCAAATGTCTTTGAAGTAAATTCTCCGGCGTTGTCCATTCTGATGGACTTTATGTGATGATTAGGGAAATATTTCTAATGCAAATTATTTGCAAGATCAGCTTTGCAAAATCATGGTTTTTCATAGACAATAAACATACGTGTGACCATTTCGAGGAAGCATCGATGAGCATCATAAAATATTTAAATGGCCCTGATAGTGGCTATAGGAGACCGCAAATGTCTCCTTGGATGCACTCCCGGAATGCAGAGATTTCATCCTTCACTTTCAGAATAGAAGATCTAGTAATTAATTTTCCGGTGGCACATGTGAGGCGAACAAAATCTGTGTGATTTGGGAAATTCTTTACATTAATATTATGTCCCTGTGAATTATTAATTATATTTCTTATCTTCCTAAGACTTGGATGGTCTAATCTATCATGCCAGAGACAGAAGAGTTTAAAGCTTCTAAATATTGTTTTCAGGGCAGTATAGGCTGCAGGTGCCTTGATATTAGAGTAGTATAGCCTAGTTTCTAATGAAGAAAGTTTTTCTAATACCCTTTTTCCATTTGCTTCACGCTTCGTAATGAGTAGGTATTCCTTACCATACTCTTCTTCAATCTCAACATGGAAACCGTTCGCGCGAATATTCTTGAAACTTAGAAGAGTTCTAGTCGATTTTGGGTATAATAAGGCTTCTTGGATGACCAATGTTGTGCCCATTAGGAGTATAATTGTGGCTCTTCCTGAACCTATTATACAAACAAGGCTACCGGCGATTGTTGTAAGGCTACCAGCATTGTTACTAATCGACTGAAAGAATTTTGTCTCTTTCAAGATGGTATTCGTTGTACCGTTGTCGGCTAAGCACACTTCCTCCATACGGCGCCACACGTGTTCTAATATAAAGTATTTTATTAATATATAGCAGAAAGAAATCAACACAAAAATAAAATACTTCAAATACGAGAACATATCATGCCACTATTAACTGAATAAATAAATGGATTATTCAATATCATCCAACCATTACGAGAAAATAAATTGTTTGAGTACCATCCATGCAAAATCCAACTTATTCCTTCCACACATAAAATAAATGATAATTAAAGTATAAATGCATTCTGTGCATTAGACTGAATTTGTTAAGAAGTCAGAGACTTCAGTTGCTATCTTCTCGGGGGTGATATGCTCTTCTAGAGAAATCATGGCGGCGGCAGCTGCAATGTCAAGATGGGGTGCTGCTACCGGAATGGAGTCAACCTCCATCGACACAGGCAGCTACTCAAAACTCTCCCTCTCAACAGAAGTAAAGTGGGTTTCATGCTGCCCTTTGCCACCCTTCTTCTTCTTAGCCTAGAAGGCATCGATGACATGTTGCGGCTCCTTACATATCCATGACCAGTTTCCTCACTTGCACACTTGTAGCAGGTTTGGTCTTGCTAACCATAGATCTTGTCGTCCTGCTTTGGCTTGCTTGCCTTATTCTCATGTGGAGCATCTGACTTGCCTTTCTGGGCTGCGGCTTTACCCTTCCTTCCCCTTTTCTTCATTATGAGCTTTCGCACCTTGTAGCTCCCGGCGTTGGCTTCACGACCAGCGGAGCTCCCAGGTGGCTGTACGACAAAGTTCTTATGGAAAACTTCATCCTGAGCCTCTGCAACCTGCATCATATCAATCAATTCAACATACTCCTTGTAGCCATCTTGACGATAGTTGCGTGCAGACTGCACTACATTGGGGTGGAATGTGGATAGGGTCTTCTCAATCTTCTACTCATATATGATCTGCTTGCCACAAAGTTAAAGATTGATATAAATTCTGTGCAGAGTAGAATTATACTCCCCGATCATTTTGAAATCAGCAAACCTCAGTCGGATCCACTTTTGCTCTGCTTGAGAAAGGATGGTGTACTTTAGCTTCTCGAACCGCTTCTTGAGTGCAGTCCACAATGTTATCGCACTCTTCTCTGCCATGTACTCATTATTGAGAGTGAGACAGAGGTGGTACCTAAGGAAGTGAAGTGCCTGATCATTTTCCTCACGGGTGGATTTGACATCCTGTGGTGCACCAATCCCAATGGCAGCGTAGATCTTCTTGACCCCAAGTACTATCTCGACATCTGATCCCAAGTTAAGTAATTTTGGCCATGCTGGGCCAGCTCCTCGAATTCCCGGTTCGTGATGCCTGTCATCTACATGTGCATGAAGGAAATATATAAGTTTACTGCCGGTAAACATACATAAATAAATTTATTGTAGGCTTGGGCAAAGGTACAAAAGATTTTCGTAATGTTCCAAAATTTTCTATGCATTTTCTATAAATTTTACTGTTAATTTTGGTGATTAAAGGCAATTAAAAAATTATAATTAATCAAAATAGTAAATAAATACAAAAAACATAGAAAATAATAATGACAGTGCTAAACATGCTTCAAATATTAAAAGTAATTCAAAATTTGAATTACCAAGGCATTTTTCTACTGGAATATGAATTTTTAGTGAATTCTGTAATTTCTGAGGGTTTATACGCAAATTTTCAATTCTGAGAAAACTTTTCACGTAATTTTTGGATTTTTCGGGGGCCTTTTTGCAAAAGTTCAGACGCCCCCACCCCCAGCAAGGCCTTCCCTAGCCCATCTTTTCTTTCAGCCCACTCGGCCCATTCTGCCAGTTCAAAGGGGTAAAGAGGTAGGGTTTCCTCTACCCTTGTTCATGATGAGGTGGTGTGCGTGGGAAGGTCAGCGGCCAAGCCGCCCAGTGCTACGGGCGGCCAGGGCGGCGAGCAGCAGCTGAGGCGGCGTCCAAGTAGGCAGCCAAGCGCAACGGCGGGGCTGGCCTGGCCTTGGCTTCAGGCGGCCCCATCGGCGGCTCCAGGCAACAGTGAGGCCGAGTGGTCAACTCGAAGCAGGGAACGGTGACCAGCGACTTCGGGTGCGGAGGCACGGTGGCCAATGGCCTTGGGCGCCGACAGTGGGTGATGGGTTCCAACGTCCTCGGACCGGCTGAGGCTGGGCATTGGCCATGCTGCGGCCAAGGCTTGTGCGGGAGCGGGGCTCCTGAGATGGCGACGGCTCATGCGGGGGCATGTGGCACGGGAGCCGGTGACCGAGGCGGTGGCGGCCCGTGCGGGGGCAGAGCAGGAGCAACCTTGGGGCCCATTGGCGCTCAGTGGCGCATGTGGGCGACGCGGCGCACGGCGACCGGGCAATGCATACAAGTGGCACGACGGCGTGTTCAGGCGGCACGGCACATTGTGGCCTGAGCACTTCGTACGGGTGTCGACCGAGCGACGGTGCGGCTCCAGGCCAGCTCCAGCTCACCATGCGCGGTGAGCGGCGGCAGCGGCCATGCGGGGCCGGTGGTTTGGGTGGTGCGGCCTGGGTGCATGCCGGTGGCGAAGCTTCAAGCTCGGTGGTAGCCTCGGCTGAGAGGCACTCGGTGGTGTACAAGGTCATGAGGCGGCCGGTGATTGCGCAGTGATGCCGGGATCCGGTGAAGACGCCGGCGGTCGGCGACCGTGCGGCGGCTGGGATCGATGGTTGGTGCTTCAGGCGGAGGCGCTCTGTCGGTGGTGATGCAGTGGCCATGGCCGCGTATGGGCGGCTTTGGGCAGCATGGCTGTGGGCTGACGCGGTGTTCACGTGTGGCGGCCATACGGGGCCGGTGGCGTGTTCAACCGCATGCATTTTTCCCTTCTTTTTTTAATATACAATGCTATCGACATCTACTCTTTCATGTAATCTACCGATCAATATTGTGCCGGCGACTTCAAGTCTACTCGTAGTAGATTAGAGCAGATTTACACCGTAGAAAATAATCTAGAAAGTAAAATCTACGGAATTTAAAGCGATTTAGATATATGCAATTCAATCTATGATTGCTTCGATGATTACCTTCGATCCACGGAGCGTATTGAGGAACCGTCGCTAGCAAGTCCAGTCCGATCGATTCCTCTCCTATGCAAAGAGACAGACCAATAACAGAATAATGCAAATAGTAGATTGAAACATAGAGATAGAGAGGAACAACTCCTGTTCTTTTCTTTATTGCTTTCTCTTTTCACGTATACAAAATAGCCAATATGACTCCCTATATATAGCCTAGTGGTGAGGTACCCACCATGAGCCAAGGCTTCAAGCCTAGGCCCAGGTTTCCCAACAGGGCCCTTGGGTGTCTTCCAGTCTTGGGGATTCATGTGCAACCGAGCGGCCTGCAATGCGAGGTGCGACCATGCGAACCAGAGCCTAGAGGGCAGAGGGGCATAGCCGCATGCCCGCATAGGCCCAGCTTTGGCGAGATTGTGAGAGGGAATTGGCAAGTTCGGTTTTAATGGTTTTCTGCTGGTTTTTACTAAAAAACCGAATACAGAATAAGCTGATTTCTGCAAACCGTACTGAATACTAGTTAAACCGAGTTGACTGGTACGGTTTGTTCGGTTCAGTTTTTAAATAAATAGCCCTAGGTCGATCCAATCCCATGTTCGCTAATATGTGTCCATATTATTGGTTTGATATCTCCATATCTATGACCCATAAAACATGGTCATCAACCAATACGTATGCTAGTATATTCATATATATCCTTACATGTTTCAGACTAGGGATCATTTAAGAATAATCATTGCAGAAATATAGATTTTACAATCAAGTCACATACTTGATAATAAATATTAACAATATTATTCAAAAAATAAGATAACATATTATCCAATAAATCATAAATATAACGATATATAATAGTCTCTATGAGTGTCTCTAGAGCATATTTCTAACAGTTAGCACCGTAACCACGAAGAAATCAGCAGTACTTTATCTAACATAAATTTGCTAACTGGGGGTATAGTTTGCATCTCTCTCCCACCTTTGCATGCGTGGTCCCACCTCGTTCAAAGTCAACGGTGACATTGCTCCACCATCATCCTTGCCATTGTCGCATACCACCCACCGTTGTGCTCACGCTGTCTGGTGGCTAGTGTCACCATCACCGGTTGCCGCCCCATTAGCACCAGCTGTCACCTAACGTTGTTAAACCCCACGAAGGAGAAATTTTGCTATATCACGGTGGCACCAATCGGTTTGTGCCACAAACCAATCCAGCACTGATATGTGGCATGTATTACTGTAGCAACGAATAAAAATTATTTTTTTACTGTTCTATATTGTAGCTGGTACAGAAAAAATATTTTTTATCTGCTTACTATAGTACAAAACAGTACAAATAATTTTTTTATTACTTGCTACAGTACAACATGCCACGTGTCAGCGCTAGATTGATTCATGACACAAGCCGATTTGTGCCACCATGATATAACAAAATTTCTCCACGAAGGGCTATCAACGCGCGCCGTCGACCCATCCCCGCCGTTGGCCAAATCCATTACGCTTTCATCTTCAGTGTCCAATTCACGGCCGGCCACATAGCCGCAACGGCATGCAGCAATTCCAAGTGGGCTATGGAGGTCACGTAGACAAGGCCATGGCCAAAACATTTTTTTGCTTGTTTTTATATTACAACAAACAACACACTCACACACACCACATTTACACTACACATCACAGGTACACACATGCGTGCTGTTATTGAAACACATGTTATAACTTAAGCGAAGGTCACTGAATAAAAGGTTTAGGCCCTGTTTGGAATGCGGGAATTTTTCTCGATTCCTGCGGGAATTGAACTGTTTCCTGCAAAATTCCTACAAAATTCCTGTGAAATTCCTCTGTTCTAAACAGGCCCTTATTCAGTACCTTATGAAGTACGAATACATATTTTTCTATCGAATGTACGTATGTGTGAGATAAGACATCTAAGATGATATAGAGATCAAACCCGGGCAAGCAGCCCGCACGAGGATGAAACTTGTCAACCCAGCGAAGCTCGGTCCTCGGCCAAAACATTTCTGCTGTTCAACCAATCTAGCCATGGAAAGGGAGGAATGCCCGGATGGATTGCTTGCGCGCTCTACGATCGGCATGTGCCTGCGTGCCCTGGCCTCCTCATGACCTTCCTTCGTCGCGGCCATGGCAGCTTTGCAAGCCCACCCCACCCGTACCAATTAGCCGTTCGGCTCGTACTTCCATTTGCTACTAGCATCATACACTAGTTCAGTTTCGTCAAAAAATTTCAGTAGTCTTTTTCTCTACTTTTAACAAACTTTATGGTTTATAGCTATTACTTATAATTTTTAGGCTGTTCGTTAAAGAGTCTGGAGTAATAAGAATTCACTTACGACTTTGGCTAATATAAATGAAGTCGTTATAATGTGTACTACAATTAATTTTTAAACTATATCTTTAAAAATCCATTTAAAAATTAGTTACTATAAAAAATTGAAAATAGCTTTTAAAAACTTAAAATAAGAAAACTAGTTATTATTAAAAACTGAAAAATAATTTTTAGAAGTTGATAAGAAGAAAAAAAATTGAAAAATAGTTTTTAAGTCGAAAAGAAGAAAAGAGGGGGGAGGGGCGCATCGATCCCTGAAGCTGGAAAGTGAAAGGCTGGAAGCCTCGGGCGCACGATGTGGCATCGTAGGCTGCGTGGCCGGGCCCATCTTCCGCTCGCCCTGGCCCACGGGAGCTGTGGGGCCCATCTGCGCTCAGGTGGTAGAAAAGAAGCGGCCCGTGCTCCGTCCGCACGTCGTACGAGGACGCTATTTCGTTTTAGTAGTCTCGCTGCTTTCTGGCCCCTGTCCACGCGTTGGACCACATGTCAGTGAAGGTTAGCAGATACGCGCGGCGTCGTCAGCGCCCACCGCGTCGCGACGCTCCGCCCGCACGGCTGCACGGGAATGACTTTGGTTTACCAAAGAGAACTCCGTGGCTTGTTCTTTTTTTTGCTGCGATTTATAGTTTGTGACTGTGGCTTGTGATTTTTGAGTTATTTGTGTAAGAAAGTAACAGAAATTCATGTGTGATTTTTGGCGATATAAATGAAGTCGGTAAAGTATGTACTATAATTAACTAGCAGACGCTATCTTAAAAAGATACTCCGTTTAAAAGATAGTTACTGTAGAAAAGCCGAAAAACAGCTTTTAAAAGCTGAAAAGTATAGGGCCTCAATTGCCCGTTGAGTAAAGTACTGTACATTAAAATACATAAATCTCCAAAGTAGAACAAAAAAACCAGAATTTAGTAATCCTATAAATACTGCAACATTGCACTTGAAAGAAGATAAATACAACTTAGTACAACATTGGAGCAAGAGATTTAGGAATTGTGTATTGCAGCCGGCTCCTTTCAAAATTCACAAAACTACATGTATTTTGATAAAACTTTTACAAAACTACATATTTAAAATACTATTTCGTAAAACTATAGTGTTTAGGCCTAAATGTTTTGCTAAGCTACATGTTTTAAATTTGCCATCACAGGGGTTATATCCGACAAGTCGGATAGTGATTGTTAGGTGGGCCCAACCTGTCGGACGCAACCCTTTGTGATGGCAAATTTAAAACCTATAGCTCAGCAAAACATTTTGGCCTAAAATCTATAGTTTTGTGAAAATCTTTTAAATATGTAGTTTTGTAATAGTTTTATCAAAATATTTGTAGTTCTACAAAATTTACTCATTAAATATTTGTCGGATCTTTATATCCAACTAAAGATACAACACACTGGATCTACAGAATCCCAAAAACGCGATGGAACACTCTCTACCCTCGTATAATGTGACTATGGCCCTGTTTGGATCCCTTGGGCTAACAACTAGTTGCTAAACTTTAGCCCTTGAGGATCCAAACAGGAGGGCTAATGGGTGGGCTAAAGTTTAGCCAAAGCTCCAACTAGTTGTTAGCCAACTAGTCCATCAAACCCAGCTAATGAGGGCTAAATGACCAGCAGGATGGAAAAAAGACGCTGATACCCACGCCAACCCTCCCAGACCGCCATGCATAGGGGTATAACAGACTTTGTACTGAGATAGTAGTACTTATTAGTCCTTGGATCCAAACAGGACTAGGCTAATCTTTAGCCAGCTAACTACTAGTCAGCTAACAACTAGTTCTAGCTAACAACTAGTCCTAGTCCATCCAAACAGACCCTATGTGAGATATAATGTGTTGTGGCTACAGACCAAACAGAGAGAGAGATGGTAGTGGAGAGTGAGGAAGATGAGTAATGGCTTGGGTCTTCCCCATGGCCTGTATTCCATATATATATACATGGGGAGTGCTTTTACAATTATACCCTTACAGTTGATCATCCCCTTCAGGGGCATCTATGTCATTACACATGGTCTGTTCTGGGCCTTATAACCTTCTACCAGGCCTGCTGGGTTTAGGTGGGGGCCACCCCTACAACACAATGCATTGGAGATGCCCTATCTCATCCAAGGCACTTTAGGATTAGTAATAACACAAAATTAGTTGGATACTGATACTCTCCATTTGGAAAGCGAGAATTTTACAAGATTTATAAAAGTTTTGTTTCAAAAATCGATCAAAATGGTGTCGGATCTCACATATAAAAGGCTCCACTGCAAACAATGAATAATCAAGATTGAAGGGGCCACGTGCAAAAAGGACCGAACTTAACTTTATTTTGGTATGTGTCTAAGGAATATATGAGTAATTTTTTCATTAAATGGTACTTAAATTTTGAACCGTTGGATTTAGATCCAAAGGATCCATCCCTCCTACAAAACCATATATATTCCTCTTTCTCCTCCCCTTCCATCTCCTCCTTAAACCCTAGCGGTTGCCCCTTCCCCACTACGGACACCGCACCCTCGTCGCCACACCATTGCTATCCCCGGTGCCATCGCTGCCTGCTGATGAGCGTCACTACCTCTGCTCCCACCTTAATTCCTCCCGCGCTGCCCCTCTTCCTCCTCTCCGGCAAGCCGCCCCCACGCCCCCACCTTCTTCTTCCTCTCCAGTGAAACCCCTTGCGCCCACACCTTCTCCCTCTACGGTGAAATCCCCTCGCGTGCGCCCGCCTTCCTTGTCTTTGGCTACTACCACCTCCGGATCTACCACCATCTCTTGCAGCCACCTAACCGCTCTCGTCTTGTCACTCCGCCGACCTCCATTGCCTATCGCCCTCCTCCGATTTAAGGCCCCGTTGCTACCACCGCCTCTCCTAACCTTCCTCTACACCTGTGACTCCAGTGTACGCAATCCTAACCTTAAGTGAACTCTAACCCTAACCTCGCGCGGAGTATCAACGGAGTCTCTCTGCTGATCGTCAGAGCCACATGAAGCACGAATCACGAGGTAAAATCAAACGATCAAAATTTTGTTAGGATGATCTCCAATCCAGTTTGGCCCAACGGCCAATTGGGCCTTGAGCTCGCGCCCTGATCGGGGGCGCCCAACCATAATAGTTGGTGGGCCCCTGTCACACTGCGCTATAAATACAGGTGGGGGCCGGCGGCTCAGATCACGAGGTTGAACGGAGCCGTACTGCCCCACCGACATAACCCTAACCCGATCTCGAGGGGGAGCGCAGCAGTGACGGGAAGCACCACTGCCACGCCGCCCCTGGACGGCGCCGCCACCGGACTTCGCCACCGACGTCTCCCGACTCCACCGACTCCATGGCGGACGCCTCTGCACCAGCAACCAAGACCACGGATGGTCGGTAACCCTAAAACCCCTCTCTTTACTTTCTGTTCCTTTAGATCTAGACGCTTTACCCCTTGTTCATCCCGAATAGCAACCCTACCCTAGCAGATCTACTACTAGTGATCCTGTATTAATAGCTAACAATGGTATCAGAGCGTACTTTTAGTAGATCTAGTTCTTTGGGTAGAAAGAAAGAGATTAGAAGGAGAAGAGGAACTCTAACCCTAGAACACCCGAACTCAGAAATCCCAAACCCTAACCCTAACGCAAGATGCGTTGAGAAAGAAAGGGGGAGGACCTACCGTGGTTTTTCCCCGCACCGTAGACCTCGCCGCCGCCTTGCCGGCACGCGGGAAGAACCACCGCTCGTCGCTGCGCGCACGAGCTCCGGATCAGGCACCGCCAAAGTACCGCTCGGCGGCGGCGCGCTCACCCTCGAGCGAACGCGCGCGCCGGCGAGGGGACCCACGGCGGCGCCGCCGCTCTTCTCCTCTTTGGCCGATGACGCGCCGCTCGGTTCCTTTGCTGCTGCGGCGGCCGAGAGAGAGGAGAGGGAGAACAGAATGAGAGTTAGGGTTTCGGTCGGCGCGGGGAGGGCTTTTGTTCTTCCGATCCGCGCGCTTGGCCGTTGGATCAGATGGACGGCTGGCGTTGGCCGGGCCGTTTCTGAGCCCAGGCGGGATCGCGAAATCGCGGCCCAGGCCCAGGTTGCGGCTCTGGGCGCGGAGGCTCCGCGCGCGCGTGGGAGCGTGAGGCGCGCGTGAGCGCGTGAGGAGCGCAAGAGAGGCCGGCCGAGCGGGGCGGCGCGGCGTCCGCGCGCGCGTGGGCGCGTGAGGCGGGCCGAGTGGGCCGCTCGTGCGCGAGGGAGGCCGTGAGCGCTCGGCCGCGCGGGCAGGCCGCCGTGCACCGTGGGCCGCGGCTGCGCAGGCCGGGCCAAATGGCCGGTTTGCACAGTAAATTAAGAAAAATTGATTTTATTCTTTTTCCAGAACCATTCATTTGATGATTTTTGTTAAGTTTGAGATCAAATTTCTGTTCAATTTTGATCCAAGACCAGAATTTTTCCGCTGCGAGCTAAAGTTTATTATCTTCTTATTAAATTCGAACCAACAGGAGAATTTAATTTTGAAGAGCAGAAATTTTAAGTTTTCTCTAATTTTAATTGGAACCAACAGAAAAATTAAAATTAGAGGAATAGTTACATTTATTTACAGTTCAGGTTTATAATTTTGCTATTTTCTGACCAAAGTTGATGATAGCAATATTATAAATTGATTTATTCATGAATTTATGCATTAATTCTATCCTCTGCCCAACGGTGATGTAGAATTAATGTACAAGAATTTTTTTTTGCATGTTTTAATTTTGACCAACGTTAAATCAAAGCATGCAATTATTATATTATTATGTTTCCTCATTTTTTTCTGATACTGTTTCAGGACTCAACCCAATGGCATACATCTCGCACATCCCGGCACTAGATGGGAACAATTATCGGGTCTGGCGAGAAAAGTATGATTTGGCACTTGCGCTGTCCGAGAATGACTTAGCCCTCACCTCTCCGTGTCCTACTGAGCCAGAGGACCCGGTGAGGGCAAAAAATGAGACTGATGCTGATTTCACTGCCCGAAAGCGTGATCATGCAGAGGTCAGAATGAAATATGATCTTGAGAAAAAGAAATGGGACATCTCGAATCGCAAGTGCCTGATGGTGGCTAAGGCCACCATTGCAGATCCAATAAGGGGATCCATCCCAGACTGTGACACTGCCACAGAGTATCTACAGAAAGTGAAGAATCAGTTTACTGGTTCTTCAAAGGCCACAACAAGCACGCTGATTAAGAAACTAGTGAATGAGAGATACTCTAGTGGTGGAATAAGAGAGCATATACTAAAGATGAGCACAACGGCAGCTAAGCTAAATTCAATGGATATGGGGCTCAAGGATGAGTTTCTAATTCATTTGATCTTTGCTTCTCTGCCAAAAGAATTTGACACTTTTGTTGTTAATTACAACATGCAGCCCGACAAATGGGACATAGAAAACCTCATTGCAATGTGTGTGCAAGAAGAGGAGAGGCTTAAAACCTCACAGGGTGACTTTGCAAACCTTGTGAAGAACAACAAAAGAAAGAACTTTAATGCCAAACCACAAGGGAAACCTCAGTGGGATAGTAGCTCCTCTTCTAAGTCACAGGGAAAGGTTCCCCAATTTCATAAGCCCAACCAATTTACAGTAGACAAAGACACCTGTAAATTTTGTAAGTAGAAGGCAGGGCACTATCAGAGGGATTGCCCAGAGTTCCTGAAGCATCTGTTGAAGAATGGTAAGGATGTCATTACATTTATAGATGAATCCTTGTATTTAAGTTATGAAAAATCTACTTGGTGGATTGACTCAGATGCAACTATTCATGTTGCTAATTCATTACAGGGATTCCATACGAGGAGGACCCTACAAAGAGGAGAAAGAACAATTAAAGTTGCGAATGGAATTGAAGCCGAAGTCGAGGCCATTGGAGATCTCTCTTTAGAATTTCATGATGGTTTTGTACTTAGGCTTTCAGACGTTCTTTATGTGCCCTCTTTGCGCAGAAACTTAATAAGTGTGTCGAAATTAGATGATGATGGTTATGATTGCCATTTTGGTAATGGCAAATGCAGACTTGTGTTTAATAATAAATGTGTTGGTCTTGCCTTCTGACAAGACAAGCTTTATTTATTATCACTTTCTGAGAATGTGAATCATGTGTCCATTGAGAATGAGAATACCTCTTCGTCTATGAATGTAAGTAAAAAGCGAAAGATAAATCATGATGTATCGTCGAAATTATGGCATTGTCGTTTAGGCCATATTTCGAGGGGGAGAATAGAACGATTGATTAAGAAAACACTTCTTCCGCCATTAGAATTTTCAGATTTAGAACAATGTATTGATTGCATAAAAGGAAAATATGTTAAGAAAATAAAGAAAGACGCCAAACGAAGCGCAGGAAATTTAGAAATAATTCACACAGATATCTGTGGTCCATTTCCTGTGAAAAGTGTGGATGGTTATGATTCATTTATAACATTCACAGATGACTATTCGTGTTATGGCTATATTTATCCAATTAAAGAAAGAACAGAAGCATTGGATAAATTGAAGATATTTAAGGCTGAAGTAGAAAATCAGCACAATTTAAAGATTAAGATAGTAAGATCCGACCGTGGGGGGGAGTACTACGGTCGGCACACCCCGTATGGCCAAGTTCCTGGACCTTTTGCAAGGTTCTTACAGGATAATGACATAGTTGCCCAGTACTCTACACCGGGCGAACCTCAGCAGAATGGAGTGGCTGAAAGACACAACCGTACCTTAATGGATATGGTGAGAAGTATGATAAGTTACTCCACGCTACCGATAAGTTTATGGATGGAGGCGTTAAAAACCGCCATTCATATTCTTAATCGAGTACCAAGTAAGTCGGTACCCAAAACACCGTATGAGTTGTGGACAGGAAGAGAACCCTCACTTAACTATTTACGTGTGTGGGGTTGTCCTGCTGAGGCTAAAGTTTTTAACCCAAACATAGGGAAGCTAGATCCCAAGACAGTCAGCTGCCATTTTATTGGCTATCCAAAAAAATCGAAGGGTTATCGCTTCTATTGTCCTGACAGACATACGAAGTTTGTAGAAACAAGACATGCTGTCTTCTTGGAGGAAGAGATGATCAGGGGGAGCAGAGTAGCGCGAGAAATTAACCTAGAGGAAAAGCGGGTACATGTGCCCATTCCGATGGTTCAGGAACCATTTTTCACGCTACCTGTTGTTGCTACACCAACAGTGCCAGACACTGTAGTGACAGCACCTGTTGTTAGTTCTCCTGTGGAAACGATGAGTGAACATGAGGAACCTGTCCTTCAGGATCCCATAGAACCCATTGTAACCCAAGAGGAAGAGCAACAACAGCCTCACACAGAACAAGCATCAAATAGCGAGGGACTCAGAAGGTCTCAAAGAGTCAGAAGATCAGCTATCCCTAATGATTACGAAGTCTATGAAACTGAGGATTTTCAAATGGAGGGTGATCCCACCTCTTTTGAAGAAGCCATGAGAAGCGCTCATTCATCCAAGTGGCTTGAAGCTATGCAGGATGAAATGAAGTCAATGAGCACCAACGGTGTTTGGGACTTAGAAACTATTCCTAAAGGAGCCAAGACAGTAGGCTGTAAATGGGTCTACAAAACCAAACATGACTCTAGAGGGAATATTGAAAGATTTAAAGCGCGACTTGTGGCAAAGGGCTATACGCAAAGAGAAGGCATAGATTACAATGAGACATTTTCTCCAGTCTCGTGTAAAGATTCTTTTAGAATAATAATGGCGCTTGTAGCTCATTATGATTTAGAATTGCATCAGATGGATGTAAAGACGGCATTCCTAAATGGGGATTTGGAGGAAAATGTCTACATGGCACAACCGAAAGGTTTTGTTGTGGAAGGAAAAGAACGTATGGGATGCCGGTTGAAGAAATCCATTTACGGATTGAAACAAGCATCAAGGCAGTGGTACTTGAAGTTTGATTGTACAATAAGAAGTTTTGGGTTCAAGGAGAATGTAGAGGACAATTGAGTTTATGCAAAGTTTAAGAATGGGAAATACATTTTCCTAATCCTGTATGTGGATGACATCTTACTTGCTAGTAGTGATGTTAGCCTATTACTGGAGACAAAGAAGTTCTTGTCCTCGAATTTTGATATGAAGGATCTTGGTGAAGCTTCGTTCGTACTGGGAATAGAGATTCACTGAGATAGAACTAAGGGGTTTTTAGGTTTATCACAAAAGGCATACTTAGAAAAGATTCTAAAGAAATATAGTATGCAAAATTGTAAGCCTTCATCTGCTCCTATAGTCAAGGGCGACAGGTATGGGGAATTTCAATGCCCCAGGAACCAATATGAGATCGATCAAATGAAAGCGGTTCCATATGCTTCAGCTGTCGGAAGCTTGCAGTATACTCAAGTGTGTACGCGCCCTGACTTAGCGTTTGTTACCGGGTTACTTGGCAGATTC